>OY804576.1:10001500-10728164 GCA_963680875.1 Bathymodiolus brooksi
ATAGGCATACAGCAGTAGGATAGGCAACAGCAGTAGGATAGGCATACAGCAGTAGGATAGGCATACAGCAGTAGGATAGGCATACAGCAGTAGGATAGGCATACAGCAGTAGGATAGGCATACAGAAGTAGGATAGACATACAGCAGTAGGATAGACATACAGCAGTAGGATAGACATACAGCAGTAGGATAGGCATACAGCAGTAGGATAGACATACAGCAGTAGGATAGGCATACAGCAGTAGGATAGACATACAATCAGTAGGATAGACATACAGCAGTAGGATAGACATACAGCAGTAGGATAGGCATACAGCAGTAGGATAGACATACAGCAGTAGGATAGGCATACAGCAGTAGGATAGGCATACAGCAGTAGGATAGGCATACAGCAGTAGGATAGACATACAGCAGTAGGATAGACATACAGCAGTAGGATAGACATACAGCAGTAGGATAGACATACAGCAGTAGGATAGGCATACAACAGTAGGATAGGCATACAGCAGTAGGATAGGCATACAGCAGTAGGATAGGCATACAGCAGTAGGATAGGCATACAGCAGTAGGATAGACATACAGCAGTAGGATAGGCATACAGCAGTAGGATAGACATACAGCAGTAGGATAGGCATACAGCAGTAGGATAGACATACAGCAGTAGGATAGACATGCAGCAGTAGGATAGGCATACAACAGTAGGATAGGCATACAGCAGTAGGATAGGCATACAGCAGTAGGATAGGCATACAGCAGTAGGATAGGCATACAGCAGTAGGATAGGCATACAGCAGTAGGATAGACATACAGCAGTAGGATAGGCATACAGCAGTAGGATAGACATACAGCAGTAGGATAGGCATACAGCAGTAGGATAGGCATACAGCAGTAGGATAGGCATACAGCAGTAGGATGGACATACAGCAGTAGGATAGGCATACAGCAGTAGGATAGGCATACAGCAGTAGGATAGACATACAGCAGTAGGATAGGCATACAGCAGTAGGATAGACATACAGCAGTAGGATAGGCATACAGCAGTAGGATAAGCATACAGCAGTAGGATAGGCATACAGCAGTAGGATAGGCATACAGCAGTAGGATAGGCATACAGCAGTAGGATAGGCATACAGCAGTAGGATAGGCATACAGCAGTAGGATAGGCATACAGCAGTAGGATAGGCATACAGCAGTAGGATAGGCATACAGCAGTAGGATAGACATACAGCAGTACGATAGGCATACAGCAGTAGGATAGGCATACAGCAGTAGGATAGGCATACAGCAGTAGGATAGGCATACAGCAGTAGGATAGGCATACAGCAGTAGGATAGGCATACAGCAGTAGGATAGGCATACAGCAGTAGGATAGGCATACAGCAGTAGGATAGGCATACAGCAGTAGGATAGGCATACAGCAGTAGGATAGACATACAGCAGTAGGATAGGCATACAGCAGTAGGATAGGCATACAGCAGTAGGATAGGCATACAGCAGTAGGATAGGCATACAGCAGTAGGATAGGCATACAGCAGTAGAATAGGCATACAGCAGTAGGATAGGCATACAGCAGTAGGATAGGCATACAGCAGTAGGATAGGCATACAGCAGTAGGATAAGCATACAGCAGTAGGATAGGCATACAGCAGTAGGATAGACATACAGCGGTAGGATAGGCATACAGCAGTAGGATAGGCATACAGCAGTAGGATAGGCATACAGCAGTAGGAAAGGCATACAGCAGTAGGATAGGCATACAGCAGTAGGATAGGCATACAGCAGTAGGATAGGCATACAGCAGTAGGATAGGCATACAGCAGTAGGATAGGCATACAGCAGTAGGATAAGCATACAGCAGTAGGATAGGCATACAGCAGTAGGATAGGCATACAGCAGTAGGATAGGCATACATCAGTAGGATAGGCATACAGCAGTAGGATAGGCATACAGCAGTAGGATAAGCATACAGCAGTAGCATAGGCATACAGCAGTAGGATAGGCATACAGCAGTAGGATAGGCATACAGCAGTAGGATAGGCATACAGCAGTAGGATAGACATACAGCGGTAGGATAGGCATACAGCAGTAGGATAGACATACAGCAGTAGGATAGGCATACAGCAGTAGGATAGGCATACAGCAGTAGGATAGGCATACAGCAGTAGGATAGGCATACAGCAGTAGGATAGGCATACAGCAGTAGGATAGGCATACAGCAGTAGGATAGGCATACAACAGTAGGATAGGCATACAGCAGTAGGATAGGCATACAGCAGTAGGATAGACATACAGCAGTACGATAAGCATACAGCAGTAGGATAGGCATACAGCAGTAGGATAGGTATACAGCAGTAGGATAGGCATACAGCAGTAGGATAGGCATACAGCAGTAGGATAGGCATACAGCAGTAGGATAGGCATACAGCAGTAGGATAGGCATACAGCAGTAGGATAGACATACAGCAGTACGATAAGCATACAGCAGTAGGATAGGCATACAGCAGTAGGATAGGTATACAGCAGTAGGATAGGCATACAGCAGTAGGATAGGCATACAGCAGTAGGATAGACATACAGCAGTAGGATAGGCATACAGCAGTAGGATAGGCATACAGCAGTAGGATAGACATACAGCAGTAGGATAGGTATACAGCAGTAGGATAGGCATACAGCAGTAGGATAGGCATACAGCAGTAGGATAGGCATACAGAAGTAGGATAGACATACAGCAGTAGGATAGACATACAGCAGTAGGATAGACATACAGCAGTAGGATAGGCATACAGCAGTAGGATAGGCATACAGCAGTAGGATAGGCATACAGCAGTAGGATAGACATACATCAGTAGGATAGACATACAGCAGTAGGATAGACATACAGCAGTAGGATAGGCATACAGCAGTAGGATAGACATACAGCAGTAGGATAGGCATACAGCAGTAGGATAGGCATACAGCAGTAGGATAGGCATACAGCAGTAGGATAGACATACAGCAGTAGGATAGACATACAGCAGTAGGATAGGCATACAACAGTAGGATAGACATACAGCAGTAGGATAGGCATACAACAGTAGGATAGGCATACAGCAGTAGGATAGGCATACAGCAGTAGGATAGGCATACAGCAGTAGGATAGGCATACAGCAGTAGGATAGGCATACAGCAGTAGGATAGGCATACAGCAGTAGGATAGACATACATCAGTAGGATAGACATACAGCAGTAGGATAGACATACAGCAGTAGGATAGACATACAGCAGTAGGATAGGCATACAACAGTAGGATAGGCATACAGCAGTAGGATAGGCATACAGCAGTAGGATAGGCATACAGCAGTAGGATAGGCATACAGCAGTAGGATAGGCATACAGCAGTAGGATAGACATACAGCAGTAGGATAGGCATACAGCAGTAGGATAGACATACAGCAGTACGATAAGCATACAGCAGTAGGATAGGCATACAGCAGTAGGATAGGCATACAGCAGTAGGATAGACATACAGCAGTAGGATAGGCATACAGCAGTAGGATAGGCATACAGCAGTAGGATAGGCATACAGCAGTAGGATAGGCATACAGCAGTAGGATAGACATACAGCAGTAGGATAGGCATACAGCAGTAGGATAAGCATACAGCAGTAGGATAGGCATACAGCAGTAGGATAGGCATACAGCAGTAGGATAGGCATACAGCAGTAGGATAGGCATACAGCAGTAGGATAGGCATACAGCAGTAGGATAGGCATACAGCAGTAGGATAGGCATACAGCAGTAGGATAGGCATACAGCAGTAGGATAGACATACAGCAGTACGATAAGCATACAGCAGTAGGATAGGCATACAGCAGTAGGATAGACATACATCAGTAGGATAGGCATACAGCAGTAGGATAGGCATACAGCAGTAGGATAGGCATACAGCAGTAGGATAGGCATACAGCAGTAGGATAGGCATACAGCAGTAGGATAGACATACAGCAGTAGGATAGGCATACAGCAGTAGGATAGGCATACAGCAGTAGGATAGGCATACAGCAGTAGGATAGGCATACAGCAGTAGGATAGACATACAGCAGTAGGATAGGCATACAGCAGTAGGATAGGCATACAGCAGTAGGATAGGCATACAGCAGTAGGATAGACATACAGCAGTAGGATAGGCATACAGCAGTAGGATAGGCATACAGCAGTAGGATAGACATACAGCAGTAGGATAGACATACAGCAGTAGGATAGGCATACAGCAGTAGGATAGGCATACAGCAGTAGGATAGGCATACAGCAGTAGGATAGGCATACAGCAGTAGGATAGGCATACAGCAGTAGGATAGGCATACAGCAGTAGGATAGGCATACAGCAGTAGGATAGACATACAGCAGTAGGATAGGCATACATCAGTAGGATAGGCATACAGCAGTAGGATAGGTATACAGCAGTAGGATAGGCATACAGCAGTAGGATAGGCATACAGCAGTAGGATAGACATACAGCAGTAGGATAGACATACAGCAGTAGGATAGGCATACAGCAGTAGAATAGGCATACAGCAGTAGGATAGGCATACAGCAGTAGGATAGGCATACAGCAGTAGGATAGGCATACAGCAGTAGGATAGGCATACAGCAGTAGGATAGGCATACAGCAGTAGGATAGGCATACAGCAGTAGGATAGACATACAGCAGTACGATAAGCATACAGCAGTAGGATAGGCATACAGCAGTAGGATAGGCATACAGCAGTAGGATAGGCATACAGCAGTAGGATAGGCATACAGCAGTAGGATAGGCATACAGCAGTAGGATAGACATACAGCAGTAGGATAGGCATACAGCAGTAGGATAGGCATACAGCAGTAGGATAGGCATACAGCAGTAGGATAGACATACAGCAGTAGGATAGGCATACAGCAGTAGGATAGACATACAGCAGTAGGATAGACATACAGCAGTAGGATAGGCATACAGCAGTAGGATAGGCATACAGCAGTAGGATAGGCATACAGCAGTAGGATAGACATACAGCAGTAGGATAGACATACAGCAGTAGGATAGACATACAGCAGTAGGATAGGCATACAGCAGTAGGATAGACATACAGCAGTAGGATAGGCATACAGCAGTAGGATAGGCATTCAGCAGTAGGATAGACATACAGCAGTAGGATAGGCATACAGCAGTAGGATAGGCATACAGCAGTAGGATAGGCATACAGCAGTAGGATAGACATACAGCAGTAGGATAGACATACAGCAGTAGGATAGGCATACAGCAGTAGGATAGGCATACAGCAGTAGGATAGGCATACAGCAGTAGGATAGACATACAGCAGTAGGATAGGCATACAGCAGTAGGATAGACATACAGCGGTAGGATAGGCATACAGCAGTAGGATAGGCATACAGCAGTAGGATAGGCATACAGCAGTAGGATAGGCATACAGCAGTAGGATAGACATACAGCAGTAGGATAGACATACAGCAGTAGGATAGACATACAGCAGTAGGATAGACATACAGCAGTAGGATAGGCATACAGCAGTAGGATAGGCATACAGCAGTAGGATAGGCATACAGCAGTAGGATAGGCATACAGCAGTAGGATAGACATACAGCAGTAGGATAGGCATACAGCAGTAGGATAGACATACAGCAGTAGGATAGACATACAGCAGTAGGATAGACATACAGCAGTAGGATAGACATACAGCAGTAGGATAGGCATACAGCAGTAGGATAGACATACAGCAGTAGGATAGGCATACAGCAGTAGGATAGACATACAGCAGTAGGATAGGCATACAGCATTAGGATAGGTATACAGCAGTAGGATAGACATACAGCAGTAGGATAGGCATACAGCAGTAGGATAGGTATACAGCAGTAGGATAGACATACAGCAGTAGGATAGACATACAGCAGTAGGATAGGCATACAGCAGTAGGATAGACATACAGCAGTAGGATAGACATACAGCAGTAGGATAGACATACAGCAGTAGGATAGGCATACAGCAGTAGGATAGACATACAGCAGTAGGATAGACATACAGCAGTAGGATAGACATACAGCAGTAGGATAGGCATACAGCAGTAGGATAGGTATACAGCAGTAGGATAGACATACAGCAGTAGGATAGGCATACAGCAGTAGGATAGGTATACAGCAGTAGGATAGACATACAGCAGTAGGATAGACATACAGCAGTAGGATAGGCATACAGCAGTAGGATAGACATACAGCAGTAGGATAGACATACAGCAGTAGGATAGACATACAGCAGTAGGATAGACATACAGCAGTAGGATAGGCATACAGCAGTAGGATAGGCATACAGCAGTAGGATAGGCATACAGCAGTAGGATAGACATACAGCAGAAGGATAGACATACAGCAGTAGGATAGGCATACAGCAGTAGGATAGGCATACAGCAGTAGGATAGGCATACAGCAGTAGGATAGGCATACAGCAGTAGGATAGGCATACAGCAGTAGGATAGGCATACAGCAGTAGGATAGTTATACAGCAGTAGGATAGACATACAGCAGTAGGATAGGTATACAGCAGTAGGATAGGTATACAGCAGTAGGATAGACATACAGCAGTAGGATAGGCATACAGCAGTAGGATAGGCATACAGCAGTAGGATAGGCATACAGCAGTAGGATAGACATACAGCAGTAGGATAGGCATACAGCAGTAGGATAGACATACAGCAGTAGGATAGGCATACAGCAGTAGGATAGACATACAGCGGTAGGATAGACATACAGCAGTAGGATAGACATACAGCAGTAGGATAGGCATACAGCAGTAGGATAAGCATACAGCAGTAGGATAGGCATACAGCAGTAGGATAGGCATACAGCAGTAGAATAGGCATACAGCAGTAGGATAGGCATACAGCAGTAGGATAGGCATACAGCAGTAGGATAGGCATACAGCAGTAGGATAGGCATACAGCAGTAGGATAGGCATACAGCAGTAGGATAGGCATACAGCAGTAGGATAGGTATACAGCAGTAGGATAGGCAGACAGCAGTAGGATAGACATACAGCAGTAGGATAGGCATACAGCAGTAGGATAGGCATACAGCAGTAGGATAGGCATACAGCAGTAGGATAGGCATACAGCAGTAGGATAGGCATACAGCAGTAGGATAGGCATACAGCAGTAGGATAGTCATACAGCAGTAGGATAGGGGATAGGCATACAGCAGTAGGATAGGCATACAGCAGTAGGATAGGCATACAGCAGTAGGATAGGCATACAGCAGTAGGATAGGCATACAGCAGTAGGATAGGTATACAGCAGTAGGATAGGCATACAGCAGTAGGATAGACATACAGCAGTAGGATAGGCATACAGCAGTAGGATAGGCATACAGCAGTAGGATAGGCATACAGCAGTAGGATAGGCATACAGCAGTAGGATAGGCATACAGCAGAAGGATAGGCATACAGCAGTAGGATAGGCATACAGCAGTAGGATAGGCATACAGCAGTAGGATAGGCATACAGCAGTAGGATAGACATACAGCAGTAGGATAGGCATACAGCAGTAGGATAGGCATACAACAGTAGGATAGACATACAGCAGTAGGATAGACATACAGCAGTAGGATAGGCATACAGCAGTAGGATAGGCATACAGCAGTAGGATAGACATACAGCAGTAGGATAGACATACAGCAGTAGGATAGGCATACAGCAGTAGGATAGGCATACAGCAGTAGGATAGGCATACAGCAGTAGGATAGGCATACATCAGTAGGATAGGCATACAGCAGTAGGATAGGCATACAGCAGTAGGATAGACATACAGCAGTAGGATAGGCATACATCAGTAGGATAGGCATACAGCAGTAGGATAGACATACAGTAGTAGGATAGACATACAGCAGTAGGATAGGCATACAGCAGTAGGATAGGCATACAACAGTAGGATAGGCATACAGCAGTAGGATAGGCATACAGCAGTAGGATAGGCAAACATGCAGGGTACCCTTACATGTATTATTAGTAATCGTTTTTTTAGATAGACAAATGAGATTTTGATGAAATATTGCTTTGTTTTGTTTGTTTATTTATTTGTTTGTTTTTGTTTGTTTGCTTGCTAAATGGTAACTTTATATTAAAACGATCAATTATTTTATTTTTTATTAATGAAAAAAAAAATAATAACAACATCAATATGAAATATAAAACTATGTAAGACAAATATCAATAATAAATGCCTGATATATAACAATAGATATTTCTCTGAATATCCTTCAGTATGTAGGAGTTACTGACTATTAATGGATATTATCCTTCAGTATGTAGGAGTTACTGACTATTAATGGATATTATCCTTCAGTATGTAGGAGTTACTGACTATTAATGGATATTATCCTTCAGTATGTAGGAGTTACTGACTATTAATGGATATTATCCTTCAGTATGTAGGAGTTACTGACTATTAATGGATATTATCCTTCAGTATGTAGGAGTTACTGACTATTAATGGATATTATCCTTCAGTATGTAGGAGTTACTGACTATTAATGGATATTATCCTTCAGTATGTAGGAGTTACTGACTATTAATGGATATTATCCTTCAGTATGTAGGAGTTACTGACTATTAATGGATATTATCCTTCAGTATGTAGGAGTTACTGACTATTAATGGATATTTTCCTTCAGTATGTAGGAGTTACTGACTATTAATGGATATTATCCTTCAGTATGTAGGAGTTACTGACTATTAATGGATATTATCCTTCAGTATGTAGGAGTTACTGACTATTAATGGATATTATCCTTCAGTATGTAGGAGTTACTGACTATTAATGGATATTATCCTTCAGTATGTAGGAGTTACTGACTATTAATGGATATTATCCTTCAGTATGTAGGAGTTACTGACTATTAATGGATATTATCCTTCAGTATGTAGGAGTTACTGACTATTAATGGATATTATCCTTCAGTATGTAGGAGTTACTGACTATTAATGGATATTATCCTCATTATATATCACAATATCCTGACTATTAAAGGATAATATCCTTCATTATGTACGAAGACCTGACTATTAAAGGATAATATCCTTCATTATGTACGAAGACCTGAATATTAAAGGATAATATCCTTCATTATGTACGAAGACCTGACTATTAAAGGATAATATCCTTCAGTATGTACGAAGACCTGACTATTAAAGGATAATATCCTTCATTATGTACGAAGACCTGACTATTAAAGGATAATATCCTTCAGTATGTACGAAGACCTGACTATTAAAGGATAATAACCTTCAGTATGTACGAAGACCTGACTATTAAAGGATAATATCCTTCAGTATGTACGAAGACCTGACTATTAAAGGATAATATCCTTCAGTATGTACGAAGTACTGACTTTTATTAATATCCTCAATATATCACAATATTCGTTTCCGAATGTTATCGCTGTCTGTCTTACTTTTTACGTCGATTCATTAGACTAGCCATTTTTTGAAAACTTTCGTTTAGTCCTTTTCCTGTTTTTGCACATGTCCCCTCAATATACCATTGATGTCCAGTTAGTTTGTCTACTTGGGATGGACTAAGTGTATCTGGAAAATAAATATGCATATGAAATTATTGTAATGTTTTGTTGGGTTATGGGTTAGGGTTATGGAGTTTAACGCCACTTTCATCAATATTTCAGTTATATAGTCGCGGTCAGTTTTATTGGTGGAGGAAACCGGGGTACCCGGAGAAAAGCACCGACCTGACGCAAGTCACGGACAAACTTCATCACACAATGTTGTATCGAGTAGACCTCGTCCGAACGGGATCCGAACTCACAACGTTAGTGGTGATAGCCACTGATTGCATAGATAGTTGTAAATTCTACTACCATAAGATCACGACTACGACGTCCCTATAATGTTGTGACATTTTGATTACGGTAATTCTTGTTATTTCAATCGATACCTTGCCTGTAAACCTGATATGCATCCTGCATTGTATGAATAAATTTTAGTTTTAGAATTAGATTGCCAAGCAGTAACACGTGGTTGCTTTGTTAGCCATGATCATATACAAGAATGTTATGACTATAAAACAGATGTCTTGAAATCACACACCAAGATAAAATATAGAAAAAACAAACGAACAATTAAAGATATGAGAATTAACAACCACGAAACATGTGGGTGACACACTTTATCACATTATATCGAGTATCCTTCGCCCGAGCAGAGTTCGAACTCACAACTTACTGGTGATAGGCACTGATTGCATAGGTAATTATAAATCCCACTACCATACGATCACGGCCACGACGGCCCCTCAAAACTTAATGTGATGTGGAGTACTCAACATATGATACCAAGATTACAGAACAGCATCGGTGACGTAATGGTTACCGTGCTCGCCTCGAGTGAGGTAGATTGTGGGTTCTAGCCCAGGTCGGGTCAAACCAAAGACTATTAAATTGGTATTTGTTGCTTCTCCGTCAAGCACACAGCATTAAGGATTTGATTTATTGAGTTTAACGCCACTTTCAGCACTATTTCAGCTATATCATGGCGACCAGTTTTAGTGGTGGAAGAAGCCGAAATACCTGGAGAGAACCACCGACCATGGACAAGCAACTGGTAAACTGTATCACTTGCGGATGCGAGTCGAGTGCACCCTCTTTTGTAATTTACAAAGCCGGGCGCGAACCCACGCCGTATTGGTAATAGGCTTGAATGAGTTGTTAGGTAATCCAACTACCTAACTCATTGTGCCACCCGTGCCCTCCAGCATTAAGGAGAAAGAGCAAAGATTGGTTGGCTCGGAATCAGAATAATGTGTCCGAATGGAGCGACATGTCTACCCGCAGACGGTTGTGTCGGTGAGCTAGCACTTCAAAATCCAACTCAGCGTGTTGGTCTAGAACAAAGTGGATCTCATTGATAATTAACTTGTTTTCGTCGCGATATAGCTGGAAAATTGCTGAATTGGCGTTAAACAACAATCACTCACTCACCGAAGATTACGGCGTCTTAATGGATCAGTCAGTTTAGAATGTTTTTATAAATGAAATAAAATATCATATAATTTATTTTCTTCAAGTATGATTTACTTACTGGGAACATCCTGTTTGTTTGCTATGATAATTACTGGTACATTTCTCATTTCAGATTCGTCTAAGACTTTAAACAATTCATCTTTAGCATCGTTCATTCTTTTTATCGCTACTGTCAATTACAAAAAATAGACCTACAATAACAAAAATATTAAATCAATTATCAAATAAGAGTGACAAAATATAGTGAGTAAGTAAATACTATCTTACAGCAAGCAAGTAAAGCGTTTTGCTAAATTGCTAGGACGACATCTTATGATGAGAACAATTATGTTCTAATGATATACATGCCGTACTAGATCTTTATTGTTCTAACTCGATGACGGAAAACTCACAATACAACCTGTCATCACAACAGAACACAACAGTTTGTATATTAATTGTCCCGTCCCCCTAATGTCATGTACTTAGCAGGAAAGCACACTTTCGAGACAATTGTTACAAAATCTTTGTTTTAAACAGATCTGGAGAGGGCTGTTGTCAAGCAAAATCTTTGTTTTAAACAGATCTGGAGAGGGCTGTTGTCAAGCGCGATCTTTGTTTTAAACAGATCTGGAGAGGGCTGTTGTCAAGCGCGATCTTTGTTTTAAACAGATCTGGAGAGGGCTGTTGTCAAGCGCGATCTTTGTTTTAAACAGATCTGGAGAGGGCTGTTGTCAAGCGCGATCTTTGTTTTAAACAGATCTGGAGAGGGCTGTTGTCAAGCGCGATCTTTGTTTTAAACAGATCTGGAGAGGGCTGTTGTCAAGCGCGATCTTTGTTTTAAACAGATCTGGAGAGGGCTGTTGTCAAGCGCGATCTTTGTTTTAAACAGATCTGGAGAGGGCTGTTGTCAAGCGCGATCTTTGTTGTAAACAGATCTGGAGAGGGCTGTTGTCAAGCGCGATCTTTGTTGTAAACAGATCTGGAGAGGGCTGTTGTCAAGCGCGATCTTTGTTGTAAACAGATCTGGAGAGGGCTGTTGTCAAGCGCGATCTTTGTTTTAAACAGATCTGGAGAGGGCTGTTGTCAAGCGCGATCTTTGTTTTAAACAGATCTGGAGAGGGCTGTTGTCAAGCGCGATCTTTGTTTTAAACAGATCTGGAGAGGGCTGTTGTCAAGCGCGATCTTTGTTTTAAACAGATCTGGAGAGGGCTGTTGTCAAGCGCGATCTTTGTTTTAAACAGATCTGGAGAGGGCTGTTGTCAAGCAAAATCTTTGTTTTAAACAGATCTGGAGAGGGCTGTTGTCAAGCAAAATCTTTGTTTTAAACAGATCTGGAGAGGGCTGTTGTCAAGCAAAATCTTTGTTTTAAACAGATCTGGAGAGGGCTGTTGTCAAGCAAAATCTTTGTTTTAAACAGATCTGGAGAGGGCTGTTGTCAAGCGCGATCTTTGTTGTAAACAGATCTGGAGAGGGCTGTTGTCAAGCGCGATCTTTGTTGTAAACAGATCTGGAGAGGGCTGTTGTCAAGCGCGATCTTTGTTGTAAACAGATCTGGAGAGGGCTGTTGTCAAGCGCGATCTTTGTTTTAAACAGATCTGGAGAGGGCTGTTGTCAAGCGCGATCTTTGTTTTAAACAGATCTGGAGAGGGCTGTTGTCAAGCGCGATCTTTGTTGTAAACAGATCTGGAGAGGGCTGTTGTCAAGCGCGATCTTTGTTGTAAACAGATCTGGAGAGGGCTGTTGTCAAGCGCGATCTTTGTTGTAAACAGATCTGGAGAGGGCTGTTGTCAAGCGCGATCTTTGTTGTAAACAGATCTGGAGAGGGCTGTTGTCAAGCGCGATCTTTGTTGTAAACAGATCTGGAGCGGGCTGTTGTCAAGCGCGATCTTTGTTGTAAACAGATCTGGAGAGGGCTGTTGTCAAGCGCGATCTTTGTTGTAAACAGATCTGGAGAGGGCTGTTGTCAAGCGCGATCTTTGTTTTAAACAGATCTGGAGAGGGCTGTTGTCAAGCGCGATCTTTGTTTTAAACAGATCTGGAGAGGGCTGTTGTCAAGCGCCATCTTTGTTTTAAACAGATCTGGAGAGGGCTGTTGTCAAGCGCGATCTTTGTTTTAAACAGATCTGGAGAGGGCTGTTGTCAAGCGCCATCTTTGTTTTAAACAGATCTGGAGAGGGCTGTTGTCAAGCGCGATCATGTGATTGCGAACGGAATATGTGACTATACTGGTACAATATAGTGTTAGCATTTTTGTTCACTTCTCTATAAATAAAAATCTCTAAACTAGACGATATTTTGGTCAAATATCCTCCACTTTCAGCCAAGAGTAGGAACAGAGAGACTATACAACAGTAGAAAGCATACAATGAACCCGAGAGACTACTCGTACCTAACACTGTATTGTTATTTTGTATTCACTGTTATTTGAAAGGCTTCAATTTCATTTTATTTGCCCACTTTTTCTACGTTCTGTATCTTGTGCCCAATATTGTCTGTGTTTCTGGTTTGTTCATTCTTGTTTGCTCCTTCGGTTAGGTAGCATTAATATGGATGTAAATGAACACGAGAGACTACTAGTACCCAACGCTGTATCGTTATTTTGTATTCAGTGTCATCTGAAAGTGTTCAATTTCCTTTAATTTTCCCACTTTTTCTCCGATGTAGATTATATTTGGTGTCAAAATTATAAAACTAAATGTTCATGCTTATTCGGAACGCTAACTCAGAACAAATCCGAATAAACACTCTACTTTAACTTTGAAATATCACAAAAGGTAGGCTTATATATAATTCTAGAAAATATAGCGAAACACCTTTGTACAAATGTGATTTTTAGTCTGTAGTGACTAAAGTTACATAAGTTACATCCTGGAAGCCATTCACAGTTTGACTTCCCAATTTGTGAAACCTGGTTGTCACGTTCTTGTCGAATGTAGACCAACCCCAAATACTAGGAGACACCTGAGTTAATCACCTTTTTAGTTTTCTGTATTGTTTTTTTAAATATCGGTATTATATGCCCAATGTTGTCTGTTCATTCTTGTTTGCTCTTTCGGGTTTCTCTACAGTTTATATAAAGCATTGTACAAATGATTGTACTACATTAAGCTGCATCCAATCATAATACATTCAGTCTCCCGAGACTTGTTTAATTCCAAAAATAATAAAGTTGCCTTAACGTTAACATGCTAATCTGTATATGTGGAAAGTAAAATAGACATCACAACATGTTTATATACATATCATCAATCAACTCATACAACACACAAACCTTCAGTGTTCTGATAATAATATCTCCATAGCGGTCGAATTCTACTTTGTCCACCCACATCCCATAGAGTTATAGTAACTCCATCACGTACGCTTACTGTTTTTACATTAAACCCTATTGCTGGAATCGTTGTCACTATATCATTCAATCTTAATCTGTCTAGTATTGTTGTATTACCTGAAGCAAGAGAAACAACCCGTATATCGAAAAGGAACAGACAACACAATGGCCAAAAGAAAAAGTACAAAAGGACAAACAACGATCTACAAAACATACATATAAAACTAAAGATCGAGTAACACGAACCCCACTAAAAACCGGGGGGTGAACTCAGGTGCTCCGGAAGGGTAGGCAGTTCCTGCTCCACTAGTGGCACCCGTCGTGTTAATCTAGTTACAAACCCGGTAATATGTGTACAATTTTCGAAGTGACTTCAACTTTACCAAAAGGAACCCTTGGTTCAGTAGCTTCATTGTTAGCAGCAACCCTCTATCAAGGAAATCCTGATAGGAACCACAAGCTCTGGAATATCGTATCATCTGAGAGATATATACTCCATACCGGTATGCAGGTGCTGCTGGAATTTTGCTACATGTAAATGGAAATTCACAATGGGAAAATTGAAATCATCTCTTTTGTCGTAAAGTTTCGTTCTTAACCGACCCTCACTGTCGATTTCGAGGTGTAGGTCAAATGTATGAAGCAGACCTATCTGTATCTGTGGCATCCTTTATTTCAAGCTAAATGGGATAGATGCGATCAACAAAATCACCAAACCTGGAATTATTTAGTGAAAGGACATCATCTATATAGCGGAACGTGAAATTAAAGGATCGGGTTAGCTTCTTTTCGTTTTTCTTGAGAAGCCCCTGTATGAAGTCTGCCTCATACGAATAAAGAAACAAGTCGACGAGAAGAGGAGCACAGTTTGTACCCACGTTCACCAAACATAACAAATATGTTGTCAATCAAAAACTCGAGCATGTTGAAGATATCAGTTTCAGAGAACTTTTTGGTAGAATCAGCGTGGTGTTTTTACAAAATAAGATGTTTCTCTGCTTTGTTTTAAATTTTGGTGTCTATTAAATTTCAAAGATGGCCATAACTATGCATCTTGGCTAAACATAAAACCCTATGGGATATGGATATATTTTTCCGTAAATCGTTTCACAAGTTGAATCCAAATACCCAGTAATTGAGAAATCAAACTTGGGTAAATAAATTGGGAGTTTATTATTTCACGATAGCTGCTCCGTGAATTAAATGATACTGGAAATGTGTTTCTGGAATAACATTCATCATGTACGATTATAGTCAAATGATTGGAGAGCCAAATAGTTTAAGTCTTTAGAAGCAGGTACACCAATGGCTGAAACATGGTAACAAACATCGTCTAAGGTTACCTATGTCTGAATAAGATAGACCTTAGGTATTGATCTGAAGGAGATTGATAAATTACATAACTTTGGAATATCTGTGTCACAAATGACCACGATATGTTCCACTTGTCTTAAGCATTTCCCGATCCTTTCCTCATTCATGACTTATCACCGGGTTTGTAACTAGATTAACACGACGGGTGCCACCAGTGGAGAGTGGAATAGGAACTGCTTACCCTTCCGAAGCATCTGAGTTCACCCGCAGTTTTAAGTGGGGTTCGTGTTACTAAATCTTTAGTTTTATGTGTATGTTTTGTAGATCGTTTTGTGTCCATTTGTCCTTTTTCTTTTGGCCATTGTGTTGTCTGTTCTTCTTCAATTTAAAGATTTTAATTACCCATTTGGTATGTACAAGCTCTTTCTTTTTTGGAACAGCTAATTTCATGCATCAATATATCTAACATACCATGTCATTGTCGGAGCATTGACTATTGGGCGGGTGGTGTAATCGAGGGTTAATAGTCTACCCGCATAGGTATCAACACAATGATAGGAGGGTTAATAGTCTACCAGCATAGGTATCAACACAGTGATAGGGGGGTTAATAGTCTACCAGCATAGGTATCAACAGAGTGATAGGGGGGTTAATAGTCTACCAGCATAGGTATCAACACAGTGATAGGAGGGTTAATAGTCTACCATCATAGGTATCAACACAGTGATAGGAGAGTTAATAGTCTACCAGCATAGGTATCAACACAGTGATAGGAGGGTTAATAGTCTACCAGCATAGGTATCAACACAGTGATAGGAGGGTTAATAGTCTACCAGGTATCAACACAGTGATAGGAGGGTTAATAGTCTACCACCATAGGTATCAACACAGTGATAGGAGGGTTAATAGTCCACCACCATAGGTATCAACACAGTGATAGGAGGGTTAATAGTCTACCACCATAGGTATCAACACAGTGATAGGAGGGTTAATAGTCTACCAGGTATCAACACAGTGATAGGAGGGTAAATAGTCTACCAGCATAGGTATCAACACAGTGATGGGAGGGTTAATAGTCTACCACCATAGGTATCAACACAGTGATAGGAGGGTTAATAGTCTACCACCATAGGTATCAACACAGTGATAGGAGGGTTAATAGTCTACCACCATAGGTATCAACACAGTGATAGGAGGGTTAATAGTCTACCACCATAGGTATCAACACAGTGATAGGAGGGTTAATAGTCTACCAGGTATCAACACAGTGATAGGAGGGTAAATAGTCTACCAGCATAGATATCAACACAGTGATAGGAGGGTTAATAGTCTACCAGCATAGGTATCAGCACAGTGATAGGAGGGTTAATAGTCTACCACCATAGGTATCAACACAGTGATAGGGGGGTTAATAGTCTACCAGGTATCAACACAGTGATAGGAGGGTTAATAGTCTACCACCATAGGTATCAACACAGTGATAGGAGGGTTAATAGTCTACCAGGTATCAACACAGTGATTTGAGGGTTAATAGTCTACCACCATAGGTATCAACACAGTGATAGGAGGGTTAATAGTCTACCACCATAGGTATCAACACAGTGATAGGAGGGTTAATAGTCTACCACCATAGGTATCAACACAGTGATAGGAGGGTTAATAGTCTACCAGCATAGGTATCAACACAGTGATAGGAGGGTTAATAGTCTACCACCATAGGTATCAACACAGTGATGGGAGGGTTAATAGTCTACCACCATAGGTATCAACACAGTGATAGGAGGGTTAATAGTCTACCACCATAGGTATCAACACAGTGATAGGAGGGTTAATAGTCTACCAGCATAGGTATCAACACAGTGATAGGAGGGTTAATAGTCTACCACCACAGGTATCAACACAGTGATGGGAGGGTTAATAGTCTACCACCATAGGTATCAACACAGTGATAGGAGGGTTAATAGTCTACCAGGTATCAACACAGTGATAGGAGGGTTAATAGTCTACCACCATAAGTATCAACACGGTGATAGGAGGGTTAATAGTCTACCAGGTATCAACACAGTGATAGGAGGGTTAATAGTCTACCAGGTATCAACACAGTGATAGGAGGGTTAATAGTCTACCAGGTATCAACACAGTGATATGAGGGTTAATAGTCTACCACCATAGGTATCAACATAGTGATAGGAGGATTAATAGTCTACCAGGTATCAACACAGTGATAGGAGAGTTAATAGTCTACAAGGTATCAACACAGTGATAGGAGGGTTAATAGTCTACCAGGTATCAACACAGTGATAGGAGGGTTAATAGTCTACCAGGTATCAACACAGTGATAGGGGGGTTAATAGTCTACCACCATAGGTATCAACACCGTGATAGGAGGGTTAATAGTCTACCACAATAGGTATCAACACAGTGATAGGAGGGTTAATAGTCTACCACCATAGGTATCAACACAGTGATAGGAGGGTTAATAGTCTACCACCATAGGTATCAACACAGTGATAGGAGGGTTAATAGTCTACCAGGTATCAACACAGTGATATGAGGGTTAATAGTCTACCACCATAGGTATCAACATAGTGATAGGAGGATTAATAGTCTACCAGGTATCAACACAGTGATAGGAGAGTTAATAGTCTACAAGGTATCAACACAGTGATAGGAGGGTTAATAGTCTACCAGGTATCAACACAGTGATAGGAGGGTTAATAGTCTACCAGGTATCAACACAGTGATAGGGGGGTTAATAGTCTACCACCATAGGTATCAACACCGTGATAGGAGGGTTAATAGTCTACCACAATAGGTATCAACACAGTGATAGGAGGGTTAATAGTCTACCAGCATAGGTATCAACACAGTGATAGGAGGGTTAATAGTCTACCACCATAGGTATCAACACAGTGATAGGAGGGTTAATAGTCTACCAGCATAGGTATCAACACAGTGATAGGAGGGTTAATAGTCTACCACCATAGGTATCAACACAATGATGGGAGGGTTAATAGTCTACCACCATAGGTATCAACACAGTGATAGGAGGGTTAATAGTCTACCACCATATGTATCAACACAGTGATAGGAGGGTTAATAGTCTACCAGGTATCAACACAGTGATAGGAGGGTTAATAGTCTACCACCATAGGTATCAACACAGTGATAGGAGGGTTAATAGTCTACCACCATAGGTATCAACACAGTGATAGGAGGGTTAATAGTCTACCACCATAGGTATCAACACAGTGATAGGAGGGTTAATAGTCTACCAGGTATCAACACAGTGATAGGAGGGTTAATAGTCTACCAGGTATCAACACAGTGATAGGGGGGTTAATAGTCTACCACCATAGGTATCAACACAGTGATAGGAGGGTTAATAGTCTACCAGGTATCAACACAGTGATATGAGGGTTAATAGTCTACCACCATAGGTATCAACACAGTGATAGGAGGGTTAATAGTCTACCAGGTATCAACACAGTGATATGAGGGTTAATAGTCTACCACCATAGGTATCAACACGGTGATAGGAGGGTTAATAGTCTACCAGGTATCAACACAGTGATAGGAGGGTTAATAGTCTACCAGGTATTAACACAGTGATATGAGGGTTAATAGTCTACCACCATAGGTATCAACACAGTGATAGGAGGGTTAATAGTCTACCAGGTATCAACACAGTGATAGGAGGGTTAATAGTCTACCACCATAGGTATCAACACAGTGATAGGAGGGTTAATAGTCTACCACCATAGGTTTCAACACAGTGATAGGAGGATTAATAGTCTACCAGCATAGGTATCAACACAGTGATGGGAGGGTTAATAGTCTACCACCATAGGTATCAACACAGTGATAGGAGGGTTAATAGTCTACCACCATGGGTATCAACACAGTGATAGGAGGGTTAATAGTCTACCACCATAGGTATCAACACAGTGATAGGAGGGTTAATAGTCTACCACCATAGGTATCAACACAGTGATAGGAGGGTTAATAGTCTACCACCATAGGTATCAACACAGTGATAGGAGGGTTAATAGTCTACCAGGTATCAACACAGTGATAGGAGGGTTAATAGTCTACCAGGTATCAACACAGTGATAGGAGGGTTAATAGTCTACCACCATAGGTATCAACACCGTGATAGGAGGGTTAATAGTCTACCACAATAGGTATCAACACAGTGATAGGAGGGTTAATAGTCTACCAGCATAGGTATCAACACAGTGATAGGAGGGTGAATAGTCTACCAGCATAGGTATCAACACAGTGATAGGAGGGTTAATAGTCTACCACCACAGGTATCAACACAGTGATAGGAGGGTTAATAGTCTACCACCATAGGTATCAACACAGTGATAGGAGGGTTAATAGTCTACCACCATAGGTATCAACACAGTGATAGGAGGGTTAATAGTCTACCACCATAGGTATCAACACAGTGATAGGAGGGTTAATAGTCTACCACCATATGTATCAACACAGTGATAGGAGGGTTAATAGTCTACCAGGTATCAACACAGTGATAGGAGGGTTAATAGTCTACCACCATAGGTATCAACACAGTGATAGGAGGGTTAATAGTCTACCACCATAGGTATCAACACAGTGATAGGAGGGTTAATAGTCTACCACCATAGGTATCAACACAGTGATAGGAGGGTTAATAGTCTACCACCATAGGTACCAACACAGTGATGGGAGGGTTAATAGTCTACCACCATAGGTATCAACACAGTGATAGTAATAAAGATATAGATGTCAAACAATCATTGTGTACTTCGTGGTGTGGCCATTGTATTGTCCATCCTTCTTAGATTTACGACTTCGGATTACCCCTTTGTTATCTTCGGATTACCCCTTTGTTATCTTCGGATTACTCCTTTGTTATCTTCGGATTACTCCTTTGTTATCCTCGGATTACCCCTTTGTTGTCTTCGGATTACCCCTTTAGTATCTTCAAACTGTTCTTCGTACACACGACACGTATATTAAATAACCTTCAATAAGGATACTCATGGTAAAAAAATAGGAAAATCAAATAATTTACATGTCTTATTAATTACTACCGTACTACCTATATAGTTTGTTTACGCTTTATTGTTATTTTATCATTTCTGTTTCACCTACATGTAGTATGCTGCATGCTTGTTGTATTGCATAAGTTTACGGCTTAAAGGATGTATATAAACTATACCATTCGAGTATAACCCAAGCATCCAAACTTTATTTAACTAGACAATATCTTGTGGATATCCAACGGTAATCATTGTATTTCATTTTATTGTCTTTATAATTATTGTATCATTTTAAGTGTTTAATGTTAACTGAATATCAGTTCTTGTCAGTTTGGTATGATTAGTTTATTTTTGTTCTTTGGTTTCATTGTGTACCATCACTGTATGTTATTTCATTGTCCATTAATTGCAGCAAGATAACAACATCTAACATATTAATCATGTGATAAAAAATAATTTATTGTATAAACAAACAAAAGTTGACAATGGGTATCACAGATGATTAATAATGTCAATAAACAACTTTCTCATCTTCAGCAATTTACTTCTACATCACCGGTATTGCCTGCCTTTTATCTCATTTGAAACAAAATGCCAACGGGGCGCTTTGTCTGAGATCATATGATGGCAGCTGTTTGGAGCATCCCAAATCTTAACAGAACTCTCCTTTGTTCTAGCAAGTATATTTAGCATTGTCAGTAATGTTTGCTATTCTTCACTAAATCCGCCATTTCCTTCATGCTTTCATATATTCCTTCTCCTGTTGTTGCGCAAGCTCCGTGAATATACCACTTCCTGCTTGTCATTTTGGTTAAACCTAGGCCATCAGCAACTTCCGATGGGTTCATTGATCCTGTGAAGATAAAATTACAAATGTATTTTTCACCATAATTTATATATTTATATATATTTATTGTATATTATTATTAAAGTAATAAAAGATTTTATTTTCTTGTGTTATACCGCCGATTTTGTTGATAGTTTGCAATATGTGTTGTGTTTTCTGATTTTCATTAGAAACAAATGTAAGTAAAATGTAGATATCTAATTCAGCCACCACGATATAACTGAAATATTGTTGAAAGTGGAGCTAAACACCATAAACCATCTAATTCAGTGCGCATGACGCGTTTCTATAATAAGATTCATCACGTGCGATCATAGTCAAAAGATTGGACAGTCAATTATTCAAACGTCTTAGGGAGCAAGTAAACCAGAGGGTCATAACAGAACAACCAAAGTCTTAGGGAGCAAGTAAACCAGATGGTCGTAACAGAACAACCAAAGTCTTAGGGAGCAAGTAAACCAGAGAGTCGTAACAGGACAACCAAAGTCTTTGGGAGCAAGTAAACCAGAGGGTCGTAACAGGACAACCAAAGTCTTAGGGAGCAAGTAAACCAGAGGGTCGTAACAGGACAACCAAAGTCTTAGGGAGCAAGTAAACCAGAGGGTCATAACAGAACAACCAAAGTCTTAGGGAGCAAGTAAACCAGATGGTCGTAACAGAACAACCTAAGTCTTAGGGAGCAAGTAAACCAGAGGGTCGTAACAGGACAACCAAAGTCTTTGGGAGCAAGTAAACCAGAGGGTCGTAACAGGACAACCAAAGTCTTAGGGAGCAAGTAAACCAGAGGGTCGTAACAGGCCAACCAAAGTCTTAGGGAGTAAGTAAACCAGAGGGTCGTAACAGAACAACCAAAGTCTTAGGGAGCAAGTAAACCAGGGGGTCGTAACAGAACAACCAAAGTCTTAGGGAGCAAGTAAACCAGATGGTCGTAATAGAACAATCAAAGTCTTAGGGAGCAAGTAAACCAGAGGGTCGTAACAGGACAACCAAAGTCTTAGGGAGCAAATAAACCAGAGGGTCGTAACAGGACAACCAAAGTCCTAGGGAGCAAGTAAACCAGAGGGTCGTAACAGGACAACCAAAGTCTTAGGGAGCAAGTAAACCAGAGGGTCGTAACAGGACAACCAAAGTCTTAGGGAGCAAGTAAACCAGAGGGTCATAACAGAACAACCAAAGTCTTAGGGAGCAAGTAAACCAGATGGTCGTAACAGAACAACCTAAGTCTTAGGGAGCAAGTAAACCAGAGGGTCGTAACAGGACAACCAAAGTCTTTGGGAGCAAGTAAACCAGAGGGTCGTAACAGGACAACCAAAGTCTTAGGGAGCAAGTAAACCAGAGGGTCGTAACAGGCCAACCAAAGTCTTAGGGAGTAAGTAAACCAGAGGGTCGTAACAGAACAACCAAAGTCTTAGGGAGCAAGTAAACCAGGGGGTCGTAACAGAACAACCAAAGTCTTAGGGAGCAAGTAAACCAGATGGTCGTAATAGAACAATCAAAGTCTTAGGGAGCAAGTAAACCAGAGGGTCGTAACAGGACAACCAAAGTCTTAGGGAGCAAATAAACCAGAGGGTCGTAACAGGACAACCAAAGTCCTAGGGAGCAAGTAAACCAGAGGGTCGTAACAGGACAACCAAAGTCTTAGGGAGCAAGTAAACCAGAGGGTCGTAACAGGACAACCAAAGTCTTAGGGCGCAAGTAAACCAGAGGGTCGTAACAGGACAACCAAAGTCAAACGTGGATAAAATAACTTACGTGGTAAATCTTGCTTGTTAGCTATAACCACAACCGGAACTCCTCTCATTTCATCACTGTCCAATATACCATGAAGTTCATCTCGGGCCTCTTGTAGTCTCTCTCTGTCATTACTATCCACAATAAAGATAAGTCCTGAAATTACGAAAATTAATATATTTAATTTAAAACATTTAGGTGATTATAAATGGAATATCATTGTAAGAATTTGTTTTGCTTCGTTTTCTTATTTATATAAGCTTTAAGGACATGAATATTTAACATGTATAATCATCCCCATTTTGTTATAAATTCATTTAAAACAGTAAAGGGTCAATCAAATATTAATCAAATTAATATGCATGTTATGTTGATTCGACACCTTAGTCTTGTATCACAAATTAAAGTTGAAAAATATGTATTCAAATGCACACCACGACAAAAGATGAAAAAAAATAGATGACCGGATATTTGTGTTGATACATCGTAATAAAGTAAATCATTTTTATCTTGACAACATTTAAATATAGTAATATAATATCTTGCTAAATGGTCTAAATACGATAGTATAAGTAGAAATAAACTAACCTTCTGTGTTTTGGTAATAATGTTGCCAAAGTCTCCTAATTTTCTCCTGACCACCGACATCCCATACAGTGAAAGTGATACCCTTTGTTGGACTAACTGTTTCTACATTAAACCCGATGGTTGGGATAGTATGGACGTTCTCATTTAACTTGATCTTGTATAAAATGGTTGTTTTTCCTGAAAGAAGAAAATATATAAATGCTAGCGTGCTTCATACAAAATGTGCTTCGGTCCACGCATTTACACGCCAATAAAACTACAAAAAAATGCATTCAATTCTTAAATAAAACCAAGATATCATTTTATTTTTCATATAAAAATATCAGAATACCTAGAGGTAAGGTCTCCATCGTTGATGTACAACATATGACTTTGCAAATTTAACGTCGCTACCTTATTCGCGGAAAAGCATCGGAGATAGTTTTGGTATAAGTATGCCAGCCTTCTAAGCCCCCCCCCCCCCCCTCCTTAAATACAGACATAAGAAACAAGTATATGATACACGTTAATGCTAATTTTCTTAACAAACAAAAAACAGAATAAAACTTTACCTGCTGCGTCTAATCCTAACATCAGAATTCTGGCATGAGATCCAGAAAAACCAGAAAACACGTCGTATAATTTAGATAGCCACAATCCCATGGTTATGTATTGTATTCTTGTAGTTCTGCCTTAAAAGCGATAATAACTTATTGTAAAGTGACAGAATGTTCGTTGTTTTATAGTTAATCTGTCGACGGTGTTTCATCATAGTTGCCATTCTAATACAACCAGGTTGTTCGATCCAACAATTTACTTCCAGCACGGCAATTTTGACGAAATTAGTCACACAATTGATTTAAAGGTAAAGAATAGAGGAGTATCGAGATTGTTGTTTACATGTTCTCTTAGTAACCACACATATGTAATCGGGTTAGATATACATACAGGTAATTCCCCAGGTAAACATAATTAAACACGTGTTTGTACACTTAAATATAAACTTTCCGTATGTAATATTTTTAGTCGTATGATTACAAAAATAAAGGAAACTCGCAATCAAACAATTACAGATAAAATTTCAGTTTTAAATCAAACGATTATCTGTATAACAGAAGAGATTAAAAGTGGGTAATAAAGGTTGCATTTTAATCAGATAAATTAAAGGATTTGAAATTAACATGGATTTAGTTGACAATAATGACAATGATCATCAGAGTTTATGGTTGTTTTTAGATGAAAGGATTTGTTTGAGAGGACATGGGTCTTAACTCCGGCTTTTTTGTAAGGTTTTTGGAGTTTTTACATTTGTTTATATATCCGGTCGACTCTGTCTTCACAATCACTAACGTAGTATGCGTTTGTCTTGTCATCTACATACATTTTATATTAAGAAATAACTTGGTATTATTTGATTTGATAGGTCAACGAGACCATAAAGACATATTAGTGTCAAACTACAAGTATATATATATGTTTTCAGATTATGTCTGCCATTGTCTTCTAATTTATTATCATCCTCCGACATATTACGGATCTACTAATCCTTGAACTGGGAAAATAGCTACACAAGTGATATAGTTGGCCTGTATGACGAGGTCAATGCTATTTTACCCATCTATAATCTGCTTGCAAGTTTATTATTAAAAATTGTTGTCAAATTCAAAGTATCACACATTGAATGATTTGGTTATAGCACATTGGCTCTACGCAATTAAAATGTAGATATCTAATTTAGTGCGCGCGATGCGATTCTGGAATATCTTTCATCAGTTATGATCAATACCAAAAAGTTAGAAAGCCAATAACTCTTTGGGAGCAAGACAAGTAATGAGCCTAAACAGTATAGACTAAACCGACTACTTTCTATCAAAGTGCTAGAGGTTTTGATTGACAATATATTTGTTATGTTTAGTGGACGTGATGTTTAACAGACAGTCGGTGTTCTTATGGGTATCAACTGAGCTCCTCTTCTTGCCGGCTTGTACCATTATTCGTATGAGGCAGATTTCTTACAGGGGCTGCTCAAGAAAAAAACCGAAAAGAAGCTAACACGATCCTTTAATTTCACTTTCCGCTTAATAAATGATGTCATGCACTATATAATTCTAAACTTGGTGATTTTGTTGATTGAATCCTTCCAACAGATACAACTCGGTTTGCTTCAACTCTTCACACGTCGAAACTGACATTGAGGGTCGGTTAAGAACTAACATTTTCGACAAAAGAGGAGACTTCAATTGTCCTATTATGAACTTTCCATTTTTATGTAGCAACATTCCAGCAGCACATATATATATATAAACGTCTAAAATGTTAGCACAACGATATCAAAAAAAGATGTTAAAATGTAACAAAAATAACTATAAGTCTACAAAAAGACTATAATTATAATGAAATTAAATTTTTGTCCAAATCCTCCTAAAATAAATGTTCGTGAACTCGATGAAGACCTGGATCAATTTGCACGACGGCTTAGAATTAAAGAATATTTTCATTCAAAGAAAGAAACCAGTGAAGACCTATCAACAGACGAATCGGACATAAAAGAAGTCACTGATATTCCTAGATTTGTCAAGAAAAGTAATTGGATCCCGAAACCTAGCAAAAATACCAGGCTAGAATCGGTCATTAACCTTATAATGAAATCGACGGATATTTCGCTTGACCGACAAGCTTCATCAGCGTCTGTAATCCGATTTGAAAAATTGTCACGTGAGCATCAGTTATCGTGACGTAAATTACTAAAAATCATAATCTTGAACTTTATATTATTCAAGTATATTGCACACTAATTTATAAATATGAACAGAATGAGAAAATGTAATGATGAAGTTTACCAACTAGCTAAGGTCCAGGCACTGGTTAAAAAGTTAAAAAACAAAAGATTTAGGCCTTTTTGTTTATTCCTTCCGGGTGTAATGTTTGTAACTCGCGGATCCAAAAACTCTCTTTTTTTCTGTCTTTGATTTTCTTTCCAACTTGGATTGTGGTCAATGATATAAATTTTGAATCTGCCAAAGTCTTCCAATGAGTGCCCCGGCGACACAAAGTGTTGACTCACGGGCAAGAGCGTCTTTTTCGTAAGGTCACTTCTGTGTCCATTCATTCTTTTGTTGAATGGTTGGACACTTTCTCCTACGTATTGCGACCCGCAGACGTGACAGTCAAGGAGGTAAACCACATTAGGTGTTTTGCAATTGACATTGCAAAATATCTTATACTCCTTTCCTGTCGTCTTGCTATGGAACACTTGTGTGTGTTGCAATTGGAGACAGCACTTGCAACGCTTGTCACCACATGGTTTACACTGGTCGACCGTCGATGAAGGTCTAGATACCGCGGCTCTGACCAGTGTATCCTTAATGCTTTTAGGTCGCCGGAACGCTACAACGGGTGGTTCAGGGAACAACTTGGCCAGCGTTTCACTTTTTTCAATTTCTTTCCAATGATGACGGACAATGCCTGCAATTTTCGCTAAAGAAGGATGGTAAGTGAGAACAAGGGGAACCCGTTTGTTGATATTTTTTTCTTTGTATTCCAGGAGGTCATTTCTGTTAATTTCACTGGCTTTTGAAAACCCACTCTCTATAACTTTGTCATTATATCCCCGTTTCTTCAAATGATGGCGTAAATCTCCTAGTCTTTGCTTGGTAGTTTCAACAGTGGAGCATATTCGTTTTACCCTAATGGCTTGGCTGAATGGGATACTCTTAAAACAGTGCTTAGGATGGCAACTACTGGGTGAAAGGTATTGATGTTTGTCTGTGGGCTTAGAGTATAAATCAGTTGTCATGTTGCCCTCCTTGACCGTGGTGGTAGTATCAAGGAAGGACATTTTGGTTTTTGACACTTCGTGTGTGAATTTTATAGACGGATGGATACTGTTGGCATGTTCCAAAAATTCATCAAGCTCTTTATCGCCATGTGTCCACTTCATGTCAACGTCATCTATAAATCGGAACCATGAAAGAGGTTGTTTAAGTGACAAGAGGAGTAATCGTTCTTCTAGGTCCCCCATAAAAATGTTGGCATAGGAGGGTGCCATTTTGGTTCCCATAGCTGTCCCATTTATTTGAAGATAGTGATTTCCGTCAAAAGTAAAATTGTTGTTTTTTAGAACTAGTGTAAGCATCTCTACTAAACATCTGTCGGAGGTTCTTGATCTGTTCGTTGTTCCCATATTTTTCTGCATGCGGCAATTCCGTCATCATGGGGAATGTTCGTGTAAAGGGAAGTTACATCCATGGTAACAAGCGTGGTATTTTCTGGAATGGCCAAATTTTCCATTTTCTTCAAGTAGTCGGTAGTATCTTTGATGTGTGATGGAAGGTTTTCAACGAACGGCCGAAGGTGAAAATCAATAAATTCCGATATCTTTTCAGTTGGGTGACCACTGGCTGATACAATCGGTCTCCCCGGATTGTTTTCCTTGTGAATTTTAGGCAGCAGATAGAAACGGCCTGGCTTGGGATCCTCTGGAGTAAGGTACTCCATGGTCTTATTGTCTAAGTGGCCACGAGCATGCATAGCCTCTAAGGCTCGTATGATCTTCTGCGTAAAATCTAGTGTAGGGTCAGAATCTAATTTTTCGTAGAATCGACAATCGGACAGTTGTCTTTCTGCTTCTTGTATATATGTCGTTTTATCCATGACTACTACTGCACTCCCCTTATCTGCTGGCTTAATAATAATATCATCTCTTTCCTGTATATCCCTAAGGGCTGATCTTTCTGCCTGTGTTAAGTTGTCGGTCTTGGGGACATGTACGTCAACATTGTGTTTGATATCTGACTTAATTAGGTTAATGACCGATTCTAGCCTGGTATTTTTGCTAGGTTTCGGGATCCAATTACTTTTCTTGACAAATCTAGGAATATCAGTGACTTCTTTTATGTCCGATTCGTCTGTTGATAGGTCTTCACTGGTTTCTTTCTTTGAATGAAAATATTCTTTAATTCTAAGCCGTCGTGCAAATTGATCCAGGTCTTCATCGAGTTCACGAACATTTATTTTAGGAGGATTTGGACAAAAATTTAATTTCATTATAATTATAGTCTTTTTGTAGACTTATAGTTATTTTTGGTACATTTTAACATCTTTTTTTGATATCGTTGTGCTAACATTTTAGACATTTATTTATCATTTTTGTTTGTTTGCACAGTATCGTTAACACTTGTTTCCGATCCGACATCTCGTAGATTCATACGTTGGCTACCTTTTCAGATGTTTATTTATTATTTTTCTTGAGTGAGCCTGTATTATGTTTTCGAATATAATCCGTATAAACCTATATTCATGGATTACAACTTTAATTTCAAAGATCTAAGAAATATCAAACAAAATCTAATTAAAATTGACCATCATATAAACAATCTTTGTTGCTACATTTCGGTGAACAAAGTACCAAAAGGATTGAAAATCAAAGTAACGCCACAAACTCCTTTGTTACTGGTGAAAGTTACAAAGGTTCAAACCCACAGACATGCTCAGCACGTCCCTAGGTGGCGCATAGAGGGAACTCTCTAATTGGGGATCATCAGGAAAGCCTGGCCATGGGCCATATCGGGTGTCTGTATAATACTACGCTCCTTGCCCGTTAAAGACCTCTTTTGTAGATTTCGAAAAGGGTAGGCACAATGTATCTATATTTAGTAAATTTAATATATGTTATTGACAATGCATAATGTCGGTTGAAATTTCGCTGCTTGTAAAAATTGTTTTATCAGAGAGGGACATATTCGTAATCCTGTCTAATATCGTAGCAAATGAACTAACCTAGTTACTGTGTGCATGTTGTGCTGATCGTCGTTCGTAAACTACAAAGCCCAAATGCCCGAAATAAAGCGGTAGGAGAGGAAAATACAGCATTCGGTTCGTCATTTGATGTGACATGCGAGTATCCCCCAAACTAATTATATCTGTAATATATGTATTTACATATATTTATGCTATTAATATTCACGTTGTTTACAACGTTGATATTTTTGTTGTCCGGAAATTAGATAAAATTACGAATTTGAAGATTATGTCTTCAAAATGTAACAAATTACTTTTTAGTGGAATACGGGAAACTACATTGTATTCTGTATAGAAAATCAAGCTCCAAATACGAAGAAAAGACAGCAATCTATAATAATAATGATAATAATAATACTACATGTACTTTATTTCCGAAAGCAAATACAACTTATAGGATTGTACAATATAAATGTATTACATGTTATAAGGACCAACTATAGGTATCACATAAATTGCATATTAAATGTAAATATAATATATGGATAAACATACATAGTGTGATAGTGTGCTCTTGTTGGGTTAGGTAACAGAAAACACACTGTAATACCTGTATATTAACATTAATCGAAATTAATTCGCAAAGCATATGTTATACAACGTTAATTAAGCAGTTCAACAAACAACTTTTCATGAATGGTTAACTCGTGACCTGCAAGTCAAAATGAATAGTAATGATATTAGGAGTAAATTTGGGATATCCTTCTAAAAAGCTCTACCCATTGATAAATGATCAGTATACTGTCCGTCCGGATGAAGCTTTTCGTTTCGCCGTTGGTTCATTCATTGAAAACGTATGATTCGTTCTTGTTTATAGACAAACAAAGGCGAATATGTTAACATTAATGCTGCATGAAACGATTCTGATCATCTAATTTAGTAGGGTCATTATCAAAATACACGCACTTTTTCCTGTTCCTATTTTGGTGACATCAAATATTTTCGTTCCCGTTTTGCTTTAGCCTATTAGTTTTTCCTACATTACAATGACATTCACATAATATGCAGTCGGGAAAACCACCATGAAAAAAAATATTTCTAGATATGTAACACCCCCTCATACATTTCAGTCCGTGGTGTTACCAACATAAAATTATTGTTTTTAGGAAAATTAAAAATATTTTTTATGTAAAAAGTGGTTACATACATAATATACAGGGAAATCATGCATAGTGTAGGATATTTTCTTCGGAGCACTATTTTTTCACAATATTTGGATATGTAGTTGCGGAGCTGCATTATGAAACAAACAGGTTTTCATAATTGTATTTTGTTTCACTTTATTTAAAGAAAAGATGACTTATACATAGCTATCAAAGTCAACGTTATTCAACTATAATATAATTTACTTCAATTATGTCATTTATCCTTTTTATGAAACAATTTACATGAGGTAACACCATTGACAAGAGGTAACACCACAGATAACAAAAGTAACACCAGGGACATCTTCATGAATGTAAACATTTAATTCAAGAAAAAAACACAACTATCAACCTATATTTGTTGTTTTCTGAAATGTTTTCAGTACAATAATCAGTTTTTCAACATATCGGTTTAATGCATGAACAATATCAGTTTTGTCCATGGTGTTATGAAGATATGTCCATGGTGTTATGAAGACATGTCCCTGGTGTTACCAGGTCTAAACAGTATACTCCCATCAGCTCCTTAAATTATATCTTATAAGTAAATGACGATGTTTGAACAATTCTTCTGCATAGGTTAAAGAGCAATATTTTGTTCTGAATATTACTGTTTATGGAATAATGTGTTTATTCACAATTGTAATGTTAAATGTCTGTGGTGTTACCCAATCTTTATGGTAACACCATTGACAGTAACACCACAGACAAACAGGCAAGTATTTTCGGGGTAAAAGGAAAATAATATCTCCCTGACTATATTTTATATGTATATCCTGTGAAGAATACCAAATGTAATGTATTGTATATTTTTACATTTTGTTCAATTCTAACAAAAAGAACTAGTGAGAAGTACACCACAGACATAAAATGTATATACTATACCAATTGCACGTACCTTTTCGGCCCTATATTAGTTTATGGATCACTTTTGTTTTTGTCGTCTGCACATCTCATGAAACAGGAAATAAGCAAAGGGAGAAACTATTTTTGCTTCAACTATGACAAGACAGATGACTCTTACCAGCCTTAATAGGAAGGGTAACACCACAGACATGAAAATCTATAACAGCAGGTTTTTGCTCATTTTCTTTTTAAATTTCAATATATATCAAGCAAAAATAATGCTGTGCTATTAGAGTTTTAGGAATAGTTCAAAAATAATATAAAGATCGAATAAAATCATTACATCTGAATAGTACAATTGACCAGAAGTAAGTCATTCTGGAAAAATAATACGTAACACCAAGGAAAAACAAGTCTTCGTGTAGCAAGTAGAAATTCGCAATTGGACCAATCTGGATTTAGATGGTAAAACTATAGATGGCTGATGTGCCTTCATGCAAAACATGTTTTCTCTAATCAGTTTGGTTGATATTTGTCTTTTAATTGCATAATAACAGAAAAGTGCGTGTATTTTGATAATGACCCAGTAATGTTAGCTTATCAGAAATCAACAAGGTCATGTATTGACAATTTCCGCTTTTGTTTGTCTATAAACAAGAACGGTCGAATCATACGTTTTCAATGAATGAATCAAACGACGAAAAGAAAAGCTCCATCCGGACGGGCAGTATTAACTAGAACCACCCGAAATGACAAGCACCGAAAGTACAGACCAATTAGCGAAATGAGGAATGCGTTAAAACTAAACTAATAGTTCTTTGAAGGGTTAAAATATCGTGACCGATCAGTTATGAGTTGAACAATTCGCATCACGGTTGTTAAAGAAAAGTTTTACTTTAGGTTCTTATAATCTGACAAAAACATACTGTTAACAATTATCCGACAAAATTAATACTCAAAGTCAAGTTTTTTTGGTCTGATAAAAATGGTGTGGTTGTTTAAAATTGTCGTTCAAATAAATGTCTGTAATTCCTCAAACCCCAAGAGCTTCCGGGGGGCAGGCTCCTGGGCCCCCTACCAGGGCTCTGCCTTGGACCCGCTTGGGACGTGGTCCCCAGACCCCTCGCCTACTTACGTCCCCCTAACCACAAATCCTGGATCCGCCCCTGATATTGCATGTTTGATTGATTGATTGATTGATTGATTGATTTTTGGTGCTTAGCGCCACTTTCAGCAATATTTCAGCTATATCATGGCGACCAGTTTTAGTGGTGTAAGAAGCAAAAGTACCCGGAGAGAACCACCGACCATGGACAAGTAACTGGTAAACTTTATCACTTGCGGCTGCGAGTCGATTGCACAATTTTTTTGTAATTCACAAAGCCAGGCGCCAACCCACGCCGTATTGGTGATAGGTAATCCAACTATCTAACTCATTGAGCCACCCGGGCCCCTATATTGCTTGTTTTTAACCTATAGTATATCTACAAATGTTTGAGTCATAGAGTACATATCTTAGATAACACATATTCGATTCAGACAGTCTGTTTTATTACTCCATCCTCACAAGCACAAGATCATGACGTTCTGTTATTTTTAATTAAGTCAGTCAATGCTTTCAGGCTTTCATATAATCCTTGACCTGTTGTTGCGCACGCTCCATTAATATGCCATTTTGTGTTTGTTAATTTGTACATATCTAGAATATCAGCAAGTTCTGATGGATTCAGTGCATCTACAAAATAAAATGAAATTAAATGAATGTATAATTATAAAAATATAACTGATATCAAGACAATATTAATTAAGTGCTCCAGATGCCCGTACATTCCGTCATTGTTCCTCTATCTAAGACACTTAGAAAACCAAGTCTAAGTTCCTCGTAGATATTGAATAGCATACAAAGAATGTTCACACATACATAAAACCCCTGGTAAGGTTAATCAACAGACAACTTCTATGTGATGTCATTTGTGAGTGACCTTCAACGGGTTGGTTTTATCTCCTGTTACTTAGGTTCCTTCCGCCAATATAACTGACCACCTTGAAACACTTAAATATCGCCGAAAGTGACGTTAATACCAAGAAAAATCCTTGAGTATATATTAAAACTGTAATTTCATCAAACTGTGAAATGGACTGTATAAAATTATTTGTATTTCCTCTGGTTTTGGGCACTCTGTGTTGTCTTTTATAGATACGACATTTCTCCGCAATATAATTTGTGTCTGGTCTATATAACTTGTGTCTGGTCTATATAACTTGTGTCTGGTCTATATAACTTGTGTCTGGTCTAAATAACTTGTGTCTGGTCTATATAACTTGTGTCTGGTCTATATAACTTGTGTCTGGTCTATATAATTTGTGTCTGGTCTATATAATTTGTGTCTGGTCTATATAACTTGTGTAGTATTTGGTTTTTCATTTGCTATCACAGGTATACTTACTAGGTAGATCTTGTTTATTTGTTATAACAGGTATACTTACTAGGTAGATCTTGTTTATATTGGTATAACAGATATACTTACTAGGTAGATCTTGTTTATTTGTTATAACAGGTATACTTACTGGGTAGATCTTGTTTATTTGTTATAACAGGTATACTTACTAGGTAGATCTTGTTTATTTGTTATAACAGGTATACTTACTAGGTAGATCTTGTTTATTTGCTATAACAGGTATACTTATTAGGTAGATCTTGTTTATTTGTTATAACAGGTATACTTACTAGGTAGATCTTGTTTATTTGTTATAACAGGTATACTTACTAGGTAGATCTTGTTTATTTGTTATAACAGGTATACTTACTAGGTAGATCTTGTTTATTTGCTACAACAGGTATACTTACCAGGTAGATCTGGTTTATTTGCTATAACAGGTATACTTACTAGGTAGATCTTGTTTATATTGGTATAACAGGTATACTTACTAGGTAGATCTTGTTTATTTGTTATAACAGGTATACTTACTAGGTAGATCTTGTTTATTTGCTACAACAGGTATACTTACCAGGTAGATCTGGTTTATTTGCTATAACAGGTATACTTACTAGGTAGATCTTGTTTATTTGCTATCACAGATATACTTACTAGGTATATCTTGTTTATTTGCTATGACAGGTATACTTACTAGGTAGATCTTGTTTATTTGTTATAACAGGTATACTTACTAGGTAGATCTTGTTTATTTGTTATAACAGGTATACTTACAAGGTAGATCTTGTTTATTTGCTATCACAGATATATTTACTAGGTAGATCTTGTTTATTTGCTATCACAGATATACTTACTAGGTAGATCTTGTTTATTTGCTATAACAGGTATACTTACTAGGTAGATCTTGTTTATTTGTTATAACAGGTATACTTATTGGGTAGATCTTGTTTATTTGTTATAACAGGTATACTTACTAGGTAGATCTTGTTTATTTGTTATAACAGGTATACTTACTAGGTAGATCTTGTTTATTTGTTATAACAGGTATACTTACTAGGTAGATCTTGTTTATTTGTTATAAGAGGTATACTTACTAGGTAGATCTTGTTTATTTGTTATAACAGGTATACTTACTAGGTAGATCTTGTTTATTTGCTATAACAGGTATACTTACTAGGTAGATCTTGTTTATTTGTTATAACAGGTATACTTACTAGGTAGATCTTGTTTATTTGTTATAACAGGTATACTTACTAGGTAGATCTTGTTTATTTGTTATAACAGGTATACTTACTAGGTAGATCTTGTTTATTTGCTATAACAGGTATACGTACTAGGTAGATCTTGTTTATTTGTTATAACAGGTATACGTACTAGGTAGATCTTGTTTATTTGCTATAACAGGTATACTTACTAGGTAGATCTTGTTTATTTGTTATAACAGGTATACTTACTAGGTAGATCTTGTTTATTTGCTATAACAGGTATACTTACTAGGTAGATCTTGTTTATTTGCTATAACAGGTATACTTACTAGGTAGATCTTGTTTATTTGCTATAACAGGTATACTTACTAGGTAGATCTTGTTTATTTGTTATAACAGGTATACTTACTAGGTAGATCTTGTTTATTTGTTATAACAGGTATACTTACTAGGTAGATCTTGTTTATTTGTTATAACAGGTATACTTACTAGGTAGATCTTGTTTATTTGCTATAACAGGTATACTTACTAGGTAGATCTTGTTTATTTGTTATAACAGGTATACTTACTAGGTAGATCTTGTTTATTTGTTATAACAGGTATACTTACTAGGTAGATCTTGTTTATTTGTTATAACAGGTATACTTACTAGGTAGATCTTGTTTATTTGCTATAACAGGTATACTTACTAGGTAGATCTTGTTTATTTGTTATAACCGGTATACTTACTAGGTAGATCTTGTTTATTTGTTATTACAGGTACACTTACTAGGTAGATCTTGTTTATTTGTTATAACAGGTATACTTACTAGGTAGATCTTGTTTATTTGTTATAACAGGTATACTTACTAGGTAGATCTTGTTTATTTGTTATAACAGGTATACTTACTAGGTAGATCTTGTTTATTTGTTATAACAGGTATACTTACTAGGTAGATCTTGTTTATTAATTATAACAGGTATACTTACTAGGTAGATCTTGTTTATTTGTTATAACAGGTATACTTACTAGGTAGATCTTGTTTATTTGTTATAACAGGTATACTTACTAGGTAGATCTTGTTTATTTGTTATAACAGGTATACTTACTAGGTAGATCTTGTTTATTTGTTATAACAGGTATACTTACTAGGTAGATCTTGTTTATTTGTTATAACAGGTATACTTACTAGGTAGATCTTGTTTATTTGTTATAACAGGTATACTTACTAGGTAGATCTTGTTTATTTGCTATAACAGGTATACTTACTAGGTAGATCTTGTTTATTTGTTATAACAGGTATACTTACTAGGTAGATCTTGTTTATTTGTTATAACAGGTATACTTACTAGGTAGATCTTGTTTATTTGTTATAACAGGTATACTTACTAGGTAGATCTTGTTTATTTGTTATAACAGGTATACTTACTAGGTAGATCTTGTTTATTTGCTATAGCAGGTATACTTACTAGGTAGATCTTGTTTATTTGTTATAACAGGTATACTTACTAGGTAGATCTTGTTTATTTGTTATAACAGGTATACTTACTAGGTAGATCTTGTTTATTTGTTATAACAGGTATACTTACTAGGTAGATCTTGTTTATTTGTTATAACAGGTATGCTTACTAGGTAGATCTTGTTTATTTGCTATAACAGGTATACTTACTAGGTAGATCTTGTTTATTTGTTATAACCGGTATACTTACTAGGTAGATCTTGTTTATTTGTTATTACAGGTATACTTACTAGGTAGATCTTGTTTATTTGTTATAACAGGTATACTTACTAGGTAGATCTTGTTTATTTTTTATAACAGGTATACTTACTAGGTAGATCTTGTTTATTTGTTATAACAGGTATACTTACTAGGTAGATCTTGTTTATTTGTTATAACAGGTATACTTACTAGGTAGATCTTGTTTATTTGTTATAACAGGTATACTTACTAGGTAGATCTTGTTTATTTGTTATAACAGGTATACTTACTAGGTAGATCTTGTTTATTTGCTATAACAGGTATACTTACTAGGTATATCTTGTTTATTTGTTATAACAGGTATACTTACTAGGTAGATCTTGTTTATTTGTTATAACAGGTACACTTACTAGGTAGATCTTGTTTATTTGTTATAACAGGTATACTTACTAGGTAGATCTTGTTTATTTGTTATAACAGGTATACTTACTAGGTAGATCTTGTTTATTTGTTATAACAGGTACACTTACTAGGTAGATCTTGTTTATTTGTTATAACAGGTATACTTACTAGGTAGATCTTGTTTATTTGTTATAACAGGTATACTTACTAGGTAGATCTTGTTTATTTGCTATAACAGGTATACTTACTAGGTAGATCTTGTTTATTTGCTATAACAGGTATACTTACTAGGTAGATCTTGTTTATTTGTTATAACAGGTATACTTACTAGGTAGATCTTGTTTATTTGTTATAACAGGTATACTTACTAGGTAGATCTTGTTTATTTGTTATAGCAGGTATACTTACTAGGTAGATCTTGTTTATTTGTTATAACAGGTATACTTACTAGGTAGATCTTGTTTATTTGTTATAACAGGTATACTTACTAGGTAGATCTTGTTTATTTGTTATTACAGGTATACTTACTAGGTAGATCTTGTTTATTTGTTATAACAGGTATACTTACTAGGTAGATCTTGTTTATTTGTTATAACAGGTATACTTACTAGGTAGATCTTGTTTATTTGCTATAACAGGTATACTTACTAGGTAGATCTTGTTTATTTGTTATAACAGGTATACTTACTAGGTAGATCTTGTTTAATTGTTATAACAGGTATACTTACTAGGTAGATCTTGTTTATTTTATTATAACAGGTATACTTACTAGGTAGATCTTGTTTATTTGTTATTACAGGTATACTTACTAGGTAGATCTTGTTTATTTGTTATAACCGGTATACTTACTAGGTAGATCTTGTTTATTTGTTATTACAGGTATACTTACTAGGTAGATCTTGTTTATTTGTTATAACAGGTATACTTACTAGGTAGATCTTGTTTATTTGTTATAACAGGTATACTTACTAGGTAGATCTTGTTTATTTGTTATTACAGGTATACTTACTAGGTAGATCTTGTTTATTTGTTATAACAGGTATACTTACTAGGTAGATCTTGTTTATTTGTTATAACAGGTATACTTACTAGGTATATCTTGTTTATTTGTTATAACATGTATACTTACTAGGTAGATCTTGTTTATTTGTTATAACAGGTATACTTACTAGGTAGATCTTGTTTATTTGTTATAACAGGTATACTTACTAGGTAGATCTTGTTTATTTGTTATAACAGGTATACTTACTAGGTAGATCTTGTTTATTTGTTATAACAGGTATACTTACTAGGTAGATCTTGTTTATTTGTTATAACAGGTATACTTACTAGGTAGATCTTGTTTATTTGTTATAACAGGTATACTTACTAGGTAGATCTTGTTTATTTGTTATAACCGGTATACTTACTAGGTAGATCTTGTTTATTTGTTATAACAGGTATACTTACTAGGTAGATCTTGTTTATTTGCTATAACAGGTATACTTACTAGGTAGATCTTGTTTATTTGTTATAACAGGTATACTTACTAGGTAGATCTTGTTTATTTGTTATAACAGGTATACTTACTAGGTAGATCTTGTTTATTTGTTATAACAGGTATACTTACTAGGTAGATCTTGTTTATTTGCTATAACAGGTATACTTACTAGGTAGATCTTGTTTATTTGTTATAACAGGTATACTTACTAGGTAGATCTTGTTTATTTGCTATAACAGGTATACTTACTAGGTAGATCTTGTTTATTTGCTATAACAGGTATACTTACTAGGTAGATCTTGTTTATTTGCTATAACAGGTATACTTACTAGGTAGATCTTGTTTATTTGTTATAACAGGTATACTTACTAGGTAGATCTTGTTTATTTGTTATAACAGGCATACTTACTAGGTAGATCTTGTTTATTTGTTATAACAGGTATACTTACTAGGTAGATCTTGTTTATTTGCTATAACAGGTATACTTACTAGGTAGATCTTGTTTATTTGTTATAACAGGTATACTTACTAGGTAGATCTTGTTTATTTGTTATAACAGGTATACTTACTAGGTAGATCTTGTTTATTTGTTATAACAGGTATACTTACTAGGTAGATCTTGTTTATTTGCTATAACAAGTATACTTACTAGGTAGATCTTGTTTATTTGTTATAACCGGTATACTTACTAGGTAGATCTTGTTTATTTGTTATTACAGGTATACTTACTAGGTAGATCTTGTTTATTTGTTATAACAGGTATACTTACTAGGTAGATCTTGTTTATTTTTTATAACAGGTATACTTACTAGGTAGATCTTGTTTATTTGTTATAACAGGTATACTTACTAGGTAGATCTTGTTTATTTGTTATAACAGGTATACTTACTAGGTAGATCTTGTTTATTTGTTATAACAGGTATACTTACTAGGTAGATCTTGTTTATTTGTTATAACAGGTATACTTACTAGGTAGTTCTTGTTTATTTGCTATAACAGGTATACTTACTAGGTATATCTTGTTTATTTGTTATAACAGGTATACTTACTAGGTAGATCTTGTTTATTTGTTATAACAGGTACACTTACTAGGTAGATCTTGTTTATTTGTTATAACAGGTATACTTACTAGGTAGATCTTGTTTATTTGTTATAACAGGTATACTTACTAGGTAGATCTTGTTTATTTGTTATAACAGGTATACTTACTAGGTAGATCTTGTTTATTTGTTATAACAGGTACACTTACTAGGTAGATCTTGTTTATTTGTTATAACAGGTATACTTACTAGGTAGATCTTGTTTATTTGTTATAACAGGTATACCTACTAGGTAGATCTTGTTTATTTGCTATAACAGGTATACTTACTAGGTAGATCTTGTTTATTTGCTATAACAGGTATACTTACTAGATAGATCTTGTTTATTTGTTATAACAGGTATACTTACTAGGTAGATCTTGTTTATTTGTTATAACAGGTATACTTACTAGGTAGATCTTGTTTATTTGTTATAGCAGGTATACTTACTAGGTAGATCTTGTTTATTTGTTATAACAGGTATACTTACTAGGTAGATCTTGTTTATTTGTTATAACAGGTATACTTACTAGGTAGATCTTGTTTATTTGTTATAAGAGGTATACTTACTAGGTAGATCTTGTTTATTTGTTATAACAGGTATACTTACTAGGTAGATCTTGTTTATTTGTTATAACAGGTATACTTACTAGGTAGATCTTGTTTATTTGTTATAACAGGTATACTTACTAGGTAGATCTTGTTTATTTGCTATAACAGGTATACTTACTAGGTAGATCTTGTTTATTTGTTATAACAGGTATACTTACTAGGTAGATCTTGTTTATTTGTTATAACAGGTATACTTACTAGGTAGATCTTGTTTATTTGCTATAACAGGTATACTTACTAGGTAGATCTTGTTTATTTGTTATAACAGGTATACTTACTAGGTAGATCTTGTTTATTTGCTATAACAGGTATACTTACTAGGTAGATCTTGTTTATTTGCTATAACAGGTATACTTACTAGGTAGATCTTGTTTATTTGTTATAACAGGTATACTTACTAGGTAGATCTTGTTTATTTGTTATAACAGGTATACTTACTAGGTAGATCTTGTTTATTTGTTATAACAGGTATACTTACTAGGTAGATCTTGTTTATTTGTTATAAGAGGTATACTTACTAGGTAGATCTTGTTTATTTGTTATAACAGGTATACTTACTAGGTAGATCTTGTTTATTTGCTATAACAGGTATACTTACTAGGTAGATCTTGTTTATTTGCTATAACAGGTATACTTACTAGGTAGATCTTGTTTATTTGTTATAACAGGTATACTTACTAGGTAGATCTTGTTTATTTGTTATAACAGGTATACTTACTAGGTAGATCTTGTTTATTTGTTATAACAGGTATACTTACTAGGTAGATCTTGTTTATTTGTTATAACAGGTATACTTACTAGGTAGATCTTGTTTATTTGTTATAACAGGTATACTTACTAGGTAGATCTTGTTTATTTGTTATAACAGGTATACTTACTAGGTAGATCTTGTTTATTTGTTATAACAGGTATACTTACTAGGTAGATCTTGTTTATTTGCTATTACAGGTATACTTACTAGGTAGATCTTGTTTATTTGTTATAAGAGGTATACTTACTAGGTAGATCTTGTTTATTTGTTATAAGAGGTATACTTACTAGGTAGATCTTGTTTATTTGTTATAACAGGTATACTTACTAGGTAGATCTTGTTTATTTGTTATAACAGATATACTTACTAGGTAGATCTTGTTTATTTGTTATAACAGGTATACTTACTAGGTAGATCTTGTTTATTTGTTATAACAGGTATACTTACTAGGTAGATCTTGTTTATTTGTTATAACAGGTATACTTACTAGGTAGATCTTGTTTATTTGTTATAACAGGTATACTTACTAGGTAGATCTTGTTTATTTGCTATTACAGGTATACTTACTAGGTAGATCTTGTTTATTTGCTATAACAGGTATACTTACTAGGTAGATCTTGTTTATTTGTTATAACAGGTATACTTACTAGGTAGATCTTGTTTATTTGTTATAACAGGTATACTTACTAGGTAGATCTTGTTTATTTGTTATAACAGGTATACTTACTAGGTAGATCTTGTTTATTTGTTATAACAGGTATACTTACTAGGTAGATCTTGTTTATTTGTTATAACAGGTATACTTACTAGGTAGATCTTGTTTATTTGTTATAACAGGTATACTTACTAGGTAGATCTTGTTTATTTGTTACAACAGGTATACTTACTAGGTAGATCTTGTTTATTTGCTATAACAGGTATACTTACTAGGTAGATCTTGTTTATTTGCTATAACAGGTATACTTACTAGGTAGATCTTGTTTATTTGCTATAACAGGTATACTTACTAGGTAGATCTTGTTTATTTGTTATAACAGGTATACTTACTAGGTAGATCTTGTTTATTTGTTATAACAGGTATACTTACTAGGTAGATCTTGTTTATTTGTTATAACAGGTATACTTACTAGGTAGATCTTGTTTATTTGTTATAACAGGTATACTTACTAGGTAGATCTTGTTTATTTGCTATAACAGGTATACTTACTAGGTAGATCTTGTTTATTTGTTATAACAGGTATACTTACTAGGTAGATCTTGTTTATTTGTTATAACAGGTATACTTACTAGGTAGATCTTGTTTATTTGCTATAACAGGTATACTTACTAGGTAGATCTTGTTTATTTGTTATAACAGGTATACTTACTAGGTAGATCTTGTTTATTTGCTATAACAGGTATACTTACTAGGTAGATCTTGTTTATTTGCTATTACAGGTATACTTACTAGGTAGATCTTGTTTATTTGTTATAACAGGTATACTTACTAGGTAGATCTTGTTTATTTGTTATAAGAGGTATACTTACTAGGTAGATCTTGTTTATTTGTAATAACAGGTATACTTACTAGGTAGATCTTGTTTATTTGTTATAACAGGTATACTTACTAGGTAGATCTTGTTTATTTGTTATAAGAGGTATACTTACTAGGTAGATCTTGTTTATTTGTTATAACAGGTATACTTACTAGGTAGATCTTGTTTATTTGTTATAACAGGTATACTTACTAGGTAGATCTTGTTTATTTGCTATAACAGGTATACTTACTAGGTAGATCTTGTTTATTTGTTATAACAGGTATACTTACTAGGTAGATCTTGTTTATTTGTTATAACAGGTATACTTACTAGGTAGATCTTGTTTATTTTTTATAACAGGTATACTTACTGGGTAGATCTTGTTTATTTGCTATAACAGGTATACTTACTAGGTAGATCTTGTTTATTTGTTTTAACAGGTATACTTACTAGGTAGATCTTGTTTATTTGTTATAACAGGTATACTTACTAGGTAGATCTTGTTTATTTGTTATAACAGGTATACTTACTAGGTAGATCTTGTTTATTTGTTATAACAGGTATACTTACTAGGTAGATCTTGTTTATTTGTTATAACAGGTATCCTTACTAGGTAGATCTTGTTTATTTGCTATAACAGGTATTCTTACTAGGTAGATCTTGTTTATTTGTTATAACAGGTATACTTACTAGGTAGATATTCTTTATTTGCTAAAACAGGTATTCTTACCAGGTAGATCTTGTTTATTTGCTAAAACAGGTATTCTTACTAGGTAGATCTTGTTTATTTGTTATAACAGGTATACTTACTAGGTAGATCTTGTTTATTTGTTTTAACAGGTATACTTACTAGGTAGATCTTGTTTATTTGTTATAACAGGTATACTTACCAGGTAGATCTTGTTTATTTGTTATAACAGGTATACTTACTAGGTAGATCTTGTTTATTTGTTATAACAGGTATACTTACTAGGTAGATATTCTTTATTTGCTAAAACAGGTATTCTTACCAGGTAGATCTTGTTTATTTGCTAAAACAGGTATTCTTACTAGGTAGATCTTGTTTATTTGTTATTACAGGTATACTTACTAGGTAGATCTTGTTTATTTGTTTTAACAGGTATACTTACTAGGTAGATCTTGTTTATTTGTTATAACAGGTATACTTACTAGGTAGATCTTGTTTATTTGTTTTAACAGGTATACTTACTAGGTAGATCTTGTTTATTTGTTATAACAGGTATACTTACCAGGTAGATCTTGTTTATTTGTTATAACAGGTATACTTACTAGGTAGATCTTGTTTATTTGTTATAACAGGTATACTTACTAGGTAGATCTTGTTTATTTGTTATAACAGGTATTCTTACTAGGTAGATCTTGTTTATTTGCTATAACAGGTATACTTACTAGGTAGATCTTGTTTATTTGCTATAGCAGGTATACTTACTAGGTAGATCTTGTTTATTTGTTATAACAGGTATACTTACTAGGTAGATCTTGTTTATTTGCTATAACAGGTATACTTACTAGGTAGATCTTGTTTATTTGTTATAACAGGTATACTTACTAGGTAGATCTTGTTTATTTGCTATAACAGGTATTCTTACTAGGTAGATCTTGTTTATTTGCTATAACAGGTATACTTACTAGGTAGATCTTGTTTATTTGCTATCACAACAAAGGGAATGTCTTTATTTTCTTCTCTGTTTACTACAGTATAGAGCTCATTTCTAGCTTCTTCTAATCGATCTATATCGCTACTATCAACAACAAATACGAAACCTATAATAATTAATATCATAAGCTAAAAAGATAGAAATCTATATTGTCTGTCTTTCATTTAAGGCTTCTATGATTGACCCTTTGGTATCTTCAAACATTTTTGTTGTTGTAATTTTACTTTTTATTGTTGCCTAATTGACAATTTACATACATCATCTTCATGTCTATCATAATAAATATATATGTATACAGTTTGATCATGCAAAAGAGTTTTTTTTCTTTTAACTATACCATACATCAAAAATATGGTACACTATATGTAATAAACAAACAACACAAAAACAGATATTGCTTTAGTTTTTTATTGTATATTTGTATATATGTTCGATTCGTCTTTCTGTGTTGTTCTATCTGTTTTTGGTACCGTATGTTTTCTACAATTTTATTGTGACGATATTACTCAGTTTTATAACTTGTGCCTGATCTAAATTATCACAATTTTAAACAATAAAATATGTTTAATAGATATGTGCATTTATTGTTGAGAGGTACCAAGTTGAACATGCAATCACTAAGTACATTCCATCTTTTTCAGTTGACTATTAAATAGCATACAATTAATGATACATTTTGTAAATAACTTACCAAGGACATTTTGAAAAAAGTGTCTCCAGAATGGCCGATCATTCTCTTGACCACAAACGTCCCAGACTGTGAAATGGGTGTCATTTATTGGGTCAATAGTCTCGACATTAAAACCGATAGTTGATATTGTTTGGATGGTTACGTTCAGTTTAAGCTGATACAATATGGTTGTCTTACCTGTAAATACAACACACAATGTTCAAAGCTGATTTATATATATAATCTGTCGGAGAAATCGTCAATGAAGGTAAAAGATTTTTAAACTCAATTATTAGTTTCAATTTCAGAAAAAAATAACAATGACATATGATAGTAAGGGCATAACGACATAGATTAAAAATAACAGTAGTATATTTGAACAAATACTATTGATTCAACTTCACAACGTGAAAATTGAAATTGCAAAATTGTAAGAAATACTGTGAATTTGGAATATATTAATATTCACCTGCTCCATCTAGGCCAAGAAAAAGTATTTTACATGATGGCGGCGGCACATATACTCCTGTAAATAAGTTGTGTATCTTCGAGAACCATGTCCCCATAATTACATTATTCTCACGTAGTATGATTTATTTGTCATGATTATTAAATTCAGTACTAAAATTCAATGATTTGAGGTGAAAGGTTATAAAACAAAATATTGATAGAATCGTGTACGATCACTGTTTAAAATTCTATTTATAATATTTATGTATGTATACATTACAATTTATTGACAACGTATAGGGTATTTGACCGGGTGTTGACGTGTTTATATATCCGCTTAGGAATGGGAAATACTAGAAAACTGTCCAATCAGAGAGTGTTTATTTATATTTATGATGCCGTTTCTAAATTAGTCTATCTTAAAACGACTTATTATCTTGGATGGCATCGAGTCCTATTAAGGATGTTTTGCTACAAAATGAAGGGGAATTATTTGGAAATAATTACTGGTCAACGTTTCACATACTATTGTACAAATGTGATGTATTACAGTCTACGTGACATTGTGTTATATGCATTTATTATTTCTTTTATTAAACTGTATTGTGTGAGTATGCCTACTGTAAATCCCATTATAAAATCACCATCCTACCAAGTATTGTATGCAGTACTCAACTATGCATGTGGTGAAAAATTGTTTATCTCTAGGGGTGCAAAGGTAATTTTTTATGCACGTAAAAATAACTATTCAGTAACTTAGCTTGAGCTTATATTCTATCTTACTGGTTGTGCTAAATGTACATATACCTGATTATTTAACCATCAAAGACCATATTTGTAGTCCAGATTTCGTGATTAAATCTGTGTCGATGACAGTTTTAGTATACATCTGGATTCCTGTAGTTTTAATGGATTGACGTCGTATTGTTCAGCCGAATGTAACGTTTTCATTTTTTGTCGACCACAGTTCTATACATTTGGAGTTTTGTTATTTTAATGTTATGATTGGTTTTGTTGTAATGTTTATCAGAATGTAGTATTCTAAATTTGTGTCGAGCAGTTTGGTGTCTCTGTAATTGTTGTTGTTTTAATAGCTTTGTTCGTAGTGTTTATCCGAATGTAGCATTCTAAATTTTAAATTTGTGTCGAGCAGTTTGGTGTCTCTGTATTTTTGTTGGTTTAATGTTGTAATTGGCTTTGTACGTAATGTTTACGCGAATGTAGTGTTATATATTTTAAATTTGTGTTCAGCACTGTTTTTTTTTACATTTGTTTATTTGTAATTTTGTGTAATATCTGGCTTTGGCTTTGAACGAATTGTTCATTAGCAAGGAGAATTGTAAATTTTTGTGAGAAAGTCGTCAAGTTTTTACCATATAATATGAGAAAAGATAATCTTCCGTGGTAAAGCAATATAAAATTGTATATTTAGTGTTCACCGTTACTTTCACAGCAATTTGTCAAACCGCCAGATTTTGGCAGGTATAAGGAACTGACCAGCGAACCTCGGCCATGAGTAGGTGTCATTATACCTCAATATTAGTTGTGGGTATGGGACTGAGCAGTCGATTCTACGTCACTGTTGTGGTCACATTGTATCCACGTTGGTTCCAACAAAATATTACAATACATTCTTATAAGACATTATAATAAGATATAATTTAATGGCCTGATAGTCATTTGTTTTACTGTTAAAGACCAATCGTGTATGCTTATATATTGTATTGTGTTTATGTTTTGTTTGTCTGCGTCCTGTATACCCTATGTTGCAAGTTTCTCTGGATTGTCTTTTTTTTATTGCTCTTCGGTATTCTCTAACGTTTATTTAGACTGTACCGTTGATAAAGGTAACCATTGGAAGCGGAATTATAAATAAATCATGATGCTTGTAGATAATATTTTACGTAAACTTTATTCAAAATACAACAATAAAATAAAATATCACAATATTTGTATCACATATGTTGTTTTTATTTTTTCTTCTTGTTCGTTTTTATTTTTTCTTGTTGAGATTGTTTTAAATGGACGCTACATGAAGTTCATGGTATCCATTACATTCAGATAGTTTATATCGAAATCCTCCTTCCATTCTGCTTTAAAACTATCTTTGCTACCACTGTAGAACTACTTGTCATTAGTGGTTAATATGGTGGAATTTCGAACTTCAATTCTTCCCGGAAATCATCCGAGAATGAGTTGCATCCCCTTCATCTTGGACATTCCTCTAATTAGAACTGACGAATGAAGACAACGTTACACTTCTAGACATTGTAAATTTGACCAGCATCGCTTCGTCCGTTTAATTGTTGGTGTGTATGAATAGAATATGACACAGAGATCATTAAATTCTGAAATCGTCCATCGCAAAACAGAATCGGTTTCATTTGCAGTTTCTGAAAAATACCAAATGATAAGATAACATACTTTTACAAAGTAACAAGATATCATGTTTTGTCGGGTGTATAGCAGCTATTCAAATGGTTTTTTTTTTATCATGTGAAATATTTGTATTTATAACCCCATTATTCCATATTCAAAAATAACTTATTTCTTGTGGTCTTCTAGTTGAGAAAGTTATTTTGTAAAATTTGTTCACGACACGATATAGCTGAAATACTGCCAAGGTTTGCGTTAAACACCAATCAATCAATCAATCAATCAATCAATCAATCAATCAATCAATCAATCAATCAATCAATCAATATTGTGAATTAAATGTTTAGACTCTTTTTATGTTTGTTGAAGATTTGTTCAGTGTAGTTGACATGCTAATGTTATATAAGCACACAAGTGTAGAGTCATCATTTCATTTTTATAATTTGAGAAAGTTTTAAGCAACAACATCAATATGCCGAATCTATAATAAAAAGCATGCCAGCATAAATATGCCTAATCTATAATCCAAAGCATGCGCTAATCAGTACCATTAGTGTTGCTACTCGATGAAAGATTAATAAACAAACAAATAACAAGTATTTATTTGAACCATGTAATTAAAATACGTGAAAAGTAGCGCCAAAATTATCTCCCTTACCTTGGTTACAATGTCTCCATAATTGTTTAACTGCCTCTTCGTCTCCAATATCCTTTAATGTAAAGCTGATGTCTTTTTCTACGCTTGATTCTGACATTTCTGTTATGAGATCTTCCTCGCCCAGCTTAATCGTATACACAGTTGTTTCTCCTGTAATAATTAGAAGAGTCTGAAGATACCAAAGGGGTAATCAGAATCCATATATCGAAGAAGAACAGACAACACAATGGCCAAAAGAATAAGTACAAAAGGACAAACAATGATCTACAAAACATGCATATAAAACTAAAGATCGAGTAACACGAATCCTACACATTCAATATATAGTCTTATTAGATTTAAGAATAGTAAGTAATAACAAAATATTTCAATAACCTCGTCAATCAAAAACAACATAAAAAAAAAGAATACACCTATTATTTGAATGATCAGAACATAGCAACACCAGCGGAAACTAAACTCAAAACGAAAAACTACAACTTAAACCATATAGCAAGTAACAAGTACAGAAAATAAGGTATGACCACATAAACTTAACATTGGATGCTGGAATGTAAGAACAATGTATGAAACAGGAAAACAAGCTTCAAGTCATAAGAGAAATGAGAGCATACAAACTCCACCTGCTAGGAATTAGTGAATGTAGATGGACTAGGTGTGGTAACAGAATAACAAGTACAGGAGAAACAATTATATACTCAGGTAGAAATGATGAGTAATACCATGGAGGTGTAGTTATTATAATGAACATATATAGTAGTCTATTAGACCAGTTGGCTTTCTGTTAGTTTATAATAAACAGTCAAAGTAATAGAAAGATATGCTTAAATGTTTAAAACCTATCTTTATTTGATCTCCTCGATTCATCCATTAAATCTTTCTTTTATTTTCTGTTAACATAGCTATAAGAAACAACTTAATTAATAGTAAAATATGTTAAAAGATTTAAATGGTATCTCAATTTAGATTCATTGATGCATCTTTCCTTTATTTTCTGTTAACATAGCCATAATAAACAACTTAATTAATAGTAAAATATGTTAAAAGATTTAAATATCTACCTGATTTGTCTAGTGAAAGCATTAACACCATTGACTGAGATCTTGATAATCCAGAAAATTCACCGTTAGACATTTTGGAGAATAATGATTCCATGTTACTCAGTTCTGGGTTTGTTATTAAATGTCTATACAATATGAACCTAGGTTTATATTTATACTCTGTATTTTGTATAATACAACTAGGATGTTGTTTATCGGTAATTCCACTTATGACGGTGTAATGTATTTTTGACAATGAATCGTGAAAACCTTTCAATGTAATACCTGGAAGGGAAACCCACTTCTCAATGAGTAACGGCTATTAAGTGCCTTTTATAGGACAATGACAGTTATTTTTAGGTAAACACATTATTGTTATTTTTTCTCATTTCTTAAGTAAATGTTGGATTGTTGTCAACATCAAGACAAATAAATAAGATAAAAGATCTTGGTCAACCTAACTGTACACCTGTCCAAACGAAGGAGTAAAACATATATATTATATATATAACATAGACAGATATATATATATATATATATAACCCCAGAGATATGCTTTATACAATACACAAGCTATTTAAATGAAATAAAGGGCTAATATATTTCAAAGGGATTAATTAATTACTGCTTGTTGTATATAAATCACACTTACTTACCCCCCACACTACGCCCACTCCGACCTACATGGTAACCGTTTGTATACATTTTTTGGTATTTCGTATTAAAATCCAGTTTATTCCTTTTTTAAAGATAATATAAGACTTCTAACAATTTTAATTTTATATTAATTACAAGTTACATTACATAAACAAAAACTATATATATAAGATAAAAACATTACATAAACAAAAACTATATATATAAGATAAAAACATTACATAAACAAAAACTATATATATAAGATAAAAACATTACATAAACAAAAACTATATATATAAGATAAAAACATTACATAAACAAAAACTATATATATAAGATAAAAACATTACATAAACAAAAACTATATATATAAGATAAAAACATTACATAAACAAAAACTATATATATAAGATAAAAACATTACATAAACAAAAACTATATATATAAGATAAAAACATTACATAAACAAAAACTATATATATAAGATAAAAACATTACATAAACAAAAACTATATATATAAGATAAAAACATTACATAAACAAAAACTATATATATAAGATAAAAACATTACATAAACAAAAACTATATATATAAGATAAAAACATTACATAAACAAAAACTATATATATAAGATAAAAACATTACATAAACAAAAACTATATATATAAGATAAAAACATTACATAAACAAAAACTATATATATAAGATAAAAACATTACATAAACAAAAACTATATATATAAGATAAAAACAAGAGTAAAGAACAAAAACTCTTTAATTAAATATATAAATGTTAACAAAAGAAAATCGTATAGATTGTCCAATCTAATCAAATTCGATGGTTTTTTTTACCTTTCGTCTTTCTTTTTCTCTGCAGATCTAGATCCAAGGAAAAAAAGATACAACAAATGTCTGATTTGAATTATATTGAAAGATTATCTGTAGTGCATTCGTGTACCTATCCGTCATCAATAGCTGTTATGCTTGAAAGTGCAAAGTCGTCAGCCTATCTGTGTTCATTATACCACTGTCGATACCACTGCTGGTGTCACTTGTGGAGCAGGAAGTGCTAACACTTTCGGAGCACCTGAGATCACCCAGGTTTTTAGTAGGGTTCGTGTTACCTACTTTTCTATGTAGTGCTTTGTAGATCATTATTTGTCCTTTGGTTTGTTTTAGTCATTGTATTGTCTGGCCTTCCTCAATTTACAGCTTCTAATTATCACATTGGTATATGCAACTTTACTATAGTCCCAAGAGGTCACAACAGTGGTCAGGAATCCGGGGTTTGCACAAGCCTCAATTTAATATATAGGGGTGATCGTGATCGTACGGTAGTTGGATTTACAACTACCTATGCAAACAGTACCTATCACCACTAAAGTTATGAGTTCGAATACCGCTCGTGGCGAGGTATATTCGATATAACATTTGTCAGTGACTTGCGGCAGATCTGTTGTTTTCTGTTGGTACTCCGGGTTCCTCAACCAATAAAACTGACCGCCACAATATAGCTGAAATATTTTTTGAAAGTGACGTTAAACACCATAACGCTAGCCCTCAATTAAATATAAGTTTCAATTTAACCTTAAATGTACATTGATTTTATAAATATTTCAACCAATTTGACGTGTCAGTTAACTTTTAATTGACGATTAAATTTAATTTTGGTGCGTGCAACTCAGATATGTAAAACATGTAAACATATATATTGACAATAAATTACATTCTACTTTGTAAATATTGAGGACATTCGACCGTGTTTAAACTTAATCAACTTTTCTTATTATTAAAGGTTGTATACATATAATAAGTGACAAATCTGATTAAACCTGTGGTTTTCTGTTTCACTGTTCATAGCAAAACATCCTACCAATAACTCTCCATTGGCAGATATCCAGTATAGACATGCAATCTATTTAGCCTTCGATCCCTCTTCACAGAAAATAAATAATGAGAAAGATTATTACTATGGTTTTAGAATAAACAATATGTATCATCGAACTGACTTCCTGCTGTTTACAAAGTCCAACATTGCTTTGAAGCTTTCAGATAGACCTTCTCCCGTCAATGCACATGCTCCATGAATAGACCACTTCCTGTCTGTTAATTTAGATAGGGAAAGGCCATCATATACTTCCGATAGACTCATTGCATCTGCAAAAATAATTCAAAAGGTATATCAGTTGGATTTCTTATTAGGACTTATTACAGATATAATTAGTTATATGCCAGGAAATATTGTTCTTAAAAATAAGACAGATAAAATATAGTAATAAATGGCCAGATGCATTTAATAATGGCACTTGCTTGATAATAACATTTACCTGGTAAATCCTGTTTGTTAGCAATTACAACAACCGGAACACCTCTCATTTTATCATGGTTCAATATTTCAAAAATTTCATCTCTGGACTCGGATAGTCTCTCTCTGTCATTACTGTCCACGATGTATATTAAACCTGTAATATATTTATTTTATATATATGAACGAAATGAAAACAAAAAAAATACCTCACTGTTGAAACAATTCCAAAATCAATCGAAAAATTATACCAAGATGCAAAATCGATACCCTTAACACATATATACATAACCGCTCACTGGATATTATTCGTTAAATGACAGACTAAAGAAGTAAAAAATGTCAAGATTTTTTTTATCAATATGTGACGTAAAAGTGTCTTTGACATTTACGTCACCGAATATGGTACTGCTTTGACAACTATTTTACCTATTTTGTTCCTGTATTTAAATACTGTTACAGTGACAGCCGGAACCTTTGAACCGTAATGAGAGCGGGAGGTTTGGCGCCTTAAAATCTGATTCAACCCACCATTTCTTTAGAAATGCCTGTACCAAGTCAGGGTCATTACGGTTTTCACAGTTTTCCGGTTGTTGACTGATTTTGTCTGTTTATATAATTATGAGTTTTGACTTTCCCTTTGTAAGATTGTTCGGAGTTCGGTAATTTTGTTATTACCTTTATTTGAAACAAAATATCCATTTTTTAGCAACATCCTTGACAAATAGTCTTAAGATATCTTATTTGTATATTTGTATATGCTTGTGGCCTCAGTCACATGATAGTTGCATGGTAAACATATGTCTTAGTCCACTAAAACCGTAGTTCCTCTTATGCTAGGAAACAGAACCCTTCTTTAATGTAGATATATCCTGATATAAATGAAAACTATAGGTTCTATGGGGTCCAGATGGACGGACTGCAATTGAGAAAATGTCATAAATGGCATGAAGCATTAATTATACATGTATATAGATTCAAGCTTGCCGAAAATTATGCCCTAGGGTCTTTAATTTCTTAGCCCTGGCAGTCCAAACTTTGAAATGAGTAAGTAATTGTTGTTTAACGCCAACTCTGTAATTGTTCAACTATATCAGAACAAGTTAATGTTCAAAGAGATGATGACGCTTTGTACACGACCAACATGCTTTGTTGGATTTATTTAGTGCTAATTCACTGAGCCAACAGTCCGCGGATAGTCATGCCGCCTCACTCCGATAAATTATCCTGATTCCGAGCCAACCAGTCTTTGCCTTTTCTCCTTCATGCTGCGTGCATAGCGGAGAAGTAACAAATACTAGCACACGATCTTTCGTACTCGAGGCGAGCACAGTAACCATTACACCACCGGTGTGGCTAGTTTGAAATGAGGGACAATGGCAAAATGCAAAAAGAACCAGGAATGTAAATGCAATTGTAATTCGTATTAATCAGCATTGTTATATATAGATTCAGTGTGCTGACAAATTAACATTTACTATATCCCAATATATGCAATAGTTCAACATTTTGTTTTACAAGAAAACGATTGAAGTTTATAGTCAACTGTTTCCCTTGATGGTATACGTGGGTTTGCAGTTTTTTCTCATAGGTATGACCATAAACATTTTTGTGTTTTCTATTTTTAGACATGAAGAGACTATTGATTATTTTTCGAAGAACAATGTAAGAATTCTTCGCGACATGTCGACTTGATTGGTGTTTACCGTCGCGACATGTCGACTTGATTGGTGTTTACCGTCGCGACATGTCGACTTGATTGGTGTTTACCGTCAAGTGATCAGTGTTTCATGATAAGAACAAGCTATCTAACAATAAAATTCATGTGGGTAAAAATGTAACATTGATGACACAAATTGTCTGTTTTCCATTTGGGATAGGGGTAAGTGAATGTGAAGGAAAAACGAATTTTACTGCCATGGTTTATTAGATATATTTATGTTTGAAAGATATAGTTCCCAAATCATCCACGTTACCAAATGATCGATAAACATACTATCATTGATATGGTTAGCTCGAAATGTACTTCTCATCCCATCTCACGCTTCACCTTCGATGTGATATTGCTCGAAGAAATCCATTGTCTCAAAACAAATCAAAGATACTGTTACCTTCAGTGTTATCGTAGTAATGTCCTGATCGTTTAAATATCCTTCTGATTTTCTCTTTTCCACTGATGTCCCACACAGTAAAATCGGTCCTGTTTTCTATAGTAATAGTTTCTATGTTAAATCCGCATGAAGGTATTACTTGTATGGTTTCGTTTAGTTTAAACTTGTATACAATTGTTGTTTTTCCTAGAAAACACAATAGCAACTCTTTAGACATCAGTGGCGAATCCAGACATTTCCATAAGGGGTACCCGTTTCTTTTTAGAAAAACAATCGGATTTCATGGTAAAAAGAAAAATGACAAGGACGAAACAGGAAATATTCTGTTAAAAAACGTTTTACCAGTCTATAATTTAGCTTAAAAAGGGAGACCCGGACCCCCTGCTCCTGGATATGCCTATGAACATGACGGTAGAGATTCATGCAGCGTCACCTATTTACCTTGATAAAACAATTATATCTTTTTACATTACAGAAGTAACAATATAAACAAATGACCAAATCATGCTCCCTGCCAAATATGATTCAGATATTAGACTTGGCATAAATAAAAGATGGATCATTATTTGAAATGACATGTACATGTAATGACAACTTACTTGGACTGTGCATTCACGATTGGAAAATAAATGTTGGCATAAGTTTCCCCTGCATACATTTGTACAATGATGAGATTGTTTCCCTTCGATTGTTTCTGTTTCACATGATTTTAACAAATTAAAATTTGACAATGGTAATTCCTGAAAATCAGGGTAATACTTCATATCCAGCTTGGTGGTTGTCACGTTGTATGTAGGTAGCTTGGTGGTTGTCACGTTGTATGTAGGTAAATTGATTTACGAACAATAATTCTACATACAATCTATATTTAGAACCATTAGATCCAGATATACATAATGCTATGCCAATCTCTTCCTTTTGTACTGTGAAGTTTAAGTCGAGACCGGGCAGTAGTTCACTGTTGTTTTTGGTAGTTGGTGAGATTGTCGACCACCAAGTAGTGCTAACAATTTATCTCTTTTTTTTTTAAGAATTCTGAATGTAAGTATAAAAAAATATATATAGATATATATATATATATCACCTGCTGCATCTAATCCAAGCATCAACATTTTTGCTGGAGACTTAGATTGCCACAGTCCCATCTTCTTGGTAAATAAACATATTTTTATGGTATAATGACTTTATTATTTGTCGATTTCCGTACGAGCCTTTTGTTGAACACGTGTCAGTTTTACCACACAATATCTACCATTAAACAAACTTCCCTCTTCAAGTTAAAAATAGATTTAAGGAGTATCCATATTAATTCCCTAACAAGTGTTATTTTTAGAAATATGTATTGTGACGACAGGAAATATGTACACGCTGGTAAGGTAGATAATATACTTCAAGATTAATATTAATAACACACATCCTTATTTGTAAATAGCAAATATCTAACATGGAAAATAACACATTTTAAATAAAATATATCATTGCATGAGTACTATTATTTCTTATTTCAGAAGACCTGATAACATTTAGTCGAAGCAGATATGTATATATGGATATATGAACAGTTGAAATATGGTTGTGTTCAATGAATTAACAAATGGGCGGAAGATCTTCAACATTTGATGAACTATTTTCACTACTACCACAATCATCGTCTGCTACACACGTCATCATCATAGGACTTCAGAATGCCGGTAAATATAAAGATATCAGATGATACATACATTTTTCTGACTATAAATTTCACTTATGCATAACTAAATATTTTGTTCAAATTGTGGCAAAACAAATAAACTTCGGGAAAACAGAAGGGGCAATTAAGAATGGACAATCCAGAGACACTGTCAACATTGACCACAGGACGAAGAAAAAAACCACAACACAATACAGAAAATCAAACAGATGAACAACACGAACCACACATAAAAGCCTGGGATTAACCAACGATAATCCGTATTCCACAAATATAATGTTGTAATATAATGTAAATGTTATTTGACAGTGTTGTCGTTTTATTTTTCAATTCATTGTTTATTGTATTACAGTATGTACAACCAGATTAAGTGGCAATTAAACTTTGATATTATCTGGACATGTATGTAATATACAATTAAACTTTGATATTATCTGGACATGTATGTAATATACAATTAAACTTTGATATTATCTGGACATGTATGTAATATACAATTAAACTTTGATATTATCTGGACATGTATGTAATATACAATTAAACTTTGATATTATCTGGACATGTATGTAATATACAATTAAACTTTGATATTATCTGGACATGTATGTAATATACAATTAAACTTTGATATTATCTGGACATGTATGTAATATACAATTAAACTTTGATATTATCTGGACATGTATGTAATATACAATTAAACTTTGATATTATCTGGACATGTATGTAATATACAATTAAACTTTGATATTATCTGGACATGTATGTAATATACAATTAAACTTTGATATTATCTGGACATGTATGTAATATACAATTAAACTTTGATATTATCTGGACATGTATGTAATATACAATTAAACTTTGATATTATCTGGACATGTATGTAATATACAATTAAACTTTGATATTATCTGGACATGTATGTAATATACAATTAAACTTTGATATTATCTGGACATGTATGTAATATACAATTCAATTTTGATATTATCTGGACATGTATGTAATATACAATTTAACTGCTACACGATATTCCTAATCTAATGGATATTTCCTGAAATCCTTGATCTTGTTAATGTTATAGAACAATGATACATCAACTCTGTTTTGATATAAGACCATTGTATCGGAGAAATCCATTAACTCCTACGCGTGACACTAATGGAGCTGGAGCTGGTCACCCCTCCGAAGTATCATAATTCACCCCGGTGTTTAATGGAGCTGGAGCTGGTACCCCTCCGAAGTATCATAATTCACTCCGGTGTTTAGTGGAGTTCATTATGCTCAATCTTTAGTTTACTGTGTAGTGTTGTGTAGATCGTTGTTTGTCCTTTTGTCTTTTTTCTTCTTTTGGCCATTGTATTGTCTATCCGTCTTCAATTTACGGCTTCTGATTACCTCCTTGGTATCTTCAAACTTTTCGTCTGTATGTATTAGATTCAATTACAAGAAAAACATGTTTTAGGTAAAGAAACTATCATGCATGCCATGAGGTTTAAGCATCGCATAGAGAAAATTCCTGTGGTTGGAATGCCAATTGTGACTGTCAAATCTGGTGGTATGGTTCGTATTACAGCTTGGGATGTTGGAGGACCTGGAAAAATCAGATGTATGTGGGAACATTACTTTAGCATAGCAAAAGGTTGGTTAGCGGTAATCTTATTATCTATCAACCTAACGTTCAATGGGGCATACAAAATAAACGGCAATCCAGATAAAACTAACTGCCATGCCATATTTATTTTTCTATGTTTATTTTTGTACCATAAAGGTAATTACATGTACATGCATGCATTGTAGTTATATACATATATATATATATAAGAATGGACAATTCAAAGACTCGGGCAACATTGGGCACAAGACACAGAATGAAGACACACAAAACAAAAAATACAGCATAACACAGAAATCTAGAAAGATGAGTAACGCGGACCCCACCAAAACATGTTTATATTGTTCTGGAATTTATGTCGTCTTTTTATTCTGATTAAAATATTGCTATGGTTGTTAGTACTGAAATGTCAACTTTATAAAACATTTATCGAAACTCAAAACAGCGAAGGATACAGTCGCATTCCCTTGGCAAACTATTATCTTTTGATATACATGTATGGCATTGTGGTCATCTATATAGTTTTATTAATGAATTCGAGTAATTGATTTTCATTATTTTTTCTGATTTTTATTTTTTTAATGTAAAATATAATATGAAGCCGACTTTACATCCGTTGATTTTTTACATTCACTGCACCAGTAGCAATTATTCTTATTTCCTGTAACGTCTTCATCTGAGAAACAGGCTACTGGACCAGGGCTATAAAAAGATTCGCCTTATTCGATCTCTTAAAAAGTTTATATTCCGATACCTAGATCTTGTCGAAATATATTCCGTCTCTGCAGAAACGATTATAAACGATGCATTTTCATAGTGAAAATGTATAAAGATAAGGGAGCCAAGAAAAATGTCAAAAATATTTTTTTTTCAATGTGTGACGTAAAAGTGTCTTTGACATTTACTTCACTGAATATGGTACTGCTTTGACGACTGTTTTACCTATTTTGTTCCTGTATTTAAATACTGTTATAGTGACAGCCGGAACCTTTGAACCGTAATGAGAGCGGGAGGTTTGGCGCTTTAAAATCTGATTCAACCCACCATTTCTTTAGAAATGCCTGTACCAAGTCAGGGTCATTACGGTTTTCACAGTTTTCCAGTTGTTGACTGATTTTGTCTGTTTATATAATTATGAGTTTTGACTTTCCCTTTGTAAGATTGTTCGGAGTTCGGTAATTTTGTTATTACCCTTATTAGAACATTATGTATTCTTTCAGGGATCGTATTTGTTGTTGATAGTGCTGATAAAGAAGCTCTACCTGAAGCTAAAGAGGAGCTACATACAATTCTAAACAACAACAAATTGGCCGGTGTTCCTTTAATGATAATGGCAAACAAGCAAGACCTCCAAGGTAATTCTTACCATTTACACTATATTATATATACAAGTTAAGTTAATATAGTATTTTCAAAAGGAATTTTCAAATAACTTTATCCAACGCAATTTTCACCCAGTTTCCCTTTCCAAGACTAATCATTTATATATCACTTTTAACTTCAACTCTAACCTTAGTTCTTACAACTTTTCTTCCTGTGTAAATAGGGAATACGCAAGTCTTTAAATGTCATTGTCTCAACCGGTCATAGAGGTATATAGACTGGCAAAATTAGTGTTTATTGTCCCCTCAATAAGATATATAACAAACTGTTCAGTTCGTCTTAAATGGGACTAACACGCGATTATAATGTAAAGTTCATGCATAAATTATTACTACGGATTTCAATTGGAGACCAATTGATTGTTGATCAACGTAATGATAGAAGTATTTAAGCTCCGTGGCAAGAACAATTTTACAAACAATAAGTTATATCATACTTGCATGCATTTGCATCGACTGTTTATCTTTATATTTCATAGTAGTGTTAAAATTTATTCCAACTGTTTTTAATGTTTTAGAGACAATGCTGATACCGGAAATTTCACAATTTCTCGGTCTGTGTGATTTGAACAGAATCTGGGATATTATGGGAACATGTGGATTATCAGGGGATGGTTTGTATGAGGCAATAAAAGCACTGGTCAACATGATTATAATACATCAAAGAGAAATCGAATAGCGTGAAAATGAATGGACATGAGCATAGTTTAAGTGTCAGTACAGTGAATAATACCGGAAGATATTCAACTATTCAAATTCAACATGATATAGAGGAATATTATAGTGGAATGTAGAATATGTGTCTGTGTATACAGTAAAACTATTAAGTACAAACGATAAATTTGATACGATAGCTTTGTAAGTAACCCGCACTGTAAAATTATATGATACAAAGGATAAATTTGATACAATAGCTATGTACAACTATAATTTATATAAATGTGACACAAGACTCTGAGAGTGTGTAATGTGATCTATAAATGTGACACAAGACTCTGAGAGTGTGTAATGTGATCTATAAATGTGACACAAGACTCTGAGAGTGTGTAATGTGATCTTTAAATGTGACACAAGACTCTGAGAGTGTGTAATGTGATCTATAAATGTGACACAAGACTCTGAGAGTGTGTAATGTGATCTATAAATGTGACACAAGACTCTGAGAGTGTGTAATGTGATCTTTAAATGTGACACAAGAATCTGAGTGTGTAATGTGATCTATAAATGTGACACAAGACTGAGAGTGTGTAATGTGATCTATAAATGTGACACAAGACTCTGAGAGTGTGTAATGTGATCTATAAATGTGACACAAGACTCTGAGAGTGTGTAATGTGATCTATAAATGTGACACAAGACTCTGAGAGTGTGTAATGTGATCTATAAATGTGACACAAGACTCTGAGAGTGTGTAATGTGATCTATAAATGTGACACAAGACTCTGAGAGTGTGTAATGTGATCTATAAATGTGACACAAGACTCTGAGAGTGTGTAATGTGATCTATAAATGTGACACACGACTCTGAGAGTGTGGAATGTGATCTATAAATGTGACACAAGACTCTGAGAGTGTGGAATGTGATCTATAAATGTGACACAAGACTCTGAGAGTGTGGAATGTGATCTATAAATGTGACACAAGACTCTGAGAGTGTGTAATGTGATCTATAAATGTGACACAAGACTATGAGAGTGTGTAATGTGATCTATAAATGTGACACAAGACTCTGAGAGTGTGTAATGTGATCTATAAATGTGACACAAAACTCTGAGAGTGTGTAATGTGATCTATAAATGTGACACAAGACTCTGAGAGTGTGTAATGTGATCTATAAATGTGACACAAGACTCTGAGAGTGTGTAATGTGATCTATAAATGTGACACAAGACTCTGAGAGTGTGTAATGTGATCTTTAAATGTGACACAAGACTCTGAGAGTGTGTAATGTGATCTATAAATGTGACACAAGACTCTGAGAGTGTGTAATGTGATCTATAAATGTGACACAAGACTCTGAGAGTGTGTAATGTGATCTTTAAATGTGACACAAGAATCTGAGTGTGTAATGTGATCTATAAATGTGACACAAGACTGAGAGTGTGTAATGTGATCTATAAATGTGACACAAGACTCTGAGAGTGTGTAATGTGATCTATAAATGTGACACAAGACTCTGAGAGTGTGTAATGTGATCTATAAATGTGACACAAGACTCTGAGAGTGTGTAATGTGATCTATAAATGTGACACAAGACTCTGAGAGTGTGTAATGTGATCTATAAATGTGACACAAGACTCTGAGAGTGTGTAATGTGATCTATAAATGTGACACAAGACTCTGAGAGTGTGTAATGTGATCTATAAATGTGACACAAGACTCTGAGAGTGTGTAATGTGATCTATAAATGTGACACAAGACTCTGAGAGTGTGGAATGTGATCTATAAATGTGACACAAGACTCTGAGAGTGTGGAATGTGATCTATAAATGTGACACAAGACTCTGAGAGTGTGTAATGTGATCTATAAATGTGACACAAGACTCTGAGAGTGTGTAATGTGATCTATAAATGTGACACAAGACTATGAGAGTGTGTAATGTGATCTATAAATGTGACACAAGACTCTGAGAGTGTGTAATGTGATCTATAAATGTGACACAAGACTCTGAGAGTGTGTAATGTGATCTATAAATGTGACACAAGACTCTGAGAGTGTGTAATGTGATCTATAAATGTGACACAAGACTCTGAGAGTGTGTAATGTGATCTATTAATGTGACACAAGACTCTGAGAGTGTGGAATGTGATCTATAAATGTGACACAAGACTCTGAGAGTGTGGAATGTGATCTATAAATGTGACACAAGACTCTGAGAGTGTGTAATGTGATCTATAAATGTGACACAAGACTCTGAGAGTGTGTAATGTGATCTATAAATGTGACACAAGACTCTGAGAGTGTGTAATGTGATCTATAAATGTGACACAAGACTCTGAGAGTGTGTAATGTGATCTATAAATGTGACACAAGACTCTGAGAGTGTGTAATGTGATCTATTAATGTGACACAAGACTCTGAGAGTGTGTAATGTGATCTATAAATGTGACACAAGACTCTGAGAGTGTGTAATGTGATCTATAAATGTGACACAAGACTCTGAGAGTGTGTAATGTGATCTATTAATGTGACACAAGACTCTGAGAGTGTGGAATGTGATCTATAAATGTGACACAAGACTCTGAGAGTGTGTAATGTGATCTATAAATGTGACACAAGACTCTGAGAGTGTGTAATGTGATCTATAAATGTGACACAAGACTCTGAGAGTGTGTAATGTGATCTATAAATGTGACACAAGACTCTGAGAGTGTGTAATGTGATCTATAAATGTGACACAAGACTCTGAGAGTGTGTAATGTGATCTATAAATGTGACACAAGACTCTGAGAGTGTGTAATGTGATCTATAAATGTGACACAAGACTCTGAGAGTGTGTAATGTGATCTATAAATGTGACACAAGACTCTGAGAGTGTGTAATGTGATCTATAAATGTGACACAAGACTCTGAGAGTGTGTAATGTGATCTATAAATGTGACACAAGACTCTGAGAGTGTGTAATGTGATCTATAAATGTGACACAAGACTCTGAGAGTGTGGAATGTGATCTATAAATGTGACACAAGACTCTGAGAGTGTGGAATGTGATCTATAAATGTGACACAAGACTCTGAGAGTGTGTAATGTGATCTATAAATGTGACACAAGACTCTGAGAGTGTGTAATGTGATCTATTAATGTGACACAAGACTCTGAGAGTGTGTAATGTGATCTATAAATGTGACACAAGACTCTGAGAGTGTGTAATGTGATCTATAAATGTGACACAAGACTCTGAGAGTGTGTAATGTGATCTATAAATGTGACACAAGACTCTGAGAGTGTGTAATGTGATCTATAAATGTGACACAAGACTCTGAGAGTGTGTAATGTGATCTATAAATGTGACACAAGACTCTGAGAGTGTGGAATGTGATCTATAAATGTGACACAAGACTCTGAGAGTGTGTAATGTGATCTATAAATGTGACACAAGACTCTGAGAGTGTGTAATGTGATCTATAAATGTGACACAAGACTCTGAGAGTGTGTAATGTGATCTATAACGACATAAGAAACAATGAACATTTATGTAAATGTGACGTTGTCATAATTATACATCTGCCCTTTCCTCATTAATGACTTATCACCGGTTTGTAACAAAAGTACCACGGATGCTACATGTGGAGGGGGAACTGCTTACCCTTCTGGAGCACTTGAGTTGACTCCTGGTTTTTAGTGGGGTTCGCATTGCTCGATCTTTCGTTTTCTGTGTAGTGTTTTGTAGATCCTTTTCTGTTCTTTTGTCCTTTATCTTTTGGCCATTGTGTTATCTGTCTCTCTTCGATTTACGGATTATGATTACCTCTTTGTTATCTTCAAACTCTTCTTAGAGACATTTGCATCGCAATATCTTGTTGACATCACTTTCTTAGTTTTCGGTCGTAAAGGATATTTAATGATGAATCATCAAATCATAGATTGCAGTCTTCAAAATTCAAATTTAACATTTTATTCTGATGCAACTGTCAATGGTATTCATATTAATAATACTTTTAGTGATACTCGGAAGTAACGTGTCAGCTGTGATGTTATCCATTGTTATCAAACAGCTGTGAAAATTTGAATCTTATATAAATAGTCATTTTCAATTTAAACACTTGACGACACTGACGGGACACATGGCCGTACTCTTTGCATTGAACGATTAAACAGGAATTGATTAATATAACCATCAAACCATCTCCATGAAGGCTGACGGATTGTGTGCTAAACATATCATTTGCGACTCTATTATCAATATTCTTTTAGTTTTTCATTTTCCTGTAACATGTCCGCCATTTCTTTCATGCTTTCAAATATTCCATCTCCTGTCGTCGCACATGCTCCATGAATGCTCCATTTCCGGTTTGTCATTTTTGGTAGTGAAAGTCCAACAGCAACTTCCGATGGGTTCATCGCATCTGTAAAGTAGAGCACATACTGCCATTGTTCGAATGTGTTTAATATTAACTGATAATATACTGAGGGTGTTAATTTATAGTTCATTACCATTTTGCTTTTAGCTTCTACTGTGGTTTTCTAGTATAGTGTGTGTGGTGATTGGTGGCCAATCAAACTATCACGATCCAATCTACTTTCTCCCCTTTTATTTGTGGTAATCAAAACAACAACCGTCTATAGGAGGACCTACATGATTTATTTTCATGAATATAGCTGGAATGCTGCTCACTTTACTTTAAACAACAATCGACCAATCAATCTATCATATTACCTTTGTATGGAAAGGTGACTTGTGTGAAATTATTGTATGTATAATAGATAATGATTACAAATCTACCCAAATAGTTAGTTTAAATGCCAAAGTCAATATCTATATCACCGATTTTAAATTTCTAACCTATTATTTCCATTTTGAGACATACAGCATTATGAAACACTTACTAGATAAGTCTTGTTTATTAGCTATAACTACAACAGGAACACCTCTCATCTCATCACTGTCTAATATTCCATGGAGTTCGTCTCTGGCTTCTTTCAATCTCTCTCTGTCATTGCTGTCCACAATGTATATAAGCCCTGTAAATAGAATAAACAAAACAAAAATAGAATTGTTTATCAGTCTAAAGCGATTGAAAGTTATGCTTGTTGCAACCTGTTGTACAACACAATAATTAATTACAGACGGTCTTTGCATATTGTTCGACACTATAACTAGATACAGACTATCTTATCTGTACGTATTATACAACAGCATAGCTAGACACAGACTGTCTGTACGTATTGTACTGTACAACACTATAACTAGACACAGACTGTCTGTAGGTATTGGACAACACTATAACTAGATACAGACTGTCTGTGCGTATTGTATAACACTATAACTAGATACAGACTGCATGTACGTATTGTGCAACACTATAGCTAGATACATACTGTCTGTACGCATTGTACAACGTTATAACTAGATACAGACTGTCTGTACGTATTGTACTGTACAACACTATAACTAGACACAGACTCTGTACGTATTGCACTGTACAACACTATAACTAGACACAGACTGTATGTACGTATTGTACAACGATATAACTAGACACAGACTAGACTGTCTGTACGTATTGCACTGTACAACACGATAACTAGATACAGACTGTCTGTGCGTATTGTACAACACTATAACTAGATGCAGACTGTCTATGCGTATTTTACAACACGATAACTAGATACAGCCTGTCTGTACGTATTGTACTGCACAACACTATAGCTAGGTACATACTGTCTGTACGTATTGTACTGCACAACACCATAGCTAGGTACAGACTGTCTGTGCGTATTGTACAACACTATAACTAGATACAGACTGTCTGTACGTATTGTATTGCACAACACCATAGCTAGGTACAGACTGTCTGTACGTATTGTACAACACTATGACTAGATACAGACTATCTGTACGCATTGTACTGCACAACACTATAGCTAGGTACAGACTGTCTATGCGTATTGTACTGCACAACACCATAGCTAGGTACAAACTGTCTGTGCGCATTGTACTGCACAATACTATAGCTAGATGCAGACTGTTTGTACGTATTGTACTGCACAACACTATAACTAGATACAGACTGTATGTACGTATTGTACTGCACAACACCATAGCTAGGTACCGATTGTCTGTACATATTGTACAACACTATAGCTAGATACAGACTGTCTGTACGTATTGTACAACACTATACCTAGATACAGACTGTCTGTGCGCATTGTACTGCACAACACTATAGCTGGGTACAGACTGCCTGTACGCATTGTACTGCACAACACCATATCTAGGTACAGACTGTCTGTACGTATGGTACAACACTACAACTAGATACAGACTGTCTGTACGTATTGTACTGCACAACACTATAGCTAGGTACAGACTGTCTACGTATTGTACAACACTATGACTAGATACAGACTGTATGTACGCATTGTACTGCACAACACTATAGCTAGGTACAGACAGTCTATGCGTATTGTACTGCACAACACTATAGCTAGATACAGACTGTCTGTATGTATTGTACTGGACAACACTATAGCTACGTACAAACTGTCTACGCATTGTACTGCACAATATTATAGCTAGATACAGACTGTCTGTACGTATTGTACTGTAAACACTATAACTAGATACAGACTGTATGTACGTGTTGTACTGCACAACACCATAGCTAGGTACCGACTGTCTGTACGTATTGTACAACACAATAGCTAGATACAGACTGTCTGTACGTATTGTACAACACTATACCTAGATACAGACTGTCTGTACGCATTGTACTGCACAACACTATAGCTAGATACAGCCTGTCTGTATGTATTGTACTGGACAACACTATAGCTAGGTACAAACTGTCTCTACGCATTCTACTGCACAATACTATAGCTAGATACAGACTGTCTGTACGTATTGTACTGCACAACACTATAACTAGATACAGACTGTATGCACGTTTTGTACTGCACAACACTATAGCTAGGTACAGACTGTCTGTACGTATTGTACAACGTAATAACGATAATTATTAATAGATAAGCACTATAGTCATGATAGACTTCTAATTGTTCACAATAACCTTAGTAGGACATTGATCAGGTGATACAATGCAAGAATAAGCTCGAGCAATCGTAAAAATAAAGTAAATCTGGAACTCAATCTGCATCAAGCCTTTCTAAACTATTCTAAATTTAAAAAAGTTAATGTAGTCCTTCTACTACAAAGTCTCCCATACAAACTCAGCTCGTAAGAACCCATTGCCGACTTGATATTCAAATTTAGAAATTCATTATTCAAAACACACTTTTTGCAGATTTCCTCATCCCAAGGATCATTCCTGTGAAGTTTCATTACATTCGAATCAAACAATTCTTTTAACTTTCATGGTTACCATGGCAACGACGGCCATTTTGAAAATGTCAAGCCTTTCATGCACATCTACACATCATTCCAGAAGGGACAAAAAGTTCCTCATGGGATTCTATAGTAAACACCAAACTATTTAGGTCCCTCAAAATATACCCAAAGAAGCCCCAGTGCAAAATTTCAAACCTTTATGCACAACTAGATACATATCAATAAACCCCAGGATAATTGAACCAATAGTTTCTGAGAACCGCTGTGGAAAACGTCATGTGTTACAGAAATAAATAAATAAATAAATATTAATAATAATAAAAAAAATAATGATAATAATGATAATAATAATAATAATAAACGGAACAAAAACAATAACTCTCCAAGCTTTGTTTTGGTATTCTTAATTATTGTTACCATCTGTATGTTCATAATAGTGTGTCCAAAGTCTTCTGATATTTTCCTGTCCACCAATATCATGAACCACGAAGTTGATTCCTTTTACTGGACTAACAGTTTCTACATTAAATCCTATAGTCGGGATAGTATGGACAGATTCATTTAATTTAATCTTGTACAGGATTGTTGTTTTACCTACAAAGAACGAAATCAGTTCTTAAACAAGCATTTTAATTTTTTAAAACTTTGTATTTTGTGGACGTTGGTTCTCGTCTAGAAATAATACATGAAATACAAGATAAATGTAATGGTTTATATCATTTACTTTCTACAGTAGCGCCAACAAAATTATTTGGCTACCATAATTAGCTTAAATATCTAAATTGAACAGATATTCACAGCAATGAAAATAACAACGAAATGCTAATAGTGTTCACAATTGAACATCTGGCATACATGTTTACATTTAACTAAATTGAACATCTGACATACGTGTTCACAATTAACTAAGTTGAACATCTGACATACGTGTTCACATTAAATTAACTAAATTGAACACCTGATATGTGTTGACATTAAATTCACTAAATTGAACACCTGACATACGTGTTCACATTAAATTAACTAATTTGAACACCTGACATAGGTTTTCACATTAAATTAACTAAGTTGAACACCTGACATAGGTTTTCACATTAAATTATCTAAATTGAACACCTGACAAACGTGTTAACATTAAATTAACTAAATTGAACACCTGACATAGTGTTAACATTAAATTAACTAATTGAACACCTGATATACACGTTGACATTAACTTTACTCAATTGAACACCTAATATACGTGTTTATAGTAAATTAACTAAATTGAACATCTGACATGCATGTTCATATTAAATCAACTAAATTGAACATCTGACATACGTGTTCATATTAAATTAACTTTATTGAACACCCTAATTACGTTTTGAATTTATAAATCTGTATCAAAGATAAATGGAGTATAATTACCTGCAGCATTTAACCCAAGCATCAATATTCTTGAAGAAGAAAGATTGCTAAGTTCCTCAAAGACGCTGTATAATTTACATATCAACAAACCCATTTTGTATTTAAATTATTTTGTGCATTGCCACTTTGAAATAATAATAAGTATTTTGTTGTGCCTATGGTCAAACTAAGAATTTTAAAATTAACATTGTTATACAGTCGGCTTGTTTTCGCCAGGTGAAAACCTCCAGCGTGGAACATTTAACGACTGCTCAATAATAAACGTGTTCTATATTTAGAAAAGTTTACCACCGATATCCTTTATAATAAGCTTTAGAAATATTTATTAATAACGTCATAATTATACCAAAGCATATACAAATCAAAGTGGCAATGACACAAATAGTTTTCATACTAATCTACATGTTTGACGTTATGATATACTACAAGAGCTGACAAAACAGAAAACAATTGGTCCTTTACGTACATGCTTAATTGTGATTATGCATAATTAATGTTATCCCATATTTCCATGACGATGGATGCAAATGAAGATCTACATTTTACACGATTATTGTACATGTATATGGATTGGAATACTTCATGAGTGTTTCATTTCAACAAAATTACTATTGAATAAATATGGACATATCTTGCTTTGTGAGATTTGTATAGTGTTACAATTTGTAGAACAATAAGAATAAATATGGACATATCTTGCTTTGTGAGATTTGTATAGTGTTACAATTTGTAGAACAATAAGACATGCTTAGAGTTGAAGAATCATATCACATGTTCGTAGACACTTACGATTAGACCTACTTGAGGAAAACAGTCAGTCAATAGAGGCCCCGAATTATGTCAACATCAAACAGTTAATACATTAAATCAAGTAGCAATAAAATGTAGTCAAACGAAAAAACAAATGATTTCGTGGACAAGTGATTAGTTTACCTTTGATTTGTGGAAGACGCAAATGATTACATGATATACATACGAGTCGCCAAAAGAATCGATACATAGATTGAAATAATATTTCCCTAATACTAGCACAACGGCCATTACAAAAGTGGATCGTCATGAATATACAGATAACAATCAACATCAAATTCCATTACTCAATGAAAGATGGGAACAACAAATCCTTCAAATCCTTCTCATATGGTCACTGTGCTCTAATAACGATTATAGGGTCTTCAACTATAGATGGCCATGAAAAATTCTACACATGAGGTCAATTTGTGGTCTCTAATAAAGAATATGGCTTCTTGAGTGCCAATTACTACTCCACGTGTATGACGTATACAGCGGTTCAGTGTCCTATCAAAGTCTTGTCAAATGTTATTCCGCTCTTCCAGATGTCCATGGAGCAGCTGCGCGAGTTAATGGTGTGTTTGGACGTGTCACCGTAATAGTTTTTCTATTAAATAAAAGTATAGATGTTATGTTATTTGTTTCGTTTATTCATTCATTGTTTTATCATATTCATCATGACGTATGACTGTGACTGACGACTAATTATACTAACACTTCCAACACTAACTTGCATGCTTGTCACGAAAATTAAAAAAACTAATCGAGCAGACCCAAGTATAAATACGCACCGCGATTTTTTATATATTTTTCATTAACTTCCAGGACTTCTTAATAGGCGGACGCCTAATAGCGTCGCATATATTTTCAGGTATTTACATTTGTGTTATAAAGTTATAAATGATTCAGTTAGATTTAATGCTTTAATTTATTTATTTAAAAGTTATTATATTAAAATTCAGTTATAAGTTTAATATAATGAGTCAGAATATCGTAGAATTCGTCATAGTCATATTGTTTATTCCTGTCGTCATTTGTTATTATATGTGAATGAATATTGTATTTTTCCTAGTGTTGAATGTTGGATATTAAATATATTTTCAGTTCAAACTTGTTGATTCCTTTGGTTAGTACCATCACAGCAATTATTTCCCTATCTACATGGATACATGGTAGAATTGCCTGTGACAGACGGTAACGATCACATCGAGTTCATCACAAAATATCACTTGTGGTAAAACAGAAGATCGTTACTTAAATTACCATCATCCCAATGATTTGGAATGGTTAAACCCTGACAACAAAACGGGGAAATTATACTGGATAATTTACAACAATGAATTTTGTTCATTCAATAAAATTAAATTCTGTGTGTCCATGACAACATATCCATTCACTCATACTATCACCCTTACTCTTCAATAATGATCTGTTTGTATAACACAAGGATCTAACATCAGATCACTCATCGTTATGACAAGTTTAAACTCATCTGAAAGGTGTTTCACCTTAATTGGTTTTCATGTTGCTGCTCTATTGTGTGGACAATATACATAGCACTTGTGCACCCCCTTCCAGGGAGGCCTTTATTTCAAAACAAATGAAAGAACGCATCATTATGCCATTATATTCATGTAAATTGAATTACAAAATTAAAATACCATGAAGGAAATGTGATCCACTATTTCTACAGTCAATTAAATCAGTTTAAAAAAAAGATTTCCTTGTAAATTAAAACGACAAGAGGAAGTGAACAGGCTGCTGCAATTACTCATGGGTTATCGACCTTGAATGTTATGTCGACTAACAAGATCGTATCTTTCATAATCTGTTCAATCTGTCTAATGTGAAAATTTATGTCACGTTATGTTATGGATACTACTAAATACATATCAGCTGAAACAGCAGCTTGATTTTCTGTGATTGATCGAAGATGATTGGTCATATACTGACGAACGGTGAGGTATATTGTACAACTATGAGTAGGTTTTGTTGTTGTATTTACTTGTTTATGCGCAGACCGCTGTGCTATCTAGTTAATTAAAGGGTTTGTTGAGATTTCATTAACCATTTATTTTTAGGCCTGCAGTAAGACACGGTCTATATTTTCATCTGTCTTATTCGATACCGTCATTGTGTTTTAAGTGAATCAAATGTTTGTTTTGTGTTCCTTCAAAGATGAACCCCTGGATCTTCCGTCACACTAAGTACAAGAATCATAAATTGCACAAGTGTCCTTACAAATAGCGATTGCTGGGTGTGCCAAATGCTCTACTAAAACCTCTTTCCAAATTATTAACATTTATTCTATTAGCGGTCAAAACCGGGCTTCAGAGTTACTGTGACACTAGCTACTCAAGGAATGTGGATTCCGAAAAATTATAAAGTACTGTTAGAGTACGTACGATACGATAACGTAGATGTACCTTTATTTGGTGTGCGTTTCTGCTGTAACCCTCATTAAGTAAGCTCAAAATCGAATGACTGAAAAGCCAAAGAATGGCCAACGTAAATACTCATACATTTTCTTAGGACGGGACAAATCTTATTTTATAAAACACCATTCTCTGAAACTGATATCATTAAAACGCTCCAGTGTTTTATTGACAACATATTTGTTATGCTTGGTGTTTTTCAACAGACAGTCGGCATTCCTTTGGGTATGAACTGTGCCTCTCTTCTCGTCGACTTGTTCATTTATTCGAAAAACGAAAAGAAGCTATCACGATCCTATAATTTCATTTTCCGTTATATAGATGATGTCATTGCACTAAATAATTCTAAGTTTTGTAATTTTGTTGATAGCATATATCCCATTGAGCTTGAAGTAAAGATACAGCTGGGTTTGCTTCATACCTTGCGCTACATCTCGACATTGACAGTTAGTAACGGTTAAGAACGAACCTTTACGATATAAGTGATGATTTCGACTTCCCCATGTATATGTAGCAACATTCCAGCAGCACCTGCATATGTAGTATATATCTCTCAATATATACGATATTCCAGGGCTTGTGGTTTCTCTCTATCATGATTTCCTTGATAGAGAGTTACTGCTAACAAGAAAGCTACTGCACCAAAGATTCCTAGTTGTTAAGTAGAAGTCATCACTTCGAAAGTTTTATGGTCGCCACTTTGACTTTGTTAACCGTTACTGAATATTTTTGTCATATATGATCTCCAATATGTTCCGTTTGTCGTAATCACAATCCGGTCCTTTGTTCCGGGTTTGTATCAATATTAAAGAGACGGGTGCCATTAGTGGAGCAAGCACTGCCGGGGTATCTGAGTCCCCCCCCCCATGTGTTAGTGAAGTTCGCGTTGTTTATTTTGTCAAATTACATGTTTTCGCCTTTTTACGTTCCGTGTTGTGGTGTACGTTATGGCTTCAGCGTAAAAAAATATGTTCTGTTCGTCTCTACTCCCAGTCGTTTTGTTTATTAATATTACATGTATTTGTATTTATTTACGTATACTGGTGTCCAACATGATTTATATATGCGATGATAATAGCGGGTGGCAGTAGTGGAGCAGGAATTGTAACATTCAGGAGCACCTGCGTTCACTTCCTGTTTTTAGTAAGGTTCGTGTTGCTCAATCTTTAGTTTTCTGCGTGGTGTTTTATAGATCATTGTTTGTCCTTTTCCCCTTTGTCTTTTTGGTCATTGTGTTGTTTGTCCTCCGATATACGGCTTCTGAATACCCTATTAGTATCTTCATACTTTTTTTGTTCCTGCTTGTTTGTGGTAATGTGATTTCGAGTTTTCGGCCATCATTGCTTAATTTCTCATCTTTAATCTTGTTATAAGAGAAAGGAAAGAAGCTATGACTAGAAAATTTAATGTATAATAACATATAACAAAATATAAATTACAATCTCGTGAGTGATACTTGCACCATTTTGTCGACATCACTAGCTTATTTGACAGTCGCAAATGACAATAATGGTAAATCGTCAAAACACAGATTGGTGTCTGCAAATGTCAAATGTAATATTTTATTATAATACAACTGCAAAAGGTATTCATTTAAACAAACTTTTTTAATAATAGGAAGAAACGTGTCGGCTGTGATATTATCCGTTGTTATCAAACATAGAATTGATGCAGCTGTAAATACTGTCAATCTTATATACACTGTCCTTACATTGTATACACTCGAAGCCACAATCCCTTTCAAACTGACAGGGTACATTTCCGTCCTCTTTACATAGATAATCCAATCAGGAACTGATGATTATAGCCATCAAACCATCCCCATGAAGGTTGACGGATTGTGTGTTAAACATTTTCCTTTGAGTATTTCATTTCCGCCATTATTGTCAATATCCTTTATGTTTTTTATGTTCCTTTATCATATCTGCCATTTCTTTCATGCTTTCAAATATTCCATCTCCTGTCATCGCACATGCACCATGAATGTACCATTTCCGGCTTGTCATTTTTGGCAGTGCAAGACCGTCAGCCACTTCCGAGGGATTCATCGACTCTGGAAAAGAAAAAAAATATATTGAACAGTTTTTAATATGAACTGATAATTTGGAGTTTTTTTTTTAAATCCATTATCGCTTTACAACTTCCTCTGTGGTTTTCTAATGAGTAATAGTTAGTAGTAGTAGTTGGTGGTCAGTTACATGGCAAAATTCCCTGATCCAATCCACAATCTACCCGTTTAGTTGCAACAATCAATACTTCACCTAATGAATATGTAATAACATTAATAAGGATCGCTCTCAACGAAAAATGATGGAAAACCAAAATATTTAAATCTTTTGGAGCAAGAAAACCAAAGCAGGAAGTATGACAACTAAATTTGGCTATGGTTACCTATATCTGAGGGAGATGAATGTTAGAGAAATATATAATAACTATTAGTTATAGATGATGATTATAAATCTATCTTGATATAAAAGACCGAATGTCTAACGTCTTTATAGTTTAGATCTCAATTACTTATAATCAGAACTAGAGGCCGTCGTGGTCGTATGGTAGCTGGATACACAACTATCTGTGCAATCAGTATCAATCACCACTAAAGTTGTGAGTTCGAATCCCGTTCATGGCGATGAGTACTCGATACAACATTTTGTGAAAAAAAATTGTCAGTGACTTGCGACAGATCTGTGGTTTTCTTCGGGTACTCCAGTTTCCTCCATCAATAAAACTGACTGACACGATATAGCTGCAATAATGTTGAAAGTGGCGTTAAATACCATAACCCTGACCATATAATCAAGATATATTGTATTTATAATCCTACGTCTACTATATACATTTTGAAGGATGAAGCATTATTAAACACTTACTAGGTAAGTCTTGTTTGTTAGCTATAACTACAACAGGAACACCTCTCATCTCATCACTGTCTAATATTCCATGGAGTTCGTCTCTGGCTTCTTGTAGTCTCTCTCTGTCATTACTATCCACAATGTATATAAGTCCTGTAAATAGAATAAACAATACAAAAATAGAATTGTATATCAGTCTAAATGTTTGTCGCAACCTGTTGTATACAGACCGTCTATATCCATATTGTAACATATATTACATTTTTCCTTTGATGCTTTTTTGAATTTTTCATCTTAAAAATGAGTTTATAGAAAATCTTCGTTTATTACATTTGTACCTAGAATTGGTATCGATATTTAACTATACTTTATTAATAATTTTGTTGAATCCAGATGCAAATGGGCGGGGCTTATACCATGGTACAACATGTAAGTCTGAATATTGTGTCATAGCTTAAGCTCCGTATAGTACCAAATGTCAATCATGTTATCTCTTATCACAAAACATATACCACATGTCTTACTCGTCAACTCATCATTCGTCTGTTTAAATAAGATAAGAACCGTGACTTGTACAACACTAACTTGAAATAATAATGGTTCAGCATTATAGTTATGATAGAATTGTTAAGTCAATTCATCAGATATGTTTTATAAGTTAAAATAAAGAAAATATGAAACCAAATCTAAATATTATGACCTTTATATTTTTTTATAGAACATATATAATTTGAATTCTATAATTTAAAACATAATTAAAGTATTACCATCTGCATTTTGATAATAGTGTCTCCAAAGTCTCCTGATCTTTTCCTGTCCTCCAATATCCCACACTGTGAAGTTGATTCCTTTTACTGGACTAACAGTTTCTACATTAAATCCTATAGTCGGTATAGTATGGACAGATTCATTTAATTTAATCTTGTACAGGATTGTTGTTTTTCCTACAACGAACAAAATCTATTTTTAAACAAATGTTTTAATATTTCAATGAATTAATATTTAGGTGACATATTTAAATTAATGGAATAATACCTGATTTATCACAGGAATGTTACAATAAAGGTCAAATCTGTCAAAATAGAATATCCCCTTTATTGTTTTTAAGGGAGTCTATAATATATAAAGGTATTATTTCGAATAATAAATCTTTCATGCGTGCCTATTCGTCTGGTTATTATACATGAAATACGAAATAATTCAAATATTTTCAACAATGTCGTGGAAAAAATACTCTTGTAGCATTTTAGCTTATCTGTCAAATATTTTACATTCATAACAAAATAGCAATGATTATTTTAATACTGTGCTATATTTAACATATCAAAGATAAAATAAGATTAATTACCTGCAGCATCTAGTCCAAGCATCAATATTTTTGAAGGAGACGAGGTGGAAAATTCAGAAAAGACATTGTATAATTTAGATATCCACAAACCCATTTTGTATTTAAATTATGTTTTGTATTGTCACTTTGAAATAATAAGAGCAATTGATTAATTGTGTTTAACTTTGATATTTATACTGATTGTAAAACTGAACTTTCGTCAAATTTGACATTACAATACAACCAGGCAATTTCCCCCAACAGTAAACCTCCAGCGTGGAACATTTGACGACTGGTCTATAAATAAACGATATTAATTCCGTTCACGGATATATATTGTTGCTATAAATAAAGGTCGTAAACAACACAACACTCGATACTCCTCGCTTGTTTCCCTATGTTAATGTTATTATATGGAATTAATATCGTTTATTTATAGACCAGTCGTCAAATGTTCCACGCTGGAGGTTTACTGTTGGGGGAAATTGCCTGGTTGTATTGTAATGTCAAATTTGACGAAAGTTCAGTTTTACAATCAGTATAAATATCAAAGTTAAACAAAATTAATCAATTGCTCTTATTATTTCAAAGTGACAATACAAAACATAATTTAAATACAAAATGGGTTTGTGGATATCTAAATTATACAATGTCTTTTCTGAATTTTCCACCTCGTCTCCTTCAAGAATATTGATGCTTGGACTAGATGCTGCAGGTATTTAATCTTATCTTATCTTTGATATGTTAAATATAGCACAGTATTAAAATAATCATTGCTATTTTGTTATGAATGTAAAATATTTGACAGATAAGCTAAAATGTATTTTTTTTTCACGACATTGTTGGAAATATTTGAATTATTTCGTATTTCACATATAATAACCAGACGATTAGGCACGCATGAAAGATTTATTATTCGAAATAATACCTTTATTAGTAGTAGTATGAGGGTTTAACGTCCGGCTCACCTATTGAGGTATTGCAGAGGTACCTTTATATATTAGACTCCCTTAAATACAATAAAGGGGATATTCTATTTTGACAGATTTGACCTTTATTGTAACATTCCTGTGATAAATCAGGTATTATTCCATTAATTTAAATATGTCACCTAAATATTAATTCATTGAAATATTAAAACATTTGTCTAAAAATAGATTGTGTTCGTTGTAGGAAAAACTACAATCCTGTACAAGATCAAATTAAATGAATCTGTCCATACTATACCGACTATAGGATTTAATGTAGAAACTGTTAGTCCAGTAAAAGGAATTAACTTCACAGTGTGGGATATTGGAGGACAGGAAAAGATCAGGAGACTTTGGAGACACTATTATCAAAATGCAGATGGTAATACTTTAATTATGTTTTAAAATATAGAATTCAAATTATATATGTTCTATAAAAAATATAAAGGTCATAATATTTAGATTTGGTTCCAGATTTTCTTTATTTTTACTTATAAAACACGGAATGTTGAAGATTGTTATTTTATATTTCTGATGTAGCTTGAAGATACCAGAGGTAATAAGAATCCGTATATTAAAGAAGAACAGACAAAACAATTCTTATATAACTATAATGTTAATATATTATGAATTAGTAGTTATACTAGTATTATACATGTACAGAGACGTGCCAAAAGTATTCGGTCACTGTGATTTTTTACTATATATTTCATGTAAAACCACATTTTTTAAAAACATTATTCCAAAGTCGACTCTTGTTCGATTTTGATGATTTTTTTACCAACAAAAACAGAATTAAATGTAGTTTTACATTGTAATTTTAGCATAAATTTATAATCTATAATTTTTATGAGTTCACGATTTAAACACAAAACTAAATTTTGAACGTCAAAAATACAATACAATGATAGTACATTTGAAGACAAATAATTTAAGTTTGTGTTTAAATCATGAACATTTAAAATCTGTGCTCCCAAAAAATATTTTAAAATAATCACAGAAAACTACGTACGTTCTCGCTTCTGTTGGTAATTTTTTTTTATCAAAATCGAACAAGAATTGACTTTGGAATAATGTTTTCAAAAATTGTGGTTTTATATGAAATATATAGTAAAAAATTAGTGACCGAATACTTTTGGCACGTCTCTGTATATACCATGGTTCATACGAAGTAACTTATTTAAACAAATGAATCCGGAGGATGAGTCTATAGATGAGTAAGACAGGTGGTACGGAGGATGAGTCTATAGACGAGTAAGACAGGTGGTACATATGTTTTGCAATAGAGATAAAATGATTGACATTTGACAGGGAGCTTTAGCTTATGACATAATATTCAGACGTGCATGTTGTACCATGTATAAGCACCGCCCATTTGCATCTGGATTCAACAAATTTTTGAGTATGGTAAAATATAGATTCCAATTTTATGTAATAGACGAATATTTTACACACTCATTTTCAAGATGAAAAATTCAAAAAAGCGTCAAAGGAAGAATGTAATATTATGTTACAATATGGGCATAGACAGTCTGTATACAACAAGCATAACTTTCAATCTCTTTAGAGTGTATGTATATTCCATTTTTGTATTGTTTATTCTATTTACAGGACTTATATACATTGTGGATAGTAATGACAGAGAGAGACTACAAGAAGCCAGAGACGAACTCCATGGAATATTAGACAGTGATGAGATGAGAGGTGTTCCTGTTGTAGTTATAGCTAACAAACAAGACTTACCTAGTAAGTTTTTAATAATGCTTCATCCTTCAAAATGTATATAGTAGACGTAGGATTATAAATACAATATATCTTGATTATATGGTCGGGGGTATGGTATTTAACGCCACTTTCAACAATATTTCAGTTATATTGTGGCAGACAGTTTGAATGTTGGACGATATTAGAGTACCTGAAGAACAGACCTGTCACAAGTCACTGGCAGCATTATCACATAATGTTGAATCAATACACCTTGCCATGAACGGGATTCACACTCACTTCAGTCAGATAGTTGTAAATCCAGCTACCATACGACCACGACGGCCTCTAGTTCTGATTATAAGTAATTGAGATCTAAACTATAAAGACGTTAGACATTCGGTCTTTTATATCAAGATAGATTTATAATCATCATCTATAACTAATAGTTATTATATATTTCTCTAACATTCATCTCCCTCAGATATAGGTAACCATAGCCAAATTTAGTTGTCATACTTCCTGCTTTGGTTTTCTTGCTCCAAAAGATTTAAATATTTTGGTTTTCCATCATTTTTCGTTGAGAGCGATCCTGATTAATGTTATTACATATTCATTAGGTGTAGTATTGATTGTTACAACTAAACGGGTAGATTGTGGATTGGATCAGGGAGTTTTGCCATGTAACTGACCACCAACTACTACTACTACTCACTATATTACTCCTTAGACAACCATAGAGGAAGTTGTAAATGATAATGGATAAAACACTTCCAAATTACCAGTTCATATTAAAATCTGTTCAACATTTTCTTTATATTTTAGAGGCAATGAACGCATCAGAAGTTGCTGACGGTCTTGCACTACCAAAAATGACAAACCGGAAATGGTACATTCATGGTGCATGTGCGATGACAGGAGATGGAATATTTGAAAGCATGAAAGAAATGGCAGATATGATAAAGGAACATAAAAAACATAAAGGATATTGACAATAATGGAGGGAATGAAATTCTCAAAGGAAAATGTTTAACACACAATCCGTCAGCCTTCATGGGGATGGTTTGATGACACTAATCGTCAGTTCCTGATTGGCTGTCCTATGAAAAGAGCATGGAAATATGCCGTCAGTTTGAAAGGGATTGTGGCTTCGAGTGAATGACCATTCTTATGCGACTGTGTATAAGTTACACCAAATTCTATGTTCAAATTTAACTACATGTATATAATATCACCCTTCTACTAGTTCTAGTGATTTGAAACATAATATTTGAATGGATACACTTGACTGTTTCATTAGATTAATGATTTCATTTTACACTTCACCAATAAATATCATTTGTGACTGTCAAATAGACGAGTGATATCCACAAACAAGTGCAATAAAAGTATCTCTCATGTGATTGTAATTTGTGCTTTTTTAGTTTATACATTAAATTTACTATTAAAAAACTGTTTTCTCTTCTATAACAAGCTCAATATGAGAAGTTAAACAATGATGGCTGACGACACAAGGCAACAGAAAAAAAAAACATGATTTCAAAGTTGACACAAAAACTGAGGTACTGACTATACTAGAAATATTGATCACCTTTAAGGAAAAACTTGAATAAAAAAATAAGGTGTATCTGTGTTGTAATGGGTAGTGTGCTTGCCTCGAGTGTAGTAGATCATGGGTTCCAGTCCTGGTCTCGTCAAACCAAAGACGTTAATAAAAATAGCAATATCGAATTTAGTGTGCATGAATAAAGTCGGTATTAGTTGCTTACCACAAAACATGCAGCACTATGGAGTAAGAGTCTGATTGGCTCAGAATACTGTGTCAGAGTGGAGCAACATGTCTACCTGTGGACTGTTGTTTCAGTGAGCTAGCACTATCAAAATCCCACTCCACATGTTGGTCTAGTTAAAAGCAGACATCATCATCTCAATAAAATGTACATTGTTCTCACCATGATATAGCTGAAATATTGCCCATTTGGCATTAAACAACAATCACTCACTCACCGAATAAAGAATACACAATTATATTACATATTTATTGGTAAGACACATTGACATAAATAATATCAATAAAAATAGTTTTTCAATAAAAAAGATATATATATAATAAACAATAAGTTAAACCATTTGGTAGTATAACACTATCATTGAATCAATGTCAAGCTCTTGTTAATAACAAAAGATAGGTAGTGTTACCTGTGAATCACACATACCCACTTGCCATCAAGGTCATCCTTTCAAATGTTTCTGCATACCCACTGCAACAAAGTCAATAACTGAAACACCACAGTCCATTGTTTGATATGTGAAACCCCAAAAATCGTTTGGATCAAAAAGTACAATAAAAAATGTACATTTACTATGAAAATTTCAATGAAATCCATTAACAACTTTGAGAGGAATTCCAGCTGGGGAATAACTACTTTCTCATAAAAGACAAATAGCAAAGTCCATTGTTTGATATTGGAAACACCAAAAATTAATTCAGATTAAAAAATAAAATAGGATGTGTATAAATACCATGAAATACTAAAGAATTCCTGACTGAAAGTTTAATATACCTATATACTTACTTATCTCAAACAATGTAAGTTTGGTTACTATAATACAACTAACAGTCAAACAGTATTTTTGTAAGGATGACCTCATAAAACTTCGCTTTCATTAACATACAGAAATGAAATTTTTTTAAATATTCTCTGTCATAGCACATTTTCTTAGTTAAACAATGCTATATCAATATTTTCTGTTCCCTTTTCTTTGAGTAAAATATCAGTCCTTACTAAAAGTAAATCCTGCCAGCTTAGTGTTAGTGTTTGATGACAAAGGTTTAGAAATCTCCTTCTTCTTTTTAGAAACAGAGTCTGTATCTTCATCTCTTTTTCTCTTCTTACTTTCCACTGTCTCTGTATTTTCTGTATTCTCTGACTTCAGTTGTTTTGCTTTCTGTAACCATTCCTAAAAATAAATACAATATTACATGCATTCAATATAATAAGAAGTTATGATTCTAAATTCTATCTTGAAATCTTATATACATGGGTGATCATAACCTCAATATTTTTTTAATATTAAATTTTTCATTTTATTTCTCTATTTTCAAGTCTAGACAAAAGGTAATAATTCTAATTTCTGCCCAAAATGAACGATTTTTTTTAGCCCAATTAAATAGCATTCCATCCAAAAGAAAACCACTGCTTCAATTCAACATGTTTGTTGTTCAAATAGTGAAAACAATATGGCAATTTAAAATAAAATAAACCAGTTTCAAGTCAGATCTTGACAGAATTTGTTGTACTTATTTTTGTGATAATAAAATATTCATGTAGCACAAAACTTAGATTCAAATCCTTTTAGAAGCATCACATAACATTTTACATAAGAAATGCATCAGAATGGTAGGAAATATTCCTTTTCCTAAAAATAAAATTTCAAAAAAGTCAATGATCAATAAATATGACAGAAGTAATAAATGTGAAGAAACAAATTGCAAAATTTTAATTCAAGTTTTCTCAAAAACTATTTATGACTATTTAATCAAACCAAAGTATGGGAAACAATATCTAACACATTAACTTGAGTCTACTGATGAAAGTGTGTGGGTTTTGTACAAGGAGAAAAACAAAGATAGGAATTAAAACTTTGTTCAAGGTTAAGTGTACCTGTCTCTGTTCTTTAGATAATTCTCTAAATCTTTCAGCAGCAATTTGTGTTAAGTCTTCATCAGACAGGTCTGGGAACTCGTCTAATAATTCACTCTTGTTATCTTCATACCACAAATCAAAAGCTGACGGTGTTCTGTAAGTAAATATTTCTATTATAATAAGAATGCAAACAATAAAATAAAACTTTGCTGAATCAACATAGATTTTTTTTTCTTGGAGTCAGAGACTGGAACATGTATTTTTCTTGGAGTCAGACTGGAACATGTATTTTTCTTGGAGTCAGAGACTGGAACATGTTTTTTTCTTGGAGTCAGAGACTGGAACATGTATTTTTCTTGGAGTCAGAGACTGGAACATGTATTTTTTTCTTGGAGTCAGACTGGAACATGTATTTTTCTTGGAGTCAGAGACTGGAACATGTATTTTTTTCTTGGAGTCAGACTGGAACATGTATTTGTTTCTTGGAGTCAGACTGGAACATGTATTTTTCTTGGAGTCAGAGACTGGAATATGTATTTTTCTTGGAGTCAGAGACTGGAACATGTATTTTTCTTGGAGTCAGACTGGAACATGTATTTTTCTTGGAGTCAGAGACTGGAATATGTATTTTTCTTGGAGTCAGACTGGAACATGTATTTTTCTTGATTCAGAGACTGGAACATGTATTTTTCTTGGAGTCAGAGACTGGAACATGTATTTTTCTTGGAGTCAGACTGGAACATGTATTTTTCTTGGAGTCAGAGACTGGAACATGTATTTGTTTCTTGGAGTCAGAGACTGGAACATGTATTTGTTTCTTGGAGTCAGACTGGAACATGTATTTTTCTTGGAGTCAGAGACTGGAATATGTATTTTTCTTGGAGTCAGAGACTGGAACATGTATTTTTCTTGGAGTCAGACTGGAACATGTATTTTTCTTGGAGTCAGAGACTGGAATATGTATTTTTCTTGGAGTCAGACTGGAACATGTATTTTTCTTGGAGTCAGAGACTGGAACATGTATTTTTCTTGGAGTCAGAGACTGGAACATGTATTTTTCTTGGAGTCAAAGACTGGAACATGTATTTTTCTTGGAGTCAGACTGGAACATGTATTTTTCTGATTTATTGAATTAAGTACAAGAACTACGTGTTATAAACTGGCAGAAGACAGCAAACTATATTTTGATATATTTATGTTAAAGGTCAATGTGTCCTTATTAGTGGTGAAATTCTGAAAATTGATTAAAAAAAGTTAAAAGGTCAATGTATCCTTATCAGGGGTGAAATTCTGAAAATTGATTAAAAAGGTTAAATGAACACTGCTAAGAAGTTTCAAAAGGATTTCTGACATTTTTCTTGCTATCTAAGGACCAGTAAAGGATGTTCAAAAGATTTCTCATATTAACAATAAAGTGCATGGCTCTGTATGAACTTGTAACCTACTTTGTACTTGTTGTTGTTGGGGTTTTGACTGCCTCCTCTTTTTCTGCTTTCTTTGCTGAAAATAACTTCTGTTGTGATGAAGAACTCTGTAATATTATAAAATAATAAAAATCCTTGTCTTTTATTCATTTTCTAATATGGTTGTTGCCATCGTAGAATTCCAAATTGGCACAAAAACACACACTTTGTAAAGAACAATGCCAAGATCATTCATATCATAATAACATTTCACACCACTAATTAATTTTTGAATAATACAGTTAAGAGGCTCAGCAAATCAAATTCCATCTTTGGTAGCCATGTTGAATTTTAGATCTGCTCCAAAATCATGAATACTGATGAGGTCCACTAACGGAACAATTTTACAATGTTTATTTTCATTTCGTCCAATACAACAGATGCAAAGTGATGACAAAAGCTGACATGGTCCTTTGCAACAGATGAGCTAAAAATATTTTTGTAGACTTACTGACTAAAACACTAACAATAAAACAACTTGTACCATTTTTGTGAGATTCAAGTCTCTGCCATTCAAATTTAATCATTGACTCTGATGGCCACCTTTAATTTGACATAGGCACCAATACCACACATTTTGATAGGATCCACCATAGGAATATTCCTACTGTGCCCATTTAGCCCAGTAATTATAGAGATAGAGATGTTAGCCAGAACAATGCTGAAGAAAACAGGACCCAAAGTAATGACCACAGCACTAGTCCAAGTTATCCTTGGGCCTAAAAAGGAAAACGTGAATTTACCTTTTTCAGTACAGGTTTAGAATTTTTCATAATAACTTGTGATGGAGGCTGCTTCTCAGATTTCTTTTTACTCATGGAATCAAACACCTGTGTACCTCTTGTACTGCCTCCACTTGTCTTCTGTTGAGAGGATGCTACCTGTTCAGAAGAATGAAGAGGTTTATCATAGCACCTTAACATAGAGTTACGGTTATGGTGTTTAACACCACGTTCAAAACAATATTTCAGTTATCTCGTGGCAGTCAGTTTTATTGGTGGAGGAAACCGGAGTACTCGAAGAAAACCAGCGATCTGTCGCAAGTCTCTGACAAACTTGATCACATAACATTGTATTGAGTAGTACACCTTGCCATATGCGGAATTCAAACTCACAACTTCAGTGGTGATAGGTACTTATTGCACAGGTAGTTGTAAATCCAACTATTATACGATCACGACGGCCCACTCTTTAATATATTTATAAAAATGAAATAATCCAATTATATAAGAGTGAAGGAAAATTTCCTCTCTATAATTTCCTAAATTTTCATGGATTTATATTGGATAATATACTCAGTAATGTGGGCAAGCTCATATGCACATGAAATTATTTTATTTCACTAATTATCATAAGGTGAAAAAACTTGAGGGTATAACCTACAAACTGATGTAGGATGACTTCCAACAGAAGAATATACATGTATATAGTATTAAGGAGTTAGTCATTGACTTACTACATATCTCTTTAAACTCAAGCTTTCTACCTCAATAATACTAACAGAATGATACAACTGATCTATTGGGTAAAGAAATATTAAATGCCCAAGATAAACTGGTGAAGAGTAAGAAAATATAATAATATATCTTTACCATTCCATATTTATATAACAAAACACAAATAGATGAAATGAAAATATACATCCTTTCATAAATCATAAACAAAATGCCCCGAAAGGGTAAATATAACATTACCAATCTACAAAGAAATCAGCTACAGGAATATAACACTTAATTAATGGGTAGATACTTCAGAAATCCTAATATATATAAAGTATTCATTACCTTGAAGGGATTTGATCGCCCTTGTGATAAATACATGGGTCTGGCAGGTTTTTCCTCTTTTTGCTTAAAATTCAACATTGGACCTACAAAATAGAGTACTATGCAATTCATATTTTTAAGAAAATCATTTGTAGAATTGCTATTCTTTAAGAACTGATGTCAATAAACTATAAAATTTGAAGATTAAAGGGAATAAAATATAATCATAAAAAGACAGGCTCTTTATTCTGTAAATGATGTGTCCATAACAAACAGCTTATACGAGACAGTGATACAATGAAATAGTAAAAAAATCGAGAAAGCATCAGAGATGCAACAGCCGAGTTGCAAGTCCAAATCATTTGGTCTTGTTTTATAAATAAGTAAGAAACGAGTTGCAAGTCAAAATCATTTGGTCTTGTTTTATAAATAAGTAAGAAACTAAAGAATAAACAAGTCATGCATGTATGATGGATTGGAAATATTTTCCTATGTAATATAAAGACTATTCAAGATATCATCAAGTTTCAGAGGACAAAAAATAAATTATGAGGATAACAGATGCTATGTTGTAGCAGTTATTTGTTTTAGATGATGGGGATGACCCTGGGCCTCAACTCTTGGGGCATTTAATTTGTCCATTCACCCTGATCATAAATATATATGGTTTAGGGGTGGGGATCTCAACCATTAAAAAGTTTACTTCAGGTAGGGGTGAGGTATGACCTCCCGGGGCCTGGGCTATAAGGCATTTAATTTGCCTAGTCACCCTGATCATAAATATATATGGCTTAGGGGTGGGGATCTCAACCATTAAAAAGTTCACTTCAGGTAAGGGGTGGGGTATGACCCCTGGGCCTGAGCTATAATGCATTTAATTTGTCTAGTCACCCTGATCATAAATATATATGGCTTAGGGTGGGGATCTCGGTCACATTCTTTTATACAGATTCCCCAGTGGGGTGGGGCTGAGCCCTGGGGATAAAAAATGTTGAATGCACAACTTCACATTGGCATCTCCACCCATACCAAATATTAAGTTTCTATCTTTTGTAGTTTCAGAGAAATGTGTAATTCTCAAAATATGTACTTTTTCTATAAAAAACCATGATTTTACAAGAAAAAAACAATAGATTAATCTGAATTTCGAAATAGCTCTAAATAATAGTGTAATAATGCTACCTACCAAAAATTATGTTGATCGGCCAAAAACTTAGAGCGCTATCGCGTTAACGAAGATAGGCTAACATACGCCTGCCCGCCTTTCACCAAAACATAAGCCGACTGCAACTTTGTTGCAACTCGGCTAAAAAATAGATGTCACAATTAAGACAACTGCTAATACTTAATGGCTTTATATGACTCCATCAAGTCGAGATAAATATGTTGGATCTTTGGGTATCTTGTTTGAAAACTGATATGGCTAGAATTTAAGTAGAACTAAAGTTATTGTGTATGATGGAGATAGAAAACAACAACAACGTCACCACACTAATACAATAACACAACAGTCAAAAATGTTTTGGTCATATAAAAAAATGAGCAAACAAAACTCTCTAGTACCTGAAATTGTAGGTTCTTCTTCATTATCAACATCTTGTGTATTACCATTAGTATGAGACCATTCTGTATCCACATGATTGTGTCTATAATATAAACATATCATAATTGGCTTCAATATAGCATCACACTTTCTACAGGCTGTAACTAAGCATCATTAAATATGAGTAGATATAAAACCATGTACTAAATTCTCAACAAGAGAATTAAAGAAGAAATCATTTGAAATAATTATTAGTAATAATAACACAGTTACCTATGTGATACTTTCATAGTAAATCAACAATCTAACATTCTCTAGTCGTAATTGTCAACATACCTGGATAAATTATGAATTTTTCAACATAAATCCTATAAGTCTGAACAACTATGAAACATATTTTATCTCCCAAATTTCTGATTCATAGGTGACTGTATACAGTACATATCATTAAGATTCTTCCATCTCCTACATAATTATACAGATTCCTCTATCCCCTGATTATATCCTAATGAACAGCACATTATCACAATCTTACTGGTTGATAATTTCTGTTCTAAAATCTTCTGGTTCATCTTCCTCCTCCTCCTCCTCCATCTCTTGTTGAGCCTCCTCTGATTTCCTCATGGCTAACTCACTGATTCTCTCTGCCAGCTGTATATGCTTCAGACGACTGGCATATTTAATGGCTAACTGTAGAGTATGTTCATCAGGCATCATCTCACACACTTCTAAAGCTCTAAACTCTCTTTCAGACCTGGCTGACAACTATATCAAAATATAACTTGTATACATTAAAAAAAATAATCAATTCAATCTCATGTTGTTGCTTAAATTCTAATTATTAACAAGAGTGAGTGAGTGTTTGTTTTTTAATTCCAACTCAGCAATTTTTCAGCTATATCATGGCAAGAACAAGTTAATTTTCAATGAAATGATGATGAGATCTGCTTTGTACTAGACCAACATGCTAAGTTGGATTTTAATAGTGCTAGCTCACTAAAACAACAGTCCACGTATAGACATATTGCCCCAATTGGACACATTATCCTGATTCCGAGCTAACCAGTCCTTGCTCTTTCTCCATAATACTGTGTGCTTAGCGGCGAAGCAACAAATACCAATTTCATAGTCTTTGGTTTGACCCGATCGTCGCTCGAACCCACTATCTATCGCACTCGAGGCAAGCACGCTAACCATTACACCACCGATGCGGTTAATTATTAAAGAGAAGTATTATACATTTTGTACTTTGTTAAATGATGAATATGAGCCAAAGAAAACGGCTAATAAATGTATGTCCAGAAATATATCTGTCTTGAGTGACCACTCTTAGGAAAGACCAACCTATTTTGTGAAACCAATCTACAATATAGTAACTCTTCATTATTTATATTACCGTACACAAAATGTCTTTTTACAGGCAGCCTATCAAAACAAACTGTGTTGGCAGAAGAGTGCTCTCAAGATGTTTGATAGACAGCCCGTATAGAAAAACCAAATTGTGGAGGCAGAAGTGGTGGTTTCAAGATGTTTGACAGAAAGCAGCATGGATGCTCTCAAATTGCCAGACAGACAGTCTGTCAAGATAAACCAAATTTGTTGGAAGAAGTGTTGCTCTCAAAATGTTTGACAAACAGCAACATGAATACTTTCAAGATATGCTTGAAGCACAACAGAATTGGTGCTCTTAAGATATGTTTGACAGACAGCCTGTCAAGAAAAATTAAGACGGCAGAAGTGGTGCTCTCAAGACATGTATCAATGTAAATGTATTTTATTCATTATATACAGAGATGTTTTTCAAGATGTATTTACACAAGAAGTTCATATTAATTCTACACAAACATAGCCATGTTATAAAACACCAACCTTATTTGATGATGAGATAAAAGATTTCACATTTGAGTAACACTTTAATAGTAGGGTTATAAAAAACATTTAACTTTAAATCCCTGTACATCGCATCAAAAATATTCCATTCTATCGTAACATTTCTGATCAATTAATTGAATACTTACTGCAAAAAGTTTCATCAGTGCTTCCTGTGATGGTTTTAAGGCTTCTTGTTTCATACTTGTATCAAATTCAAAACCTTGAGAAATCCAGTGGTCAAAGTGGTTGCTAAATAAGTGTGTTCGTAAATAGGTTTCCTGTAAATACAAGATTTTAGTCAAGTACACATCTCTTTCACATAAAATATCAATGTCAGTGTTTCTACCACACATAGGAACAATAAAACAATGAATCAGCTTTTGAAAAGATATTTAATTCTATTTTAACCATTTTTCTTTCTATATTATCTTTTAAAATTACATCTGCCCATGCAAACAGTGCCTTAATCCACTAACGTTTCAAATTTAAGTCCCATACATTGGAGCAGTGAGCAGGTTGTGGTTTTCCCCTGGTTCTCATATTTCCTCCACCAATAAAACTGAGTTACAATATAACTGAAATATTGTTGAAAGTGCCACATAAATTTTTGTACTTCCTATTTTGATCTCAGAGAAATACCCTACTTATACCTGAAACCTACATCTTAGTCATCAGAATACTAACCTCATATTGACTTTTCTCTGTATGCATTTCACAAAGAGGTACTTGAAACAGTAGTACAGTAACAGCAGGACGAGGTAAAGTAGGAGGGTATCTTGATCCTTTACATGGGATACACCTGCACCAAATAAAAACAACATACAATTAAACAAAATTCCTAAAAAAAGTATTTTTATTGCAAATAATTTTAAAACGTATACTACATTTTGTATTTTCAACTTTAAGCAATTTTTCCATTAAAATAAAAATTGTACATAATTTTGGTGAGAATCTGTGAAAGCATCAATTTACTTGTGCATAAATTTCAAAATTTGCTTAAAAAGAATTTAAATTATTGGATGGAAACCATTTATTGCATACCTTCAAAACGGAAAAAGTGGTCAAGTCTGATATCGAACTTAGCCCTCCTTTTATGCTCTCTAACCTTGTGCATAAATTTCAAATCATTTGCGAAAAGTGAAGCTTAAGTAATTGAGCGGAAATCAAATGTGGCTGTATGGACATGGGAAAAACAAAAAGCACATAACAGCTGGGCTATAAAATAAAAATCAAATAAATTGTTATTGTCTTGTAATGGGATAATTTTTCTTTTTGTGTGTATAATCTATTTTAGTTGAAAATAAGAAGTTTGAAACTTATTCTACATCTACTATAACTGAGAAATTTAAACTTTGTTAGTTTTGAACACATTATAGAAAAGTCTTAAACTTGAAAACAGCATCAGTGATATCTGGCAGGCATTGTTGTATTGTTTCTGGGCATCAGACTTATAATTAATTGTTTTTATATAGAACCTCGTCTACATCATTCATTACATTGTAATACGGTTTGTAGTACCTATTTATATTTAATTATATTCTTGTATTTGGAGTGATGAGAGCAAGTTATAAGTCTATAAATAGATAGATTAATTGAGAGAGTGTAGCAGTCAATTAGCCAATCAAATTGTTTTTATTGATTTTGATCTTTCCTTCTAGATATAACAACGATAGAGAGTAATTGTTGACAAGCATGCTGAACCATTGTCAAGAAGTCACATTCTGTGTTGATAAACTTGATTCTACGTTTACTTCAGCACCCAATGTTTAGACGTGGAATAAGCTAGTGTACACCCACTGAACAACATACAGTGAGAACCTAGTGAGCTTTATCACTTCAGGTGTAAATCCAACATATCTCAATCTAAATTTGGTTTGAAGATATACTTACAGTAATTGGTGATATCAAAAAGCCTGATTTTCTCCATTTATTGTTTTGTACAGGGCCTGTCTGAAAAGGTTTAATAATTGGTACTTCACCAACATTTTTCATTTAAAATGTGGAGGCCACTTATCTCTAGATAAATTGTAGATATCTATATATAGTACATGAATATATTTTGATATTAAGTACACACCTGAGTTGCTGTGGATTTTCATTGACACCAACAATCCAGTAGTGATCAGACTTTCCTTTGGTCTGAAAAACAAAACAGCAACAATATATATATACTGACCATCATTAGAAACGCATCACTTCCTTTTTTAAATATTTATTTTAATGAGTAATTTGACAACATATATAAATACGTCAAACAATAACAACAATAAACATTCTAACAGATGAGAACAAGTTTGAAACAGTTTCTTTTTTGGGACGTCACTTTATGGTTGAAACACAGATACCCTCGATTTCAAAATTCAGTACTTTGTATGTCCACCTCTTGCGGTGATACAGGCAACACAACAGCGACGCATTGAAAGAACAAGGGCAACGCAAAGCGTGGCGTATCCCCTCGCCTAAAAATTAAGACCCTGTGACCTTGACCTTTGACCTTGAAAATCAATAGGGTTCCAGACTCTCCTAAGGACTATGTATGTACCAAGTTTGGTCAAAATCCATTGAAGGATGTTGATTCTAGTGTTCACAAGTATGTTGCGTGGTAAAAATTTGACCCTGTGACATTGACGTTTGACCTATGACCTTGAAAATCAATAGGGTTCCAGACTCCCCTAAGGACTAAGTATGTACCAAGTTTGGTCAAAATCCATTGAAGGATGTTGATTCTAGAGTGTTCACAAGGATGTTGTGCGGTAAAAATTTGACCCCTTGACCTTTGACCTTGAAAATCAATAGGGTTCCAGACTCTCCTAAGGACTAAGTATGTACCAAGTTTGGTCAAAATCCATTGAAGGATGTTGATTCTAGAGTGTTCACAAGGATGTTACGCAGTAAAAATTTGACCCTGTGACATTGACGTTTGACCTTGAAAATCAATAGGGTTCCAGACTCTCCTAAGGACTAAGTATGTACCAAGTTTGGTCAAAATCCATTGAAGGATGTTGATTCTAGAGTGTTCACAAGGATGTTGTGTGGTAAAAATTTGACCCCTTGACCTTTGACCTTGAAAATCAATAGGGTTCCAGACTCTCCTAAGGACTAAGTATGTACCAAGTTTGGTAAAATCCATTGAAGGATGTTGATTCTAGAGTGTTCACAAGGATGTTACGTGGTAAAAATTTGACCCGGTGACATTGACCTTTGACCTTGAAAATCAATAGGCTTCCAGACTCTCCTAAGGACTAAGTATGTACCAAGTTTAGTCAAAATCCATTGAAGGATGTTGATTCTAGAGTGTTCACAAGGATATTATGTGGTAAAAATTTGACCCGGTGACCTTGACCTTAGACCTATGACCTTGAAAATCAAAAGGGTTCCAGATTCTCTTAAGGACTAAATATGTACCAAGTTTGGTCAAAATCCATTGAAGGATGTTGATCCTAGAGTGTTCACAAGGATGTTACGGAAGGACGGACGGTAGCGTTACTATATCCCTTCGCAACTTTGTTGGCGAGGGGATAATAATGTTGTGAATAACTCTCTGGGGCATATTGTTCTACTCCTCTAATAATGCCTGACGTAAGGTGGCCCCAGTAGTCGGCTTGACGGGACAGTTATCTACACGTCTTCCTAATGCGTCCCAAACATGCTCTATTGGTGCCATATCCGGTGATAGTGATGGCCAGTGCATACAGTTGACATTCTGTGCTTGTAAAAAGTTCATTGAGACCCTTGCTGTGTGTGGACACGTGTTATCTTGCTGGAAGATCCTTAAATCTTGATGGGCTTGAAACATTGGAACAACATAAGGAGCCAGGATTTCATCTATATAGCGTTGTGCGGTAAGAGATCGGTCACAGAAGTGAAGTGGAGACTTGTAACAGAATGATACAGCTGCCCAAATCATAACATTTGCGCCACCCCATCAGTCTACCTCATTAATGCAGAAAGCGGCAAGTCTTTCATTTTGACGTCTCCAAACCCTTATTCAACCGTCTGCATTCGAAATACAGAAACGGGATTCGTCCGAAAACAACACTTCCTGCCATCTTTGCCTTGTCCATTGCAAATGGATTCTAGCCCATGCTAAACGTTGTTGGCGATGTCACGGTGTAAGCAGTGGTCCTCTGAATGGTCGTCTTGCACGTAGGCCATTTTAACGCAGTCTGCGACGCATTGTTGCTGAGCTGATCCAGGGATTGTGTCTTCCTGGAGTTTCTCTAGCAGCTGATGCAGCTGTTTTGAACTGGTTGCGTAAATGCTGTAACCGGATATGACGATCTTGTTGGTCGGTTGTCCTGGCCGAGGACGATCGGACACATTGTTCGTGGTTTGAAACCTCTGTCTGAGGCGTACAACAGTACTTTGATGGCAATTGAATAGTCGAGCAACTTCTCTGGTTGATATGCCTGCTCTCAACATACTCAAAGCCTGGTTGCGATCATTATTACTCAGACGTGGCATTTTTGAAACCCAATAGAACTTTAAAAAGCGGGTTTAAAAAATTCATATCGCCCGTTCACGATTTGCACGTGCAAGAAATATACTGTTTTTAAAATTCAATAGATACCTGTTTCAGGTGATAAGACACATCAGAAAATTTACCTGTATTTTTTTAAGGAGGACATTATTAACAATTACATTTAATCAAGCATTAATTTTAGCAAAAAAAATAATATTTTCTAGTGATGTGTTTCTATTGATGTCGTCTGCCTTTTCTTGACTAGTGAATTAGAAATATCTACATTTTATGCATCTAGGAACAGTTGCAAATTAAGATGTGTAGATCTGGTTGGCTTTCGTTCAGAGGTCTATGAGGAGTTAAGGATTAAAGTTGTGTACCCCTCTGTACCTCATTAAAAATCCTTGATTGTCTCTCGAGAATACCCAGAAACTAATATTATTTTTTATGTGATTAAAAGGATTTTTTTTTTAAACCTAAAAACAAGGTGCACAACTTCATGTCCTGTAGAAACTTATATGTAAGTTAGGAAGTTAAGTGTGACTTCTATACAAGACAACAGATGGTGATCCATATATTGTCTGCTGCTACTCTGGGGACATATTAATATGTATACAATATATATTGTGCTTATTTAAAAATCTTTCAGATAATTTCAAACTATTCAAAATTTTAACAAAAAAGAACCATTCTATATCCTTGGTACACTTTTTAATATTTTTTAAGGTATATAATTTTTGTTTCAGTTGAGGTATATTTGTTTTGATCCTTCAATAACTTTTGAAATAAGCAATGGCCCATGACCACTTGATTTCGTGAAGGGCTAGTAGATTTTCAGGTACAGCTACTAGCCGGGCCAGTTGATTTTCGCCCGTAGTTTTCTAGAATGCAATACCTTTAAGGTTGTTTAAAATGTAATGTCTTTTATAAGTAGAACAGTCAATCGTAAAAGTTCCTAGAAAAACATTTTATAGTCACACTCATGATTGCCATCCTTCATTGGGAAGCATGACTACATCGTGTTAAATCATATTACATGTAGTTATGATAAGATTAAAGCATCTCTCAGACTGAAACAAATTCTGAACAATTTCAAGATTCTGTAATAAAAAGACTATAACATTTATATCAAAGTGCTAAATACATTTGTACTACTCCTTTGTAGAATTATTGGTTTAAAATTATTTATTCATTTTTGCTACAACTTACATGTGATTTTGTATTAGCAACCTGTATCCAGTTAGGTCCAAATTTCCTGTTGAACATTCTTATAATTCCTACAGAGTCCATACAAAAAGGTGTTCCTTCTGCTGAAAATCTGTTGAAATAAAAAAATAAATATTGTTTTTCTCAAGACATGGGCAGACAGAATACTACGGTTTATGATCCTTCATTTCCATTTTCAAATCTCCACCTACATTCTCTTATGCTTAAGCATCATATGTACATTCTTATACAAAAATGCAGTTTCAAGTCACAATGTCAATAATGAGATGCTATTATAATGTCAGCCTGTGAGGCCAAAATATTTTACATGGTGATTTCATTGATGCTGACCACTAGGCCCTAGGTTCACTGCATGACAATTTCTCTATACATTTGATAACTATTTTTATAAATAAACCCCCATATGGCAATGAGCAATGGTTTACCGTGATTGATACATTTATGTGCAGATTACAATTGCCAGTAAACTTGTATTAACATACATGTTTTGTATTCCCGCCTTTTTTGGGGGGTTTTCCGGAAGTGAATAACAACAGTGGTGGTTCTCTTTCCAAAGAAATTTTATAACTGTTTGTGGTCGCTACGCCGCTATATATCATTTCTAATGAAGATTTTTAAACAAAATGAGCGAATCTACGATTTAATGCACTTAATGTTTAAAGCGTTTAATGAAACGTATCAAAGATAATGACACTTCAAACGAAAATCGGAAGGACTGTGGATTCTGCTTATACCCAATGTACAAGTCCAGTCAAGAGAGAAAGGTCACAGACATCGAACCTACATAATTTTGAACCCCTGCATTTTCCCATCAAACTTTTTCCGTCAGTGGTGGCTAATCTTTAATTTCTGACCATCACAAAAATTTGTACATTTTCTAGAGGATCATTCAAGCTATGTTTTCTGTAACATGGCTCAGGTGTTTCAGAAAAATAAATTTTAAAATCATTTTCACATTGGGTCCTATGTTAATTTTTGATCTGTGGTGGCAACCATCTTAGGTATCTGATCCATATAAAAATAAGAGATTCACTGTATCGTTCACCTGATAAAGAGGGTTTATTTAAATCACTGCCTATCACATGTTTTACGGACGACAATTGAAAGATGGCAAGTGATACTAAAAGCTCACTTGGCCATTGTCATGGTGAGATAACTACATTGTAAATGACTCAAATCATCCATCATGCACAATTTGGCTTTGTCAAAGTTTGTAATTCCAGATTTGTTTTAATGTTCCTAGTGATAGCTATGGTGGTCAAATGTTGACTTTTGAATCAGCACATACATAGTAAATTCAGAAAAGGTTGACCTAAGGAACATTCCTGCAAAATTTGCTTCCATTTGGCCAAATAGTTTCAGGAGTAGATGTACATCGATGACCAACACAAAGTGATGGCAATATCCTATCTGGTCCTGTGCAGTTCTAAAATTAGATGTGTGTGCAGGCCTGTGAACCAAGTAATTAACTTTCCTTTGCCACTGATTGAATATTTTAAACGTTTGAAGTATAAATGAACTAATAACTGACCCCATCCATGTTAGAGTAGACTTGGGAGATAAAGGTAAAGGTTCACCACTCAGGATGTTATGTTGTTTACCATCAACCGTCACCATTATTGTTCCTAAGCACTGATCTCCAGGAATGGCTACAAAAACAGAAATAATAAATGACATAATTTAATATAAAGTGCTTTGCCACTCATTTACTCATTATAGTCAAAAAATTTCGTTGAATTAAATGTTTCCAGGCAACCTATTATTATGAGGTATCTTTCCATTTTTATTTTAAAAAGTAATGCAAGCACCCTTAACTTCCACTCTTATCACCACCAAGAGTCAACCCTTGTTCTACAGAATATTAATATGATTTCAAATAATCTTACTTAATACCTATACCACTGTGATATACAACCATGAACTAAGTAATCCTACTTAGAGCTGTTCCATCAAAACATATATGTCACCCAGACAATGTACGTTTAGGCTTAGAGTTATGGTGTTTTAATGCCACTTTCAACAATATTTCAGCTATATCATGGCAGTAAGTTTTATTGGTGGAGGAAACCAGAGTACCCAGAGAAAACCACCAACATGCCGCAAGTCACTGACAAACTTTATCACATAATGTTGTATCGAGTACACCTCGCCATGAACGGGCTTCGCCAATGTTCTTTTAAAATCACTTCTAAGTGTGGATGTCTAAAACATTTTTAAAGTGAAAATGCAGGAGAAAAAGTAAAATTGCTACTATGGGTGGTAGTCCCTGGTTATCAAGTATGTTTTACAGAACAGACCTTACCTAAACCTCTATGATATACAACCATTAACTGATTGGTATGAGCTGCCAGACAAACCACAGGACCAGGTATACTAAACATCCCCTTCTGAACCCCAGCTAATGTAAACAACCTCACATTTCTGCTGTATGTTGCTATGGCTACCCAATCTTCACCAATTGTAACTGCCTGTTGAAAACAAAAATGACCTTCATAGGATATATATTTGAAGCCATATTACTTTTAAGAATGCTTACAAAAATATACAATATTTTCCTAAATTAAGGATATTTTTTCTATCACCTAATACTTTTAATAATCAAACAGAGTACAATCTTAAAATCAACATGATTCCCTGACAACATTCATATTCAAATTAAAGTTGACCCTGTATCAAAAGGTAGAGTTCATAGGTCAAACACTGGTAGAAAACAGTTTGTCATTTTACCAAGCATATTTGCATCATGTTTTAACAAACAAAATTGTTAACTTGACCTTAACACTGAAGCTCAGTAAAATATCAAAGGTTACCACATGGTGATGGTTTGATAGGTTTGCAGCAAATAAAAAATTGCTTTGGCATCTTTGGACCTCTTGTTTGCAAAAAGGTAATTTTACAATCCCCAAAATCAATCAGAACCATTATTCTGTTCCAAGGATGATCATAAACATCTTTAAATGTCTAAAGGATCTTTCAAACAGAACTTTATATATTGTAAAATAAAACATTGTGTCTAAAGAACAACAAATTGAGCCTCTAGGTCACAGATTATAGCCATTACCAATGTTTTAATGTATTAACTATTCTAGTGTCTAAAAAAACTAAGACAATGCATTATATTAAGTTGTCCCTGATCATAAAGTAATCTCAACAAACCTTAATATCTTCTCCTTCAGGCATCTGTACAGACCATTCCTTACAGCTATCCCACGAACCAAAATGCATACATGTTAATTTACTGAAAAAGATGTACAATATATATCATTTATGTATCCATGCACATACAATATACAGTTGACTCTCGTTATCTCGAATTGGATGGGACCATGGAAAAAATTTGAGTCAACCGTAGTTCGACTCAAGAGGAGCTACGAAAATACCGGAAGTGTAGTTTGTTTAAAGACGAAAGGGAGACAACTCGAGCGAAATTTTGAAGAGCTAAAACCAGCATCGCATGTCCCTATTTTCGGAACGATTTTAAACATATTCGATGTTTTTGTTGCTGTTTTTTTTCTCTCTGTTAAATTCTTTGAATCTTGTGGAACGACTGATAACTTCTAGATATCTTTTTTTGTGTGAATGAATATTTTTATCTGTTTTGTTTATGTTTTTCAGCTGTTGCATTGTCATTAAACTTCACCCATCATGACGTATTTTTCTTTGTGCAATACTGTTTATTTACAATAAATTGTGTGTTTTTATTATTCAATAAAGTGTAGAAGAAAACTATTCTTCTTTAATCAAAATTAATTTCCAACAAATAATTCAATAGATAAAACGCTTCCTTTGTGTACTTTTCATAATCATTGATGTATGCCGACCCAAACGCACTTATTATGAATCGATAATTTTTGATTGTACACATCCAACCTGTGTCATAATACCAAGCCAATTCAAATATTATCACTAATTAATTTGACAGATTGTGAAATAAACATGTGAAATAGCTCAAGGTAAAAATGTCAAAGTCAATGACCGGATGTTTCACCTGTGATCCGATTTTAATCCCAAGGTAATACACATGTTTTGACAGGTAAATTCAACTTAACGAATGTAAATAATATGGCTTTCTACATCTCTGGACCAAAACTTTTATTCGAGACAACCGAAATTTCAACTCAACAGGAGTCAAATTATATATATATTTATACACAACGAAGTTCGGGACTTCGATAAAAATTCGACTCAACCGGAAATTCGAGTCAACCGAGTTCGAGACAATGAGAGTCAACTGTATATCATTTATGTATCCATGCACATACAATATATATCATTTATATATCCATGCACATACAACTTGTGCATCTTACACTAAAACTGTAATGTCAGCAATTTTCATATAAAATGGTCCTGTTAAATTTCTCTCTACATCTTTCTTGTAGTATATATAGAGCTTAAGTTCTTGTAGTATACATAGAGCTTAAGTTCTTGTAGTATACATAGAGCTTAAGTTCTTGTAGTATACATAGAGCTTAAGTTATTGTAGTATACATAGAGCTTAAGTTATTGTAGTATACATAGAGCTTAAGTTATTGTAGTATACATAGAGCTTAAGTTATTGTAGTATACATAGAGCTTAAGTTTGTGTAGTATACATAGAGCTTAAGTTCTTGTAGTATACATAGAGCTTAAGTTATTGTAGTATACATAGAGCTCAAGTTATTGTAGTATGCATAGAACTTAAGTTCTTGTAGTATACATAGAGTTTAAGTTATTGTAGTATACATAGAGCTTAAGTTATTGTAGTATACATAGAGCTTAAGTTATTGTAGTATACATAGAGCTTCAGTTATTGTAGTATACATAGAGCTTAAATTATTGTAGTATACATAGAGCTTAAGTTATTGTAGTATACATAGAGCTTAAGTTCTTGTGAAAATAATTGTGTCTACAGTAGTTTGTATTCTCATATTATAAGTCCACCTAGAGAGTAATGAAATACAAGGCCATATAAGAGATGTGGCCTCTCTGTAGGAGACAATTGAATAGTATTTTACCATCTCAGTGCATCTGATATCTGGCCTGAGAAGATGGGTAACCATACAAGAGGGGGGCTTCTGTACTACGAAGTAGAGGAGTATTTTGAATTGTCTAAGCTAAATTTAGCTTAAACTACTATGAATGGACCAAGTTCATTCTATCCAGGTAAATGACTGATCCAAATTTGAGATAACGAAGTTTGGCTTAGTGTTAAAATTGTGAATCAACAACTGGTAGTTGCATGTCAATAGAGTTAATGAAGTGGATACCAAGGTATGCAGAGTAGTCATTTAAATATGTTAAATTTTCATTTGACAACAACACTCCAATAATTGTTAGATGCTTTATTATTCTGATGTTGACATGTTTGGCCTAAATCTGAATGTATTTAATAAATTCTTAACAAAGTTATCTACCTTGGATTGTCTTCATCACTCTCACTAGCTAGAACCACGGCTTCAGAAGACATGTCGGCCATCGTAAAATTACTTGTATTTGTAACATGCATAGCATGATGGACAGCTGTGTCATGAAATTCAATGTCAATAGAATTCTCCTCATCTGTATTGTACTGTTTAATGAGACCAATAAAATTCCAAACCTGCAAAAAAAAATAATAATAAAAAAAATAAAAGAATTCTGTCAAACATGATGCTTCAATTCAGTAATAATACATAAACACTTACAGCAAGGAATATGAACTGTTAGAGATATAACAAACAGGCATCTTTAACTCCTTGAATTGGTTGAAATAAAAACTTAAAATTTGGTCTATCACGACAGATGTGTGTTGCCTGTAAAAGAAAGATGATAAAAACCATACTTCTAGAAAGATAAGAAAAAGTCTCATGACTCGTTACTTCAAGGAGTTGATACTTGATCATTGTCCAAAAATGTATATTTTATCTAAATGTATTTTCATTGCTCAGAGTACTCAGAAAACTTAATAAATATAGCATTGTCAGTAAAGATGACTTTAAAACATTGAAGGTATGTTATTTAGATTCTTACCATATATCTACTAGACAAATGTGTTGATGTAGATCCTGACTGGAATGATCTGATACTTACCATATATCTACTAGACAAATGTGTTGATGTAGATCCTGACTGGAATGATCTGATACTTACCATATATCTATTAGACAAATGTGTTGGTGTAGATTCTGACTGGAATGATCTGATACTTACCATATATCTACTAGACACATGTGTTGATCTAGATCCTGACTGGAATGATCTGATACTTACCATATATCTATTAGACAAATGTGTTGATGTAGATCCTGACTGGAATGATCTGATACTTACCATATATCTACTAGACAAATGTGTTGATGTAGATCCTGACTGGAATGATCTGATACTTACCATATATCTACTAGACAAATGTGTTGATGTAGATCCTGACTGGAATGATCTGATACTTACCATATATCTACTAGACAAATGTGTTGATGTAGATCCTGACTGGAATGATCTGATACTTACCATATATCTACTAGACAAATGTGTTGATGTAGATCCTGACTGGAATGATATGATACTTACCATATATCTACTAGACAAATGTGTTGGTGTAGATTCTGACTGAAATGATCTGATACTTACCATATATCTACTGGACAAATGTGTTGGTGTAGATCCTGACTGGAATGATCTGATACTTACCATATATCTACTAGACAAATGTGTTGATGTAGATCCTGACTGGAATGATCTGATACTTACCATATATCTACTAGACAAATGTGTTGATGTAGATTCTGACTGGAATGATCTGATACTTACCATATATCTATTAGACAAATGTGTTGATGTAGATCCTGACTGGAATGATCTGATACTTACCATATATCTACTAGACAAATGTGTTGATGTAGATCCTGACTGGAATGATCTGATACTTACCATATATCTACTAGACAAATGTGTTGATGTAGATCCTGACTGGAATGATCTGATACTTACCATATATCTACTAGACAAATGTGTTGATGTAGATCCTGACTGGAATGATCTGATACTTACCATATATCTACTAGACAAATGTGTTGATGTAGATCCTGACTGGAATGATATGATACTTACCATATATCTACTAGACAAATGTGTTGGTGTAGATTCTGACTGAAATGATCTGATACTTACCATATATCTACTGGACAAATGTGTTGGTGTAGATCCTGACTGGAATGATCTGATACTTACCATATATCTACTAGACAAATGTGTTGATGTAGATCCTGACTGGAATGATCTGATACTTACCATATATCTATTAGACAAATGTGTTGGTGTAGATCCTGACTGGAATGATATGATACTTACCATATATCTACTAGACAAATGTGTTGGTGTAGATTCTGACTGAAATGATCTGATACTTACCATATATCTATTAGACAAATGTGTTGGTGTAGATCCTGACTGGAATGATCTGATACTTACCATATATCTACTAGACAAATGTGTTGATGTAGATCCTGACTGGAATGATCTGATACTTACCATATATCTATTAGACAAATGTGTTGATGTAGATCCTGACTGGAATGATCTGATACTTACCATATATCTATTAGACAAATGTGTTGGTGTAGATTCTGACTGGAATGATCTGATACTTACCATATATCTACTAGACACATGTGTTGATCTAGATCCTGACTGGAATGATCTGATACTTACCATATATCTATTAGACAAATGTGTTGGTGTAGATCCTGACTGGAATGATATGATACTTACCATATATCTACTAGACAAATGTGTTGGTGTAGATTCTGACTGAAATGATCTGATACTTACCATATATCTATTAGACAAATGTGTTGGTGTAGATCCTGACTGGAATGATCTGATACTTACCATATATCTACTAGACAAATGTGTTGATGTAGATCCTGACTGGAATGATCTGATACTTACCATATATCTACTAGACAAATGTGTTGATGTAGATCCTGACTGGAATGATATGATACTTACCATATATCTACTAGACAAATGTGTTGGTGTAGATTCTGACTGAAATGATCTGATACTTACCATATATCTACTGGACAAATGTGTTGGTGTAGATCCTGACTGGAATGATCTGATACTTACCATATATCTACTAGACAAATGTGTTGATGTAGATCCTGACTGGAATGATCTGATACTTACCATATATCTACTAGACAAATGTGTTGGTGTAGATCCTGACTGGAATGATATGATACTTACCATATATCTACTAGACAAATGTGTTGGTGTAGATTCTGACTGAAATGATCTGATACTTACCATATATCTATTAGACAAATGTGTTGGTGTAGATCCTGACTGGAATGATCTGATACTTACCATATATCTACTAGACAAATGTGTTGATGTAGATCCTGACTGGAATGATCTGATACTTACCATATATCTACTAGACAAATGTGTTGATGTAGATCCTGACTGGAATGATCTGATACTTACCATATATCTACTAGACAAATGTGTTGATGTAGATCCTGACTGGAATGATCTGATACTTACCATATATCTACTAGACAAATGTGTTGATGTAGATCCTGACTGGAATGATATGATACTTACCATATATCTACTAGACAAATGTGTTGGTGTAGATTCTGACTGAAATGATCTGATACTTACCATATATCTACTGGACAAATGTGTTGGTGTAGATCCTGACTGGAATGATCTGATACTTACCATATATCTACTAGACAAATGTGTTGATGTAGATCCTGACTGGAATGATCTGATACTTACCATATATCTACTAGACAAATGTGTTGGTGTAGATCCTGACTGGAATGATATGATACTTACCATATATCTACTAGACAAATGTGTTGGTGTAGATTCTGACTGAAATGATCTGATACTTACCATATATCTATTAGACAAATGTGTTGGTGTAGATCCTGACTGGAATGATCTGATACTTACCATATATCTACTAGACAAATGTGTTGATGTAGATCCTGACTGGAATGATCTGATACTTACCATATATCTACTAGACAAATGTGTTGATCTAGATCCTGACTGGAATGATCTGATACTTACCATATATCTACTAGACAAATGTGTTGGTGTAGATCCTGACTGGAATGATCCCTGCATGGGTGTAGGTTTAAACCCCTCTATCTGTACTACAGGTTTATGTAATGTAAATGGTACTGACGCTACACTTGACACATCATCGTTATCTGAATCAGCTTTTCTAGAATCTTCATCTAACAACAGACATAATTATTAACAGCTTTCTCATTTTCCTATTTACTCAACTTTTTAACTATTTCCTGAAAATTGTCTTAGTTTTCAGTATCTCAAAACTCTGCTTCTTCCCCTGACCTTCATCTTGAAATCGACAAAGGAGGAATATATAATAAAAAAAAAACTTTACGACAAACGTGATGACCTCACTTTTCCAATAGTCAACTTCCTTTTCATCAGTAGCAATAGTCCAGCATCACCAGCATATGGAGATTACATTTCACAACTCATACTTTATTCTCGAGTTTGTGCCTAGTACAGTGATTATCTGAGCAGTGATCAGCTGCTGATTTAAAGCTACTCAAAAAAGGCTATCTTGCTCCTAGGTTGGAGATGTTGCTACAAAAATTATACAGCCATCATCACGATCTGGTTGACCATTACGAAATATCCATATCTCAAATGATAATGATACGTAATTTTACGGAGATTTTTTCTTTCCTCCAGCGCCTATGACACTTTTACCTGACTTGACTATTATATATGAGTAACATGGCGGATATTATATAAGAAGCAGGAACTTCTTACCCTTCACAAGCACCTAGGTTCACACCCAGTTTTTGGTGGTGTCGATGTTGCTCATCGTTTTAGTTTTCTGTGTTGTGTTTTGTTTGTATTTGTCTTGTGTGTCCAATGTTGTCAGTGTCTCTGGATTGTTTGTATTTGTCTTGTGTGTCCAATGTTGTCAGTGTCTCTGGATTGTTTGTATTTGTCTTGTGTGTCCAATGTTGTCAATGTCTCTGGATTGTTTGTATTTGTCTTGTGTGTCCAATGTTGCCAGTGTCTCTGGATTGTTTGTATTTGTCTTGTGTGTCCAATGTTGTCAGTGTCTCTGGATTGTTTGTATTTGTCTTGTGTGTCCAATGTTGTCAGTGTCTCTGGATTGTTTGTATTTGTCTTGTGTGTCCAATGTTGTCAATGTCTCTGGATTGTTTGTATTTGTCTTGTGTGTCCAATGTTGTCAGTGTCTCTGGATTGTTTGTATTTGTCTTGTGTGTCCAATGTTGTCAGTGTCTCTGGATTGTTTGTATTTGTCTTGTGTGTCCAATGTTGTCAGTGTCTCTGGATTGTTTGTATTTGTCTTGTGTGTCCAATGTTGTCAGTGTCTCTGGATTGTTTGTATTTGTCTTGTGTGTCCAATGTTGCCAGTGTCTCTGGATTTTTTTGTATTTGTCTTGTGTGTCCAATGTTGTCAGTGTCTCTGGATTGTTTGTATTTGTCTTGTGTGTCCAATGTTGCCAGTGTCTCTAGATTGTTTGTATTTGTCTTGTGTGTCCAATGTTGCCAGTGTCTCTGGATTGTTTGTATTTGTCCTGTGTGTCCAATGTTGTCAGTTTCTCTGGATTGTTTGTATTTGTCTTGTATGTCCAATGTTGTCAGTGTCTCTGGATTGTTTGTATTTGTCTTGTGTGTCCAATGTTGTCAGTGTCTCTGGATTGTTTGTATTTGTCTTGTGTGTCCAATGTTGTCAGTGTCTCTGGATTGTTTGTATTTGTCTTGTGTGTCCAATGTTGTCAGTGTCTCTGGATTGTTTGTATTTGTCTTGTGTGTCCAATGTTGTCAGTGTCTCTGGATTGTTTGTATTTGTCTTGTGTGTCCAATGTTGTCAGTGTCTCTGGATTGTTTGTATTTGTCTTGTGTGTCCAATGTTGTCAGTGTCTCTGGATTTTTTTGTATTTGTCTTGTGTGTCCAATGTTGTCAGTGTCTCTGGATTGTTTGTATTTGTCTTGTGTGTCCAATGTTGACGGTGTCTCTGGATTGTTTGTATTTGTCTTGTGTGTCCAATGTTGTCAGTGTCTCTGGATTGTTTGTATTTGTCTTGTGTGTCCAATGTTGTCAGTGTCTCTGGATTGTTTGTATTTGTCTTGTGTGTCCAATGTTGCCAGTGTCTCTGGATTGTTTGTATTTGTCTTGTGTGTCCAATGTTGTCAGTGTCTCTGGATTGTTTGTATTTGTCTTGTGTGTCCAATGTTGTCAGTGTCTCTGGATTGTTTGTATTTGTCTTGTGTGTCCAATGTTGTCAGTGTCTCTGGATTGTTTGTATTGTGTGTCCAATGTTGTCAGTGTCTCTGGATTGTTTGTATTTGTCTTGTGTGTCCAATGTTGTCAGTTTCTCTGGATTGTTTGTATTTGTCTTGTATGTCCAATGTTGTCAGTGTCTCTGGATTGTTTGTATTTGTCTTGTGTGTCCAATGTTGTCAGTTTCTCTGGATTGTTTGTATTTGTCTTGTATGTCCAATGTTGTCAGTGTCTCTGGATTGTTTGTATTTGTCTTGTGTGTCCAATGTTGTCAGTGTCTCTGGATTGTTTGTATTTGTCTTGTGTGTCCAATGTTGTCAGTGTCTATGGATAGTTTGTATTTGTCTTGTGTGTCCAATGTTGTCAGTGTCTCTGGATTGTTTGTATTTGTCTTGTGTGTCCAATGTTGTCAGTGTCTCTGGATTGTTTGTATTTGTCTTGTGTGTCCAATGTTGTCAGTGTCTCTGGATTGTTTGTATTTGTCTTGTGTGTCCAATGTTGTCAGTGTCTCTGGATTGTTTGTATTTGTCTTGTGTGTCCAATGTTGTCAGTTTCTCTGGATTGTTTGTATTTGTCTTGTATGTCCAATGTAGTCAGTGTCTCTGGATTGTTTGTATTTGTCTTGTGTGTCCAATGTTGTCAGTGTCTCTGGATTGTTTGTATTTGTCTTGTGTCCAATGTTGTCAGTGTCTCTGGATTGTTTGTATTTGTCTTGTGTGTCCAATGTTGACGGTGTCTCTGGATTGTTTGTATTTGTCTTGTATGTCCAATGTTGTCAGTGTCTCTGGATTGTTTGTATTTGTCTTGTGTGTCCAATGTTGTCAGTGTCTCTGGATTGTTTGTATTTGTCTTGTGTGTCCAATGTTGTCAGTGTCTCTGGATTGTTTGTATTTGTCTTGTGTGTCCAATGTTGTCAGTGTCTCTGGATTGTTTGTATTTGTCTTGTGTGTCCAATGTTGACGGTGTCTCTGGATTGTTTGTATTTGTCTTGTGTGTCCAATGTTGTCAGTGTCTCTGGATTGTTTGTATTTGTCTTGTGTGTCCAATGTTGTCAGTGTCTCTGGATTGTTTGTATTTGTCTTGTGTGTCCAATGTTGTCAGTGTCTCTGGATTTTTTTGTATTTGTCTTGTGTGTCCAATGTTGTCAGTGTCTCTGGATTGTTTGTATTTGTCTTGTGTGTCCAATGTTGTCAGTGTCTCTGGATTGTTTGTATTTGTCTTGTGTGTCCAATGTTGTCAGTGTCTCTGGATTGTTTGTATTTGTCTTGTGTGTCCAATGTTGTCAGTGTCTCTGGATTGTTTGTATTTGTCTTGTGTGTCCAATGTTGCCAGTGTCTCTGGATTTTTTTGTATTTGTCTTGTGTGTCCAATGTTGTCAGTGTCTCTGGATTGTTTGTATTTGTCTTGTGTGTCCAATGTTGCCAGTGTCTCTGGATTGTTTGTATTTGTCTTGTGTGTCCAATGTTGCCAGTGTCTTTGGATTGTTTGTATTTGTCTTGTGTCCAATGTTGCCAGTGTCTCTGGATTGTTCATTCTTGATTGTCCCTTCGGTTTTCTCGAACAATGATTTCTATCAACAATACCAGTAATCAGTCACATTATTTTTTTGAACAAACGTCCTGAAATATGAACATGTATCAAATATTGTGGACGCAGGACAAATACATGACACAAATTGTAGGCTAAACAAAAAATTGTAAATATTTGCATTAAATTGATTACATATTTCATTTTGAAAGACTTTTTTCTAATACATGCAAAAATGATTATAATGTTACCATCTAGATCAGGAAGAGGTTTTGCTTTAGACATTGGTATATCAATGTCACTGTCATTGTCATCATCCATTGGTTCATCATTGTCGTCTGCTAATTTATCATTGGTTGCTTGAATGAGGAAGTCGTCATCTTCATCTTCAAAAATACCAATCGTCTCTTTAGCTCTTGTTTCTACCATTGCCTTATAATAATAGAGAATAAAATAACTACATTATTACAATACAAGACATGACAGATTATTACAATACAAGACGACAGATTATTACAATACAAGACATGACAGTTGCTACATGTACATCAATAAAAAGTCATTTAATTCTGCTCCATTACAAGGTTTCAACATAACACCTTTAACAAAAATTGTTTCTAATAAACTAGATGCCTGCTCTGCTTAAATTCTAAACATTGAAGAGATAACCCATGTATTTTTAAGGTAAGAAACAATTCTTTATGAAGGTATCATGGCAAAAGGGAGAATTAAATTATTTGACATTCCCTTTAAAATAAATCAATTTAGAGTTGATTTTGATTTTTGGTGTTTTAACGCCACTTTCAGTAATATTTCAGCTATATCATGGCGACCACTTTTAGTGGTGGAAGAAGCAAGAGTACCCGGAAAGAACCACCGACCATGGGCAAGCAACTGGTAAACTTTATCTTTTGCGGATGCAAGTCGAGTGCACCCTTTTTGTAATTTACAAAGCCGGGGGAACCCACGCTGTATTGGTGATAGGCTTGTATGAGTTGTTAGGTAATCCAACTATCTAACTCATAGAGCCATCCTGGCCCTTAAATCAATTTAGAATTTAACAATAGGCTAAAGTACTGAGTCTGCATCAATCACTTGTAACAGATTCTCCTATTATTTTTGTAAAGGATCTGCCCTTCATCATTCCTCTTAAGTTTGGTTCCAATTGGCCAAGTGGTTTCACAGGGGATTTTTTTTATTTGGCCAATCAAAAACACAAATTTCTATATTGAGTAACAGTGGCCACCTTGGATAGAGGGTGGGTTGTCACAGATATTAACTTGAAAGGGAACCCAAGGACTAACACAGCCAAGTTTGGTTCTGTGGTTTCTGAAAAGAAGAATTGAATGTGATTTTTTTTTTTATCAAAATGAGCCTTTATCACATTATGGGTATAAATTTACTGAATACAAAATCTCATGGAAAAACCTGGAACATATAATAAACTATTAATTGTCATACAACTGCAATTCAAATATGAACTCTTTACAACTCAAAACATAGTAGTATCAGGTATTTTTTTTAAATTCTGTTTTGTAACAGTGGTCTTCTTGGATGGTGGGTGGGGGTGTCAAATATAAATTTGAAAAGGAACAATCCCAGCCAAATTTTGTTTAATAAGGTTCAAAGGAAAAAAATATTTGTATAACATGTATCTAGTAAGAGTTGTTGATTAGAGATGTGTACCTGTAACCTCCTCCTTCTTCAGAACCACACTTTACCTCTAACCTCCTCCTTCCTCAGAACCACACTTTACCTCTAACCTCCTCCTTCCTCAGAACCACACTTTACCTCTAACCTCCTTCCTCAGAACCATACTTTACCTCTAACCTCCTCCTTCCTCAGAACCACAATTTACCTCTAACCTCCTCCTTCCTCAGAACCATACTTTACCTCTAACCTCCTCCTTCCTCAGAACCACACTTTACCTCTAACCTCCTCCTTCCTCAGAACCACACTTTACCTCTAACCTCCTCCTTCCTCAGAACCACACTTTACCTCCAACCTCCTCCTTCCTCAGAACCACACTTTACCTCTAACCTCCTCCTTCCTCAGAACCATACTTTACCTCTAACCTCCTCCTTCCTCAGAACCACACTACCTCTAACCTCCTCCTTCCTCAGAACCACACTACCTCTAACCTCCTCCTTCCTCAGAACCACACTTTACCTCTAACCTCCTCCTTCCTCAGAACCACACTACCTCTAACCTCCTCCTTCCTCAGAACCACACTACCTCTAACCTCCTCCTTCCTCAGAACCACACTTTACCTCTAACCTCCTCCTTCCTCAGAACCACACTACCTCTAACCTCCTCCTTCCTCAGAACCACACTTTACCTCTAACCTCCTCCTTCCTCAGAACCACACTTTACCTCTAACCTCCTCCTTCCTCAGAACCACACTTTACCTCCAACCTCCTCCTTCCTCAGAACCACACTTTACCTCTAACCTCCTCCTTCCTCAGAACCATACTTTACCTCTAACCTCCTCCTTCCTCAGAACCACACTACCTCTAACCTCCTCCTTCCTCAGAACCACACTACCTCTAACCTCCTCCTTCCTCAGAACCACACTTTACCTCTAACCTCCTCCTTCCTCAGAACCACACTACCTCTAACCTCCTCCTTCCTCAGAACCACACTACCTCTAACCTCCTCCTTCCTCAGAACCACACTTTACCTCTAACCTCCTCCTTCCTCAGAACCACACTACCTCTAACCTCCTCCTTCCTCAGAACCACACTTTACCTCTAACCTCCTCCTTCCTCAGAACCATACTTTACCTCTAACCTCCTCCTTCCTCAGAACCACACTTTACCTCTAACCTCCTTCCTCAGAACCACACTTTACCTCTAACCTCCTCCTTCCTCAGAACCACACTACCTCTAACCTCCTCCTTCCTCAGAACCACTTTACCTCTAACCTCCTCCTTCCTCAGAACCACACTTCAAAATTATGTAAAAAAAAAAACTCACCGATTTAGAATAGGAATTTGTCCCACTAATTTTTGGTTCATACACGTTTCACGGTACAATGTACTATCTCATATTTATACATACCTTTCCTGTACTATCTAAAGACACATCTTCTAACATCCCTAACTGACCCTGAAATATGTAAACGTATGTCACATGTCATCTCAGACTAATACATGTAAAAGATAAAAGATCATAACATCATAATATCAAGGTGTAAACATTTCTGTGCCCTAATAATATACATATGTCTATAAAGTTTTAATGTAGCATGCTAAGCCAGTCATACCACATACAGTCTAGGCTATTTATATTGAAATGTTACATGAAATCTTTTCATTATAACCGACCTTCAACATAACCTGACCTGATATATATACTCATGGGGTTGATGGGAATAAATAATCTATTCAGTATAACCGATTTCATTATAATTTTGTTGGTTCAATTTACAATCAAACTTGTATTCAATAGCCACCCTGGGACAGAGGAAAAATGACCGATTAAGACAAATGACAGTTTATTTAAGATCGGTTGATCTGGATTTTCAGTTCCGGTCTGCAGTGATTTGTGTTTTACTGTTACCGGAAGATGTGTAATTGGAAAAAATGAGTCGCTTTGCAATTTTTAAGTTAGTGTTATATGATGGAGAGAACAAGTTACTTTTGATGAATTGATGATGTCTGATTTGTACCAACACACCTTTATAGTGCTAGCATACTGATTCAAGAGACACCACACCTTTATAATGCTAGCATACTGATTCAAGAGACACATCATTCCAACTCAAAGGCAAGCAGTCTTTACTCTCACTTTTAATGCTGCATGCTCAATGGATAAGAAGCCTACACCTATTTTATATTCTTTGGTTTGAACTGACCTGGAATCTAATCACAGTTTATTACATTTGAGGAGAGCATGCCAACCATTACACCATCGGTTGTTCTTTTAAATTAAAAATAAATTAGTTGCAATACATGAATTTAAAATATATGAAAGATAGAGTAATAAATATTTTGTTTTTGTACAATAATATTACCTCTCTATCACAGAAGGCTATTTCTGGTTTACCATTTGGGTTCCATGCAAGTGATGTGATTGTAAAACCATTTTCATGTTTATACCTATAAAAATAAATTTCAAAAATATGTGGAAAAAAACTCAATATCTTGATATTTTGTCATCACCAGGTTAAGTGACAGAGGAAGCCTGAGTTCATAAAAAAAAAAAACTTAGCTATCTATCTTCCAGGGTATTAAATAATGATCTGGGCAACTATACATTTTTCTTGATATTTTCAAAAATATTACAATTTGAGCATCTTTGATTATTTACCAAAATGACCAACTTTTGACTGATTCCTTGTTGTGGTTCCTCAGAGGTACAACATTTTGTGATATTGACAACAATTTGTTATGGTGCTTAATGCCACTTTCAACAATATTTCAGTTATATTGTGGCAGTCAGTTTTATTGATGGAGGAAATCATAGTACCCTGAGAAAACGACCGCTCAGCTACAAGTCACTGACAAACTTTATCATATAATGTTATATCAATTACACCTCGCCATGAGGGGGATTTGAACTCACAACTTTAGTGGTGATAGGCACCAATTGCATAGGTAGTTGTAAATCCAACTGACTTACAATCATGACCATGACAGCCTCTTCTGTGGAAATAGACTATACTTTATTAATCCATGTACAGTCAAATCCGCTTATTTGCATACAGCAAATGTCAGAGCATATTATCCATTTATACGGAGTATTCAATAATACGATAAACGAAATTCCAACAAGGGGAGATAATGCAGGTTGTTCATACAACATGATTCTCAAGACATCCATTGTCCATGGAATAAATAAGTTTCTCATAGGTATCATTTATATATTGATTTTTATTTATGAAAAAAAGAACTAAAAATTTCCAGAGTTGTTTTTTATTTTCATCTTCCAGCTTTAGATTTGTGTATTATCGGCAAGTCAGAAATCACGTGATGATTGTTTATTTTTAAACAAATGTTCCACTGAAAAGTTGTGTTTATTGGCTGATGTAATGCTCATTTCTATGCTAATGTTAAGAATTATGGTCAGCAAAAAAAGCTGTTTTCAACATTGAAAGAGTGTATTAATTATGCAATATTTCAGCTGTCATTCTGTGTTGAACTACACGACCCCCCACGATGACCGCAATACGAAATGACTTAATCTTAGCAAATGTTCACCAATCAATTAAATTTTTTCACTCTTCAATTTCCTTGCCAAAAATAAATTATTACCGAAAATATTTATTAATTAACCAAACATATGAACGGATTAGAGACTATATTATGTAATCAGTCGATGTCCTGATTGATAACTGACAGATGTAAACAATGAATCAATATTATTGTTGAACTGCGTGATAATGCGAATACCATGTGTTCAAAATTTTCACAACCCATTACATAAGCGATTTATTCTTGCAATTCATCATTTCATTGACAAAAAAAAACTTTTCAAAAGAAAATATTATTCATAACACGAGACTACATGACCCCTCGATGACCCGAATGCTATTCTCTTATCTGATCATCCGGGCATTTAATAATAACAAATTTTTTAGCAATCAATTTTAATCAATTCATTCTGATAATTCGGCTATTTTATTAACAAAAATAAACTATTGTAAAGAAAATATCATTTATTAGTAAAGCGTATGAATGGATTAGTGGCTATATTATGTAACATGTCCATGTCAATCATGTGAATATAAACAAAATGGCAGATGTAAACAACACGGCAAGCGATATAAAAAATATGGTTGAAAACATATAAATTGATGCTATATTGTAGGAATAACGACATTATTTTCTTTAAAAAGGATACATACAACAAGCAAGCTTGTTATACATTTAAATTTCACTCTGAGAACAAAATATGACTAAAATCATGATGTCAACAAACAATATGCATAACCAACAAAACATGTGACGCTATTAAAAAATAAATAAATACCGCTATAAACTTATTTAATAAAATAGAAATTCAAGAACAATTTTTTTGAATATTTTATTGAATAAAAAATACAACAATGGAGTATGTGAACTCTTCCAATCTGGACATGTAAACTTCCAAAGCTGCACTTCTTGTCCAAAATGTAGAAGAATATTCGATTATTACGAAGTTTGCCAACTTTTTATCTGGATTTTTCCATTCAAATACCCCGTATATACACTTATCCGATATGCAAATAAACACAGGTTTTTTCCTTTAAAACTCTATAAATGGTTTTGTGTTTTGCAAGAATATTTGATTATCAACAATATTCTATTATACGATATTCGAATAGGTGGAGTTGACTGTATTAAGCTTAACCATCAAGAATAATGTGATAGGTTAACAAAAGTGAACTGCTTGGTAATTATGTAAATGTGAACTGTTTGGTAATTATGTAAATGTGAACTGCTTGGTAATTATGTAATGTGAACTGTTTGGTAATTATATAATGTGAACTGTTTGGTAATTATGTAAATGTGAACTGTTTGGTAATTATATAATGTGAACTGTTTGGTAATTATGTAAATGTGAACTGCTTGGTAATTATATAATGTGAACTGTTTGGTAATTATGTAAATGTGAACTGTTTAGTAATTATGTAAATGTGAACTGCTTAGTAATTATGTAAATGTGAACTGCTTGGTAATTATATAATGTGAACTGTTTGGTAATTATGTAAATGTGAACTGCTTGGTAATTATATAATGTGAACTGTTTGGTAATTATGTAAATGTGAACTGTTTAGTAATTGTGTAAATGTGAACTGCTTAGTAATTATGTAAATGTGAACTGTTTGGTAATTATGTAAATGTGAACTGTTTAGTAATTATGTAAATGTGAACTGTTTGGTAATTATGTAAATGTGAACTGCTTGGTAATTATGTAAATGTGAACTGCTTAGAAATTATGTAAATGTGAACTGCTTAGTAATTATGTAAATGTGAACTGCTTAGTAATTATGTAAATGTGAACTGCTTAGTAATTATGTAAATGTGAACTGCTTAGTAATTATGTAAATGTGAACTGTTTGGTAATTATGTAAATGTGAACTGTTTAGTAATTATGAAAATGTGAACTGCTTAGTAATTATGTAAATGTGAACTGCTTAGTAATTATGTAAATGTGAACTGCTTAGTAATTATGTAAATGTGAACTGTTTGGTAATTATGTAAATGTGAACTGCTTAGTAATTATGTAAATGTGAACTGTTTGGTAATTATGTAAATGTGAACTGCTTAGTAATTATGTAAATGTGAACTGTTTGGTAATTATGTAAATGTGAACTGCTTGGTAATTATGTAAATGTGAACTGCTTAGTAATTATGTAAATGTGAACTGCTTAGTAATTATGTAAATGTGAACTGTTTGGTAATTATGTAAATGTGAACTGTTTAGTAATTATGAAAATGTGAACTGCTTAGTAATTATGTAAATGTGAACTGCTTAGTAATTATGTAAATGTGAACTGCTTAGTAATTATGTAAATGTGAACTGCTTAGTAATTATGTAAATGTGAACTGTTTGGTAATTATGTAAATGTGAACTGCTTAGTAATTATGTAAATGTGAACTGTTTGGTAATTATGTAAATGTGAACTGCTTGGTAATTATGTAAATGTGAACTGCTTAGTAATTATGTAAATGTGAACTGCTTAGTAATTATGTAAATGTGAACTGTTTGGTAATTATGTAAATGTGAACTGTTTAGTAATTATGTAAATGTGAACTGTTTAGTAATTATGTAAATGTGAACTGCTTAGTAATTATGTAAATGTGAACTGTTGGGTAATTATGTAAATGTGAACTGTTTAGTAATTATGTAAATGTGAACTGCTTAGTAATTATGTAAATGTGAACTGCTTAGTAATTATGTAAATGTGAACTGCTTAGTAATTATGTAAATGTGAACTGTTTGGTAATTATGTAAATGTGAACTGCTTGGTAATTATGTAAATGTGAACTGCTTAGTAATTATGTAAATGTGAACTGCTTAGTAATTATGTAAATGTGAACTGTTTGGTAATTATGTAAATGTGAACTGTTTAGTAATTATGTAAATGTGAACTGTTTAGTAATTATGTAAATGTGAACTGCTTAGTAATTATGTAAATGTGAACTGTTGGGTAATTATGTAAATGTGAACTGTTTAGTAATTATGTAAATGTGAACTGCTTAGTAATTATGTAAATGTGAACTGCTTGGTAATTATGTAAATGTGAACTGCTTGGTAATTATGTAAATGTGAACTGTTTGGTAATTATGTAAATGTGAACTGCTTGGTAATTATGTAAATGTGAACTGTTTAGTAATTATGTAAATGTGAACTGCTTAGTAATTATGTAAATGTGAACTGCTTAGTAATTATGTAAATGTGAACTGCTTAGTAATTATGTAAATGTGAACTGTTTGGTAATTATGTAAATGTGAACTGCTTAGTAATTATGTAAATGTGAACTGTTTGGTAATTATGTAAATGTGAACTGCTTGGTAATTATGTAAATGTGAACTGTTTGGTAATTATGTAAATGTGAACTGCTTAGTAATTATGAAAATGTGAACTGTTTAGTAATCATGTAAATGTGAACTGCTTAGTAATTATGTAAATGTGAACTGTTTAGTAATTATGTAAATGTGAACTGCTTGGTAATTATGTAAATGTGAACTGCTTGGTAATTATGTAAATGTGAACTGTTTGGTAATTATGTAAATGTGAACTGCTTGGTAATTATGTAAATGTGAAGTGTTTGGTAATTATATAATGTGAACGTTTGGTAATTATGTGAATGTGAACTGTTTAGTAATTATGTAAATGTGAACTGCTTGGTAATTATGTAAATGTGAACTGCTTGGTAATTATGTAAATGTGAACTGTTTGGTAATTATGTAAATGTGAACTGCTTGGTAATTATGTAAATGTGAACTGCTTGGTAATTATGTAAATGTGAACTGTTTGGTAATTATGTAAATGTGAACTGCTTGGTAATTATGTAAATGTGAAGTGTTTGGTAATTATATAATGTGAACGTTTGGTAATTATGTAAATGTGAACTGTTTAGTAATTATGTAAATGTGAACTGCTTGGTAATTATGTAAATGTGAACTGCTTGGTAATTATGTAAATGTGAACTGTTTGGTAATTATGTAAATGTGAACTGCTTGGTAATTATGTAAATGTGAAGTGTTTGGTAATTATATAATGTGAACGTTTGGTAATTATGTAAATGTGAACTGTTTAGTAATTATGTAAATGTGAACTGCTTGGTAATTATGTAAATGTGAACTGCTTAGTAATTATGTAAATGTGAACTGCTTGGTAATTATGTAAATGTGAACTGCTTAGTAATTATGTAAATGTGAACTGCTTGGTAATTATGTAAATGTGAACTGTTTGGTAATTATGTAAATGTGAACTGCTTAGTAATTATGTAATGTGAACTGCTTAGTAATTATGTAATGTGAACTGCTTGGTAATTATGTAAATGTGAACTGTTTGGTAATTATGTAAATGTGAACTGCTTAGTAATTATGTAAATGTGAACTGCTTAGTAATTATGTAAATGTGAACTGCTTGGTAATTATGTAAATGTGAACTGCTTGGTAATTATGTAAATGTGAACTGTTTGGTAATTATGTAAATGTGAACTGTTTGGTAATTATGTAAATGTGAACTGTTTAGTAATTATGTAAATGTGAACTGCTTGGTAATTATGTAAATGTGAACTGCTTGGTAATTATGTAAATGTGAACTGCTTAGTAATTATGTAAATGTGAACTGCTTGGTAATTATGTAAATGTGAACTGCTTAGTAATTATATAAATGTGAACTGCTTGGTAATTATGTAAATGTGAACTGTTTGGTAATTATGTAAATGTGAACTGCTTAGTAATTATGTAAATTGTTTGGTAATTATATATTTAATCAGGATTTCATGTAGAAATGTTTTAATATATATAATTACCTATTTACACAAGTCTTTGTAGTGACATTAAATACCAGAATGTTACCGTCATAACAACCTGCCACTAAAAACTGTCCATCTGGTGACATGGATAACACTGAATAAATCTGAAATCATAATCATATTTTTTTTTTTAGCAAAACTTCAAATGAAGACAGATTAAATTGATATGAAATGAAGATTTTTTTTTAGAACCAAAGCATCAGTTCATATGACCCAACTGGTTTCTAGGAAGTAAATGTAGGGTTAGGGGTATGGTGTTTAAAGCCACTTTCAACAATATTTCAGCTATATCGTGGTGGTCAGTTTTATTGGTGGAGGGAACCAGAGTACCTGGAGAAAACCAGTGGACAGCATTTAATGGCAAAAAGGCTTTAGGGTAAAATGAATATGTATATATAGTTTGTAAATCTGATGACTTAAAAACTTAATGTCTGCAAACCAAATGTTGACACACCTATCCTTCATCAAATAAATAGCTGAACTCAACTTTATTAATAAAGGTTGTCTGGACTATTTCTGGTAAAGTAACTCTTAGGACATTTCACCTATTACCAGTATTCTCTACTTTGTTGGTAAATGATAATTCCTAAATTATCATACATATATAATAGTAGTAATAATACCACAATATATTTACCACAATTGTTAAATTACACAAGGAGGCCAAATTCCTCCCATCTCTATTCACAACTGATAATCTCAAAACCTATATATGCTAAATCATTTCTAAGGATTCTGAAAAATTTTGTTGTCTTTTATCAATATTTTTAAAACATGTGAATAATCATTTTAATTTTAGAGATTATTAAGTTGGTATAAACATATTTTATTGGTATAACTGACATATATAAACAAAACAAAAGCAATTCTACAATAGGATTCAGAAACAAGCAAATGCTTTTTTTAAATCTGTTTCCTATGAAAAACATACACGTATCACAAACAAATATATATGCATGCCGATTTAAATTTTAAAACTTGTGAGAATTATTTATACATTGAGGGAGGAAAAAATGTATGTAGCATGTAGTTGAAAGCTACACAATTTACTTGAAAATAATAATACAAAGAGATTGAATAAGATTGAAAAGGTGAAAAATATTATGTAAGCATGTCAGGGTGTAAATCTTTTACTTTTTATGATAAAGGTTTGGACTGATTTAAATACTGCCTTGTTTTCTTCGTCATTTAGATTAACTGAGCCAAAAATAAGTAGATTCAGTGAAATTTTTTCAGGAATGTCCAAAAGTGAGAAGAAAAGTTGTTGTCTTAGAGTCGTGTGACGCGGACAATCTAATAAGAAATGAGATACAGTTTCAGTTATTCCACAGATACAATTTGGCGATTCAACAAGGTTTCTAATAAAGAGGTGTGCATTTAAGGCACTACAATTCATACGTAGTCTCGCATGTAATATCTGACCTAACCTACATCCAACATAATAATGGGCTGGAACTTTTAGTGTTTTTAGTGTTGATAAGAGATTTAAATGAATTTAGCGATTCCAAATTACGGGTGGGAAGTGGTAAATCATTCCATGCTTTTACAGTTGAAGGCAGAAAATATTCAGAATAAAGACTAGTTCGACAGTTTATATTAACAATATTGTTTATTTGTCTAGTATTATGGGTGTGTCAGGTACCTACAGTTTTTGGATTCAACTAAATATTGGGGTGTTTTATTGTAATTCATTTTATGAAAGAGAACAAGCTTGTGATTATTTCTTCTATCTTTTAGTTTCTCCCATTTTGTTTCTTCATACAAGCTGTCATGTGATGTTAATCTGGTCCCCCCAGTTACTATTCTTGCAGCATCTAATTGAATATTCTCTAATTTATTTATTAAATTTTGTTTTTGATTATCGCATATAACATCAGCGTACTCCATTAAAGGTCTTATAAAAGAAATATAAATTTTTTCTAAAGAGTATTTATCAAGGAATGTTCTAGATTTTCTCATTATATTTAATCTGTTATAAGTTTTTTTAACAATGTAATCATTATGATCATTCCATTGGCCATTATCTGAAATTATTACACCTAAGTGTTTGTGAGAGTTAACTACGTGGAGATCTTGATCATTCATTTGTAAAGGGGGGTGATATGGTTTGTTTCTCTTATTGGAAATAACCATAGTTTCAGTTTTATTCGGGTTGAATTTTACGAGCCATTTTTCAGACCAACGTTGTAATTGATTGAGATCTTGATTCAGGAGGAAAGCCGTGTCGTTAGGGTTGTCAACAATGAGATATAAACTGGTGTCATCAGCAAACAGTTTAATCTCAGCATTGATCTCGTTTACGATATCATTTATAAAAATAATAAATAAAGAGGGCCAAGTATGGAACCTTGAGGAACCCCTGCCTTTACCGGTAACCAGTTAGCGTTTGAGCCATTAATAACCACCCTTTGTTCCCTCCCATAGAGATAATTTTGAAACCACTTGAGTAAATTTCCTGAAATGCCTGATTGTTTTAGTTTGTGAATTAAACCTTTATGCCAAACTCTATCAAATGCTTTACTGATATCGCAGAAAACGACCCGAACTTCTTTACCACTATCTAAGGCTTTGCCAAAATTGTTTGTTATATTGATTAGTTGATTAACTGCAGAATCCCCTTTTGTGAATCCGGATTGACAAGTAGTTAGAATATCGTTATCCAATAGATGTTTGTGAATATGTTTATATACACAACGCTCCATACATTTTGAAATTACACTAAGTAGGGATATGGGTCTATAATTATTTACGTCGTTTTGTTTATTATTCTTAAAAACAGGCGTTATATTTGCTCTTTTCCATTGACTTGGTTAGGAAGCGACCCGTAAAGAGAGATTGAATAATTTACAAAGAGGGTGTTTAATAATAGGTGCTGCTTCCTTCAACAGTCTAGGAATAATCAAATCAGGACCAGATGCTTTTGTAGGATTTATCACTTTTAGAACATCTTCGACTTCATTTTCACATAATTTGATTTCACTTATTTGGTTTGTAACATGTAATAAATTAGGGATATTGCTGTTAGAGTCGTCAATTTCGGATTGTTTTGAAAAATATATATTAAATAAGTTTGCTCTTTCGATATCATCAAATATTAAGTTATCATTATGGAGAATTGGGGGAATACTCATATCAGATCCTTTTATACCAGAAATCTGTTTAACTATGTTCCACCAGTTTTTGCAAGAAGAATTCATGTTTGTAATTTTTTTGATTAAATCATTATTATATTTGTCTTTGGCGTTCCTTACTAGGCTTGTAACTTCATTTCTGATTTTCCTAAATTTATTCCAATGCATAGGGTTATTAAAATGTTTTGCCTTTCTGTGAATTCTATTTTTCTGCCTTATCATTTTTCGTATATTACAAGATAACCACTTGGGCCCCCCTTTTCGGATGGTAACAATTTTACTCGGGATAGAAGATTCAGCGGCACTTAAAATAGCATTAGTAATATCGTTTGTTATCAATTCTATATCATCAGTAAGAAAAAGTGAGTCCCAGTTTACGTTGAACAAATTCTGTCTTAGCTTTTCATAATCTGCATGTTCATACAACCATATTTTACGTTTAAACGATTTAGTCGGTGTCTTAGGATAATTTATGAAACCTATTACAGGACAATGATATCGTATTTGTTCGGGGAGTGCAGGTCCTACTCCAGTGTATATCAACCTATTAACATTATTTGTCAATATAAGATCAATTAATGATGATGAGTGATCAGTGAAATGTGTCGGTTCGTCAATCATTTGTAAAAGACTAAATTTAGTTAAAAGGAAGCTAATTTTAGTGCGTGAGTAGTCCAGCTGATTGTCGTTAAAATCACCCGTTATGATGACATCATCAATAGCAGTATCATTTATGGCCATTTCTATTGAGGATTCCAATTTCTCCCATATATCTTGGGTACTTTTAGGGGGGATATAAAAAATTCCAAATAAGATCTGTTGGCCATTTATTTTTATTTGAACCCAAATGCCTTCAAGATCATCGAAATCAAGATAGTCACGTCTGCTTACATTTATATTATCCTTTACATACAAAATAACCCCACCCCCCGATTTGTTAGGACCCCTATCTTTTCGAAATGGAGTTTGATAATTCGATAGTTTTAATGACTCATCCGTATGACTACGGTTTAACCATGATTCTGAAAAAGATAGTATGTCAAAATCAGCGTATTCTGCTGAAATAAGGTCTAGTTTTGGGACTAAACTTTGAATGTTTAGATGAAGAAATGAGATCGACGAGGAAAACATTGCACTAATACTAGAAGTGATTGACAAATCACTCATGCTAGACTGCACATCAGTAATCGAATCCGTGGGTGGATTTGGACCTGGGTTAGTTTCTACTCCGGCAATTATTAGGAGGAAAACAATTACAGCTTTAAAGAAAATATTTAAAAACTGATGGAAACAAAATCGATTTTCATTAATAATATAAGAAAGTATATTTGTATTTTGTTTGGGAAAATCATCTACCTTACATGTAGAGGCAATGAGGTTATTTTCTACTTTAAATTCGGTCAGACAACTTATTAATACAGCGACTAAAAGTGCATGCTTCTTGTTTCTGGTATTTATAATCAACCCAATACATAAGATTTCGCATAGATTTAAATAACATTTGGATTGTTGTCGGTTTGGTTTGAAGCATCTTCGCTAGCCAAGGGTTACGATTCGGGCCCCCCTTCTCTCCACCCTTGGCAGATCTAGAATACATTTTGAGGATTCGCGCTTTAATATTTCATTGGTTACGGCTACCAGTACACGTATCCAATCAGAAGACGTTTTACACGGAACACATGTTATCCACGAAATGTAAACAAAAATGGCACCGGAATGCTCTCATATGACAACGATTTGCCACTTCCCGTTTTGGTTCCAATGAAAACATCTTTCCCGTCTGCCAAAGCTTTGAAACTTTCACTTGGTTGACAGTAAGTGCTCCCAAATTAAATTTATCACAAATAAGTTTTTATTCACTGGGCGCTGCCATTTTCAACTCTCCAACATACGTATAACAAAACGATTCTGATTGGCTGGCGATGACGACTATCTAAGGGGTGCAACTTCGATAAACCACCAGGTGGCATTGCACGCGAATTTCAAAATGTATTCTAGATCTGCCAAGGGTGGAGAGAAGGGGGACCCGAATCGTAACCCTTGGCTAGCGAAGATGGGTTTGAAGAGGCCTACTCTCATTCTATACTGATCAATTCCAATCGTCATTTGTCAATTTTAAGTTACACCAGATTGATCTTGTAGAAAATGAGAGTGGCCTAAACACTGTTTTAAATCGGTTAAGTTTTTGCAAGCGACAAATAATAATGAGGTCCTAGTATGAGACATTACTTTACAAGGAGTTTCACCCTTTTCAATCTTTTTTGTAGAACAAAAAAATAAAAAATGAATTGTAAGCAAATATACATTAAAGATAAACAAATAAAATATGTACATTGGCAAAATACACATAAAGTAGAAGAAAATGGAGGTGAATTATAATGGAAACAAAATTTTCTAGACACATACAAAACATGTACATAATAATAATAAAGAAAACTAACTAATGAGAAAAATAAATGCATATGAAATCCTATTACATATATACGACCATACAGGTTATGTGTGTACTATTTTAAGATGAATTTAAATTTCGGAGAGAGATGTTACTATATCTAATTCAACTAGACAGAGACACTGGTTTAGGTATGCACAAAAATGTACTGTAATCATCACAGTTAAATTCGACAATAGAGAAATTAAAGTGACACCGAATTAAAGTCTTGTGCGAGAACAATACAATAACATCGATTATACTTAAGAAATCACATGACATGTGTAAGAACGAATCATGTAAGTACACCGTACATTTAGGATTGTTTGATTGGTCGTTGTAATCGATGAAAGACCTTGACTTGGTTTGGAGTTTACTACTATTAGTATGTGGTATCTGTATACTAGAAATGGATAAAAAAAAATGTAGACTTGACCTCTGGGGCAATAACATTTCTACATGGTATGGCATGGATAGCAATACATTATGATAAAAAAAAATCACTTGTGGTTGGATAACGAATGGTGATTGTATCAAATATAGTAATAGCGATTTTGCATGATACAGGTAAAAACGAACATACAAGAGTCACTTTCACAAACCATTATGATCATGTGATTGGTCATAGCTATAATAGAAGACCTTGACATATATTGTGATATATATACTGTATTTAATTTGTATGTTGTATCTTGTAGTACATTTATTAATGAATATAGCGATATTAAGAAAAAAAATCCAGTTGAGTATAAAACGGACCTGTTTGTATATAACTTTACGCGCGAGTAGCGATGATGATTGTTGAGAAGTCACGTGAACTGAAAAATAAATAAACATAAATTGCGTCACTTTCACAAATCATGTGATTGGTCACTACAATCAATGAAAAACCTTGACCTGGATTGCAATTTACTACGGATTGTGTGTAGTATCTTACGGTACAATATTCCAATAATGAATAGGCCTAGATAACCCCAAAACATGTTTATTGAATTTAGTTTGAAAGCTGTTGGACCATACCATTTCTACATTTATATTTGGCCAACTAGATACACCAATGATTTGTATTATACTATACAAATCCTTGGATACACATAAAAAAAACAAAAAAACAACACATATGGTTGTAACAAAGAATAAGGATGGAATGGATTTATACACAATGCGAGAAAATGACAATTACAACTAGTGAACAGTTTATTGCAGATAGAACAGTTTATTGTGTTTTAATAAAGTACAATCAATAATGTGATTTAGCATGGTTTGGTGTTGCGGCCGATGCATACGATTGCGGATGTTCTTTGACTCGAGTGAGCCCCTGTGAGGATCTAGGTCTGTTGTGCTCCGATGATTTAGTGTTGATGTCATTGATAACTTTAATAGCATCCCTACCAATCTCACTAGCTAGTTTATTTAGTGCTGTTACATTATTGACTAATATGACCCTGTCTCGAACTTTCACAAAAATTTTCCTGTCAATAGTCCATGTATCCGTAACCAATTTTAGTTTTTTAAGTTGTCGCGCCCGGTATGCTATGCCATTACGAATTTTTGTGAGATCCTCGTTTATGTTGACTGAACGGTATTCTGGTTTATCCTTCAAGTTCTTTCTACATTTCAATATGAGCTTTTTCACGTTAGAATCTTTGAGATGGACAATAATTTGGCGTGGTGGTAAAGCACGTCCGTGCTCGCCAACCCTGACTGGATTCCCAATTCTATGCGATCGTATGATATCGGACTCATTAAGATCGGGATCTATGGACTTAATTAGATCAGTGACTAGCTTAGTTGTATTGGCCGTTGTTTCTTGTCGACCTCCGTCCGGAATTCCATTAATGCGCATTAGTTCACGCCTGCCGTATTGTTCTAGAGCGTCCAGATCTCCACGTAATTTCTCATTCTCGGAATTAAGTCTAAATATTTCACCTTTATAGTGGTCTATAGTACTTTTTATAGTGTAGTCAATTTCACTGCGTAACATTTCTTTAAGTTTACAGGCTATTTTGCATACATCATCTTGGGAAAGACTACAATTAACGGGGTTGGGTTGTGACGATGAAAACTGGGATGGAGAAGTAGACTGAGGTAGCGGTGGCTGATTATCTTGAATAAAGGACAGGTCCTGGTGCTGAGAATTATCTGGGGAGTTCATTATGTTTGTACGTTTGGAGAATTCTCGTTCAGGAGGCGTAGGTTTACTTTCACGTCATTTTCTATTTACAACTGGAGTGGAAGTGTCTTGAAAATTTTTCTTTTGAGACATACGGAACACAGAAAATATAGTGTTTATGATAAAGTTGACTGTTGACAGTTGGTTTGTTTACATTCAAGCGTCACAGGTAACAGGTACACAGGTACATAAGTAAACAGGTAAGTAGCATATACATGGGTATATAATGTGAATAGTACTCACACATTTGAATGGATCAGATTTTCTCTAGAATAAATGTCTAACACATACATTACGCTGGTTTTCCACTACATATACATATGTTTTGATAATGTCATATTGGCCCACAACCTCCTGTTAGATAATTAATGTTTTTAAGCCATTTTCCTAAGATTCACAAGATCACAGAAAATTTAACGTCCCTTATTAAGTTACCATGAAAATATCCAAAATACAGCAAAAGTCCATATTACCAAGTACACAATAATAATTACACTTACATGTGTGTTTGTTTTTGTTTTACATTGAAATCTGTCTAAACAGAACCCTGAATAAACTGGAATCCTGAATAAACCAAACATTAAATAAAGTCGCTTGTTAATTTTACCTGTGTAAACTGAACACCTGTCTATTCCGAACACAAAACAGCCCCAAATATATTCAGTTTAGACAGGTATCACTGTATATGCTTTAATTTTATTTATAATTCAGTTTTAACAGACTATTGATGTAACAACAGTTTTCGGGATCAATCTGGGCAGCGGAATTGCAGCATTAACTTAGGGCTTTTCCAGGAAAAAATACCTGGTAGGGTTGGAACGCCATTGATTTTTTTTATCTAGGTGGGGGGCGTAAAACGTATTTTTTTTCTGGGGGTTGTTGTCAAATTTCTATTTAATTATTCGTGGTTGTCTGTATTTTTACCATTTCGGTATATTAAAATAGACCTACTTGCCGGCAAGTCGTGTCACTGTGTTGTTCGTTAAACGGTGTATAATATTCGGTTGTTTGTTTTGCGATTTCGCTTCTTTTGTGTGATTTTTAAGCCAAATTGTCTCCCTTTATCTTCCGAATGATATGTTATGTAAAAGATGGAGAAATACGAATGGTGAACTGGTACCTGGTTCTTTTATTTTCGTTCCTGGGTTCTGAGATAAAAAGTACCAGTCGAAAACGAAACGTGGTCAAATGGCACGATTTCTCAAAAAGTATTTATCCAAAAATAATAAACTATACATATTATTAATCCTTGAGATATAAGCTTTAAAATGGTGTAACATTTATTTGACAGACATTTGATTTAAAAGAGTTATACGTGATCAAAACAAATATTTTGATACAAATTATCGTCATTTCCACCATTGAAAAATACTGTCCTGCCACGATTTAGGGTATCAAATGTCAATATTTTTTTTAAAACTGTATATCAAATTAAAGCCTTTAATCTCTTCTTTATTATGGAATTTACATCATGAAAATATCTCATTACGTTCAAAAGTTATACCAATAAATGTACTGAAAATACCTGTCCTGGTTTTCCGCCATTGAAAAATACTGTCCTGCCACGATTTAGGGTATCAAATGTCAATATTGTTTTAAAAACTTTATATCAAATTAAAGCCTTTATTATCTTCTTTATTATGGAATTTACATCATGAAAATATCTCATTCTGTTCAAAAGATATATCTATAAACGTACTGGAAAATACCTGTCCTGGTTTTAAACCCTCCCTCTCAAAAATAGATAAACAACATTCATAGGTCACACTTGTACTTGCATTACTGCCATTAAATAGTATTACAGATTTGATCAGTCTGTTTCAAATTTAATTTCTATTTTCTAGGTGGGGGTCATTTCAAGTATTTATATTTATGTGGTGGTACCTCAAAAATAATTAAAATTCTGGTGGTAGTACCCCAAATTATTGACGGAGTTCTGACCCCCCCCCCCCCCTGGAAAAGCCCTTATTCAAATCAAGAATGCAACATTAAACAAATCATACTGCATCAAACGACTGCTAAACCATTGGGAAAACTTGCAGTCATATACAACCAAATCTACTGTAACTTGAGCCACAATTAAAAATATTTCTGTTTCTCCTTACCCGACCCACAATTTTGGAAGTGGGTAGGTAGGTAGGCTTCTTCTTTTTTTTGACGACAAAGATGTGCTCGGTAATGCGAAAATATCGATCTTTTGGCGAAACGAATCTAAAATACGGAATTTTCAGCAAAACAAATTTTGAGCGAAACGAAAAAAAAAAAAAAGTGACGGCAAATTTCCATTAAAAATAATTCAGTCTGCCGATTTTGACAGGGTCGGTCGGGTAAGGAGAAACAAACTTATTTTTAATTTTGGCCTTGTTATTCAATGTTTGTTGTTTGTGTTTATTTCCCTCCATAATAGCATTGAACTTTCATTTGGTCAAATGTTAATTAAAACCTACCCCTGTAAATTGGTCGTCTGTAATACTGCCTATTTTATTCCAAGTGTTCCTTTCAATGATCTGTATTTCTTTTTCTAAAGGTATGTATAACAACTACAAATAAAATTAAAAAGAAATTTCTCAACTTCTGAGGCCGATTTTATTTATAACAATAAAAATATACTTTATTTGATATCATATCAAGTGTGTAATTAACATAGCTGTCTTAAAAAATTATATTTTCCTTGTCAACATATTAAATTAAGTGAACCATTGTTTAACTGTTGGTTGTTAAATGTTCAGTGACAGCTATTTCATCAATATTCAGTACAAAAGAGAACAATTTAGTAATGTGCATCTTATATTGTTGCATGTAATTTGTGACCAGGTTTACTGAGAAGTGTGAACATGAAGCCAGTCTCTGTACTAGGTGAGAAGTTTATGTTAATAAGATTTTACTGTATATTTTAAATGAAAACTTAGTTGTATATTATTTAGGTGAAACTTACATCTCCTTTCTTCCTTGACCAACATAAGCGACACAAAGTCTTGGACAAACTGAAATAAATGAAGGCCAGTATTTAAAGATCAGCTGATGATAAAAACTTCTAATTACTGACTAACAGAAACATGTTTTGTTCCCATTTCGTCTTGAATTTATTTGTGACCCTCAATCCACAAAAGACTGAAGGACTTGTTGCATAAAGAATGAAATTACATAAACGACAAACATGCACAATAAAAAATAACAAAATCCTCACAAAAGTCTGAATCGCTGAACAGGTTATAAATCTGTTTCTCACTCGATGATTAATAATGTATAGTTCAAGAATATTTTTCAGCATTTTCCAATAGGGCCCCTATATTCTGCAGTGTCAGACAAAAAATAAAAATTGGTAGAAAGTATTGTTTCTTCAATGATTCATCACACTCACTGGAGTATCAAGTGGATTGTATATATAATGAAAATATATGTAATCCTTTACCACCATAGTTTTCAATTTGCATGTGAAATTTCAGTGTTATAAAAGTCTATAAATAAACAAATCGCTTGATTGTGTATATCAATCAATTAGCCAATCAAATTATTTGTTGTTGGTTTCGATCTTTTTTTCTTGAAATAATGACAATAGAAAGTTGACGATGCATGACCCATTGTCAGTCCATATAAGGCATGTTTTCAGTGCACTTTTACTACTACCAGCAGCATCACATGTTTGTCATTCATAAAATAATTAACATTGTAACTTGTATTTACTACTAATTGTGTGATTCATCCATTTGCATGTATTTTTTATAATTGAAGAATGCAAGATGCAATCGGCAAACCTCGGGTGAGTCCGCTTCTCTCCCTCAATACCTCGGCTGTAATACAGTATTTGATATGCGTCTACGCTTCACATTTCTTCGCCGGAAGACCATATCACTTCAATCAAACATTGCGCACCGCGAATAAGTTCTAAAATGGCGACAATAGATGATTTTGCTTTGAAAAATATTGGTCTTGGATGAAGGTACAGAATCAGCCAACATTGCGACGAATGAAAATATATTATTATTGGACGAATATTCAAAAGTGAAATTATTTTAATACCTCCTTCATCAGGGGTCCAAATTAGCGGTCGCCCATGGCAACCAAAATGTCACCTGGGCGACTTGAAAACGTAGAAAGATAACCCAGCTGGCTATTAAAAATTCCAGTAGCCCTGCATCCCTAAACTATCGTTTGTCCGTTTGTATCGTGATCGTTTTTCTGTTACCTGTTCAACTGAAATAACATAAGCATAAACATATTTTATTGACCAATTTGGGGCCCTTGAGGGGCATACAGTTCACATATAAAGAAGATCCAAGTTTATAGCAAACATACAATATACATTGTTTCTAACTCAAAGGAACATCAGTTATGGCTTTTCAAACAGGTAACCAGAATGCGTAGTTTATAGAATAATCCTCCGGCTAAGGAGCACTCTAAATTTCGGTAAATTTCCAAAGTTCAAAACATACCAGTGCGGTCGTTAAGCTTACGGAAGGATTCGAGAAAAGGCGTTTTTTTTTTTTAATATTTTGTAATTAATTAATTGTTATTGTTTAGATTATAGTATGTCGTTAATATATTAAAATGTACCAAAACACAGAATTAACCCCCCAACCCTCCTAGCGGCCCTCGTCATTTTCACCTGGGCTACTGCTTTTTAATCTGGGCTAGCAGTCTCAAAATTTCAGTAGCCCAGTTGGCTATAATGTACAAAAAGTTAATCTGGGACCCTGTTCATTGAAGATTTCCGAAAGTAGTTCCAATGGGAGCTATCGTAATACGGACGAGGTATGATGAAGATACGGAATCAGCCGAAGTTGCGACGAGTGGCAACAGATGTACATTTATGTAAGTAAAGGATGGTTTTCAGCAGTCAGAAATATTTCTGAACACTGTTATTTATACGAACATCTGTAGGTACATGTCAATAGATATATTCTTCTGAAGTCAGAAATGTTGTATATACATATCTAACATACAAAATGTAAGTCAGCATCAGTTATTTTATAATGTTATGTAAAAATAGTCCTTTAATAAACCTAAGAAATCGCATTATGCCAGAATTAGCATAACAAATCTTAGATATCGCATTATGCCAGAACTCGCATAACAAACATTTATACTGTATGGATTGAGCATAACAAATATATAAAAAATAACTGTCCAGCTGCATACCAAACAGACAAAAAAGTTAAGTTCGTAATGCTGTGCATTTTTTTTTACCTTGCATCACTACATTTAGGTATAAGATTTACCTTGCATCACTACATTTAGGTATAAGATTTACCTTACATCATTACATTTAGGTATAAGATTTACCTTACATCACTACATTTAGGTATAAGATTTACCTTACATCACTACATTTAGGTATAAGATTTACCTTACATCACTACATTTAGGTATAAGATTTACCTTACATCACTACATTTAGGTATAAGATTTACCTTGCATCACTACATTTAGGTATAAGATTTACCTTACATCACTACATTTAGGTATAAGATTTACCTTACATCACTACATTTAGATATAAGATTTACCTTACATCACTACATTTAGGTATAAGATTTACCTTACATCACTACATTTAGGTATAAGATTTACCTTACATCACTACATTTAGATATAAGATTTACCTTACATCACTACATTTAGGTATAAGATTTACCTTACATCACTACATTTAGGTATAAGATTTACCTTACATCACTACATTTAGGTATAAGATTTACCTTACATCATTACATTTAGGTATAAGATTTACCTTACATCACTACATTTAGGTATAAGATTTACCTTACATCATTACATTTAGGTATAAGATTTACCTTACATCACTACATTTAGGTATAAGATTTACCTTACATCACTACATTTAGGTATAAGATTTACCTTACATCACTACATTTAGGTATAAGATTTACCTTGCATCACTACATTTAGGTATAAGATTTACCTTGCATCACTACATTTAGGTATAAGATTTACCTTGCATCACTACATTTAGGTATAAGATTTACCTTGCATCACTACATTTAGGTATAAGATTTACCTTACATCACTACATTTAGGTATAAGATTTACCTTACATCACTACATTTAGGTATACAGTACAGAAAGGGACATACCGTGATTGATCACTCCGAGAGACATAATTTTTAATCCTTTAGACATATCATCACGGACATAAACCCACTGTGATAGACCTAAAAAGGACCATAAAACAAGGTGGTGGGGATTAAATTTTATTGCTCTCGGTCACCTGTGCGCCGATTGATATTTTACCGCCAATTAAGAGATTAGCGTTACCTGTTCTACCTGTTGACTTTTAATATCGTAAGCCGTAATTATTGCTACTGAAGGATGTATTTTTGACAATTAATTTTGTATCCTCTTGCTGTTAATATTTGACTGTTTGTTGCTTTTCATTGCCAAAGAATGTCTCTTGTTATCGTTTTCGTTTGTTTTAGAAAGTTCTACTTTATGACCTCGAGTTCTATATTAAGAATTTTGTTGAAACCGCAACTGAACTTTATCTTGTTTAATTTTAATTTCTCATTTTTTTCTTCTGTTGGGTCGAAGTTGGGTCGAATTCAGTATGTATTGAATTATTCGTAAATACGGGCTACTTCATAAATGTATTTTTTGTTTATATGTTATACCGCAAGCGCGAGGTTTTGAAGCACAGACTTTGCAAGCGCGGGTTTTGTAGTGTTTAGTTGGTAAAGAGCAGACTTCAAATTGATTATTGGTTTATTTTGTGTTTTGGACTTTTACCTCTCGTATTCAAAAAAAATAACAATTCAAGTAAACTGTTTTACACACTTGGCTTGTTACGTAATTCCGTTATAGATGAAAATAATTTTCTTTAAAATTGCAAACAAAAACCTATAACAATCCAAATTTACGTAGCCTAATGGCTACAAAATGAACAAAAAGCGGAAAACGAAGAGCATCCTTTTAATTTGTTTCATAAACTTTGGGGGTTTTTTTGGCTGTATTTTGTCACAAATCTATTGGGTTGAAAGCCAATTAAGATTTGAATTTGAATAAATAAATAAACTGGTGACATTTGATTTTGGTCAGATACTGTGTAATGTCAAACATTTGTAGGGGTAAAATCATGATAAAGGTTAATTCCTTATTTCCTTTCACGTTTCTAAACTTTCTGCAGATTAGCCGCTAATTTCCAAAATATATCCGTAAATTTAGTGACTTTTGGACATGTAGTACTTCTTTGAACGATCTGTTTATAAATATTTGTTTCGTTAATTTTTAATCAAATTCTTCAATGACCGTATACAAATTATTTAGTACGTATTTCTACAACGAAAAGGGTTTTAACTGGGTTTTCTACGAAGATTAAACAAAAAAATAAATTACTGAACGTATAAAAAATATTAGTGAACTAAAATGTAATATTGAACTGGAAATAAGTTTTAAAACGTAACAAATCACGCTTATCGCGCATGTGTTTATGAAACTTCATTTGTGCACAAGGCAGGTCACGTGTACGCGTGTAGATACACAATACACAGCCAAGGTTAAAAATCTTTGAAACAAATTTGCACAACCCATGATTTCACTGAACTGAAGTTGAATAATCATTTATTATTTACATTTTATTCATCAATTCAAATGAACTCTCCGTTCTCGTGCTATTTACTCGATCTCGTGATTTCATTCAAGGATGTTTTACGTTTTGAGGAAAGAAATAAAAATGTTTTTTTCTTAATTCTTAGGAGAATCTGAGACAGTACCTGAAAAAAAAAAAAAATAGGCGATATAAAAAACGTAATTTCACCTGTACATCTTATCTGACTAGTTTACCTGTAAAACGACACACTTGATTACAAGATTAACACCTGGTGTTTTATTGCCCCCTGATCACTGACATGAATTAAAATTTTTAATCCCCATCACTCTCCTAGACATGACCACTATCACGGTGATTGATCACGGTATGTCCCTTTCTGTACTCTTAAGATTTACCTTGCATCACTACATTTAGGTATAAGATTTACCTTGCATCACTACATTTAGGTATAAGATTTACCTTACATCACTACATTTAGGTATAAGATTTACCTTACATCACTACATTTAGGTATAAGATTTACCTTACATCACTACATTTAGGTATAAGATTTACCTTGCATCACTACATTTAGGTATAAGATTTACCTTACATCACTACATTTAGGTATAAGATTTACCTTACATCACTACATTTAGGTATAAGATTTACCTTACATCACTACATTTAGGTATAAGATTTACCTTACATCACTACATTTAGGTATAAGATTTACCTTACATCACTACATTTAGGTATAAGATTTAAGGACTTGATAGTTTTCTGTTCATCAATTTTCCATATTTTCACTGTCCCATCACAACTTGATGATGCCTGTAGAAAAAAAGATTTTGTTTTATAAATTTAAATTTTAAATTCAAATTCGAACAAATTATCAAGATTCAATTTAGTTAAAATTTAATCCAGTTTTAATAATACCAATGTGATCAAGTTTGTCAGTGACCTGCAGCAGGTCAGTGGTTTTCTCCAGGTAAACAAAAACATCAAAGTTGCAACTTCAATTAAAATTCCAATTAATTTGCTAATTAGTGATAATTGGCTTGGGTAAAGCCAGTTGCCATTATGAAACCAAAGTCATCAAAACTAATTAAACTTAATTTGTATATCCAAGCTGTCATATATCAAAAGAAAACAACAACCAATAAAATCTATTGTTTAATTAATATTTTTCTATAAATACCCTCTCATTTTCAGTGAAGGTATCATTCTCACAATGTCTACATACCAGTCAGTACAAGCTTCTCTCCAACAATACCTGGAATCACTACCAGAGGGACTAAGCCTTAGTCTACATAGGAGGACAACGCCCACTAGCCACTTCCTTATATTACAATTTAGAAATGAACCATTTGTACCTGACAGTAACCTAGTACATATCAAACATACTTCATTTATCTCATGTTTTGATTCAGATCTTGTTAAAAATTGCACCTTTTTAAACTTACATACACCATCATAGACTCTTTTTATGTGCTTATATATACATGTACATATGTATTCTTAATATACAGAAGAATATATAAATTACTAAATAACTTATTCACACTCTAAATTGGCAAACTTCACGATTTTAATGAATAAATGGACAGTTTTAAAATTACTACAAAATTTTTAATTTCTCCTAAGTAAAAATTTTGTACACTAATTATAATGTAAATTAATTATCTATTCTTATCATTATACTTGATGTCCTTAGTTATTGAGGGAGAACACTTACATAGGCCATGCCTGATGTGCAATCCCATTGGATATTGTATAATTAAATTTATGCATTTTATTCAATAAAATATTTGAATTGAATTGAATAGGCTCTTCAGAATGCAGGATTTTGCATCTACAAAGTTAAAAAATGTTCATTGACTACTTCAACTGTAAATTTTAATGACACTGAATGACAATGGTTATTCACGATTTTGGACTATGAATAAACATCTCGAAATTCTTATCCTTACCAAAGCTACAATTCTCATTACTTACCACAAACTCTTCTTGTGGATCCAAAGCAACACTAAGAACTGGTGCCTCATGTCCTGAACATGTTCTACTATTACTGTTATCAATATCAATAACCTTTATAACAAAATCACTGAAAAACAAAATATGTATATTACAGCACGCACAGCGCGTTTTAGCAAGAAATCACCTTGGTCGGTGTTTTTTCACGGTGAAATGTCGGTGATATGTCATAAAATCACCGTAAAATGTTGGTGAAATCACGGTGAAACTTTCACCGCGAAAATTAACAAATTAGGACCTAAATGTCGGTGAAATATTTTAATTGCCGGTGACAACACCGCGGCGAAAATCATACGTGTATACACGTACATGTAACTGTACTTCATGTGTTCTTTTGTTTTTTGTTGCTTAGTTTTGATTTTTTACTATTTCGTACTTTATATTTCAATTTGATACCGGGTTTTTTTTCAGGGATGCCAGCATGGCATACATTTTATTTATAGGATTTATGAGGCTGAGCACGCATCTTGTTTTGCGTATATTATCTAATCCAGGGATATATATAGTAGTCCTACTATATAAATCCTTGTCTAATCCCAACATTTCGATTGGTTTATATCAATGTTATTTTTTTTAATCACCTGTGTTTTATCAATGTACGGATGTGTCTATTTTTATGTAGTGCACACATTGAACTAGGTCACTAAAAGGTCAAATACACAGTTACCTGAGGCTGCGGGATTGATTTAAAAACACGCCGAGAATGATTGAAAAAAAAAATCGATGTAATTTTTTATCTAAAGCAAACGTGCTTTTTCGTATTTGTATGTCGTTAATCCCCTTTTGCAAGCCACGTGTTATTTTACCTTTAATAAAAGTTCCATTTCTGATTTGTACACATATTTTTCACGTGAACGTAAATCTAGAAAGGTTTCCACATGCTATCGATCAAAGCGTGCTTTTGGGGATCTAGAAACTTTTGTAACAGGTGAACTTAAGTCACGTGCCAAGTCGACCATTAATTGAACACCCGAAAGCAAATTAACTCGGGATACCAAGCTTGCATTCAAAAGATCAAGTTTATTTTAATTAACAAAATAATACAACACAAGCTTATAAATGGTAATGATCACATAATACTAAACGTTTTTACCGGCATTGTTTTCTTAACATAATAGATTAAAACAAAAGCAAATATCAGAATTAATGAACGAAAAATGATCACATAGCTTGCACACCTGAAAAAGAAAATAAGTATTTGCTATGAATCATTCATATTATCAAAAATGACAGTCTCAAGAACATACAAATGTACAAATAAAGGTTAATATCCCATTTCTTTATTTCGCGGCGTTTAATCGTCAATGTCGGTGTTTTGTCGGTGTTTTATAGTAAATCACTGTGTTCGATTTTTCTCTGACATTTCGCGGTGTCAACACCAACTTTTTTTTTAATTTCTCCGACATTTTCTTGATTTCACCGACGTCGGACCTGAGTGATTTCTTGCTAAATCGCGCTGTGCGTGCTGTAACTTACTCGAATCAATTGATATTCCTATGAACTTGACAGTTGACCGTTTACTTTTTGGATCACCTGACCTCACAGACGATCAAAATAACAGTTTATTTTTAAATGTACAAAAGTTTATAATAAACAGTAAACGTTTCATCTAACATCAGCAGTACCTAGTTCCCTTATTTCTTTCTTCTTTTTTATTTACTTTGAATCAAACATTTTTTACATCAAACACCAGATCACTTTCTTTGTTTTATCTTCTTATACCTTCTGTAATTTATATCAAATTTATTAGTTAGTTCTATTTGCTTCTCCCCTTAGAGATTCACAGTATATTATATATGAAATTTATTCCTACGGATAGGGATTAATATAAGTTCTTGTAACTTGTTTCCCAATCCTATTAATTACTTCTTATTATGTAATGTATATAGCTGAATATTGTTATGTTATATTGAATTAATTAATAAAATATGTTTAAACTAACTTACTGAGGTAGTCATTGGAGGTACAATATAAGTAATGGATGTACATTAAGTCATTGGAGGTACAATATAAGTAATGGATGTACATTAAGTCAGTGGGGTATTTTGATAGTCATTACATTAAGTCAGTGGGGTATTTTGATAGTCATTACATTAAGTCAGTGGGGTATTTTGATAGTCATTACATTAAGTCAGTGGGGTATTTTGATAGTCATTACATTAAGTCTGTGAGGTATTTTGATAGTCATTACATTAAGTCAGTGGGGTATTTTGATATTTTGTGGAACATACAGATACTATAACAGATTTTAATTATGAGTGATATATGATTCTCATATAAATATGTAATGAATCTTTTTTCCATCATATTCAATTAATCATAGTTTTTTTTTTTATTTAACTTGATTTCTTTTTTTAAGTACATAAACTTATAATTTAAAATTCATTTTTTTATTTGGGTAAACTTACAATGCTATCATAAATTTAAATGTTAATGACTTGATTGGGTTACATCAAAGACAATTTCTCAATATAATTAATGAAAAACATAGGAAAACAATAATAACATTAATTGACAATAAAAAAAAACATAAAAGGTGCAACATCAATTAAAATTCCAATTAACTTACTAATTAGTGATACTTAGCTTGGGTAAAACAAGTTGCTTAATGAAACCAAAGTCACCACCATTAATTAAACTTAATTTGTAAAGTTGTATATCCAAGCTGTCATATATCAAATGTAAACAGTGTTCATATAATCAACCAATAAAATCTATTGCTTAATTAATATTTTTCTATAAATACCCTCTCATTTTCAGTGAAGATATCATTCTAACAATGTCTACATAGCAGTCAGTAAAAGCTTCTCTCCAACATTACCTGGAATTACTATCAGAGGGACTAAGCCTTAGTCTACATACGAGGACAACGCCCACTAGCCACTTCCTTATATTACAATTTAAAAATGAACCACTTGTACCTGACAGTAACCCAGTACATATCAAAGAGGAGCCTATAGAAACAACCAACAGGAATCCAGTCAACATAAAACAAGAGCCTATGGAAACAACTGATCTAAAACCAGTACAAGAACAGGAAACTGACAGCAACCCAGCTCTTATTAAAAGGGAGATAACTGAACATGCTACACCAACTGCCAATACTACAGCACAACTGGACAAACCAGAGGAAATCATATCTACTGCCAGTGTATTCTCAAGACTAGGAACTAAACACAATGATGTCACCACTACCAATTCAACAGTAAAACGTTGTAACCGTAGATTTAGACGTCACAACAAAAGCTCCTGGAAACACAATGCTCAACATGTTGAAGATCTAAGAAAATATCTAAAGGCAAAACATCAGAAAACTCCACAAGATCTACGTCAAATATTACCCAGAAAAACTCCAGTCATCAACGAGACAGCTCATAATTGTTTCCGAAGTCTGATCTCTGAATCATATTACAGATAGATGTTTTAATGCTAATGTTAATGACTAGTGCTCACTGTTTAATTAAGTTGTAATTTATAATTAATGTTTATGCAATGCAATATTACAAAATAAATAAATAATCAATTTGACCTTTATGCTTATATTCTTGAAAGAAGTTACTTGTCACACCACAAAAATAAATAATACATGAGTAAGACACATCAAGATCTATATCTAACTCATACCTATACATACACAGGTGGCAATACAATCTCTTGTACTACCTAATACAAATCTTAATAACCTTGATCCTGCAACAAGTGTTTTCCCTGATTTGTTAATAACCATGTGGTTAGCAGGAGCTGTGAACCGTGTCAATATTCCATCTGGGGAGCCTTCTGGATATGTATATGCTTGGATGGTATTGGAGTCAGATGCTGTTATAAATCGGTTATTCTAGAAAAAAGACAAAAAATGAGTATTGGAATAACAAAACATTTCCATTTCAAAGTAAACTGCTAAATACATCATAGTAGGCTGATCGTGATTGATAGGAGATATCTTTTTACTTATATTATGCTTCAGATATATTGTGGCATCAGTTTTATTGGTGGAGGGTACCAGAGTACCTGGAGAAAACCACTGTTGCAAGTCATTGGCAAACTTTAATCATATAATGTTGCATCCAGTACACCTCGCTATGAACAGGGTTCAAACTCACAACTGGTGATAGGCACTGATTGCACTGGTAGTTGTAAATCCAACTACTATACGATCAAGACCATGACAGCCCCGGAAATGATTTTGAAAAATAGCACAATATAAATTCATTTTTATTTTATAGATATTTTCCATTACTGCACAGGAAGCCATACATGTATACTACAGAATAGTTTAATGTTAACACACTGAAAATTTTAAATATCTTTAATGCTCTGGTCAGATCTAGATGTTGCTCGTTTAATAAAGTTTTTCTTCAATCTACTTGTACCTTAAATACAATAGCAAATGCTCTGTCACCAACTTTGTGTGATACTGCATCATCATCATCAATTCCTTCCCAAACTCTTACATCTCCATCTTGACCACATGTTAACATATGTCTAAAAAAAGTCAATTAACTCTAATATATCTAATGTAATGGAGCTTTTAATAAAGAAAACATTAATTAGAAATTTTTAATCACTCATGTGGATTGTTGATATATTTTAACCTAAATATTATAATTTACCTTTCACCTACAAGAAAAGTACAGAAATATAGAATTGACTTCACACAGATCTAGAGCTCAACTTTTCACAGGATTATCTTTTTTCACAAAATATTTAGGAACTTTCTTGATGAAGCAAACCTTTTTCTTCCAAAGAACTGTAAAAAATGCAATATTTTCCACCATTACAATGGAAAAGATGAGTCCCAAATTGACTACTTCCTACAGAACAAAGATTTGAAAGTTGAAAGGGAACCTGGTAACACTTCAACGCATGATCCGGTAATGGCTCTCCTTCCCGTCAATCTACCGTTAAAAACATGTGTATATTGGGATAAAGTGGATAAACAATTATACATGTATGCCAAAGATGTAGCTGTGGAACTAGATGAATATAAGTGTAAACTTTCAAATCTCTCCTGTGAGAATGCCGCAGACATAATTCAAGAGATATGTACATGTACCATTATACACCAATGTGCAATGAAAAATTGTAGGCGCAAAGTAAAACCCTGGTGTAAAAGGAGACATCGCTGGACACCAGAAATTAGGATGGCACTTAAACATAGCAAGGAAAAATTTTGGCACTGGAAAAATGCAGGCAACAATAAAAATCCACATTGTACCACATACATTGAGCTAAAGAAAAGTAAGAAAATTTTGAGATCCTTATACAAAGAAAAGAAGTGGCAAAACAGACAGGAAAAATTAAAAAAAATAATGGATCTTCATGAGAACAATCATGATGGATTTTACCATCTTGTTAGAAGGCAGAGAGATCCTAAAAATTCAAGTGCATCTTCGTTCAATTTTGAAGGTAAAGTGCTATATGAGGAATAGGAAATAAGAGAGGCATGGGCAGATTATTTTGAGAAATTAGCCACTCCAGTTAATCATGCTAATTATGATCAAGATCATGAATTAATAGTAGAAAAAGACGTCCTGAATTTGCATAATCTCTTTACTGATGGAAAAATTGAAAATATTGAGCCGGTGACTGAGGAGTTAGTGGAAGAAACTATTTTATCTTTTAAGAATGGAAAATCACCAGATGAGATGCATATTACGGCTGAGCACCTGAAGTATGGAGGCTCTCAGCTATCCTATATTTTATAATAAATTTTTTATTTAAAAATATACATATTATTATTATACCATCTATGCTGAAAAGTGGAATTGTTTGCCCAGTATTTAAAAATGGAGGTAAACCAAAGGACGATCCTAACCCAAAATTACGATAACAAGCAGTGTGGGAAAAGTTGTCGAAAAGATTCAAGAAAGTCACTTTCAAAATACTTAATGAATACCATAGAATTCAATAAACACGATGTCGATATTTTCATAAATGGCACGTGGCAAAAATACGCGGGCAACATAGGGTGATTCTTCAAAATTACAAGGCTACTTGAACTTCGCTTTTGACCAACGAGAAATCAAAGTCAACCTTCACAAGGCAACTACTTCACCCTCTAACGTGAGCCCTGCTTCTCGTCCTTTTTAAAAACCTACACGATGGTAAAAATATCAACCAATCAAATTGCAAAAAACAGACACACCTATATCTATTTCGAATATCGGAAATTCTTAAAAGAACTTGTTTGCCTACCCATTTTTTGCATTGACTCGGCAGCAACTGAAAACAGAGAACAATAAACTAAATACAAATGTACCTACACACAATATCTTATGAAATCAACTTTTGAAACTAAATGACTTTATTTTCACAGGCCCGTCAGACTTGTGGAATTACTCATTTTATATGCCTGTGTACAATTTTACACGCCACAGGCTTCGGACTACCGCCTAATTTCAAAGACTGGGATAGGTAAACAGGTATCCACAAGTTATGTGTCCGATTTTGGAAATTTGTCTATAGTCGATTTTATATTTTTATACTGTAGAAAAATATTTAACGAAATGATTTATATCCATTATACACCTCAACAATTACAGGGTGAAATTGTTAATCAAGTGTGTAACTCAAGTCAAGTTGAGGTCGCTATATATTCCAAAAGTTTCTAAACCGGCCAAATCAGTAGCTCTATGGTCACAAAAAAAAGCCCACAGGAACTTCCACGGCCAACAATGGTGCAAGAGAAATTAGAAAACAATAATATGATGTATTGTTTCATGTTCAAAGGAGTAGCCAGTTTGAAATACTTGGCAGTGATTATACGACACAATACGTTTCCATTGTAAATATTTTCTATCGTGTCAATGTTACGAGTGTTTTTTGTATGCTTAATCATGCTTTAAATGTTTACTTTACATCATTAATAAATAATCTTATCTCTGCACAAACGTGTTCGAGGGACAAAGTTTAACTACCCCCCCCCCCCCCCTTTTTTTTTTTTTTTTGGCTTCTTGTCTACGTAATCGTGGTTACTACAATCATACTTTCCAGAATCGTCAAAGCATACGTCAGTATGCCCATCACTGTGGGCATAACGCATGGGTTTAACAGATGGCATTTCTTCTTTGTGCGTGTGTAAACTTTGTGTTTACTTCCCGCAGAAATGGAAATTAATTTTGGCGCCAGTTCAAAGTGGATAATATAAGTCCTACAACCCCGAGCTCTCGCATATTTTGATCTTGTCTTCAAATTATAACTAATTTAATGAAAGTTTTGGAAATGATATGTCAAACATGCTTTGTGTATGTACCTTAAGTATAATTCTGATGTAAATCTGAAATAGTATTTTTCTTTAATAAATCAATTCTGAATGTCTTGTGTCAACTTTGATACAAATAAAGTCGTATTACAAATAGGGAGTAAATAAAATATTCTTAATCAAAACGTTAAAAAGCCAAGTCTGTTGTAATTAATTCCATTAAATGTCAAGTATGGAAGCTATCGTTTTTACCTGACCGCGTAATATATAGCCTGGGTCCGTTTTTATATATTATGTATTCTTTACAGAACACCTCCTTAGTTTGGGAGACTGCTTTATATTCTAAGTCAGTTTGTAAAATCATCCACCATTATTCAATACCTATATATGTGACTGTCAATGTAATTCTTTAAAAAAAACAAAGTGGCACACAGTTTCATATGTAGCATCTGAGGAAAACTCCAAATCTAGGTCTACTGACAAACTTTATAAGAAATTGTTTAAAGATATTAAAAGGGTCATTCTTGAACCTGTAAATCGAATCACAAAATAAAGGGATTGATTGGTTGGTTTATGGTGTTTAACGCCACTTTCAACAATAATTCAGCTATATCGTAGCGGTCAGTTTTATTGGTAGAGGAAATCAGAGTACCCGGAGAAAACCACCGACCTGTCGTAAGTCACATACTATTGTATCGAGAACACCTCGCCTGAGCGGGATTCGAACTCACAGCATTAGCGGTGATCGAAACTGCTTGCATAGGTCGTTGTAAATCAAACTACTATACGATCACGACCACGACGGCCCCCACAAAAGAAAGGGGAGAAAGGGACAAAAGTAGGAATGAACCAGAAAACTAACTGATATTGAGCTACAAAAACCCCACAACAATTGTTGAATTCGAGTGCTCCGGACAGTGAGGGTGAACCGCAGTTCCTATTCCACTAGTGACCCCCAATGGTCATTGTGATACTGTTACACGACGCGAACGTCATATAGAAATCCGGTTGAGGTGGAATCCCCTTTCCACTAATTAAGTCGCCCACTTTTTGTGTTCCACTTACTGACTCGCAATTTACTCTTTTTGGAGATGGCATCTCTGGCTCTGGATTAATACAAGCAGTTGATCGTTTCCGATTCCCAGCCTCTTTATAATTATACACAATCTAATTAGAATATAACGTTTGTTGTATTTTAAACAAATTCTTACATCTTACATCTCATGACATCCCATATGATGGTACGAGTTCATATTTTCACCAACACATTGTTGAAAAGTATTCTGTCACTTGTGTACAGATGATGAGGGTATTGGCAGTTATAGACATATGCTTCTGTCAAGAAGAACAAGATTAGGACTCGGCCTTCTTTACAACAACACTGGTCATCCAGTTATATGTGAGAGTTGGCATTCTATAACGTTCTTTACAACAACACTGGTCATCCAGTTATATGTTAGGGTTGGCATTTTATAACGTTCTTTACAACAACACTGGTCATCCAGTTATATGTTAGGGTTGGTATTTTATAACGTTCTTTACAACAACTCTGTTCACCCAGTTATATGTTAGGGTTGGCATTTTATAACGTTTTTTACAACAACACTGGTCATCCAGTTATATGTTAGGGTTGGCATTTTATAACGTTCTTTACAACAACACTGGTCATCCAGTTATGTTAGGGTTGGCATTTTATAACGTTCTTTACAACAACACTGGTCATCCAGTTATATGTTAGTGTTGGCATTTTATAACGTTCTTTACAACAACACTGGTCATCCAGTTATATGTTAGGGTTGACATTTTATAACGTTCTTTACAACAACACTGGTCATCCAGTTATATGTGAGGGTTGGCATTTTATAACGTTCTTTACAACAACACTGGTCATCCAGTTATATGTGAGGGTTGACATTTTATAACGTTCTTTACAACAACACTGGTCATCCAGTTATATGTGAGGGTTGGCATTTTATAACGTTCTTTACAACAGCACTGGTCATCCAGTTATATGTGAGGGTTGGCATTTTATAACGTTCTTTACAACAACACTGGTCATCCAGTTATATGTTAGCAGGGGCGGATCCAGGATTTGTGGTTAGGGGGGGGGGGGGGGGGGGGTGAGTAGGCGAGGAGTCTGGGGAGCGCTTAAGTACCCAGCTGGTCCAGGGTAGAACCCTGGTAGGGGGTCCAGGGGGGCGAAGCCCCCCTGAAGCTCTGGGGATTTTATAAATTACAGACATTTATTTGAACGACAATTTTGAACCAACCACATCATTTTTATCAGACCAAAAAAACTTGATTTTGAGTCTTAATTTTGTCGGATAATTGTTAACAGTATATTTTTGTCAGATTATAAGAACCTAAAGTAAAACTTTTTTTTGAACAACCGTGATGCGAATTGTTCAACTCATGACTGATCGATCACGATATTTTAACCCTTCAAAGAACTATTGGTTTAGTTTTAACGCATTCCTCATTTCACTAATTGGTCTGTACTTTTGGTGCTTGTCCTTTCGGGTGGTTCTAGTTAATACTGCCCGTCCGGATGGAGCTTTTCTTTTCGTCGTTTGATTCATTCATTGAAAACATATGATTCGACCGTTCTTGTTTATAGACAAACAAAAGCGGAAATTGTCGGCGAAACCATATATGAATCAACGAACACACCCAACGTGTATTTACAATGTGTAGGAATATTTTACTACAGGTTACGAGTTAACCATTCATGAAAAAGTTGTTTGTTGAACTGCTTAATTAACGTTGTATAACATATGCTTTGCGAATTTTAGGGGGGCGCACGCCCCGCACGCCCCCTCTAAATCCGCCCCTGGTTAGGGTTGGCATTTTATAACGTTCTTTACAACACCACTGGTCATCCAGTTATATGTTAGGGTTGGCATTTTATAACGTTCTTTACAACAACACTGGTCATCCAGTTATATGTTAGGGTTGGCATTTAATAACGTTCTTAACAACAACACTGGTCATCCAGTTATATGTTAGGGTTGGCATTTTATAACGTTCTTTACAACAACACTGGTCATCCAGTTATATGTTAGGGTTGGCATTTTATAACGTTCTTTACAACAACACGGGTCATCCAGTTATATGTGAGGGTTGGCATTTTATAACGTTCTTTACAACAACACTGGTCATCCAGTTATATGTTAGGGTTGGCATTATATAACGTTCTTTACAACAACTCTGTTCACCCAGTTATATGTTAGGGTTGGCATTTTATAACGTTCTTTACAACAACACTGGTCATCCAGTTATATGTTAGGGTTGACATTTTATAACGTTCTTAACAACAACACTGGTCATCCAGTTATATGTTAGGGTCGACATTTTATAACATTCTTTACAACAACACTCGTCATCCAGTTATATGTTAGGGTTGGCATTTTATAACGTTCTTTACAACAACACTGGTCATCCAGTTATATGTTAGAGTTGGCATTTTACACACATGTGGAACATAAATGCACGACCACATCATTTCACTAACAGGGGAGGTTTGGGCCCATACCATTAGATTAATCCCGCAATTTTATAATTGAAGTGTCTGGTCCAAGACAGGGAAATTATCGGTTTGTATGTGCGTTATAGGTTTCGAATATGTTTCTACGAGTTTTCGATTAGATTTTGTAATTATTTTGACGATGTGGTATTATATTTTGTTCCTTTTTATTTGTACAGGGTCACACAAGGAAAACTCCTTCTATCTGTTCCCTTACTTTAATTGTGTCTCTAGTTGTAAAGTTGGATAGTTGTTCCCTTAGGGATCGTCGCAAAATGTGACATTTTTTTTCAAATGAAGTCAGTTTCATTTGGCTCAGACCACCCACCCACCCCCTCCAAATGAAAGTGAAAAACAGAATACCGATGTATTATAAACCAAACTCCACCTAACAATATAGGGTTTAGAACCATGTATTCTCCATATGTATGTCATGATAAAAGGTCTATCTATGAATCGTTATCCTTTCAAAATCACAGACACTTGATTTCATCTAAGTGTACATATAATTCAACAAACATACTGTACCAATAAAATGATATTTGTAGATTAATATGGACATCTCTGTAATGTGCATTCTTATAATAAGTGCAAAGATCTGGAACACTTATTTATTATTTGTGGAGCAGTGCATGCATCTTGTATATCAAGAAATCCATTTAAAGCCCTTTCTATACAAGTGAACCATAAAACGTTCCAAGAATCGAAAACATTATTTTTTTTAATTTGCAAAAGAAGACCGTTGCTTTTCGTTGCGCATGATATTTAGTTGTACCGCAAACAGGATACATATACACCCATTACTTATTCAGTAGCCCGGGGTTCTATGGTACCACGGTAGTTAATGTTTTACCAGAAATAAATAAAAACGGTTATATACCCGAGTGAAAATATTATTTTTATTACTTCAGCAGATCCCTTCCTTCATATCCAATGCATTATTTTTAACCAAAGTATGTTTACGAGTCTATAATCCGCAATCCGCACAACAGCGTCCATTTTATAGGTCAAGAAAAGGAGATTCCTATGGTACCGAGGTAGTTCCGAAAATCAGTCTATGGAGTGCTGTATTATAAGATTTTGACAGATGATCGTAAACCATTCTCTATCCAGAGTTGTTGTTCCCGCTATGCTCCACTCAGCTCTGTCAACGCTCATTTGACAAGATGTTTGTAAAATTTAAAAACAGTAAAAAAAATGTACTTAAAATTGTTTTAATTATTGTAAATATCAATAAAGATGAAAATAAATCACTCATTTCAAATAAATTCTCTTAAGTTTAAAAATGACTTCCCCTCCCCCCCCACTTCTTGGAGAACTATTTTGCGGAGGTAAAAAGTAAAAACGATCACAAATCATTTTTCATCTTTATTGATATTTACAATAAATAAAACAATCTTAAGTACATTTTTTTTACTGTTTCTAAATTTTACAAAAATCTTGTAAAATGAGCGTTGACAGATAGAGTGGAGCGTAGCGGGAACGACAACTCTGGATAGAGAATGGATCGTAAGCGTGTAGGTTGGGACTCCACTATACCAAAATAGATCTGCTACTAGGTGGCGCTGCAATTGCGCAATCGTGTGAAACGTAAATACCGTGGTATCATAGAACCCTCGGTACCATAGGAAGGGAGTATACTAAAGAAACAGTACAATATACAGACCCGAAAGAAATTAAAACGATGTTCCATTCAATGTTATGCCGTTTTTTAAGTGCATTTTTAAAGATTTATTGACAAATCTCAATGTACGATTTTGGTTTTTTTTCCAAACGAGACACAGGGGCTTGTTACGATTTTTATTTTTTTTCCGAGTACTCTAAAAACCATTTTTTAGAGTACTCGGAAAAAGAAAAAAAATCGTAACAAGCCCCTGTGAACGAGAGAGCTCAAAACCACCCACCTACCAAACGAAACTAACTTCGTTTGAAAAAAACTGCGACAATGTGCGACGATCCCTTACTTTAATTTGCGTCAAAGTGTGAAGTTGGATAGCTGAGCCTTTGCTTTAATTTATGCCAAAGTACTAGTTGAATAGTCTCTCATGTCCATTTACATCCATATCTTTCTTACTAATATGTAACAATTCCATTTCAACCATTTCTGAATACTAAATTTTGAATTTAACATTTAATTTTTCGTCATTTTAATACAGACTTGGCAGTGTATTTGTTAACGTGTTCGGTTCAAGTCTGATAGATTGAGAGTTCGATCACTCGTCTGATTCAATCCAGACTATGCAATTCGAATTTGTTGGGTTTTTTCCGACAAGAAAGCATCAACAAGCCATTGACTGCCTTGCGTTGAGTGGATATATTGGGTCCGACTGTTGTTTCAGTTAACTATCATTATAAAAATGACTATGCGTTGCATTGGTCATTACAAAATAACCGGGGAAAAAACAACGTAACTTCGTATCTCCATGTTATATGTGAAAAAAAACAATTGACGTTAAACAACAATCAGCCCATTACCTAGTCTCAGTAAAATAAAAATGCAATACCAGGGAATTTAAGCCTTGGACAAGCTCTATGCAAGATTCCTATGAAATGCAACGAGTAATGAGAGTAACACGACGCGTGCCAGTAGTGGTACGGGAACTCCACATTCCCGGTTTATAGTGGGGTTCGTGTCTTTCGCGTTTTCAGTTTCGTGTTGTGATGTCCGCAGATGATATTCATGTGAAGACATCCAAGCTGTTGAGATTTTCCTGAATCTTTTTCTGTGTAGTGTTCTACCATTGTTTGTCCTTTTGGTCATTGTGTTGTCTGTCATTCTTTGAATTACAGATTCTGATAAACCCTTTGGTATCGTCAATCTGTTCTTATTCATTGTGGTTGCTAGCTATATTTCAGACTGTTAACTGTGTGCTTGCTAGTTTTACATGACAAATGAGTTCTAATTTTACAAGATTACTTATACTCATTAAATCCCAGACTGACGAATGTGTGTGCTTGTTAATTGTACATAACAAATGAGTAGATATCTATTGTGATTGCTATACCCATACAACACCGCCATGACTGAATGTGTGTTTACTTATTGTACAGGACAATTGAGTTGCGGATTACATTGTGATAGTCAGCTAAACAACCCCATACTGATGATTATGTGATCACTGAACCAAAGGTTCCTAGTGGTTAAGATGAGGCCACCACTACGAATGTCTTTAGGTTGACACCATGAATTACTTAATAATCGTTACTGTACATCTGTCACAAATGACCACAGATATGTACTGTTTGTCCCTAATCACAATCCTGTCTTTTCTTCCAAATTCATGATAATTGATTTGTAGCAAAGTAATACGACACACACGTGCCACTAGTGGTACAGGAACTATTCACCCCCGGTTTATAGTGGGGTTCGTGTCTTCAATTTTGTGATGTATATGTCCGCTACGATTTCTGCAGATGATGTTCATGTCATTTAATAATAACGACAGTTACTGCTCATCCTTCCAGATCACACAGGGTCGTCCAAGTTTGTGTAGTGAGATGTTGCTCAATCAAGTCTTTTGTCGAACATTATATCATTTTTCTTTAGCCTTTAGGCCATTGTATTGTCTGTCTTTTTTGTAATTACAGCATCTGTAAACTCTTTGGTATCTTCAAACTTTTCTTACAAGACAACTGAGCAGATACCCACTGTGATTACTAGACATACAACACAGACTGATTACTTTATGTTTACCAATCTCAAAAGGCTACGAGTAGATGAATTAAGTACCAACGTGAGTTCCTTAACACAGGACTGGACCATCAGTGTTGGCTGAAAACATAGAAAATTAAAACTTAATTCTGAATGCTTACAGTATTACTTTTGTGTTTCAGGCGTAAATAATTCATTCATGACTTATCACTGGGTTTGTAACCAGAGTAACACCATGGTGTCACTAGTGGAGCAGGAACTGCTTACCTTTCCGGAGCACATGAGTTCACTTCTGGTTTTTAGTGGGGGTTTGTGTTACTCGATCTTTAGTTTTATGTGTAATGTGTTATAGCTGGCCGTTTGTCCTTTTTCTTTTGGCCTTTGTGTTGTCTGTCCTTCCTCCATTTATGAATTCTGATTACCCATTTGGTAAAGTCAAACTCTTATTTCTAGAAATATATTCTTTTTAGGTAATTTAACACATACTCTTGTATCTGGGTAACCTATTGCAGCCTTGTGCTACTTTTCTTTTAAGTGGGATAATTGTTAACAACAGTAATACAAGCTTGCATAGGATGTTTCTCCAACAGAAAACAGTTGTAAACAAGTGTCAATATTTAGAATACATGCATGTGCAAACTTAATGCAAACTTATGATGTCATAAATAACCGAAATAATTTTGACCATTTGTTTTAAATTGATGAAGATTTTTGGTAACAATGTAAACTTGACCAAAGTTGGGCCTGGAACTGTGTTGTTATTGCAACACTGACCACATTTTAATTGTCATATTTTGCGAAAAGGCTGTATATATGTAGATGTACAAGAATGTAGTACAGGTGAACAATAAGGTACAGAGCTGTATATATGTAGATGTACAAGAATGTAGTACAGGTGAACAGGAAGGTACAGAATGAGTAAATTTGGGAGAAATGATTATGGTTTATATTTAAAAAAAATCTGATTAAATGCCAAAAAGAAGTGTATATTATCAATATGTATAGACTCATTTTTCAGGAGGTGCACATCTTCAAGTTGTGTTCAATCACTATGTAGAGTCTAATGATGAAAACTATTGCAGATAATAAAACAATCGAGGTACCCTCTATGGCATGTGATGATAAAAATAACAGGTTTTATACCAGGAGATTTAAAAAAAATGTTAAAATCTGTGCATATTATAAGATGCACATCTTCATTGTGTGTGTAATCACTGTGTAAAGTTTGAATACGTTGAATGAAAATTGTTGCAGTTACAGATTACAGAAACTAAGTAAACTGTCAGTGCTTTGGACTGATGAGTGGACTGAGACAGACCTATACCTAGGCAAAAAGGTGTTTTCAAATTTCATTGAAACTAGGAACCCAATTGGGTCTTTATCATACCTAGTCCTTAACCCAACAAGCACAATTACTAAACACTTACTACCAGTACAACACAAAAATATAATTTAATAAGCAAAAATAATTTAATGATATAACAAGACTACAAATCAACATCTGTACAAAGCACTTTTTTTGAGCTACAATATTTAAGTCACAGCAGAGTTCTCTAGATCGTCCACATTGAGATTTAAATGGAGTCAATGTTCTCTTATTTATGCAGACATTACCACATTTATTTGTGTAGAGTATAACTTGATGTATATGTAGTATGCAGACAGACCCCTTCAATGGTCTTAAATCAGTGACAATAACATAAACATCTCATTGTTTATAAATAACACTCGCCAAGGCTAGTCAGAAGTCGGTATTATATGTATATGATTGCTATAAACAAATTAAATGAAAAATAGCATGTGATATATATGGTTGATTCTGAATGCTCTTATATACCAAACAAAGTAGAAAAGTTGATAATGATTTTAATTTCTAAATTTTACATCCTTATCCGGAGGTAAAGTAATGGTTTCTGATGTAAAAACAAAGTACTATATCTGTCTAGAATATTAATGAGCTTTAGTCTATGTTAATATAGAGAGGAACATTTTAGCATCATACCGTAACTTTTTTCCATTTCATTTGCTTTATTAATAGATATATCATGCTCAATCTTGACTTTGCTATTTAAATTCATCAACAGAATAATGACCATTCTGTTAGTTTTAGGAAATGTTTACTTGTTAATAAATGAACGAAATTGACAAAAAACTATGTAAAGTACATCTAGATAGTAAAATCTTGTTAGGTCAAAGGTCAAAGAAAAATAACAAGCACAGCTAAAGTTAACTACTGGTACGGTATGTCAGTTATTCAGTTTAAATAATCTTTCTTTCTATTAAAAAAAGATTGTTATTCACTTTGAGTTATCTATGAAAATTACAAACTGGAGTTTGAGATAATAGTTAGACTGAGGTCCATTTTGATTATTGTTTTGTACATGAAAACTTATGGAGAGAGAAATAAATCACATCTTGAAAATATTACAGCCTTTGTATACATTATCTAATACAGTAAAAAATAAATAAATTAAATACATAACATTTCAATTATAAGTACAAAAATAAATCAATACAATGTACTTGTTTATTTGCATTCACATATATATTTTGTACTACAACCAATATATAAATAACGACCAAGATGTACAATACTGTCTTGTCTCCTGCAAGAACAAATTCAACATTAATAACAATTTGATTTTTACTCCTTTAGACAAACTTAAAGCTAGTCCAACATTATATCTGCATTGTAACAGTAAGATATTGAGAATGACATATGCATGAATGTAAATACAATACCTACTGTACATTACTGTTGGCCTGGTACACCAAGCAATAACAGCTACAAGTTCAGAAAGTTAATTGTTTACTTGAAACAGATTCATCAAAGACATTTATTGTAAAAAAAACTACGATACATTTAAAACTAGAGTTTTTAAACATGCAGAATCTATATTGCTCACCTGGTAAAGATTTATTAAACTATTACAAATCACATAATTGGTAACCTCCGACTGATCACGTTCCGATACTCTCCAGTCATCAAGAGTGGGTCAATCCATGTAGTCATGAAATATTCACGAGTCATTTCTAAACATTTTGATTAGTTCTGACATACTATTTTACAGCCAATCAGTTTATAAAAGGATTTACTTGCAAATAAAAATAATAAGAAGAATGGAGTGGTGAGAATTACCCGTTGGATATCAACGATGAATGTTATATCTACTTCTTAGATCTCATCTTTCATAATCTGTTCAATCTGTCTATTAGGAAAATTTAAATGATGTTATGTTGTTATGGAAATTACTACATGTATATACAGATCAGTTACAGTACAAACCAGAAATGACCGTTTTCATATGGTTTGACTCACGGTGAATAGTCGTGAGTTTCGGAGCATGATCAGTTGATATCTTAACATCTAATGCTACACATAATGTAAAGATCTTTAACTGTCAGTTGATAAAACCTACCAACACAATCTACTAGAAAACATTGATACAATGTATACTAATTTAATGCCCAAGGAAACAGAACAAAATGTCCTCTATATAACTTCTATAAAAATTGATATGCTTTAACCATATTTTACAGAACAAAACATAGTTCATGCTTTGGTTTGAGAAATGCTGTAATTACTATAGTCACTACATTTATACAAGACATTACTAAAATTATCTCCCTTTGATCAACCTTTTCTTGTCGGACCTATGTTTATATTGATACTGGAGAGAATTGTAAAACTTCAATCCAATGACAATAACTTTAAATACTGATTTTCTGTCTTTCAAAAAAAAGTTCTAGAAACGTTAATAACCGAAAAATAAATAACATTTTTATGATTAAATGTACAATTTTATAAAAATTTCATGAGTTTCCTACATTATATAGCCAACATATAATTTATAAAATATTTTCGTGAAGAATAATATTGCAATTTCTTATCCCTTGAATACCAATAATTTCTTTCTAATGTTGATTTCAGAACTATAATAATTGTCCATATCTTGTCAATAAAGTATTAAACATAAGCCAAGCATTTTTTTCATTCATAAAGAAATGATGAAACTACAATGTACAATGTACACATGTACATTTACTATGTACACTTGACCATGTATACACAAAATGCTAACAAACAAACATATATACATATATAGAGACAATATGAGCACCATTGAATTAAAACAAAAATTGCAAGTTGCAACATACTTTTTGCATTTAAAGGTAAATTACATAAAATGTTGGCATTATTAACTGCAAATAAATAATGTAAATCTTACGTTTTCACATGTATTTACAGCTACATGTATAAAAAAAATAATAACAATCTATGATGTGGTTACAATTAAATAAAAAGTCTACTTTATATACAAAAAGTATGTCTTAAGTACATGTACCAAGATTTATAAACACAACTTCATCAATGTGACAAATTATTCTATTTTTAACTTGACCTATATATTAATATTCACTGTAAAATTTTCTCACATGATAATCATTGTCAGTCTCAAAGATTTGCAAAAGGTGGATGTAAATTGTGGAAACACATGTATTTGTCTTAAAGTTAAGACATATAAAGTCAGCCAACACTACAACACTTGTTTTAAAGTTAAGACAGATATAAAGTCAGTCAACACTACAACACTTGTTTTAAAGTTAAGACAGATATAAAGTCAGCCAACACTATAACACTTGTTTTAAAGTTAAGACAGATATAAAGTCAGCCAACACTATAACACTTGTTTTAAAGTTAAGACAGATATAAAGTCAGCCAACACTATAACACTTGTTTTAAAGTTAAGACAGATATAAAGTCAGCCAACACTATAACACTTGTTTTAAAGTTAAGACAGATATAAAGTCAGCCAACACTACAACACTTGTTTTAAAGTTAAGACAGATATAAAGTCAGCCAACACTATAACACTTGTTTTAAAGTTAAGACAGATATAAAGTCAGCCAACACTACAATACTTGTTTTAAAGTTAAGACAGATATAAAGTCAGCCAACACTATAACACTTGTTTTAAAGTTAAGACAGATATAAAGTCAGCCAACACTATAACACTTGCTTTAAAGTTAAGACAGATATAAAGTCAGCCAACACTATAACACTTGTTTTAAAGTTAAGACAGATATAAAGTCAGCCAACACTATAACACTTGTTTTAAAGTTAAGACAGATATAAAGTCAGCCAACACTACAACACTTGTTTTAAAGTTAAGACAGATATAAAGTCAGCCAACACTATAACACTTGTTTTAAAGTTAAGACAGATATAAAGTCAGCCAACACTATAACACTTGTTTTAAAGTTAAGACAGATATAAAGTCAGCCAACACTATAACACTTGTTTTAAAGTTAAGACAGATATAAAGTCAGCCAACACTATAACACTTGTTTTAAAGTTAAGACAGATATAAAGTCAGCCAACACTACAACACTTGTTTTAAAGTTAAGACAGATATAAAGTCAGCCAACACTATAACACTTGTTTTAAAGTTAAGACAGATATAAAGTCAGCCAACACTACAATACTTGTTTTAAAGTTAAGACAGATATAAAGTCAGCCAACACTATAACACTTGTTTTAAAGTTAAGACAGATATAAAGTCAGCCAACACTACAATACTTGTTTTAAAGTTAAGACAGATATAAAGTCAGCCAACACTATAACACTTGTTTTAAAGTTAAGACATATAAAGTCAGCCAACACTACAACACTTGTTTTAAAGTTAAGACATATAAAGTCAGCCAACACTATAACACTTGTTTTAAAGTTAAGACAGATATAAAGTCAGCCAACACAATAACACTTGTTTTAAAGTTAAGACAGATATAAAGTCAGTCAACACTACAACACTTGTTTTAAAGCTAAGACAGATATAAAGTCAGCAAACACTATAACACTTGTTTTAAAGTTAAGACAGATATAAAGTCAGTCAACACTACAACACTTGTTTTAAAGTTAAGACAGATATAAAGTCAGCCAACACTACAATACTTGTTTTAAAGTTAAGACAGATATAAAGTCAGTCAACACTACAACACTTGTTTTAAAGTTAAGACAGATATAAAGTCAGCCAACACTACAACACTTGTCTTAAAGTTAAGACAGATATAAAGTCAGTCAACACTACAACACTTGTTTTAAAGTTAAGACAGATATAAAGTCAGCAAACACTACAACACTTGTTTTAAAGTTAAGACAGATATAAAGTCAGCCAACACTATAACACTTGTTTTAAAGTTAAGACAGATATAAAGTCAGCCAACACTACAACACTTGTTTTAAAGTTAAGACAGATATAAAGTCAGCCAACACTATAACACTTGTTTTAAAGTTAAGACAGATATAAAGTCAGCCAACACTATAACACTTGTTTTAAAGTTAAGACAGATATAAAGTCAGCCAACACTACAACACTTGTTTTAAAGTTAAGACAGATATAAAGTCAGCCAACACTATAACACTTGTTTTAAAGTTAAGACAGATATAAAGTCAGCCAACACTACAATACTTGTTTTAAAGTTAAGACAGATATAAAGTCAGCCAACACTATAACACTTGTTTTAAAGTTAAGACAGATATAAAGTCAGCCAACACTACAACACTTGTTTTAAAGTTAAGACAGATATAAAGTCAGCCAACACTACAACACTTGTTTTAAAGTTAAGACAGATATAAAGTCAGCCAACACTACAATACTTGTTTTAAAGTTAAGACAGATATAAAGTCAGCCAACACTATAACACTTGTTTTAAAGTTAAGACAGATATAAAGTCAGCCAACACTATAACACTTGTTTTAAAGTTAAGACAGATATAAAGTCAGCCAACACTATAACACTTGTTTTAAAGTTAAGACAGATATAAAGTCAGCCAACACTACAATACTTGTTTTAAAGTTAAGACAGATATAAAGTCAGCCAACACTATAACACTTGTTTTAAAGTTAAGACAGATATAAAGTCAGCCAACACTACAACACTTGTTTTAAAGTTAAGACAGATATAAAGTCAGCCAACACTATAACACTTGTTTTAAAGTTAAGACAGATATAAAGTCAGCCAACACTACAACACTTGTTTTAAAGTTAAGACAGATATAAAGTCAGCCAACACTATAACACTTGTTTTAAAGTTAAGACAGATATAAAGTCAGCCAACACTATAACACTTGTCTTAAAGTTAAGACAGATATAAAGTCAGCCAACACTACAACACTTGTTTTAAAGTTAAGACAGATATAAAGTCAGCAAACACTACAACACTTGTTTTAAAGTTAAGACAGATATAAAGTCAGCCAACACTATAACACTTGTTTTAAAGTTAAGACAGATATAAAGTCAGCCAACACTACAACACTTGTTTTAAAGTTAAGACAGATATAAAGTCAGCCAACACTACAATACTTGTTTTAAAGTTAAGACAGATATAAAGTCAGCCAACACTATAACACTTGTTTTAAAGTTAAGACAGATATAAAGTCAGCCAACACTACAACACTTGTTTTAAAGTTAAGACAGATATAAAGTCAGCCAACACTACAACACTTGTTTTAAAGTTAAGACAGATATAAAGTCAGCCAACACTATAACACTTGTTTTAAAGTTAAGACATATAAAGTCAGCCAACACTATAACACTTGTTTTAAAGTTAAGACAGATATAAAGTCAGCCAACACTATAACACTTGTTTTAAAGTTAAGACAGATATAAAGTCAGTCAACACTACAACACTTGTTTTAAAGTTAAGACAGATATAAAGTCAGCAAACACTATAACACTTGTTTTAAAGTTAAGACAGATATAAAGTCAGCCAACACTACAATACTTGTTTTAAAGTTAAGACAGATATAAAGTCAGCCAACACTATAACACTTGTTTTAAAGTTAAGACAGATATAAAGTCAGCCAACACTATAACACTTGTTTTAAAGTTAAGACAGATATAAAGTCAGTCAACACTACAACACTTGTTTTAAAGTTAAGACAGATATAAAGTCAGCCAACACTACAATACTTGTTTTAAAGTTAAGACAGATATAAAGTCAGCCAACACTATAACACTTGTTTTAAAGTTAAGACAGATATAAAGTCAGTCAACACTACAACACTTGTTTTAAAGTTAAGACAGATATAAAGTCAGCCAACACTATAACACTTGTTTTAAAGTTAAGACAGATATAAAGTCAGCCAACACTATAACACTTGTTTTAAAGTTAAGACAGATATAAAGTCAGCCAACACTATAACACTTGTTTTAAAGTTAAGACAGATATAAAGTCAGCCAACACTATAACACTTGTTTTAAAGTTAAGACAGATATAAAGTCAGCCAACACTACAACACTTGTTTTAAAGTTAAGACAGATATAAAGTCAGCCAACACTACAATACTTGTTTTAAAGTTAAGACAGATATAAAGTCAGCCAACACTATAACACTTGTTTTAAAGTTAAGACAGATATAAAGTCAGCCAACACTATAACACTTGTTTTAAAGTTAAGACAGATATAAAGTCAGCCAACACTACAACACTTGTTTTAAAGTTAAGACAGATATAAAGTCAGCCAACACTACAATACTTGTTTTAAAGTTAAGACAGATATAAAGTCAGCCAACACTATAACACTTGTTTTAAAGTTAAGACAGATATAAAGTCAGCCAACACTATAACACTTGTTTTAAAGTTAAGACAGATATAAAGTCAGCCAACACTACAACACTTGTTTTAAAGTTAAGACAGATATAAAGTCAGCCAACACTACAATACTTGTTTTAAAGTTAAGACAGATATAAAGTCAGCCAACACTATAACACTTGTTTTAAAGTTAAGACAGATATAAAGTCAGCCAACACTACAACACTTGTTTTAAAGTTAAGACAGATATAAAGTCAGCCAACACTACAATATTTGTTTTAAAGTTAAGACAGATATAAAGTCAGCCAACACTATAACACTTGTTTTAAAGTTAAGACAGATATAAAGTCAGCCAACACTATAACACTTGTCTTAAAGTTAAGACAGATATAAAGTCAGTCAACACTACAACACTTGTTTTAAAGTTAAGACAGATATAAAGTCAGCCAACACTACAACACTTGTTTTAAAGTTAAGACAGATATAAAGTCAGTCAACACTACAACACTTGTTTTAAAGTTAAGACAGATATAAAGTCAGCCAACACTATAACACTTGTTTTAAAGTTAAGACAGATATAAAGTCAGTCAACACTACAACACTTGTTTTAAAGTTAAGACAGATATAAAGTCAGCCAACACTACAACACTTGTTTTAAAGTTAAGACAGATATAAAGTCAGCCAACACTACAATACTTGTTTTAAAGTTAAGACAGATATAAAGTCAGTCAACACTACAACACTTGTTTTAAAGTTAAGACATATAAAGTCAGCCAACACTACAACACTTGTTTTAAAGTTAAGACAGATATAAAGTCAGCCAACACTACAACACTTGTTTTAAAACTATACAATTAGCTACTATAAAACAAGTGAACACACAAATATGTAATGTCTTGTTTGTCCTTGCATGGACGATGACGAACAACATGATTCATACTATGTGTACTGTATTTGGTGTAAATGAAGTCGTTAGGGGACATGACTGGGATGACATTGTGTCACATATGATTCTTAAATAAACCAAATACGGTGATCCATTATGCATGAATATTAAAAAATGGATGTAATCATGAGGTCAAGGTCAACTAATCAAGAGTATCATTGACCCATGATTATGAACAGAAAGTTTAAACAGCGATGGTAATCAATTCCACCAATATCAACAAGAGGAACACTCACCTCTTATCTTAACTCAATCAACAAAAAAAGACAACATATGATGTTGGAAATCTATGTCCTTGCTTGTGACAGGCACATTAATGTGGTGGTATTAAACCAGTTAATGGGATCCCAACCCTCCCCTCTTAAAAACTGGATCTACATGTATGTATGGTTACTAAAAATAGAACTTATCCAGAAAATGTGACTCAAAAGTGATTTAACTTTTACAAATCAATGGATATATATATTATGTAAATGCAGTCAAGGTCAGGTCAAATATATACCTGGTGGAGGTGTATAAAACTGTTTTAATTTCAAAGAAAACTTTGCAATAATTTAAAAATGGCATCAAAAATAAAAGATTACTCTATATGAGTTTTAAAGAAAACAATTTTTCTAGCTGTGAACACAAAATGGACAAAAAAAAATTCTGCACTTACACAACACATGTAAAACATACATCTCACTGAAGTTAGATCATAGATGTAAGTACAAGTGTACTGAATAAAAGAATAATAATGAGTACAATTTCTTTTGAATCCTGTATCTTAATTACATTCATATTTACATAATATATAAAACATCTGTATGTTTATTTTGATTACCCTGAACAACAAGGTCCATCTGTAATATTTTACATATCACATTTATTTTCATGTTTATATACATTTGTATACATGTACATGTACAAATATTTTTGTAACAAATTTACTTTATCCATAAAACAATCGAGTTCAAAATTCATTTTTCACCAGGTTTCTAAATTATAGGCATAAAGTGTTCTTGTGGACGATCAGTTTGCTTGGTTTGGTTTATGGTGTTTAACGCCACTTTCAACAATATTTCAGTTATATAGTGGCGGTCAGTTATATTGGTGGAGGAAACTTGAGTACCCGGAGAAAACCACAGACCTGCCGTAAGTGACTGACAAACTTGATCACATAATGTTGTATTGAGTACACCTCATTCAATGATCGGAGATACCAAGTACATGTAACTAAAAAGAGGAGTAAAGGAGTTAAAGGTTTGGGTTACTATCATTTGTTTGCTACAGTCATTAAGATATATCCTTATACATATATGTATGTACATGTTTACAAATTTATAAAGTTGAGGAGAGAAATCTACAATGGTTATAACAACAATAAGTGACAAAAACAAACAAACAAACAGACAAACATTTGTAGATTACAAGATTTTATACTCTACTCACACATTTCAGAACTATCTCAACAATGTAAATAGGGATCAAAAAAATTGTAAAATATCCTTTAATTACAAATGTATGTTCATTATTTTTTAAATTTAAGCAAAAAAAAATATATGTTAGTAGTCGTCTCAAAATGACTGATATTTTCCATTATTTTTGACCACTGCTATCTTCAAGAATAATTAATAGATTTTGCTTAAATTTAGTCAAAGGTAAAATGAAACGAATACAAAATTTGCTTAATAATTCCACCACTGCCCACAGTTCACTGCACTTTCCTCTTAAAAAAATTAATTGCCTGGTATATTTGTGAAAACTTTCAAATTCTAAATTTGGGTATTCATGAGAAATCGTCTGTGGATTATGATAAGACCACATCACAGTAGTATCAGTTTAACAAAATGTGTGTAGACACAATATTGAGTTAGTCAATAAATTGAGACCACATCACAGTAGTATCAGCTTAACAAAATGTGTGTAGACACAATATTGAGTTAGTCAATAAATTGAGACCACATCACAGTAGTATCAGCTTAACAAAATGTGTGTAGATACAATATTAAGTTAGTCAATAAATTCAAGTGTAAAAAGCTGAACTAGTTGTACATGTAAAATAAAAACAAATTTAATGTTTTTTGACCTTTCAAATATCTGACATTTAACTATGCGTTGAGGTCAAATCGTCTAATTCTGACTTTTTGTTTGTAATGATAATATGTGAGGTATTCCTTTAGTGATCTGGGTAATGGAAGCAAATTAATGCTGTCGTAAGTAATTCTGTCACTTATGGCTGCTCGACATAAATGCTGAAGTGAGAATGGAAAGTTTCTATGAAGTGGAATTGTCAACATTGGCTCAAAGAACATACAACAGTTAGGATCCTTGTAGTGTTCAATGAGTCCACAAACACTTTCTGATGCAAAAACACCCGGGTCATGACTGTCAAAACTGAACTTGTGATTCCATTGTTCTATACGAGCATGAAGAGATCTACTGTACCTACGGAAACTAACAGAGAACAAGTAATCCTCTTGAGCACTATCTCGTAATAAAAATGTACCTTCTGGTTTATTGTCTAGTAGTTGTTCAGCTTGATATCTGTCCATTACACCCCAGTAGAAGCTACAGTTGGTTATTGCATTGATGTCTGGGACCAAACAATGCATGAAGTCTATCTGAGAATGAGACTGTAACGGTTGGCTTCTTGGCCGATTTAATTGAGGATTAGTTAGCATTTCTCTTGATGCCATCATTTCACTAGAGGTCATTAACGTCCTCGGCAAGAATGTGCCTCTGACTGGGGGATACTGAATTTCCCCATAGAAATCTTCCCTCCCATTTTGATTTATCCTAGAACAAGATCCACGGCGATGGCAAGTTTCGATACTTCCTCCGACAGCACCAAGTATTGGACTCTGAATCCATACATCATTCAGATCTACCCCTTCTTCCATTTCTCTCGCACGCTGTGCAATACGCTGTTCATCAATATCCTCTGTTGGATACAATTCATCAAAATTTATTCGTTGAGACAAAAGCAAAAGATCGGTGTGACCCCATACAGAATTTGGACGAGATTGTCCTAGATCTTGAGAACCTGTTGCACGATTTGCCCACGTCAATGATTCTGTAGCACCCATACTTGAAGCCTCAGGAGCATCAGTTTCATCTGTCTTTTTGTAAGATGTACAAACACATTTCTTAGAATCATGAATTTCTGAATCGCCTTCCTGCTCATTAGTTTTGCGTGATGATTTAGGGACATGTATTCTCCCACGTAATTTTAGTGTAAAGAACTTTTTTCTCATCGTTCCCTTGTTTTCTTGTGCTGATTCTGGTTTCTTACGTCTTGTACTGGTATTTGATTGTCTTCTACACACCTTTTCAGGTCCTATTTTAACATCAGTGTTGTCCTCTATACATAACGAGTTCATTAAGTCTGTTTGATCTTCGTCATCTGTGATATCAACATATTCTGTTTCTTCGGCATCTATAGATTCAGCCGGAATTTCAATAAACTCTCCGGAAATACTATTTAAAGAGAACTGACTCCCACAACAAAAGAATGGTCTGACTGCTGAACGATACATGCGATGATTGCTCATATTAAATATTGCATTGTTGCGCTGCCGGGGTTGGTGGTCTCTATGTAAAGATCTGGCTGAGATTAATCTGTTATCTGAATCATCAGACTCTGCCTTTTCATCTATAAATAGAAATAATATATATTGATTTAAAGTATATAGGAAGTAATTAATCTAGTTAATCTTTATAAACGAGATATTAAGACTGTTGACACTAGATCTTAATACACCTAACTAAATATCAATTGGTGACAAAATAATGTTTATATGTAAATAAATCAAACCGTACTGAAGCTCTGGTCAACAAACTGGAAACATTTTATACTAAATCATACAGTGTATAAACTAAACATTTTATTTAGTAAATTAAGGATGGGCAATATTGGCTAATCATGACTTCAATGCCAATGGCTTAGGTCCATTCTACTTAATCATGTACAAGGTATATACATTAACCCTGCTTGGAAATATTTTGATCAAGGATTTATAACTGAATTATAAAAAGATACTGAACTGGTCAAGAACATTGTCAGGTGATCATAAATACAATGTTACTCAATACTGGGTATGATGTATCTGAGGTCAAGCCTTTAAATAACAGGGACCATTGTGATCATATGGCTGTTGGATTTACAACTACCTAAGAAAATCAGTGCCTAACACCACTAAAGTTGTGAGTTCGAATCCTCGATACAATATTATGTGATAAAGTTTGTCAGTGACTTGTGTCAGGTTGGTAGTTTTCTCTGGTTTCCTCCACCAATAAAACTGACCGCCACGATATAACTGAAATATTGTTGAAAGTGTTGTTCACTAACACCATAACCCTAAACCCCCCTTTAAATATCATCTGAATAAATTTATTAGACATCTGTTATATGGAATGCTTTAAATACAAAACTATAATTTAATATCACAAATCAACAGACAAATCACATGTTAGTTTAGTAAAACGTGACATTTTGTTCATTTCAAGAAATTTCTATTTTAGTATTTTGTGTCCATCCCTTCCTGATTGGATAACTCAGCTGTCAGAATTAATTTAGAATCAGGACCACCCAAGGACTATGCAAGTCCATTTAGTTTAAAATTGACAGCTGCTAGTCAATTTGGACAAGATAAACATATGCAACATTATTTTATGTTACAGAGTGGAGAATATATATAAATTGTACCTTAGTAGAAACAACACAAGGTTTTCAGGACAAACTACAAAATGTAAATTAAAAGACACTACACGTACATGTACATGGACATAATTTATTAATTGTTCCTCACTTCTCATTTTTCCCAAATTCACACAAAACTACAATTTTTGTTTAATTACAGAGGTCATTTCTTGGCCAATATTCCAAATAGGTTTGCTCAAAAACACAAATTATTTTGAATTTTTTCTTCACTCTTTTATATAATGATGCAAGATTTTTTTTAAATTAACAAGTTAACACAAATCATAAACTACATTGTACTATATAATTATACAATTTTTAAACAAAAAAATTCAAGACTGTTTAAATTGTTAAAAGTTGAAAACTATGAATAAATTATATGAAAAAATGACTTTTATCATTTAAAAAAACAACACATACATGTATTACATGATGAAATATAATATACAGGTTAAAATGGGAAGTGACAAACAATTATGTCCACTCACTGTTATATACATATACAGTCAAACCTGTCCATGCAGTCACCTGTATTAAAAGGTCATATTTTTTTGGCCCCATCATAGAAAATTTCATATGAATTGAATCTCTTTTAAGAGGTCACCTGTCTTGTAAGGCCACATTTTCTTTGTCCCAAAGGTGACCTCTTAATACAGGCTTGACTGTATATACATGTACAATGTAGCTAGCAGATATTAACATGGCTATGGATTCTATGTGTAATATACTGATGAGAGATGAAAACAGACTTTTAGTTATTTAATGTTCATATCTACATATATATATACATGTACATGTATATATAGACAGTAACAAATATGTCAAAATATCTTATATATTATTCTATTTGTTTGATAATATCATTGTATTTTCTTTCTAAAATACTGTACATGTACAATGTACAAATGTATATTTTGTTGTTTACTTATTATAAATACATTACTATTAGAATCCATTAAAATAAAGGTCACCACTCTACTTAATCTCGCCAAAAGGCATATTTTGTTAAAGGATTTCCTGTTATGTATACCTTTTTTTTACAGCAATGTCCTACCAGTAATATAAACATACCAGAGGCTCTCAAGAGCCTGTATCACCCACCTGATTTATATAGACAATGAATAAAACTGATGATGATTATTGTCCAGCAAAAGTCATCACAGGAAGAAATATCATATGGAACCTATCAAAATCTGACTTAAAATAAAAGTTCTACATTTTGGGTGTTGCTCCTATTTTGACCCCTTATCAAGACAAGAACTATACAAAATCTGTTGGATTTTGCAAAGAAATTAAATGGAAAAATTACATACAAATCAGACTTAAAATTAAAAAAAAATTTTTTTTGGATGTAATGTTGGTCCCATTTGGCTCCACTCAACCCCATTTATTTCGGAAACTATAAATAATATAAGAGATAGATCAAAACTGCTTGAAAAACCAGAGGCTCCCAGGAGCCTGTAATCGCTCACCTGGATCAAAGCTGCTTTCAATAACAACGCAACTGCACTGTGGTTGCCATCTTGGCGGGAAAGCGCAACTGCCTGACACAATTTTGGAAGAGGACCATCCAATGACTATTCCATCAAATTTGGTTTTAATTGAGCTACTGGTTCCAGACAAGATGGTTTTTATGTGAATTTCCCATAGGGTCCTATGTTAAACTAAGTACAGCTGTGCAGCCATCTTGGTCAGAGGGCGGGACCACCAGACACAATTTTAGAAGAAGGACCACCCAAGAATTATTTCAGCAAAGTTTGGTTGAGATTAGCCCAGTAGTTTCAGAGGAGGTTTTTTTTTAAATTTCATCCCCCCTTTTTTCTAATTTGCATAATCGGCAAAAGTTCAAAGTTCATAAAAAGTCCTGTAATACATGTTAAAAAGCTCATCATTATGCTTATACAGTTCAAATTTGGGCACATTCTGGCTTAAAATAGAGCAGTTTTGGCCTTTTGAAGAAATTTCTATTTTTAGTAACGGTGGCCATCTTGGATACAGGACGGCGCTGACGGACACAATTTTGAGAGGGACCCACTCATGGACCATCCCTGCCAGGTTTGGTTTAATTTGGTTCAGCGGTTTCAGAGGAGAAGATTTAAATGTGATCTTTTATCAAAATATGCCTAATTTGCATAATCGGTATAAATCGGCTGAAAGAAAAATAAAAAAAAAAACCCCGAACATATGCTAAACTACTCCTTGCCATGTAGCTGCAGTTCAAATTTGAGCTCATTTTGACTTATACTAAAGCAGCAATGGACAATTGAAGACATTTCTATTTTTAGTAACAGCAGCCATCTTGAATGGAGGGCGGGGCTGTCGGACACAATTTTGAAAGGGACCCACCCAGGGACCATCCCTGCCAGGTTTGGTTTAATTTGGTTCAGCGGTTTCAGAGGAGATTTAAATGCGATCTTTTATCAAAATATGCCTAATTTGCATAATCGGTATATATCGGCTGAAAGAAAAATTTCACAGAAAAACCCGGAATATATGTTAAACTACTTCTTGCCATGTAGCTGCAGTTAAAATTTGAGCTCATTTTTACTTGCAATAAAGCAGCAATGGACAATTAAAATTTCATCCCCCCTTTTTTCTATTTTTAGCTTGGCGGCCATCTTGGTTGGAAGTCAGGATCACCGGACACAATTTTGGAAGGGGGCCATCCAAGGACCATTCCACCAAAGTTTGGTTGCAATTGGCCCAGTGGTTTCTGAGGAGAAGATTAAAATGTGAAATGTTGACGGACGGACGACGGACAAAAAGTGATGACAATAGCTCACATGGCCTAAAGGCCAGGTGAGCTAATGAAGACAGGAAATTTCATAATAATAGGACACAATTTCAACCCCCTTACTAGGATCATCCCAGCCAAGTTTATTTTAATTTGGTTCAGTGGTTTCAGAGCAAAAGATTTAAATGTGATCAAAATATGCCAAATTTGCATAGTCTGTATAAATCTGCTAAAAAAAAAACCGGGAATATATGTTGAACTACTCTTTGCCATGTAGTTAGAGTTAAAATTTGAGCAATAGATAATAAAATAAATTTCTATTTTTAGTAATGGCCACCATCTTGAATAGAGGGCTGTCTGACACAATTTTGAAAGGAGACCACCCAAAGATCATCTCACCTAAGTTTGGTTTAATTTGGTTCAATGGTTTCAGAGGAGAATATTTAAATGTGAAAGTTTACGATGTACGATGGATGCCAAGAGATGGAAAAAGCTCACATGGCCTTTGACAATACTACTAGAAGCTCTCAACACAATCAATTCAAATCTTCAAAGAAAAAAACACACATAGAAATTAAATGCAAAATAAATTTCTATATATGTCCCAAACATGCAAAATTTCATAATTTGGGACCCTTTTTCAAATAAAATATCAGTACCTAAATTTCTTTAATAGCCTACATTTTGTACATCAAATAATGTAACAGTAACCAATTAAAATTGGATGATAAACTGTATAAACAAAACAATTATTTTGACCCCCCCCCCCCCCCCCCTTTTATGTAAAAAACTAAAAATTAAAATTACATAATAATGCAATGCATTATTCTAAAAGAATTTTCCTAACAACAACATTCACAAAAAAAACCTCATCAAAACCAATACACATTTCACATACAAAAAGCAAGTTTGGGCCTCTTGTTTGGAAATGTGTTGGTAGATTTACCCCAAATCAATCCAAACCTTTATTTTGTGACATGAATCATTTTGTTAAAAAATCAGAAAGATCAGTCAACTAGAACAAAAGTTATTGCAGGAAACCATTGTGTCTATAGACTGAACACACTGAAAGTCCCAAAACATATAATACAAACTGATCATTTTTACTGATGTATAAAAATTTAATTTTTCTCTTCCTCTCCTACATTTTGTATATTTCATCACCATCAGGGCCACCAAGAGAATTTTTGGGCCCTAGGGCAAAAGGAAACTTGGCCCCCTCCTCCAATTCTCCAAATATTGATACTCAAACTAAGTCCACCACGTGTGTCATAAGCATGGAATCAGTACAACAAAAATGAATTGATGAATTGTGATTTAGAAAACAGCTTTCTACTTGTTTATTTGTCTGGACCCTTAATTATAATGATCTGGTACATTTATTAATAGATGTATTTTTATAAACTAAAAACAATAGTCAAATTATTTTATCGACAACCAAATATAAAATATATCTTCACTAATTTAATGCCCTAGGCAGCTGAATAAGTAAACAATAATGAACATTACATAAATTGTTTTACCCACTTGCCTTCGTGAGAATATTAATCAGTTTGAAGTTAAACTGAAGCCAATATACCAAAATTTAGTAGAAACTACTTTTGATACCAACAACTATTGTAGGCCTACTTTGGTCAGTTGACTTATGCGTGTCCGAGATGTCATCCTTTATTTTTTATCTCTCTCTCGACATCTTTTGTGCCGACCCGCTCAGTATACTTTGATTATAATTTGTTTAATTTGCATGTTGCAATGTGTGACAATGACAATGTGGTGACTGACAAAGTGAAATTAATAAATAAATAAAAAATAAAGGCTCACCTGAAGCTGAACGGAATCAATTGAGATTAACAAAAGTCTGATCCTGTCTACTCACCATTAATGAGCCCCTCCCCCTGCAATCCTCGATCTGCTACTCTCTGATGTATTTCTTAGGGACTTAGCCTGGGTCCTCATTTTCTATGAATTTGTCTATAGCAAATCACTTAGGCCTACATATTTCAGAGCCCTTATATAAAAAATTAGTGGGCCCCTCCTCCTGCAACCCTCGATCTACCAGTGTCAATGGTTGTTCTTAGGAGAGTCCAAGCAGTCACACTTGGCCCTCATTTGAGTCATTTAATATACATTTACAAGTCGAAAATCAATAAACATATGTACATGAAAGTTGTTATACATGTACGGTACATCATCAAGGGCCCTATTAAAGTCATTTGTGGGCTCCTTCCTGAAACCTGGGGCTACTGTATGAAGAATTTTATATCCACTACACGAAATTGTCATTCACATATTCACGAAAGAACACATTTTATTTTGTTTTTCTTGCTCAAGGTACACCCTCGTTTTTTTACCTCGTTTGGCTTGTGGGACCCCTAAGCCCCATGGGCACCACCCCGGCTGACCCCCCCCCCCCCTCTCAGTGGGCCTGATCACCATGATCACAACAAAACATTAAGAATGATTCATATAAAATTTATACATGTACTATAATGATTAATTTGATTGAAATGAATGCCTTATCAATGTTTAATTCACAATGACTTGTATCTTCAAGTTGTGTTATTACCAAGCCTCTGGCAGTCTGCTACTTATGTATTAGCTATAAAGTTATAAGTTTCCAAGAAGTGTATACCGGTATTGAAAATAAATTAAAAAAACCAGAAGAGTGCATTTCTTGTAATTATTACCGTTTTCCCACAAAAAATCAATATCAGATAGAACACTGCTTCAGACCAAAATCAAATAATGAACATAGAAAATTGAATTAGTGTACCAGCCCTACCTTTTTCCTGGAACTGTTTTCATTACTTAACTCTCTACAACATTATCACAAACTGACTCCATCCAATATGTAATCCACAACTAATTTGATAAAAATATTGACAACAAATCTAGAGGAGAAAATCAACCAGTCCCTCACTTCAGAAAACTGTTTTATATTTATTTATTATGAGAAGATTTTACAAGTGAGGCCTGGAGACATATGTTGTAGTCATTATGTATTTCCTGTGCTAGTTTGCTACACACTTCCTGTTTACAAACAAAATATTCCTTAAATGTGACATGCCATTTCAATTAACCTCGTCTTAAGTTTAAGAAGCAATCTCCGACTTTTTGTTTCTGTCATTGTCCTTGACTTTTTAATTCATTTTAAAGGATCATATCTTTAGTTTTTAATGTCTTCCACTTGTAAAACATTTAATATCTGAAGAAAGACATTTATTTTTTAGAATGTACTGCAGTACTCTATAGGACATCTGTTCTAGAAACATATATATGGTCTATAGATTTATGCCTATTATTTTTGATGAGTTTGACAGACATTTCTAATTGACTGGTAGCTCAATTTAAAAGACATCAGACAAATAAAAATATGAACACAAGACATCAAAAATAATTCCATGTATCATTTATTTTGTTATTGCAGCATCTGTTTCTAACTTATACAGACACTACAGCTTAATAGTTTATGGGTAATTATTTATACAGGAGTTTATATTTCAGGAAAATTCTATCTGGCCAAAATTCAGACTAGGAAGAAAAGGACTCAGAATAGAAAATACTTCATAGGGTTATTATGATTCACATAGACTCCACCTTTTATAGGTGTATCATATAACAGGTGACAATAAAGGGCTATGCTGTGTGCTGAGCTCAGCATGCTGACAAGGGAAAAAGGAAATTGCTTGACATTAACTTTCTTACCAACCTGTCCATTCAGACTAGTAGCCTGAAGTTTTAGTTGTCTGTAAGCAGGAAATACTTGTCCAATTTCTTTTATTTATTCATTTATTTATTTATACAGGAGCCTGTAATCGATTACCTGGATCAAAGCTGCTTTCAATAACAATGCATCTGCACTGTGGTGGCCATCTTGGTGGGACAGCGCGACTGCCGGACACAATTTCGGAAGAGGACCATCCAATGACTATTCCATAAAAGTTTGGTTCTAATTGAGCTACTGGTTCCAGACAAGATGGTTTTTATGTGAATTTCCCATAGGGTCCTATGTTAAACTAAGTTCAGCTGTGCAGCCATCTTGGTCAGAGGGCGGGACCTCCAGACACAATTTTGGAAGAGGACCATCCAATGACTATTATATCAAAGTTTGGTTCCAATTAAGCAACTGGTTCCAGACAAGAAGATTTTTATGTGAATTTCCCATAGGGTCCTATGTTAAGCTAAGTTCGGCTGTGGTGGCCATCTTGGTCGAAGGGCCGAACCGCCGGACACATTTTTGGAAGAGAACCATCCAATGACTATTTCATCAAAATCTAGTTCTTATTGAGCAAATGGTTTCAGACAAGAAGATTTTTATGGGAATTTCTCATAGGGTCCTATGTTAAATTAAGTTCGGCTGTGGTGGTCATCTTGGTCGGAGGTCTGAAATGCTGGACACAATTTTAGAAGGGGACCACCCAAGGATCAATTCAGCAAAGTTTGGTTGAGATTGGCTCCATAGTTTCAGAGGAGAAGATTTTTTTTAAATTCCATTCCCCCTTTTTATATTTTTAGCTTGGCGGCCATCTTGGTCGGAAGTCAGGATCACCGGACACAATTTTGAAAGGGGGCCATCCAAGGACCATTCCACCAAAGTTTGGTTGCAATTGGCCCAGTGGTTTCTGAGGAGAAGATTTTTATGTGAATTTCCCATAGGGTCCTATGCACTAAGTTCGGCTGTGGGGGCCATCTTGGTCGAAGGGCCAAACAGCCGGACACATTTTTGGAAGAGAACCATCCAATGACTATTTCATCAAAATTTAGTTCTTATTCAGCAAATGGTTTCAGACAAGAAGATTTTTATGGGAATTTCCCATAGGGTCCTATGTTAAATTAAGTTCGGCTGTGGCGGCCATCTTGGTCGGAGATCTGAAATGCCGAACACAATTTTGGAAGGGGACCAACCAAGGATCATTTCAGCAAAGTTTGGTTGAGATTGGCTCAGTAGTTTCAGAGGAGAAGATTTTTTTAAAATTTCATTCCCCCTTTTTTCTATTTTTATCTTGGTGGCCATCTTGGTTGGAAGTTGGAATCAACGGACACAATTTTGGAAGGGGGCCATCCAAGGACCATTCCATCAAAGTTTGGTTGCAATTGGCCCAGTGGTTTCTGAGGAGAAGATTTTTATGTGAATTTCCCATAGGGTTCTATGTTAAGCTAAGTTCGGCTACGGGGCCATGTTATATACAGTACCACGGAACTCAGCAGAAAATGGGCTTTCATTTGGTATTTTTCTGGGTTCTCTGGAGCATCCTGGTATTGCAAACACTTCGACAGTTTGTATCGATGATGGATGTTGACCGAGGGGGGGACACTCATGTTTACTTGCGGGGGGGGGGCTGTTCGAATATATCGATGCATAGATGCTAAAAGAAGAAGTTTATGATTATGTGGGGGATTTCACTGTGAAGAATGGTCAATTATACTATAATTTGTGTTCTGTCAGGTTAGGGTAGGTATCATATTTGACAGAAATTGATGATAATTTCGACTCGACCCCCCAAAATGAGAAAATATGAGCAAACTGTCGAAGTGTTTGCAAAACCAGGATGCTCCAGAGAACCCAGAAAAATACCAAATGAAATCCCATTTTCTGCTGAGTTCCGTGGTATATAACATTGTCCCTTTCTACGTTTTATTTATAGTTCATACTCACTTTTCTTTCTGCGACTGGTAAAAACAACCTAAAAAAACATACACCCCTTGGTTTACAAAACTACCCCCCCCCCCTAATGTTTGCTTGTACACGGTGTACTAGCCTGAAAGCCAAATTTAGAAAAAATTTCTATTTATTCAAACAAATTCTTTCAAAATTTTCACTTCTCCGAATCCAGTTTTACTTGTCCCCGGTTTCTGGCAAGTGGGTTAGCATGAAGACTGCCAAGATTTTTGGCTTCATCTAATGACTCGAGTGGATGACTATGAACGTGTACTTTTGGTTGCTAAATTTGATCAGATTTTTATTTCGACTATTAATACCATATTGGGCATAACCCTATAACATTACGTGAAAAGTATGTTTTTATTCATCAACATAATAATATAACCAATACCCACTAAACAATAGAGTACAGAATATTCACAAAAGAATAATAAGAGATTATTACATGACATTTTCCATATCGGTGCTGGTATCAGTCCAAGACAGCCATATCAAGCCCAACAGCGAAGCTGGAGGGCTGATATTGGTCGAGTGCTGATACTACTACTAGGGATTATATGGAAAATTTCACGTCTTAATCTATTTATCACATATTTTATATATTGACTTTTTCCAAGCATTGACTTTTATATCAAGATCTTCGAATTGACAAATTGCGAAAATAAATCTTTAGGATAGTTGCCTTTGTTCAACTTGCAAATAATTTTGTTTTGAGTTTGGTTTCAAAAAGATATCAAACAATGTCGATCTGTACAATGACGTTAGAAAGTGTTTGTAAAATCTACCCAAGATGTTGGCATTTGAATGGAAATTGCTATTCAACACGACGTATACATTTGAGCCAATTATTCCGTTTCAAGTTATTTTGAAATGAGTTAATTTGATTGAAATACGATTTTATGCATATTTTCATACATCTTTCTTAGTACTTTGACATATAATGTTTGACACCATTGCACAGATACCGGAAGTTGAATTCGGGGGCAAATATCGATATTTGAGGGCAAATACCCAACACTGACTTGCGGCTATTATTGGAACTGCAAAAACGAACATATTGCAATAAAATATCTGATAACATGTATTAATGCCAATAATAGCTGTTTCGCTCAAGTCATTTGCACTGAAAGATCACCAGTAAACTTAAATTGTGAGCATCAAAATCAGTGATTGATGTCTGCGGATACACAAGTCATGATACAACATCACACCAATATAGCAGCATACAAACAATGCCTCTTCCCACGCACCATACAAGAATGGAACCGGCTCCTGATTGCGGTAACAAATGCCACAAATACTCTCAGAGATGGCCTTGCAACAAACAGCATTGTAAATGCCACTACTTAATGTATTGTTGTTGTGTATCAATCATAATTGTTATTTGTATATGCCCTCCTGGGGCCCTGATTTGGTTAATAAACTGATTTGATTTGATATAGTTTTAACTGTACATTTGGATTTTATACAGTGTATGTATAAAGTTATTTTGGATTTTAAATCTGAGGCAGTGGCATCCTCATCCTACGACAGGTCAAGTTTTACAGTCGTCACCGACTCCTGACCTCATATCAGAAGAAGATGAGCCTTATTCCCAATTACCCCAGGTCTTTTCGCTGCTATATTTTGTAATAAATTTAAATATATTGGAAACATTGATTTCTTGCTTTTTAATTTATTTTTTAGTACACATTTTAAAGTCTTTATACAGTATTCTGAATGGTGAACTTGGTTTTTAAGTTTTATTGTATTTATTTCTGCTTTGTTGATACAACGAAGAGAGGAGTGCTGATGAAGAGCTGTACAACAGAAAATAACAAATGATAATTTCATCAATACAACAAAAAATATAGAATAATTCTCCAAAAATCTGAAATGTAATCATGGTAATGTTATTGTATTGACAACAATTTAATTATTTATGTATATTTATGTATAAAAATATTTTTGTAATCATTAGTCAGAATGAACGCCATTCAATCTCTACGGTCATATAATATTACACATACCAAAACGAAAGAAAATAACAATATTTCTGGTCACTTACCATTGCTTTTACTCTGCATTGTTTTCAACGAATTGTCATATTTTTTATGAATGAACAGGAAATAGTTTGCGTAGGTGTGGGAGTGACGTCATGTCACAATAATGGGACTTATGGACTGGAACCCTCCACTCGCTCTATCTCTATCTATTAGCTAGCATCATTATTCTATTAATGTAGGTACCAGTTTAGAAAATTGCTCGGTAAAGTGAAGCTTTATAGTTTCTATGTTGATATATGTATCTTTTATTATACAATTTAGTATATATGTTATTTAGCATATTGAATACTTTCCCTGGCTGCAACATCTACAAATAGTGTACATAATTTGATTTTGTATATAACTACTATTGTTTGGACTTTCTTTCTCTTTAATTGTATAAATTTATGCCCCTAGGGCCCCCACATTGGCTTAATAAAATATCTTGTATCTTGAAAGATACAAATAAGGGTAATAACAAAATTACCGAACTCCGAACAATCTTACAAAGGGAAAGTCAAAACTCATAAGTATATAAACAGACAAATTCAGTCAATAACCGGAAAACTGTGAAAACCGTAATGACCCTGACTTGGTACGGGGTCCGACCTATAATCCGACAGTCCGATAGTCCGACGGTTCGATAGTCCGACAAATGCTTTATTTCTTTGAAAGTTAACACTATAACATGTGTAATATGGGGCCAGAAACCGAACCGTTTACTCACCAAAGAAAGGTCCAGAACATCGGAAACACGATATCATAGACGGACAAACAATTGGCAGGGCCACACAAGTACTCAAAAAATACATATATGAACAACACGGACTCCATAAAAACCTGGATCCAATCGTGATGAACCGGTAGTGTAAGTACACCGTATATTTTTTTAGTAGCGACTACTTCAGGCTTTATTCAAGTAGCGTGTAGCCGAGTCCAGCCAAGAAAAGTCACTATTGAAAAGAAAGATGAAATAAATGAATACAAAAAAATAAGAAATACAAAATAAAAAAGGAAAAGACAAAAAGAAGAGCGTAGCAGTGTCCCCCGCCTTTTATCATGGAATATTTATGTTAAAAAGCAATGTCGACACATCAATAGAGCTGGATACAATAAAGTGTGCGAATTGATTGATTGATTGCTTAAGGTCCAGCAAGCAATATTTCAGTCATATTCAGGATGAGAAAAGTTTGTAAACAAAAAATCAGAAAGAGGGGACTCTGGGATGGGTCAACATGGGCAACGACTTAACACAGGAAATTGTTTTTCTGTCTCTTCCGACAACAAGTTGGTCCTATTTATATTCCCCGGGATTCCGACGGGTGACCCTGCTATAGTCGCCTTCTACGACAAGCGCATATATATAAAAAGTTACAATTGAAGGAATTTTCCCTAAGTGACCCCTTATATCACGGAAAGAAACAGCATCGGAATATGACAAAATAAACAACTGTGCCATGATACGCCCCCCCCCCCCCCCTCCCCCTTTATGACAATTGAAGGTCAGTTGCTCAGCGTGGGAACAGTAATTAATATGCTGGCATTTTTTAAACCAATTAATTGTATATACCATATGAAAACTGGCGTTTTCCAAACTGACTTAAATCACACCTCTCACTTGCTCCCCCTTTTATCAATACAATGTATGTCACGACGTGACCTATCAGTAAAAGAGGGAACAAGTGAGAGATGTTATCGTACGAGGCGTGGACGGACGGACGAACAGCGGTATGCGGCGTATAAAAATGAATGGCCCATATCCTGAAATTACGAATATATCATTTTTGGCCAAATTATTTTTCAAAGCTTTCATCAGTTTAAAGCATTTGTCGGACTATCGGACCGTCGGAATATCGGACTTTCGGATTATAGCTACGGCCCCACTTGGTACAGGCATTTCTAAAGAAATGGTGGGTTGAATCAGATTTTAAAGCGCCAAACCTCCCCCTTTCATTACGGCTTAAAGTTTCCGACTGTCACTATAACAGTATTTATAACAATACTTGAACAAAACAGGTAAAACAGTTGACAAAGCAGCACCAAACTCAGTGAAGTAAATGTCAAAGACACTTTTACGTCTCTGCAGAAATAATTATAAGCGATGCATTTTCATATAGTGAAAATGTATAAAGATAAAGAAGTCCAAAATGTCAAGAATTTTTTTGTCAATGTGTGACGTAAAAATATTTTTGACATTTACGTCACCGAATATGGTACTGCTTTGACAACTATTTTACCTATTTTGTTCCTGTATTTAAATACTGTTACAATGACAGCCGGAACCTTTGAACCGTAATGAGAGCGGGAGGTTTGGCGCCTTAAAATCTGATTCAACCCACCATTTCTTTAGAAATGCCTGTACCAAGTCAGGGTCATTACGGTTTTCACAGTTTTCCGGTTGTTGACTGATTTTGTCTGTTTATATAATTATGAGTTTTGACTTTCCCTTTATAAGATTGTTCGGAGTTCGGTAATTTTGTTATTACCTTTATTGATAACAAATATTTTTGACATTTTTGTTGACACCTTATCTTTATACATTTTCACTATATGAAAATCCATCGTTTATAATCTTTTCTGCAGAGACGGAATATATTTCGACAAGATCTTGGTATCGGAATATAAACTTTTTAAGAGATCGAATAAGGCGAATCTTTTTATAGCCCTGGTCCAGTAGCCTGTTTCTCAGATGAAGATGACGTTTCAGGAAATCAGAATAATTGCCACTGGCCCTTGCATAACGAATCAATACAATACATTGAAGATATCATCGAAATTAAATGAAGATGATGAATTCAGAGCGTCTTTTTTTTTTTAGATATATTATAACATTATTCGTATCAATGGAAACACAGGCACTCTGGTAGACTCTTTGATTTTCGTTATTTTCATTAAAATTAAATATTTTCCCTATTTTCCCTATTCTAACCTTCTCTACGCAGAATCACCTAATTTTGACGTATTTTACACATTTTGATACAACCCATTTTTTCTATGAATACTATGACGTATTTTACACATTTTGATACAACCCATTTCTTCTATGAATACAATAATATCTTAATATTTATTGTAAGCAAAAAGCTGAACTTTTGCACCAGAAATTCTGCAAGTACATATTAGGTGTACACAAAAATCAACAAATTTTGCTGTTCTATCAGAACTTGGTAGATTTCCTCTTCATTTTAATGTCATTAAAGCAATGATTAGATATTAGGATAGACTTAAAAAAAATTGAAGAAATGTTTCCTCTTTTGCATGCAGCATATAAAGAATCTATATCAATTGATGATTCAAATCATGCCTCTTGGTTTTCTTCAATGAAATTTATTAGCAATAAAATAGCTCAATCTTTGGATATGAAAAACAATGAGATAAGTAATGCAATTTTAAATAAGTTTTTCATTAATGAATGGAACAAAAATAAAGAAAAATTCTCAGATGGCAAATTGAGCACTTATATAACTGTAAAAAACAACTTTGGTTTTGAAAAATATCTTGACAAAATTAAGAATTTTGAACAGAGGAGAACTTTGACTTGATTTAGAATCTCTGCTCATAAGTTAGCCATATTCTGTATTCTGTAATTGTTATTCTGCCAATCAAGGCACACCTCCTATTAGCAGGAAGAATCTTATCTACTATCCTCCACCACGTAATAAGTATACAATCCACGATAGTGACTAGAGTCTATCACGACATAACATATAATACTATAAAATCTAAAATACTAAAAATAAAGTTTTAAGTGAACCTTGTGTACCCCAAGACCAAGATTGATTGATATCTGCTTATGATATTACTGACTATTTGCTGTTAATTTATTCAATAAATAAATCTATGCAGATTTTAGCAAAGCATAGCGTTTATTATGCAGGGCATACAAAAGTTGACGACAGATAGGTTCCAGACTGTTACTGATAGAATCAGTTAATTTTGTATGTTCATCACCAACCACATATGCAAAGGGGTTAATAATTTTTTGTAGCATATCTATTTTTCCGCCTAATTTCAGTTCGGCAAATATACTGCTCACCTCGACCGAGATTCCTCTGCCGTCTAACGGCTTTTATGGATTTGCTGTAGCCGTGGGACGTCAGAGCGCTATATATACGGAAAACAGCGGATTTGCTTCTCCAAGTCTGGGTCAGCACATTTCCACGTTTCGTGGCTATCGGATTTTATTTTCTATCAGAAACCCTTATATAAATCGCTTCACCAATCATTTTTCTATTCATTCATAACCATCTTACCCTCAGAAAGTGGTGCTACACTCCATTACAGCACGATTTTGCCTTAGATCCTATGATTCCGCCATTTGTCTTCCATTTTTCAAACATTTGTCACGTGACTACGAGAAAACCACGATTACCGCAATGTATCATGGGAGATGATTTGCATATAAACAAACAAACAAATATTTGTATTGCCAATCATACACGCCTGTTAAGGCAGAACAATTAACATAAAATTTAATACAGTTGATTATATTGATTGGTAATGATTTTAACAGCAATAGTGAATTACAGATAACCATAAGAAAAAAAAATGATGTAGTACCTTGTCCAAAAAGGGGGGACGTAACACATACTCTTTCCGAAGCCCGTTGGTAACACTCTGCCATCGAATCTTTTCTTTCCAACACATTCTGTATTATTTCTTTCTGCTCTGCTTTGATCTATAGATGGACTGTTTGTCCTGCAGAATACGCTTAAATGTATCGTCTTCCATGTGATTTGAATGTTGTTTACGTATGCAAATAATGCTCAAATAATTTGGTGCGCTGAATTAAGTAGCTCCCATCATGCAATGCGTTACTGTTATCATTCAGTTAGTATCGCGAGATCACGTTTGTAGATTCGAATATGGAAGTCAAATGGCGGAATAATAGGATCTAAGGCAAAATCGTGCTGTAATGGAGTGTAGCACCATTTTCTGAGGGTAAGATGGTTATGAATGAATAGAAAAATGATTGGTGAAGCGATTTATATAAGGGTTTCTGGTAGAAAATAAAATCCGATAGCCACGAAACGTGGAAATGTGCCGACCCAGAGCTGGAGAGGAAAATTCGCTGTTTTCCGTATATATAGCGCTCTGACGTCCAACGGCTACAGAAAATCCATAAAAGCCGTTAGACGGCAGAGGAATCTCGGACTATGTTAACCCCTGCCTCCTGTATTATTTTACTTAAGATTGGAGTTCTAGTTTCTTCTAATTTTTCACATACTATTAGAAAATGAGTAGTTGTTTCCTCGGATTTTTTACATAAGAGGCAAATTGGACTTGTTGATTTCTTTGAAAATGCAGCTTTATCAGATTGTAGTATATAATTTCCTGTTACAATTTTAAGACGTATGGGTATTCTTGCGATGTCCCTTATATTATAGGTAGTTGATTTTGCTAGTGGATGAACTTTTCCAAACGTCAGGTGATTGTCCATAAATTTCAAACTTTTGTATAATTTGGCTTCTTCTAAAAGTCTTGATTTCCAATAACTTAAGTATAAATTTTTGTTTTAATAATCTTTTTCCATTGGTTTTTTGATGGAGGATTTTCTAGATAATTATATATATTGAGAATATCATACGGTATTTCAGGCAGAGCTCTTTTATTTCGGTAAACCAACTGTGGCTCTCATGGGATTTTATTGTGAGTTGCCTTTCTGCAAGCTTCCATTCGATAGACGACTTTTTTGCTCTTGTTATGTTGCCATATAGTGTTATAGCTTTAATATGCATTTCTGCTTCTATAGGGAGAGTCCCAGCTAGAATGAAAACTGCCGGATCAGCCATGTTAATATATAGCGACAGAATTTGTTTATCCATTTTTTATATTGCCTATTAATATTGTTCGAATTCTATCCTTTTGGTAATACTATTTCTAAGCCGTAGGTTAATATTGGCAAAATAAATGCTCTTATCATGGACATGGCGGTCTCAGGATCAAGGCCATTTTCTCCATGTAAACCGGTACCCATTAGACTATAAAGTGCCCTTCTGGCTTTTCTAATATTTTCTGTGACGGTTGTCATCGCAGAGCAATTTTCAGATTTTTGAATACCTATATGAGATGCCTGGGTGACTATTGGCATATTACAGTTATTTAATTTCCAAAAGCCCTCGTTAATTTCCATTGATTTACATTTACTTTTTACTGGTAAAACGACACTTTTTGTCGGCTGAAGAAGATATCCTTCTCTTTTGCTGAAATCTACCACAATATCGATCATGGTCTGTAGCTCAAGAGGATTGTTTGATATAAGTGCTACATCGTCAGTACAACTTGGTGCACAGCAATTTATATTGCCAATTTTTCCTCCTAAGCCAGAGTTGGAGAATATGTCTAATAATGGATTTATATATACTGTATACAAGTCAGCACTAAGTGCACCTCCTTGACGAACACCTTGCTCTATAATGAAGAATTCTTCAGATATTTGACCATTCCATTTAATATATGATTTTGCATTTTGATATAAGTTTTGTAATAATAAAATAGACTGCTTTGAAATTCCAATTTGAAATAATTTCCTGATAAGATTTGCGTGGATTACCACATCAAAAGCGGATTTACCATCCAGCATTCATAGCCAGAAATTATGGGTACTTTGCTCATTTGCATATCTAAGATGGCGACGCCGGGACTCTGCAATTTTCATATGATCTATATAGACGATTATCATTCATAATTGCATGTGTGTCATTTTCTGAACTTGAAAATGATACATTGAATCAAGCTGAATTAAATGAAATAAAAATTAATGAAAACAATTAAATATTCGAGGTTCCTGGACTAAATGGAAATCCGAGGCGACGAACCCTTATTTGGCCTTACGAGTCTATGTAAAAATATCTGAAATACATGAAACTGGTGGCGTGTGACACAAAATTTAGCAATGAATGACATTTGGCGACATATTTTCTAAGATTAATTTAGATTCCTCAATAAAATTAATCTCGTTGAGATTAGGATTCCGAAGAAATTTTCTGTCTGTTCTTCATCCTAATCTCGTTTCAAGCCCTATTAAGGGTATTCTGGAAATTTTAAATTTGACCCCCCAGTGCATTCCGATGGATATTTTGGCATGGACGGATTGTGTCAGATCAAGTGCAGGTAAGATTTCATAAATAGACATATTTTCTAGTTCAAAACATGCTGTAGCAAAATTCGTGACGATTTTGATCACGTGGTGTAGTTCATGAGTTCAGTAAAATGGCGGTCAGTTTAAACAGTTAAAGTGGATTTTGGATTATTTTGTCGGATATGCGCTGTAAAAGGTAAGGAAATATCAATATTTTTGCAGATTTGAACTGGTAAATATGTCTATTATGAAATCTTACCTGCACTTGATCTGACACAATCCGTCCATGACAAAATATCCATCGGAATGCACCGGGTGGTCAAATTTAAAATTTCCAGAATACCCTTAACAGGGCTTGAAACGAGATTAGGATGAAGAACAGACAGAACATTTCCTCGGAATCCTAATCTCAACGAGAATACAATAATATATGTAATTATATTGACTAACCTAGTCCGAGATTCCTCTGTCGTTTAACGGCATTGATAAAGTTGCTGTAGCCGTTCAACGTCAGAGCGTGATACATACGGAAAACAGCGGATTTGCTTCTCCAACTCTGGGTCAGCACATTTCCACGTTTCGTGGCTATCGGATTTTATTTTCTATCAGAAACCCTTATATAAATCGCTTCACCAATCATTTTTCTATTCATTCATAACCATCTTACCCTCAGAAAGTGGTGCTACACTCCATTACAGCACGATTTTGCCTTAGATCCTATGATTCCGCCATTTGTCTTCCATTTTTCAAACATTTGTCACGTGACTACGAGAAAACCACGATTACCGCAATGTATCATGGGAGATGATTTGCATATAAACAAACAAACAAATATTTGTATTGCCAATCATACACGCCTGTTAAGGCAGAACAATTAACATAAAATTTAATACAGTTGATTATATTGATTGGTAATGATTTTAACAGCAATAGTGAATTACAGATAACCATAAGAAAAAAAAATGATGTAGTACCTTGTCCAAAAAAGGGGGACGTAACACATGCTCTTTCCGAAGCCCATTGGCAACACTCTGCCATTGAATCTTTTCTTTCCAACACATTCTGTATTATTTCCTTCTGCTCTGCTTTGATCTATAGATGGACTGTTTGTCCTGTAGAATACGCTTAAATGTATGGTCTTCCATGTGATTTGAATGTTGTTTACGTATGCAAATAATGCTCAAATAATTTGGCGCGCTGAATTAAGTAGCTCCCATCATGCAATGCGTTACTGTTATCATTCAGTTAGTATCGCGAGATCACGTTTATAGATTCGAAAATGGAAGTCAAATGGCGGAATAATAGGATCTAAGGCAAAATCGTGCTGTAATGGAGTGTAACACCACTTTCTGAGGGTAAGATGGTTTTGAATGAATAGAAAAATGATTGGTGAAGCGATTTATATAAGGGTTTCTGATAGAAAATAAAATCCGATAGCCACGAAACGTGGAAATGTGCCGATCCTAGGGCTGGTGAGGCAAATTCGATGGTTTCCGTATATAGCACGCTCTGACGTTGAACGGCTACAGCAACTTTATCAATTCCGTTAAACGACAGAGGAATCTCGGACTATGGCTAACCTTATATTTCTCGCTTCTAAACTCGGGGTTCCCACATTAAATATAATATGATCATTTCTGCATGATCGCGATATCAAAAATATGTCTAAATTTATTCGTTACAAAACAAAAATATTTGAATTTTGACAGAAGAAAAACTTTGCGGAAATAAACAATAACTTTTAATTTTCGAATCATTGACGGACACATTGAATTTCCGTATTGTATGCTATTTTTTGACAAATCTAATAAACGATCCATCAAGCTTAAAACTGCAGTCACGTGATCAAAATCTAATTTAAATATGATGAATATTTATGAGGAAAGTACCATCAATTTCTGGATATGTTGCTATGTAAACTGGTCTTGAATCTTTGCTTTCTCTTTCCAATTCTTCAATGAAGAGTTCACATAGAAGAGGAGTTGAATTTTCTGTGAATCCTTTTTGCAGCGGATTTTGTGAGAGTAATATTTTTGATTTTTTTCTTTCTTTTATAATTTTCTCAATTATTTTCGAATATGTTGGCGTGATGGTAATACCTCTGTAATTTCTTGAGTTTTTGATGTCACCTTTTTTTAAAAATACAGGGAACAATGTTCCTATTTTTAGTAAATTTGGTATATGGCAAAAGTGGAAGCAGAGATTGATAAGTTGTTTTAAATGTTCTATCAGTTGATTGCTTGCATCGATGAAATTTTCCGCAGTTAATCCAAAATAGTCATGTGCTTTGTTAGTATTAAGTTGTTTAATAGCTGTATTGACTTCTTCAATGGTCACTTCTTTATGTATAAAATTTTCTTCACATATTTGGGTGATTATTTCTCTTCCTTTTTCGATTAATTCTAGATATTTTTTGTCAAACTTTTCATAATCAGATTGTTGTGCTAGTTGGCCAAAATGTTTGTTCCATCCACTCATGATGTTATCATGTGACTGAAATATTTGATCATCAGCTTGTAATTCTTCTATGAAACGTGACAATTTTCCTCTTTGTTGTTTAATGAGTTTGTAAAAGAGTGTAGAATCACCAGACCTGGCATTTATAATGTTCTGACGTTCTTGTATTCTCTTTTCTGCAATTTCGAGTCTACATTGTTTACGCAGTTCAATAGTTGTATTCTTTTTATTAATAATATAGGTGTTATCTGAGTTTTTAGGGCGGCCATTTGTTTTCCATAGATGGAATGCTTCTTTTTTCCTTTTAATAGCAGTTAAGATTTTATCTGACATAATTTGTAGTTTTGGTTTCTTTTTCTTCTTTGCCGGATTTCTTCTTTGGAAAAACCTCTTGTGTGGCTTTCAAGAACATCTGATTAAGAGCATTGTACGCCTCTTCTAATTCGGATTTGTTTTCTGGTTGCTTTCGATTTACAGGTAACATTTCGTCTAGTATGGATTTATATTTTTCTTTATCAATTTTATTCCAATTAATTTTATTTGAGATTACTGCTGATGGTGTTTGTAGACATTTTGAAGTTTTAGATTGTCTTAGCTTCAGTAGTACTGGGATATGGTCAGATACATTTGTTGTACTTTCTAACCAGGCTATTTATGTTCAGAATATTGTCTTTGTTGTTTTTGTCATATAATATATAATCTATTGCTGAGGAAGCATTACCACTTGGGTGTATGTAGGTGGTTCCTATTTCTTTAGATAAGAGCTGATGATCATTCATGAAAGTAGTGATATAATTCTTTCTATTTGAGTGTGCTATACTTAATATGTTTTCATTGAAGTCCCCTCCTATAATAATATGGTGGGTAGATTCATACGTTTCTAGGATTTCATGTAGTAGGTCAATACATTCACACAGTTCACTAAAGTGGTTATTTGAGCTTTTACATGGTAAATAAAGAGACACGATAAGAGTATTTGGATTTCCATCTGTTTCAACACACTGTATTCTTTCATTTCCAATTTTTAGAGGAGTAATTAAACTGTCTAGCTCTTTTCTCCACAATATTGCGACTCCTCCATAACCACGCGGCATTTGGATTGGTAGAATAGGGTCATTAGAGTCCACTGCTTTTCCAATACCAATATAATCATTATGGATTTCATTTAACAAGTCGAGTTGGCAGTCAAATAGCCAGTGTTCTTGTATTAGATATAAATCAACCTCTTTTTCTAATTCTTTAAATAACAGGCCACAGGTCTTGATATTTTTACAGTTAAATAGAAATTGGCAGATACAAGGGAATTTCCCGACACGACAGAATTTGCACACGATGCACGGATAATTCTGTAGAGGATGAGAGACACTTCCTATTTTCTTGTAACTATCACACCCAGGAAAGAGAGCCTTAATGTCCATTATCATTGAAAATTGTAAAAACTTGTATGGCTTTTAAACAATGAAAATATTGATATTCTTTGTGCTCTCGAGATGTACTTTTTTAAAACATATTTAATCTTCTCTCCTGAAATTTAATATCAAGTTGGGAGATGTTTCTCTCTTCTACAGCTGTTGCGAGGTCCACTGCGCACTTGATGCATTTAAGAATATAATGATGAAAATTGGTCCTAATGCACCTGCCCTTGATGACCTCTGTATCTGGATGATGCAAATTTCCTCCATGTACATTGGCAATGAGGAGGACTTTAATTTCATTTTAATTTCATTTTGTTTAATCATTTCCAGTCTAAATGTCCTTTAGGCACCGGCCCTTGATGACCTCTGTATATGAATGGCATTGCTCTCATGCATGTGCATTGGTCATGGGGAGGACACTGGATCTGCTTTCTGTCATTGAATTAGCCCCTTGTAAATATAAAAGGGTTTATTTCTATTTCGGTGTTCAGAAGAAGTTAATAACTTATTAGATATCAACAAATGATATATATATATATATATTTTTTTTGTAATTGCCCAGTGGACTCTTCCAAATATTATACTCATCGGAGACATAGATATGTTTAGTACTTATGTACCAATCTAATTTCTGCAAATTGCTTGTTTGTATACTGTTTATTACATTTATTTTTATTAGAATGTTTTTTTTTGTAATATGAATCACTGTAATGACTCTGCTCCTTGTTGGGACCTTGATTGGACAATAAAATCTTATCTTATATTATCTTATAGTATTTATAGAAAAAATGGGTTGTATCAAAATGTGTAAAATACGTCAAAATTAGGTGATTCTGCGTAGAGAAGGTTAGAATAGAGGGAAAATATTTAATTTTAATGAAAATAAAGAAAATCACAGAGTGTACCCGAGTGCCTGTGAATGGAAATGAACACATCTCTGTTCGATAAATATTGAAAAAGGAGAGATGGATTTCTGGTTTTCAGTATGTCCCGGAAATATAACGTATTCCTTTTCGCATATATCAGACTTTACAATATTTTGTACGCTTCCGTTATTAAAAAAGAATCTTGGAAAAAATGCCAGGTAATGAGAGATTGCAATTTAAATGCTATTTTCGTATTAACAAAACTTTTAATGTATCTAAGACATCTTCCTCTCTTACTTTTCATAAAATAATTGGAAAACTTCATGTGGGGAAAATGTAACAAAAATGTAAATTGGCGCCACAGGCACAGGCTTCCGGCTGAGTCGGAAAACAAGACAGTTCGGCACCCGTTGAAAAAGACAGTTCGGCACCCAATCGTAACTATACGACCATTCTCGCTACCCTGCAAATAACGGGTAGCGAGAATGGCCGGAGTAGTTACGATTGTTCGGCACCAAGACATTTCGGAACCGTTGAAAAAGACAGTTCGGTATCGGGACAAATCGGCACCGCATTTTCTTTCAAACAAACGTGAAATACCTTTTTTAAAATAAAATCAACGAAAGTTAAAAAAAACCCACCAATGATTGTTTAAATGCAATCAAAACATAATTTATTTAAATATTCTTTAAAAGAAGCCATTATTAACTCTCTTAATTAAGATCAAAAGCAGTGATCAAATGTTTACAGATTGTGTTTGCATTGGTGATTGTTTGATCTTTAAACATAATATGAGGCAGGTGCGACCTGAAACGCTCCCGAAGAACATTAATTTTTCTTCCTGCTTACAAAATATCAAGCTTAAAAATAACACTACCTAAAACTCTAAAAACTTTGGATTTCTTGCAGCAGACGATCACAATGAATGAGAATGCGCAGTGGCAAATGATTAAAGATTCAGTGTTATTCGCTTTGAGTTCGGGATTTTCCGTTTCATTTTTATTTGATTTTTTTTTTCGACTAGAGGTGTATTGTTCTGTATTTGTTCTTTTTTTCTCGTTGCATCGATCACTTTATTTGCTACTCACTTATTGTTTATATTGGAGATAGTTTAGGTCACGTAATTTGTCTTTTAATTTATTTCTGGTTGGCAGCCATGTTGTTGAACATATTGAAGTGCATTAGTATGTTCATACATGTACTTCTACCATTAACGCTTCCTTTGGGAGCGAATAATGTATTAATGAAAAGGAAGTTACTGTGTATGGATTTTTATTGTTTTTAGAATCTATACCACTTCCTAATGCGTGTGCAAGCCATATTGAGAAAATTTTGAGTAAAAGCCCAGAAACATGATAAAATGGATGGGGCAGAAAAACTTCTTTCAATTTCACAATGTCAGACGACAGTTGTAGTGTAATAGTATTGTCCGCCCTCGGCAGGAAGCACTCCAGCTTTTGAACAGTATTGTAACATTTGGAAACTCACTGTAAATACGAATAAGACAAAAATTGTAGTGTTTAGCAAAAAGAAATATAAAACTAATATTGTTTTTAAAATATATGGTCAGGCTATAGATTTACAAGATTCGTACTCATACCTAGGGGTTATATTTAAGAAACTTAGCCATCCCGATTGACTTACAATTAAAGCTATTTGACTCACTTATTACTCCAATTTTAAAAAACTTGTAGGAAAGGAGGTTTAAAAAATTCTGGTTGAAAAGACTTCAGAATGATGCCACTGCCAAGACTACTTTAAAAAAACACAAGTGCCGATTTGTCTTGGTACCGAAATGTCTCACACAGGTGCCGAAATGTCCTGGTGCCGATTTGTCCTGGTGCCGAAGTGTCTAGCATTCAGCTGAGCCTTCATAATCGACCTGCCAATGAATGTCATGTCACCATGATCTGGCTGTGCATTCCCATAAATAGGAAATTTTCAATAAAACATCAGTCTGTGTTATTTTGCTATCTGCATATACTTGCTATTGTCATTGATGCATATAAAAAGGGGCAGGAATGCAACACGAAATCTTATTCTATCTATTATTAAGAGCAGGTGCGACCTTAGTCCGAGATTCCTCTGCCGTCCGACAGCTTTTTTTTTGCTGCTAGAGCCGTGGGACGTCAGAGAGCTCTACATAAGGAAAACAGTGGATTTGCCTCTCCAACTCTTGGTCAGCACATTTCCACGTTTTGTGGCTATCAGATTTTATTTTCTATCAGAAACCCTTATATAAATCACTTCACCAATCATTTTTCTATTCATTCATAACCATCTTACCCTCAGAAAGTGGTGTTTCACTCCATTACAGCACGATTTTGGTACACTATATAAAGACAAAGATAAAAGTGACTCATGGTGTGAAAACAATACTGTTGGAAATACAAGTATTGAATTTCAACTAGACACCGGTGCAAAATGTAGCATTCTTAATCGATCAGATTTTAGGAGTATAAAAACACATCAACCATTAAGTCATACGACAACCAGATTCACGTCTGAAATCATTCTCTGGACATAACATTGAATGTGACGGTATGATAACTTTACCAATCACACTAAAAAACAAACAACACAAGGTAGAATTTTATGTAGCAAATACAAAATCACAATCTGTACTAGGAGCCGCAACATGTGCAGAAAGGATGAAGTTGAATATGTAGGACATATAATCAGTAAACATGGTTTGAAACCAGATCCTGAAAAGGTAGGTGCCGTTAAGATGATGAAACAACCACAAAACAAGAAAGACTTACAAACATTCTTACGATTCATCACATATTTGAGTAAGTTTCTGCCAAATATGTCTGATGCTAGTGCTCCGTTGCGTGTGCTATTAGAAGAAAAGAATGATTGGTTCTGGGAAAAACAACAGGAAGATAGTTTCAACAAACTTGAAGAGATGGCTACAAATACTCCGATATTGTCATATTACAATCCAAAACAGCCACTAACATTGAATGTTGACGCAAGCTCACAAGGGTTAGGTGCAGTAGTACTACAAAATGACAAGCCAATTGCATATGCATCAAGAGCCTTAACCCCAACACAGCAACGATATGCTCAAATTGAAAAAGAGACTGGCAATTGTCTTTGGATGTCAAAAGTTCCATCATTATATATATGGCCGACATGTAGAGTAGAAAGTGACCACAGGCCACTTGAGAACATTTTAGGAAAACCGCTTAATGAGGCACCACCTCGTATACAAAGATTTGTATTACAAATTCAGAAGTATGACATTACTCTCAAGTACAAGCCTGGAAAGTCTATGTACGTGTCTGATACACTGTCGCGAATATATCTACCAGAAACAGTAGAAAAACTGGTACCAGATATAGAAATCAACGAAGTACAGTTAAATGCTCATCTTCCAATTTCACCGAAGAAATATTAACAGTTCCAGAAACAGACAGAAACCGATAAAGTTATGCAACTGTTGAAGAAAATTGTTGAAAATGGATGGCCAGAAAAGAAAGACGAACTAACAGATGAAGCGAAACCGTATTGGCAGTTTAGAAATGAGTGAACATGTATTGACAATCTTATGTATAAAGGACTGAAGCTCATTATTCCAGAGAACTTATGCAAAGAAATGTTAACACTTATTCACGAAACACACTTGGGAATAGTGAAATGCAAAATCAGAGCCAGGGAATTTATGTATTGGCCTGGTATGATGTCAGACATACAAGATATTGTAGAAAAGTGTGAAATATGCACTGTAAACAACAAGAAAACTAACAATAAGGAACCTATGAGTATGATTGCTAGTGAGCTGCCAGATAGACCGTCTTCAAAATTAGCAACTGATTTGCTCCAGTACAAAGGTGAACACTATTTACTAACAGTTGATTACTTTTCAAAGTGGCCTGAAATTGACAAGTTGGATGAGTTAAGCTCATCAAATGTTATTTGCTACTTCAAAAAGCATATTTCAAGATTTGGATATACTGTATAGATAAGTTGATAGCAGACAATGGTCCACAATTTGCTAGTGGAGAATTCGCAAAGTTTGCAAAAGAATATGGATTTATTCATATAACAACTAGTCCTCATTTTCCACAAGCAAATGGACAAGCGGAAAGATTTGTACAAACAGTTAAGAACTTGATTAAGAAGAGTAAAGATCCGTACAAAGCATTGCTCGATTATAGGAATACACGTGCACCGCTAGAAGGAATTGAACTACATGTATCACCAGCTCAACTACAAATAGGATGACGATTAAAATCAAGTCTACCAACATCATCCGCACTATTGGAACCAACATTTGTCAACAGAAAGAAAGTGAAAAGACTGTTAAAGCAAAAGGCAACAAAATCAGGAACACTATTTCAACAAACGTAGTGGAAAACCATTGAAAGAACTCAAAAATAATGAAACAGTCATGATTGAACATAACAACCAGTTAACACCAGGAAAGGTTGTAAGAAAACATGGAACACCTCGATCGTACATTGTGGAAACTCTAGGAGGTAAATACTTAAGAAGAAATCGAAAACACCTGAAAGGAACAAAAGCCTTGTTTCAACCTGAAAGTGAAATTGAACATAACAATACCAATTTTCAAAAACCACTTCTAATTGAACAGGAAATCACAAATGAGCCAACTGACATAGCTGAAAATAGGATAAATCAACCAACTGAAATTACTCAATCCGTCCAAACTCCGAAAAAACCTTTGGAACCGAAATCCACTGAAGCAATTTACAATACAAGATCTGGAAGAGCCGTTAAGATGCCAACAAAATATAGTGATTATGTATGTAATTCAATCAGTGTAAATTCAAATGGAAATGAAGTGTATGTGTAAAATGGAAATAGCTAGAATATAAATGAATGTGTGAATTAAAATTTAGTCAGAAGGCAAAAGTGCAAATATATATATTAGAAATGTTTATTTGAAATGTTGAATCAGAAAATCAATCATATGTGAAATCAAATCAAATATATATTTAGTGAAAAAAGTGTCTTATCAGAAAGTATAAAGTGAAAATATATCAAAATAGTGAAAATGAAAATACCAGGAGTGAAAATCATATTGAAGTTGAAATAAGTGCATCTGAAAATATCAGTATTATTATAAAGTGTTTTGTTGAGATAAAATAAGATCGAGTCAGTGAAAATCAAGTACTAATACTAGTAATAGTATATTGTGTTTATTTTATTTGAATGTGTTAGTACATTGTATTTCTAGTCAGTAGAACAAGTTATTTTTTTTCATAACTCTTAGTTGAACAATTATAGACATGGTTAGTCTAGGGAGATAACTGCAACAGAACTCTGAACAGTAAAATTAGACTTGATGTCAAACACAAAGTTTTATATGACTATGATATAATATTAATTATAAATTTAAATGAGTCAGAAGTGACATTAATATGAAGTGACTTTCAATGATTTAAAAACTTTACTTATGTTGCATTGAAGAACATTTATATACAAGACTTTAATTCTTTAATTCAGAAGTTTAATTTGAAGATTTGATGAAAAAAACTATATTTCATAAAAGGGGGGATGTCATGTATTGGTCCTATGTTGTATTTGGTTATTAGTTGTATCACACTATTATGTAATGTGCATTCTCCTATGTTGAAGATAATAAATAGTTTTTAGCCATGTGGTTCATGCAATCATGCTTTGTCTGATGATTATGTGACATTAACCTGTTTAACTCAGCCACATTTTTGTGCATGTCTATTGGCCAGAACCTAGATTTTTTTCAGCATATATATCCTGTGGTGTTTTTTGTGTTCAGTGATTTGAAGCGAGAGGTAGTTGTTCAGTTTGTTGATATTTGTTGAATTGTTGACCATTAATTGTTTAAACTTTCTTTTCATAATTCATCTAATTGTTTATTTTACCATATTTCAGCTAAAAGGAAAAGACCATCAGATAATTCAGTGGATGAAAATTGTCCAACAGTACCAGTATTTAGACAGTATCAAATAGAACTTGATAGAAAGCATGATAAGCACGAGAGATTAGTAAAACTTAGTAGAGATGTCACAATAGAAAGTAAAAGGATTATTTTCTTGTTACAGAGACTGACTGGGTAAATTTCATTGTGGCATATTTTTACACATTAAAATCAATGTTTTTTTTTCTCTGCATAAACACCTTAGGGTTATGGTGTTTAACGTCATTTTCAACAATATTTCAGTTATAACGTGGCAGTCAGTTTTATTGGTGGAGGAAACCAAAGTACCAGAAGAAAACCACTGACCTGTCACAAGTCACAGACAAACTATATCACATTATGTTTTATCAAGTACACAAGTGACCTCACCAGGAGCGAGATTCAAACTCACAGTGTTAGTGATGATAGGCACTGATTGCACATGTAGTTGTAAATCCAACTACCATACAACCACGACGGCCCCGCATAAACTAGTAGTGAGTGAACAATTGTTTAACTCCAAGTGAGCAATTTTTCAGGAATATCGGAGGGAGAACAGGTTAAAGGCATACAGGCTGTCAGAATTGAATTTTTTGTTTATGCTAAATGTTGCCAATATTCGATGTTTTATACTAATTGCAGTTGAAATTTTTCATAATATCATACGTAAATAGCCTAGAACGAAGGAAATATGTTGCTGTTTGATTTTGTTACATCCTGTAAAGAATTCATTGTTGACCCGCGCAATATTCATACGACCTGACAGTGAACTCATTCAGGAAAGCGTTTGCGCATGTTCGAAATTGTTTGTTGATGAAGAAAATGTGCACAAATCGAATCGTGGAAGAACAAAAACATTGACGGATTCTACACGAAAACGACACAAAAAGGAGGATTCAGCAAGCTGTGTGTAAGAATTAAAAAAAGATGTTATACCGACCTACTCCATTTTTCAACATGTAGGCATAATTTAGTATCTTTTTTCGGCCGAATCGTATTTTGACAGTAGAATTGCATCGTAGTTTTTTATATATTCTTTTTTTTTCAGGAGAAAATGCTAGGTGATATCTCTTAAATTAGAGACTAAAATAATGAACTTCATGTCTGTTTTTTTCTAAAAAAAAATATAAACAAGACAAGTCTCAAGTGTTGTCAATAATATGCAATACAATTTGTTTACAATTTTCCCTTTATCGGGCCCCTTTGCAGAGTTTGGGTTTGTTTTTATTGATTTCATCACGTATTTCCGATTTTAAGTTTTATTCTTACTAAATACCATTATATAATATTAACTGATTACCCCGGGATCCAATTTCATAAATATATTTCTTAAATTATATTAATTCTAACGAATTTACATGCAACATGCTTCCTGGTTATTTATAGCAGTTATCAGTGTTCGGCAAACTTCGGAACTTCAGCCGACTTATAATTAGGTCGTATTAATGGCAATTCCACCAACAGATATTCAAATTCTTTTCACTAATTATGACATTATAACATATTTTTTAAACCTGGCTTTTTGTTCAGAACATTTTATTAGTATAAAACATCAAATATTGGCAACTTTTAATATAAACAAAAAAATTCAATTCTGACAGCCTTCAATTGTACTTATGAGTTGATGGCGATGAAAACACCCTGAGTTTGATTTTTATTGTGCTAGCACACTTCAAAAAAGTGTTCACACATGTCAATTTACTCAGACAACATTATTCTGACTTTGGGCCATACAGTCTTTGCTCTTAATGCTGTGTGCATTTTATACTTTTGACTCAACCAGGTATTGAATCAAAGATCTGCTGCACAAAAACTAGTATATATGGAATATACTTTAATTGTAAAATTTCTACTGATTTTTTTATCACATTGTACAGAAAATTAAACAGATAATTCAAAGGCAACCCGTTATGTTGTTTATATTAGCTGTGAATGTAAATGTACATGTATAGATGTATTAGAATTGTGTTGTACATGTATATATCAAATGGTTTCTTAGAAAACACAAAATATCAACAATAAATTCTTCAAATTGTCTCGTAAAATATGTATCTACTATTTCAGAACGAGTTGTGCATATAATGTATATGTTTCAGTATGAATTGAGAATATAATTAAGTTTCACTATGTATGTTATGTAATTCCTAACGAAAAAAACCCAACCATAATCATGTATGAAACCATATTTATTTTTGGATATTTTCAAATTTTTACCTGTCCGCATAGTGAAAAATGGTAACCAATATTTGTTCTTTTTCTTTGTTTTAAATGGTTATATCAATTATGTATAATTACCATGCACATCATCCCAGGTTATATCAATTATGTATAATTACCATGCACATCATCCCATTAGTAATTGAAACTGACTGAAATTAAAAATATAGCTTTTCTGTGAGTTGGTAATTTTGTACATTTTTTTAAAAAATGTGTAGCTTTGTCTGAATGTTATGCTTGTATAAACGTATGCTGTCATGTGCATTATATATATATGGGTTTGTTGTTTTATATATTGCAAGATCTTCACCAGACATAAAGATCCTTGAAGAGGCTTTAGAAAAATTGAAGGCTATAGAGAGCACAAAATTCTTGTCAATAGCAAAGGAATTAGATACAGAAGATCCTTACAAATTTCTACGAGCTTATTCACCAGGTAAAGTAACAAGCTTATTCACCAGGTGACTTTTGAGGAGAAAAAGTCACATTAATATGTTCTGCTCAGAACCTTGAGCTGAAATGATCTTTGGTTCACCCACTTTCAAAATTATTTGTGACATCAACACCCTCCGTCTTCCATCTAAGATGGCTGCCATTACTATTAGTAGAAATTTCATTAAATGACTAAAAAAAAAAGTAATAGGGGCCGTCGTGGCCATGATCGTATGGTAGTTGGATTTACAACTACCTATGCAATCAGTGACTAGCACCACTGATGTTGTGAGTTCGAATCTCAATCAGGGCGAGGTGTACAACATTATGTGATAAAAAAAAATGTCAGTGATTTGCGACAGGTCAGTGGTTTTCTCCGAGTTCTCCGGTTTCCTCCACCAATAAAACTCATCACCATGATATAACTGAAATATTGTTGAAAGTGGATTTAAACATCAAACAAACTAACAAAATCAACAGCAATTTTATCAATTTGAAAATGAGGTGAGTGAGTACACGCTCCGGGACATCTAGTTTATTCTTGTGTGTTGTATCTAATCAGGTGAGTGAGTACAGGCTCCGGGACATCTAGTTTAATCTTGTGTGTTGTATCTAATCAGGTGAGTGAGTACACGCTCCGGGACATCTAGTTTATTCTTGTGTGTTGTATCTAATCAGGTGAGTGAGTACAGGCTCCGGGACATCTAGTTTATTCTTGTGTGTTGTATCTAATCAGGTGAGTGAGTACACGCTCCGGGACATCTAGTTTATTCTTGTGTGTTGTATCTAATCAGGTGAGTGAGTACAGGCTCCGGGACATCTAGTTTATTCTTGTGTGTTGTATCTAATCAGGTGAGTGAGTACACGCTCCGGGACATCTAGTTTATTCTTGTGTGTTGTATCTAATCAGGTGAGTGAGTACAGGCTCCGGGACATCTAGTTTATTCTTGTGTGTTGTATCTAATCAGGTGAGTGAGTACACGCTCTGGGACATCTAGTTTATTCTTGTGTGTTGTATCTAATCAGGTGAGTGAGTACAGGCTCCGGGACATCTAGTTTATTCTTGTGTGTTGTATCTAATCAGGTGAGTGAGTACAGGCTCCGGGACATCTAGTTTATTCTTGTGTGTTGTATCTAATCAGGTGAGTGAGTACAGGCTCCGGGACATCTAGTTTGTTCTTGTGTGTTGTATCTAATCAGGTGAGTGAGTACACGCTCCGGGACATCTAGTTTATTCTTGTGTGTTGTATCTAATCAGGTGAGTGAGTACACGCTCCGGGACATCTAGTTTATTCTTGTGTGTTGTATCTAATCAGGTGAGTGAGTACACGCTCCGGGACATCTAGTTTATTCTTGTGTGTTGTATCTAATCAGCTGAGTGAGTACAGGCTCCGGGACATCTAGTTTATTCTTGTGTGTTGTATCTGTGTTTGAAAATAAATAAAATAATATAAGATTGCCGGTACACTTATTTGATACTGGTTATTAATGATTACAAAAAATGATGCTATTCCTCAAAAGTGAGCAATAGTATAAAAAACTAGGATGAATCACTGATGCATGTGTACAAGTGTACGATCAAACTGTGAAAGGGAAATTCTATAAACAATGAAACCGGGAGGTGCAAATCTTCATTCCATACTCCAGAATCTGTAAATGTCAATAATTCCGCGAAAAAATTATATTTTTGTCACAAGGAACATAATCAAAAAATAGTAAAAAGAAATCTTTTCAATCATTTTATTATTTCACTACTCTCTCTATGTTTCAGGTTTACAAGAGTACATTGAAGCAGTATCATTTTACCATTATCTAAAGAATAAAAGACTGGTAACCTTAGATGAAGTCCAAAAAGATCTCAGTTTTACATGTACGTTTCCATCTGTTGATTGCATTGATAATAACATGTCTCAACTAACCACCAAAAAATGTGAAAACAAAGAAGTGCCAGACACCCAATGTAAAAGTGAGGATTTAAATAGCACAAACTCAGAAGTTGAAGGTGAACCTAGAGATGTACAGGTACACGTACCTCCAACTGAATATATATTAGGACTTGCAGATTTGACTGGGGAGCTTATGAGACTAGCAGTTAGCTGTGTTGGCAAGGGGGATTTAGATACACCTTTTCAAGTGCGTGACTTTCTACAATTAATGCAATCCGGTTTTGTGTCATTTGGTTATTGTGGTCGAGAAATAGGACGAAAACTCCACACTTTACGACAGAGTCTACAGAAAGTAGAGACTGCTTGTTATACACTTCAAGTTCGGGGATCAGAAATACCAAAACACATGTTAGTAGATGTTCTTAGCTCAGGACCAACAGATTATAATACTACATATGATCATGATACAGCCGATGACTAAGATATACTTTATACAAACAAATTAAAAGAAAATATTGAAAATTATAACATTTTTTTTTTTATTTAACAGATTTTCCTTTACAAAATATTTTATTACCTATTTTGAATGGATAGGGATATATAGAATCTAACACCGGGGAGAGTACAAGATAGGGAAATCTCTGACACCCGAGGGTAAGATTTCAATCGTTCTCTTTACAAGGCTTGCCGAGTTAGAGAACGATTGTAATCTTACCCAAGGGTGTCGGAGATTTCCCTATCTTGTACTTTTTCCGGTGTTTGATTTTATTTCTCACTAAACACCTAATTGTTTTTGTTTACATTCCATCAAGCGTTTTCCCGCAATTTATTTTTCCATTGCTGAAGTAAATATTCGATTTATCCATATGCAACCGTATCTCGGCAGTATTTCAAATGTATTTCATCATGAAGTACAATGTATTTGATAAATATATTATAAATGTTACTACAACAGAGATAAATACCTGTAAAAAATATATTTGAATTTGGTCAAAGGGAGGTAATTTCTTTCTTTATGTCAGTTACTAACAAGGGAGAGCACTCTATTATTTACTCAAAGTAAACAAAGATTGACTGGAGGAGAGCCTGAAGAAAGAATCAAACACCGTGAAAGGTGCATGTTAGCTAGTAGAATATAATACATAAATGAATTTAAAAATACTTATGTAGTAGAATCGTGGTTAATTGTTTATTTTAAAAAGGAAAAGCATGGAGAATTGGGGGGCAGTTGACATAAACTGTACAGCATGCATTTGCCGGTAAAACGCACATGATTTTTTTGTCTTGCACTAGTGCAAGATAAGAAAATCTCACATCGTTAAAAATAGGAACTGGTCTGTCTCAAAAGTGAGAAAAACTTATTTTCTTTCTGTGCTAACATCTTAATTCTCTTGACTTTTGTATATATCACTTGGCAGTAGTCTGTTGAATGTGTCATTAACATTTTCATATTTTAATCTTCTCCTGTGAAAATGCCCCACCAAATAGAACCAATCTTGGTAGGGATGATACAGGTTTGTACCAATGAAGTTGATCCTCCATGGGTAGGGATAGTAGGGGTCTAAAAGGAGCAAATTAAGTAAATCTTTAAAAAAGTTCTTCTCAAGAACCAACATTATAAATACTGCAGATTTGTTGTAAACGAGACAGGTTCATTGAAGCCTCTGGTTTTCATACTATAATTTTTAAGAACAATTTTCACAGTTACTACAAAACTACAGCATAATAAAAACATGTCTTTACTTTAGTTGTAAGATCTAGCTTAATGGCTGATTTTTCTGTCAGACTGACTCATGAATATGTATTAAATATCTCCATCATTGACCAGTGTGAATCTTTGCATATCTATGTTTCTCTTCATGCTCTGTTCTGTATTTATTAGTCAGTTATCAATTGCTGTGTGTACCATAAGTGGACTTTTTTCACATTGAACATTTAAAAATTATTGACCATAATTTTACAGATGAAAAAGATTGTTTACGTTTAGACATTTAGTTTGATAAACTACAGTATTTGGTCGATAAACTACAGTATTTGGTCATTTCCCACTGAAATATTTCCCTATATATCTCATATAAACCATTTTTTTTTAAACCATTTCCTACTTGATTTTTATGAAATTTTTAGCATTACAGGCATTAAAGCATTAAAAACGGAAATAATTATAGTTCTTGTTTTAATTTTCATATGAATTTATTTCTAATTTTCGTTTAAATATGATTTAAGCACAAAGTTTAATGTTTTTCACCAATTATTACTATATATAATAGTAGAAAAATGTAAAATGTGACATCACTAATTTATATTTATGTTGAAATCCTAAATGCTCATAATTTAAAGTTCTAAAAACTATATGAAATATCAAAATAAACTTATTAAAAGAAAATTGGAAAAATAATGACTTAAGGGGAGTGGTTTTATATGAAATAAAAAAGGAAATATCTGGGAATATAAGTAAACTTTGATGGGTTATGTTTGAGTTTGTACAATAATAATTTCCTTTTATTTATTTTTTATCTGTTGTTTTGTTAGAGTTATTGCCCTTTAGTTGTTAAAAAGACAACAAAGTATTTGTCCTGTCATTTTTGACTGTCATTAGTCGGAGTTGATGGGCTTTAGTATTGGTGAAGTGATTGTGTACAACACACAGATAAATCATAAACTGTAGCTTTTTGTTCACCTCCTCTGAAACAAAGAGGTCAATTTAAACCAATCTGGCTTGGCCGAGTCATTTTTAGTGTATAGTTTGAACGGTTGTATTAAAGGACAATCCCAGTCTCAATTTAAAAAAAACCCATAGCCATTAAATAATGAAAATTTAAAAAAAATACCACTGTCGGAACAGTTCCAGAATCTAATAGAAAAATCGTAGAAAGGAGCAAAATCAATAACCCTAACATACATATCCATTAAAGTGTTTTTATTTTGATACACAGCTTTAAAACTCACAGCGTAAAATGTTATGTTGCAGATATGGATATTAATAACAAATGGCAAGAAAACTGATTTTTAAACGTTTGATTCCTCTAGTGGTCGGTAATACATATAGGAGTGAGGGAAGATATGCCAAAGGAAAAAGGATAAAAAGAATAGTCCGCATGGCGTGTTTCTGGAATAACCATCACTAGGTACGCTCAAAGTAAAAAGATCGGAAAGCCAAATATATTAAAAGTACGGTGGCTGATTAAGGCCATGCGAGAATTTATTTTTATTTTGTTCCCTCAATATAATATTTTGTTCCCACAACATACTATTTTGTTCCCACAACATTATTATTTTGTTCCCACAACATTATTATCTTGTTCCCTCAATATATTATTTTGTTCCCACAACATATTAATACTAATTATTTTTCCCTCTCAACAGAGGCCACCCATCTTATAAGGCCAGATTTCAAATGCATTCAGATAACAAAATACTAATAAATTATCCCCCTCAAGAGAGGCCACCCATCTCAGTGCATTTGAAATTTGGCCTCATAGGACAGGTGGCCTCTATTGAGGGGGATAATGTATTAATATTTTACTATCTCAGTGCACTAGAAATCTGGCCATATAAGATGGGTGGCCTCTCTTTTAAGGGGGATAATTAATTAATATTTTACTATCTCAGTACATTTGAAATCTGGCCTTATAAGATGGGTGGTCTCTGTTGAGGGGGATAACTTATTAGTATTAATAATAATATATTGAGGGAACAAAATAATATATTGCCGGAACAAGATAATAATGTTGTAGGATCAAAATAGTATGTTGTGGGAACAAAATATCTTTCTTGTGGGTACAAGATATTATATTGAGGGAACAAAATATAAAAACATTCTGGCATGGCCTTAATCAGCCACCGTATAAAAGTCTTTGGGAGCAATACAGGAAAAATCGGTTGATGTTGCATGAGGGAGGAGAACCTTAGTTTTAATATTAATTACAGTATTTAGGAACTGTAAATTTCGATTATAAATATATAACATAGGAATATTTATTTGTGGATATTGAATACTGTTTTCTTTGTATTTATTACTGAAATATCACATCTGACACATCATTTTCGATTAATCTGGTCACATTCTACATTTCAAACAAATTTAGTTTTTAGAAAGGTTGTTCATAACTAAAACTGAACGTGACAGGTCGGTGTGTACTGATATGTCCTTCAAAATATAAAGTTATCAACGTTGTTCTTGTCCTATTATGTAAAGACAATAACAACCTTTGTTGTATAAGTCTTTTTATGGAAATGATATTGTATTTCCCCCCCAATGTTGCCGGTGTTTCTGGATTGTCCAGTCTTAATTGTCCTGTCTTGATTGTCCTGTCTTGATTGTCTTGTCTTGATTGTCCAGTCTTGATTGTCCAGTCTTGATTGTCCTGTCTTGATTGTCCTGTCTTGATTGTCCAGTCTTGATTGTCCTGTCTTGATTGTCCTGTCTTGATTGTCCAGTCTTGATTGTCCTGTCTTGATTGTCCTGTCTTGATTGTCCAGTCTTGATTGTCCTGTCTTGATTGTCCTGTCTTGATTGTCCAGTCTTGATTGTCCAGTCTTGATTGTCATGTCTTGATTGTCCAGTCTTGATTGTCCTGTCTTGATTGTCCTGTCTTGATTGTCCTGTCTTGATTGTCCAGTCTTGATTGTCCTGTCTTGATTGTCCTGTCTTGATTGTCCAGTCTTGATTGTCCAGTCTTGATTGTCCTGTCTTGATTGTCCTGTCTTGATTGTCCTGTCTTGATTGTCCAGTCTTGATTGTCCAGTCTTGATTGTCCTGTCTTGATTGTCCAGTCTTGATTTTCCTGTCTTGAGTGTCCTATCAGTTTTCTCCAATGTTTAGTAAGGACTATTCACACCTGACAAATTAAACACAATCTTTTCTATTTAACATTTTCCTTGCTTTTACAATTAAATTAGTGATTACCTGTTTACAGGTATATTTTATAAACACAAGTTAAGGTCAATCTCCTCTGGTATGACATTCGGTCACGTAAGACAGTTTTTCCATACCATTAATAGATTTTCTTAATTGACATGTAGCCTTTGTTCTAAATTACACACAGACCTGTCATCCATAATATGTAATGGACAATAACAGAGGGATTTTTTGAAACATCGTGACTTGGAACGATCTACATCTACATCTACATGGTACGTGCTGACCGTCACTTTTGACTATTATTGCACGGGGGTTTGTGGGACGAAGGGGGGGGCGGGGGGTTGCGCACTAATTTAAATAAATAATTTTGTACAATCCTTAAGAAAAAGTATGAATTACAGAGAAAGTAGGAAAGATAGAAAGAAGAAGAAAAAAGTGTATATAGGAAAGTCAGAGGAATAGGCGAAAGATTTGTCAAGTTGCATGTTCATATCTTCAGCAATAGTCCACTCTGGCTACCGTAGCGGCCACTGGGTATACACCCAACCAGCACAGCACTATCAGCCTCACTAGATACTACTTACAACTTGACGACCCTAAACTTAGATAGAGGCAGTGGACAGCTCCTGTTTGAAAGATACCAAACAGGGAGCCTCAGCAACTGATGCTGGCAAGGTATTCCAAATACTGGTGGTCTGTGGAAAGAAACTGTTTGTAGTAATCTGTGGATGCTGAGAACTGTTGGTACTTCAAGGAATGGCTAGATCTTGTTTGACGAGTTGGTTTGGTCAGGTACTCTTCTGCTCTGATGTCAATTAAGTTGTTGATGATCTTGTACATCATAGTAAGTCGGATTTTCTTTCGTCTTATTTCAAGTGTGTCCCATTCTAGATCTCCAAGCATGGAAGTTACGCTGCTGGTGTTTCTATAGCGATTTGTCACGTACCTAGCTGCTCTTCGCTGGACCATTTCGATCTTGTTTATGGCGTCTTTTGTGTGCGGGCTCCATACTGATGAGCAGTATTCAATTGTAGGACGGACTAAGGTTTTATATGCCGCTGTTTTCGTATCCTGGTTGCTGACCTTCCGGTTTCTTCTTAAAAATCCGAGAGTACTGTTCGCCTTTTTAACAGTTTTATCAATATGACTCCTCCAAGACATGTCTGAATGTAGTTCCACTCCCAAGTATTTTGATGAAGCTTCCGATGTTAGTTTGTGTCCTTTGAGAATGTAGTCTTGTAGTATTGGTGTTTTAGATCGTGTCACATGGAGTGTGCTGAATTTATCTGGATGGAAATCCATTCCCCATTTTTTTTCCAGTCTGCCAGTTTGTTGAGGTCATCTTGGAGTACAATGGTATCTTCGTTCGATCGAATATTCCTGTAGAGAATACAATCATCCGCAAAGAGTCGTATGCGTGACTGTACACAGTTCGGGAGATCGTTTATAAAGATCAGGAACAACAAGGGTCCTAGGACTGTTCCTTGAGGTACTCCACTAATGACTGGTACTGTATCAGATGTTGCCCCTTCCACTATTACCTGTTGTGTTCGGTTGCTCAGAAATGCCTTGATCCATCCTTGTGTGGAATCTTGGATACCGTAGTGATCAAGTTTCTTCTGGAGTCTTTCATGTGGTACTCGATCAAAAGCTTTTGAAAAATCGAGGATGATAAGGTCATGCTGATATCCTACATCTAATGGTGATAACAGTTCATGTGCTAGTGTTAAGAGCTGGGTTTCACAACTGCGTCTTGCTCTAAATCCGTGTTGGCAATCAGTCATATAGATCATATAGACATTACATATTCTTGTGTTACAGGTGCTTATACAATATTTTTAAGTTTTGAAAGTCAGATAAATTCACGTGTATCTGTACAGAACGATGTCGAAACTTTAGAATAGTAAATTAAAAAAAACAACTAAAAAAAACCCCCACGACATTTAGACAGGTATTTTGAAGTCTACACAACTAGAATTCGTTAATTCTGAATTTAGACTAAAAGGTAGATATCTAATTTAGAAGCTACATTATTCTAGAATTAATATGACATTCGGTTACCGTCTTTATAGCTACATTATTCTTGAATTAATATGCCATTCGGTTACCGTCTTTAGAATCAACATGACTTTCGAGGGGTGTTCCGACAGTGGAACTTCTGGATAGGTAAACAGGTATGTTTTGTTTTTCCTTTTAACACGACTTCCGGAAAGAGGTTTGTAGCGAACATATTCTACCTTTCAATAGCTAGCAAGTATTCATTGACACTGCTATTGTATTGTCCATGTTTATGTTGTCATTCGCGTTTGTGACAGTGTATTGTCTTTATGAGTGGAAGTGAATCTGTACAGGTTTTTCTGGGTTTTTTTTTTTTTTTATAAAATATCTTGTCGTTGGAGATCCATTTATCAAGAAAGATAGGGCGTTGGGATCCCATTAACCGGTTTAACTCGGCCACAGTTTTGCTCCTGTCCCAATTCAGGACCTGGATTTCCAACGCCACACGCCTTGCTCTTTTTTGTGTTCAATGGTCACTGTCGTCAAAGAGCTCCGGTCGGAATTGATCTGTCATCTTCCGGTACAAGTCAGTTAGGCATGTTTGACATACAAGCGACGACAAAAAGTAAGTATTATGATCATATAGTATTATTATATCTTGAATCCAGAAGATGTCGTTATCGGTCGATTATATTTGATTGATTTTATCTATATACTACTGTAGTTATCTTCATCGATTACTCAGATATAGATAACATGATGGACATAAACAATGAAAAATGCTAATAATGAGATTGAAATCATCAAATAAAGCTATAAAAAGTAGTTTATATGTGTAATTAAGGTACACAAACCCTTTGTAATGCTTATATACATGATAGTTTGCACTGGCGTGCCACCATGAATAGTCTTAGACTTACTACAGTAAAAAACACAATGCTTATTTACGTACATTCGTTCCGGCTCTGTCAGCTACTACTTACCGGTTGGGTCGCAAAAATGTGTTTCAGTAGAACCAGTTTTGTTTATGTAAAAAATTGAAAGAATAGCGAAAACAGCTCAATATCACAATTATGTTTCCTTTCTGTAATTTATTTAAGGTTCATTATAACACTTGTCAAGTAACTCTTATTGTTTTGGATTAATTTTTGTTTTCAAATAATATATTGAAGGACAATAAGAAATTTTGATTAAAAACATTAATAAAAATTAAATAAAAATAGGGAACCGCATCGGTAGCGTAATGGTTAGCGTGCTCGCCTCGAGTGCGATAGATTGTGGGTACGAGCCGCGGTCTTGTCAAACAAAAGAATATAAAATAGGTATTTGTTGCTTCTCCGCTAAGAACGCAGCATTAAGGAGAAAGAGCAAAGACTGGTTGGCTCGGAATCAGAATAATGTGTCTGAGTGGAGCGACATATCTACCCAATGACTGTTGTTAGCTCACCTAGAAACAGTAACAGGATTTATGCTTATAAGCTTATAAACTTATAAGCGCGGACTTCACAGAGGACACAATCAAAAATGATAAGAACAACGCTTGTTTCTGCTCTTTTAAGACAATTTGACAGTTTCTTTGGGGCGATAGATACAATATACTTACATTGTCGGAAAATATATAATTCATTTCCACTCGCTGCGAAACAGGTAAGAAAAACTCGTCAAAACTCGTATATATAAATTTTATATTTTCGACAATGTATATATATTGTCTATTTTTTTTCTCCCTCATTTCACTCATAAGAAAATATTTGTTTATTAACTAAAATAATGTAATATAAATAAGACTCGACACAGTGTAGGGTTGTGCGTTCGTTACAAGATCGCATAGGATTTATTATTAATATATATCAACATAACAAATTCATTCAGTCTGTCATTTCTATTCCCCCCCCCCCCCCCCCTAAAAAAAATGCAAAATATATACCAGTGATTGAAATTCTTTTGGCATTAATACTGGTGGATGGGCGGGGGACTATAACATCCAAAGAACGAACTTTTGTCGTATTACAACTTGTAACGAACGTTGCATTAATCGAGTACACCTAACATTTTCTTTGTATACAAACTGCCAAAATCGTCCGTGCGGAAAGGAATTCAATACTACAGCCTTTGTTAATTTGCTTATCTGTAATGTTAATGTAAACATTATACTGTGAAGAAACTTAAATATCGTATCCATGAAGTTATTTCCACAGAGTGACTTACTTCGTTATCAACGAGTATAAAATTAAAATATTTGTAATATAGTGACTGTTAATACGAATTAATAAAATTGAAATTAAAGTAAAAATGAACTGGGTTAAAACAAGTTTAGGACCTGAGGCAGTACACATGTAATTATAGACATAAATGTATTAGTGACACGGTTACACCTATTAAGAGATTAACGTTACATGCAGGGAATATGTGTAGGACCTGAGGCAGTACAAGTCAAGGGGAATTGTAAGCGATACAAGTGTTGGTGAGACAGGATATATATCAAAAGAGACTGGTTTGGTACATTTATGGACAAGAATATTGAATAACAGAAGGGAACGGAAGGTTAATGGGCGACGGAAGTGACAGTCAGATAAACTACGTCCAAAGATGGGACTTATAAATAGAGAGATGGCAAGCAGAGAAGGACAGAACCTTTTGGAGAACCGTGGAGACCCCTTTTGGGGGAACCTTTCGGACTGGAAGTGTTTTGGCAGAACCTTTTGGACCACCTAAAACATAACAAGTGTATTAGTCGATTTTTGGAACTTTGAATTGTAACTGAAAAACACTATACGATCACGAGCATTTATAATTGTATTGAAGTATTAGTATTGTAATCAAATTAAATTATTTAAAACTCAATAGTCTTATATATTGCGTTATAAAAAGAATCTCCCACGACTCAATTGATGCGCCTGGACAGCTACTTAAAAGTGAGTGTAGCGTATTGAGCACCAACTGTGATGTCAGTGCCACAAAAAGCATTAAAAAAATTCAAGTGTTCGCGACAGTAGCAATTTAACATAGAAATAACGATTTTTTTATTGTACAAAGTAGCTAAAATTAGATCAGTATTTATCGCCTTTGAGATATTTCCTAATCATAACTTTTGTTAAATTGCAATATAATGCTCAATAACAATAAGATCAGTGGTATTTACATACTGACAAACCCGGTTATTTATAAATGACCCAACCGGTTTGTATACATGTTTACATTTTGACCAAGCCGGATTTCAAAAACATCTGTTGATATTATGTTTTAGGGTATAACTAGTTACTAATTGTCTTTTCATCAACAAAATAGTATTTTTAAGTAAAATCAATCATTCATCAATATTTTTTTCTATTTGGGCAACATTTGATTCATTCGTAAATGCAAGATATAGCGATATTTCAGTTGATTGTAATGATTTTGAAGCCGGATTCCTTATAACTTATAGAAAAATCTAATTTTACACTGCAAAAATAAATGATATTTGGACAAAAAATGAAATTAATAATAATAACAATCATAAAGCATCATAATTCAAAACATTATATACACAGTATATTTATAAATACTTACGATAATTATCCGTGTCTGCTTTAAAAATACCGCTTTAAAATATCCCGGATGTTGACCAAACATTTTCGATCGGAGCTCTTTGACGACAGTGATGGTGTGATGTGAGAATTGGCTACCCGTTTTGAGGATATTGGTGGAATTATTGACTATCGCTGTTTACTTTCTTTTCATAAATTAAAATCTACACTATCGGAGAGGGTTTTTGAAATCGACACGACATTGTGATAGGGTTTTTGAAAAATTACATGACCTTCGGTAGATATAGGGATTTTGAAATTTAAACGACTTTCTTATTGTGTTTTAGAATCAACATGACTTTCGGTTTGTGTTTTTTAAATCTACAAGACTTTCGGGTAAGGGTTTTAAAATCTACAAGATCTTCGGATGGGAGTTAAAACATACTCTTTAGTTTCTTTGACTACATTATTCTGTGTCCTGTAATTAATAAAAAGAAATCTACACACTACTGTCCTTGAACCATGTTACAGGGGTGTATTCAGGGTTAGGGTTATGGTGCTTAATGTATTCAGAATTACAAATTCAATGACATGACAACTGGATTAGGCGGACATTTTCCAATGCAAAATCGTATGCATTAGAAGAGCACATTATTTTGACAAATATCAATGTTTCCCGTATATAGATTTTTTTTTGTATAAATAATGTACTTGTAAATTAAAATGATAAATGAGTTCAATACATAAGCGAAATTACGATGAGCTGTAAGTGGGTTATCTATTTTCATAAAAAGTAATGATAAAATAAAAAAACAAAAAATAACACACTTTCGGAACAATTCCAAAATCAGAAAAAGAGGCAACAATGACCGCTGACTTTCCTGGTTTGGTACAAGCACTTAAGTAAAAAGTGACGGGGCCAAAACCAATAGTTAATGTACACAGCGAATGTCTTATGATAATGCCTATGTGTACATAACCTTTGTAAAGTGTAAATTATGAGATATTATGCTTTGATGCCATTTTATTAGTAACACGGCGGGTGTCTTATAAGAAGCAGGAACTGCTTACCATTCGCAAGCACCGGGTTCACCTTCGGTTTTTGATGGGATCCGCGTTGCTCATCTCTTTAGTTTTCTCTGTTGTTTTGTGTGTCTTCGTCCTATGTCTTGTGTGTCCAATGTTGCCAGTGTCTCTGGATTATCCATTCTTGATTGCCGCTTTGGTTATTCTAACGTTTATTTAGCTGTCATCAACTGATTTTGGAAACCTTAGGGACTCCAGAAAAACAGAATATGTCAAGGGAAATTTATTGGAGTATTTAGGATTTTTGCAGCTGCTTGCCAATGTTTATATATAATTGCTGACATATGTTATAAGCAAATTTTCAATATCCGCGTTACTCAAATATGAACTGGGACAAAGTAACTAACTGTCATCCACTGTGAATTTTCTTAAATGATTAATATTTATCAAAAATCAATGCCGAATAAACAACTATGTCCAAATATTCTAAAGCATTCATCTGAAATATATGAATAAAAGAACTAGAAATTAAAACTTAAAATCGCCCAGAACTGGAACGTTCTTCACGAATTCAAACTGATGAACAGACTAAATCGCCTGGCTAATTACGCATCTAAATCTAACCACTGTGACTAATCTTGGATGTATAGCGATTAAGACGGGCTATTTCTTTCGTACATAATCTGATGAATATAATCTGTAACTGTCCTGACCTTCAGAGCGTTAGAACATGGTGTTGTACGGTATACCTGATGTACTCCCCATTGATGAATCTGTGCGGTTTTTTCTACCGAAATGACGATACAATAATTCCAAAAAACATAGTCGGGAAGTCTTAATGATTTCACAAGAACTATGACATTGTCAACGTGGAACCGTTAAATGTGTCATTTTATTATGTTAGAATTATATTAAAATGTCAAACACGTTCTTTTCCACAATATCCTAAATTACTTGTGTAATGCTTTGTAAGATACAGTGACTTGTTGTAGATATGTTGTGTCTTTGTTGTAGATACAGTGACTTGTTGTAGATATGTTGTGTCTTTGTTGTATATACAGTGACTTGTAGATATGTTGTGTCTTTGTTGTAGATACAGTGACTTGTTGTAGATATGTTGTGTCTTTGTTGTAGATACAGTGACTTGTTGTAGATATGTTGTGTCTTTGTTGTATATACAGTGACTTGTAGATATGTTGTGTCTTTGTTGTAGATACAGTGACTTGTTGTAGATATGTTGTGTCTTTGTTGTAGATACAGTGACTTGTTGTAGATATGTTGTGTCTTTGTTGTATATACAGTGACTTGTAGATATGTTGTGTCTTTGTTGTCTATTATCATTACATTATCGTTGTGTTGAAGTGTAACAACATTATAAAGGAAATAACGAGAATCCATCTTTTTTGTATCTACGTTGTTATTACTATCACTGGATCGATACCTCTGCTGGCGGACTATTGGTCTCCAAGGATATCACCACCCAGTAGTTAGTGTTTCGGCACTGCCATTGTTTATTAGAGATATTTGTTATTGAAATTTCCAGTTTCTAAATAATAATTAAAACTAAAGTTCTCATCCCTCTTATATAGGCGACTTCAGCTGATTTTGGCTATCTTGTGTAGACCCTTTGGTTTACTTTATCTCAAAAGGTTGTAGAATGTTAGTATTGGTGATCTACTAGTTCCCCAGTGTAATTATGTATTGACTTTACTTGCATACTTCTATTAAATTAAATTGTGGGAACAAATATATATTAAAGCTGATTTTTATCTCAATTTTTATTCCCTTAGACTTTCCAAATGTATACCTTCAAACAGAACTGATCAAATGTAAATTATTTAAATTGGTTGATGGTAATTAATCCCTTATTTGAATTATATTTTGGTATCTTGTATCACAATAATTATATTTTGGTATCTTGTATCACAATAATTATATTTTGGTATCTTGTATCACAATAATTTTAGGCTATACAGTAATGGGTCACCAGTCTTTCCGCACTAAAATATTTCCCTATATTTAATATAAAACCATATTTTTGGGGGAAAATTATTGTCCAGTCATTTCCACTCGATTTTCCTGAAAATGTATGTCTTTATATTTCAATAAACCATATACATAGGTATAGAGAAGCAATCAAAATTGTTTCTTCGTATAAATTTCATATAATTTTATTTCGTCTTATCTCTAAAATATGATTAAGCAGGAAGTTTGATATCTTTTTCACTTTTACTATGTAATCATATGAAATTGTGACGTCGAGAATTTATGTTTGTGTTTAAATCATAAATGTGTATAAATTAAAGTTCGAAAAAAAAAAAAAATACATATGCAAATATTAAGATAAAGTCTTATTAACTATGTTTTTTAAAGGTGATAATTTTCAGAAAAACGGATAGGAAATGACTTCAGGAGAATGTTTTGAAAATAATGGAATAAAGGGAAATATCATAGTGGGGAAAGACTTTTCATCAGTGAATGTACTTTGTTGTATCCAGGATACTAATTTAATACGGATTTTCATTAAATAAATGTCATTTATAGAATTTAAAAAAATCGCACTTCCTTCATCCACCTGGAAATTTTTCGAATTAATAGGTGACTACCGGTAGGTTGTTTTGTTTTTATACAAAGCATTGATTTGATCATATACTTATTAAAAACAACCAATAGAAAGATCGCTCCATTGAAATTTATATTGGCGGTCGATATATTCAAATATTGTAAGTTACCAGTTCCTGGAAAGGAAGTACAGATAATGATCTTTTCATGAAACCAAACAATATTAAAATTAATAGCACAGGTAATCATAATAAACACATAGATGTCATTTAGTGCGCATGACACGTTTCTGGAAAAAACCTTCATCAGTCGAAAGGTTGGACAGCCAACATATCTTATAAAACAAATTGAAACATAATTTAACGATTAGATCCAGAAATATTTATATACTTAAATATTGTTATCTAATTAAATTCACTCAAGTGATACACCTTTATATAAACATACAAAAGGCGTTTTAAATACCTCGGTATACAAATTTCCAGGTATTTGATTAGGAAGTAACTGGTGGTTGTTAGATCGAGTTGGACCAGTTAAAATTTACTTCCTCTATAATTTCTGGAAGAGGGTTGTATATATCAAAGAAATGTTTAAATTTCCAAGCAATCGATCGTGCTTGAATTATTTTTTTTTGAAAATAAAGTTTTTCTCAAGAACGAAGTAATCGATCTCGAGATTATATGATATATATCCCCAGCGAGCCAAATATTTTATTTCCAAATATGTTGAGATGTTCAAATAATTATTAGGTTTTTATAAAGTAATTTCAGGGATATTTTAAGTGACTAATTAACCAGCATTGGATCGATATGAGACCTAAATCCCTATACATGTATGATAACCAGTGCAATTGATATTCTAAAACATTGGACGAAAAATTAATACATAATTTGGAAGTTTTCAAGAAAATATCAGAAAGCAGCTGCATAAGAAGAACTTAATAAACGCAAGAAAAAAACCCATAAAAGAAGATCCATGTCTTGTAAGAGGTATGTAGTTGTGTAGTGTTTATGTACTTATGTGGTGGAGCCATACATACATTTTTTTTTTTGCATTACCTAACACGAGCGATCCACAAATATAACCTTTTCCAAAATATTTGACAGAAGAATTTTGCAAAATTATTTGGCATAATAGTAAGCATTTTATAAGTATTTGAAAGAAAAAAAATAACATGCCTACATCCACCAACTCACTTCATGAAACAGTAAGTCAAGTTAAAGCCAATCTAATATAAATAAGATGAAGGTTGTATTTTATTGTGGTAACACACTAACAGATCTTACAGACATGTAAGATTGAGTTTCGACAAACTAGCATTTCTTTCAGGATGTTGTCAGTTAAAAGACTATTTTCATATCAGATAATGTCCGTGTCGTGTGGTTACTGCTAACAAGGAAGCTACTGAACCAAGGGTTCCTCTTTGTTAAGTTGAAGTCACCACTTCGAAAGTTTTACGATCGCCACCATGACTTGGTTGACCGTTATGCAATGTCTGTCACAAATGACCATGGATATGTTCCACTTATAAACACTTCCTGGTCCTTTCCTCGTTCATGACTTATCACCGGATGTGTAACTAGATTAACACGACGGGTTCCACTAGTGGAGCAGGAACTGGTTACCTTTCCGGAGCACCTCAGTTCACTCCCGGTTTTAGTGGGGTTCGTGTTACTCGATCTTTAGTTTTATGTGTATGTTTTATAGATCATTGCTTGTCCTTTTGTACTTTTTCTTTTGGTCATTGTGTTGTGTGTTCTTCTTCGATATACGGATTCTGATTACCTCCCTTTGGTATCTTCAAACTCTTCTTAACAGTAGCACCATGGGTACCACTAGTTGAAAAGGAACTCCAGGAGCACAGTGTAGTTTATAATGCTCAAACTTAAGTTTTCTAGTGTCCACCATTGTTTGCCTTTTTGCCCCTTTCTTTTGACCACCGTATTTTTGTCTTAGATTTACGACTTCTGACTCCTTTCGAATCTTCATATTTTTTTTCATCAGTTAAATATATTATTACCTCATAAAATTAGAAAAACAAAATACCACAACATCGGAACAGTTTCAAAATCAAATAGAAAAAGAGGAGAAACAAAGGCAAAATAGATACCTCAAAACACATACACCATGATACCCTCAACACACATATACATCATATACCCTCAACACACATATACATCATGATACCCTCAACACACATATGCATCATGATACCCTCAACACACATATGCATCATGATACCCTCAACACATATACATCATGATACCCTCAACACATGCATCATGATACCATCAACACACATACATCATGATACCCTCAACACACACATATACATCATATACCCTCAACACACATATACATCATGATACCTTCAACACACATATACATCATATACCCTCAACACACATATACATCATGATACCCTCAACACACATATACATCATGATACCCTCAACACACATATACATCATGATACCCTCAACACACATATACATCATGATACCCTCAACACACATATATACATCATGATACCCTCAACATACATACATCATGATACCCTCAACACACATATACATTATGATACCCTAAACACACATATACATCATGATACCCTCAACACACATATATACATCATGATACCCTCATCACACATGCATCATGATACCCTCAACACACATATATACATCATGATACCCTCAACACACATATATACATCATGATACCCTCAACATACATACATCATGATACCCTCAACACATATATACATCATGATACCCTCAACACACATATACATCATGATACACTCAACACACATATATACATCATGATACCCTCAACACACATATATACATCATGATACCCTCAACACACATATGCATCATGATACCCTCAACACACATATATACATCATGATACCCTCATCACACACATATACATCATGATACCCTCAACACACATATATACATCATCATACCCTCAACACACATATGCATCATGATACCCTCAACACACATATACATCATGATACCCTCAACACACATATATACATCATGACACCCTCAACACACATATATACATCATGATACCCTCAACATACATACATCATGTTACCCTCAACACACATATATACATCATGATACCCTCAAAACACATATATACATCATGATACCCTCAACACACATATGCATCATGATACCCTCAACACACATATATACATCATGATACCCTCAGCACACACATATACATCATGATACCCTCAACACACATGTATACATCATGATACCCTCAACACACATATGCATCATGATATCCTCAACACACATATACATCATGATACCCTCAACACACATATATACATCATGACACCCTCAACACACATATATACATCATGATACCTTCAACATACATACATCATGATACCCTCAACACATATATACATCATGATACCCTCAACACACATATACATCATGATACCCTCAACACACATATACATCATGATACCCTCAACACACATATATACATCATCATACCCTCAACACACATACATCATCATACCCTCAACACACACATATACATCATGATACCATCAACACACATATATACATTATGATACCCTCAACACACATATACATCATGATACCCTCAACACACATATGCATCATGATATCCTCAGCACACATATATACATCATCATACCCTCAAGACACATATATACATCATCATACCCTCAACACACATATACATCATGATACCCTCAACACACATATACATCATGATACCCTCAACACATATAATTATCATCATACCCTCAACACACATACATCATCATACCCTCAACACACACATATACATCATCATACCATCAACACACATATATACATTATGATACCCTCAACACACATATATACATCATGATACCCCCAACACACATATACATCATGATACCATCAACACACATATATACATCATGATACCCTCAACACACATATGCATCATGATACCCTCAACACACATATACATCATGATACCCTCAACACACATATATACATCATGATACACTCAACACACATATACATCATGATACCCTCAACACAAATATATACATTATGATACCCTCAATACACATATACATCATGATACCCTCAACACACACATATACATCATCATACCCTCAACACACACATATACATCATGATACCCTCAACACACATATACATCATGATACCCTCAACACACATATATACATCATGATACCCTCAACACATACACATCATGATACCCTCAACACACATATATACATTATGATACCCTCAACACACATATACATCATCATACCCTCAACATACATACATCATCATACCCTCAACGCACATATATACATCATGATACCACCAACACACACATATACATCATGATACCCTCAACACACATATATACATCATGATACCCTCAACACACATACATCATGATACCCTCAACACACATATACATCATGATACCCTCAACATACATACATCATGATACACTCAACACATATATACATCATGATACCCTCAACACACATATACATCATGATACCCTCAGCACACATATATACATCATCATATCCTCAAGACACATATATACATCATGATACCCTCAACACACATACATCATCATACCCTCAACACACACATATACATCATGATACCTTCAACACACATATATACATTATGATACCCTCAACACATATACATCATGATACCCTCAACACACATATATATCATGATACCCTCAACACACATATACATCATGATACCCTCAACACACACATATACATCATGACACCCTCAACACACATACATCATGATACCCTCAACACACATATACATCATGATACCCTCAAGACACATATATACATTATGATACCCTCAACACACATATACATCATGATACCCTCAACACACATATACATCATGATACCCTCAACACACATATACATCATGATACCCTCAACACACATATATACATCATGATACCCTCAACACACATACATCATGATACCCTCAACACACATATACATCATGATACCCTCAACACACATATATACATCATGACACCCTCAACACACATATACATCATGATACCCTCAACACACATATACATCATGATACCCTCAACACACACATATACATCATGACACCCTCAACACACATACATCATGATACCCTCAACACACATATACATCATGATACCCTCAACACACATATACATTATGATAACCTCAACACACATATACATCATGATACCCTCAACACACATATACATCATGATACCTTCAACACACATACATCATGATACCCTCAACACACATATACATCATGATACCCTCAACACACATATATACATCATGACACCCTCAACACACATATATCATGATACCCTCAACACACATATACATCATGATACCCTCAACACACATATATACATCATGACACCCTCAACACACATATGCATCATGATACCCTCAACACACATATATACATCATGACACCCTCAACACACATATATCATGATACCCTCAACACATATATACATCATGATACACTCAACACGCATACATCATGATACCCTCAACACACATATACATCATGATACCCTCAACACACATATATACATCATGACACCCTCAACACACATATATCATGATACCCTCAACACATATATATACATCATGATACCCTCAACACACATATATCATGATACCCTCAACACACATACATCATGATACCCTCAACACACAGACATCATGATACCCTCAACACACATATATACATCATGATACCCTCAACACACATATCATGATACCCTCAACACACATATATACATCATGATACCCTCAACACACATATATCATGATACCCTCAACACACATATATACATCATGATACCCTCAACACACATATATACATCATGACACCCTCAACACACATATACATCATGATACCCTCAACACACATACATCATGATACCCTCAACACACATATATACATCATGATACCCTCAACACACATATATCATGATACCCTCAACACATATATACATCATGATACCCTCAACACACATATACATCATGATACCCTGAACACACATACATCATGATACTCTCAACACACATATGCATCATGATACCCTGAACACACATATATACATCATGATACCCTGAACACACAAATATACATCATGATACCCTGAACACACATATACATCATGATACCCTGAACACACATATATACATCATGATACCCTCAACACACATATACATCATGATATCCTCAACACACATATACATCATGATACCCTCAACACACATATATACATCATGATACCCTCAACACACATATACATCATGATACCCTCAACACACATATACATCATGATACCCTCAACACACATATACATCATGATACCCTCAACACACATATACATCACCGTTCTTTTCCTGGTTTAATACAGGCACTTCAATAACAGTGGCGGGGATAACCTAGTTTTATGGGCCCAAAATCATGTGTATAAATGATAAATAATGTTTCACTTCGAAAACTGTTGGAAACTGTAACATATTAAATCTTAGCTGACACACGGCAGTAGTTTTACTGTGTAGTCATTTGTAGATCGTTGTACTTCATTTGTATTTTCTGTCCTGCTATTTACAGCTTCTGATTACTCCTTTTGTATCTTCAACTGTTCTTAAGCCGTTCAAAAAGATGCTCAGCTAATATTCGGAAAGATGGCTATAGCTACAAAAAATACACAGCTATAGTGTACATTCAAAATAATAACGGCAAATAAACGTTAGAGAATACCAAAGGGGCAAGTTTATTTGAAAACATATAATCAGACAGAAAAAATGGATTGCACAAATATTTTGTAAACATGTTATTTATCACACGGTAGACACAATGGCAAATGCACTCAATGTCTGGTGTTAAAAATGTACAATGTTTATGCCACATTTTGCACTCTAGAAGTCTGCTGGACACGTTTTCTTTAAATCAAACAAAATAGGTACAAATGCATTAGTCTGAATATTACTTTATAATGTTATAGGACCACAAATATTATAGTATAATTGCAAACAGAAATGTCATTAGTGAATATACTGCCTAGCTTGTGTGGTACGCATTTGATGTCTCTGTCTTTTACATGGTCTTGTCTTTTGTTTATTTGTAACTTTACAATGTTATATTGTTAATGGTAAATGTAAACAGTAAACAATTCCACCAATATCAACAAACCAGAACAACCATCTCTCACCTAAAACCATTGAACACAAAAACTACAACCACATAGTTAGTATTTCGTTGGAAATATAGGTCCTGACTTGGCATATGTTGTTGTGGGAAACATTCATAGCTTCTACCATTTGGTAGCCTTATCTGTATATAAAAAGAATATGTGGGTTCCAACTATAATTTAAAACATAATACACAGTCATGTGATGTGAATGAACAGTATTCATTGGTTAAGATGTATAGAGTATAATCAACATGCAGATGTCATCGTAAAATCTAGGAATCCGTTTTCAATCTTACAGACATAAACATTACCAAGGTAAGAATTCGTGTAGGCAAACAGTGTACGACTGTAAGTCATCTACAGATTATGGAAATGGTTGATTAATTAAAACGTGATGTACATTTTTTTATTTGATATCTTTAAAAAAAAAAATTGTAAGAGGAGTCACATACCAGACCAGGTCTGTAGATTATTACAGGAAGCACAAAGAAGAAAAGCTTAGGTTTGTAATAAGTACATCAAATTAGACTTCTATCCGCGGACTGCTGTCAGTGAGCTAGCAGTAATAAGTACATCAAATTAGACTTCTATCCGCGGACTGCTGTCAGTGAGCTAGCAGTAATAAGTACATCAAATTAGACTTCTATCCGCGGACTGCTGTCAGTGAGCTAGCAGTAATAAGTACATCAAATTAGACTTCTATCCGCGGACTGCTGTCAGTGAGCTAGCAGTAATAAGTACATCAAATTAGACTTCTATCCGCGGACTGCTGTCAGTGAGCTAGCAGTAATAAGTACATCAAATTAGACTTCTATCCGCGGACTGCTGTCAGTGAGCTAGCAGTAATAAGTACATCAAATTAGACTTCTATCCGCGGACTGTTGTCAGTGAGCTAGCAGTAATAAGTACATCAAATTAGACTTCTATCCGCGGACTGCTGTCAGTGAGCTAGCAGTAATAAGTACATCAAATTAGACTTCTATCCGCGGACTGGTGTCAGTGAGCTAGCAGTAATAAGTACATCAAATTAGACTTCTATCCGCGGACTGCTGTCAGTGAGCTAGCAGTAATAAGTACATCAAATTAGACTTCTATCCGCGGACTGGTGTCAGTGAGCTAGCAGTAATAAGTACATTAAATTAGACTTCTATCCGCGGACTGCTGTCAGTGAGCTAGCAGTAATAAGTACATAAAATTAGACTTCTATCCGCGGACTGGTGTCAGTGAGCTAGCAATAATAAGTACATCAAATTAGACTTCTATCCGCGGACTGGTGTCAGTGAGCTAGCAGTAATAAGTACATCAAATTAGACTTCTATCCGCGGACTGGTGTCAGTGAGCTAGCAGTAATAAGTACATCAAATTAGACTTCTATCCGCGGACTGCTGTTTCAGTGAGCTAGCACCATAAAACATCCAACTAAGTGTGTTGGTCTAGTACAAAGCGGACAACATCATCATCATCTCATTGATAATTAACTTGTTCTCGCCATGATATAACTGAAAAATGGTTGAGTTGGCGTTAAACAACAATCTCTCACTCACTCGCTCTATTTTAAGTCACGATAATGGTAAAATTAATACTGTCAAAAAACTTTAAATAATTATCGTGATCATCTCAATATATGCAGGGCCTCCAAGAGGAATTTTGCCAGGCGGAACAAGACTGCTTTGGGGCCCATGGGACAGACTGAGGCTTCCCTCAAATTGAGGATTTGAGTTCAATAAACCTGAAAGACAGTAAATATATGTTATATAATGAAATTCTGGCCTTCCTGGTTACAATGTTTTTTTTCTACAAATGTGATTGATGATCAACAACTAGAATTCAGAAGTCTAGGTTAATTTTACATAATTATTTTTCTAAATAAAATAAAAAATAGTTGAAAATACCCTGTCCCCCAGAAAATAATAATAAGAAAAAATCAAAATAAAACGTCAATGACTAGGGCCCTTCCGAGATTCATGGGCCTCTTCTTGGGTCCCCGGACTGATGTACCGGCTGAACCCCCTCTCATAGGCTCTGTGTATGTATGTATTCTATTTGCATCAATGATATTTATCTGTATGACATTGGTCATCTTACATATTCAAACAAATGATTTGATTGACTACTTAACGTCAAGTGATCATAATTGTATCTATATTCATGACCAGACCAAGACCACAACAAATAGGATTCAGTAGGATGGGTGTATGGAGTAATTGTGTGATTGTAACAAGTAACAAGGGTGATAGTGGACAAGGTTGGTTGGAGAAGTTTGTTTTACAATAGACTATCAGCGAACATTCCCTAATTAACTTCATCATTAGGTGCGACTGGTGAATTTGAATAATTTGATTACGGCAAGGCAACTGAGTTAAATGTAGGCATACTATGATACACACTGACAAATGATAAATAGAACGCTATCGGTAAATATTGGTTGACATCAATGGATTCAAATTGAGACTGATTTTGTTCTCTGTAAATGTTCAGATATAAAAAATATCGATCAAGTGAAGGTTTCAAAATATTATCGGAATCTCTTAAATTCATGTTCTGAATTTCTGAGTTTATAGTGGAAAATCCAGGTCCTATTTATATACCTAGGGTTCAGTACGGGGCTTATACAAGAAAGGTTTGACGATAAGAAAGTGGTAATCAGTAACCGTAAATCTAAGAAGGAAAGACAATACAATGGCCAAAGGAAAAAAAGACTAAAAGACAATTAATAATTTACAAAACACTACTAAAACTTAATTCTAAATTACATAAAACAAATAGGGTAGAGGGATCATATTTGTATTCAGACAAGAAATATTTAAATATGCAATATATATTTAGATCTTACTGTCGCAAAAGTTTTAATTGACAAGTCCATTACCGAAACACCTGTTCTCAGTCCTGTCTTTTTAGTAGGGTAGTGGGTGCTTAAAAAGGCCGCTAGTTTTCGAGTTTGGGTTAATAGTATGACACACGGCTAAGTTTTTCATATTTTGACGTAAAAATTGTTGTAGTTTTTATTTATTTATGTCGTCGTAACCTACCGAGCTCACATTTTCTTATTTTTTACGTTTTCTGAAGGCACCCTCTAACTGTACATTTTACAACAAAATTTCAACACGAATAAAATGAACATCAAGACCTGTAAGTTATCAAATCAAAGTGTTTGACACAAAGACAATATGCTAATTATATCTTCAAAACTAAAAACGGGAAACTTAACACCTTTTTTTTTTTTTTTTTTTTTTTTAAGTTTTCACGTATCTACATATTACCAAAATGTTACCCTATTTTCAAGTATAGAATAATGTTCCGAAGGAATTCTAGAATATTTTAAATAGAAGTAAATACATCATTACTTAGTACACATGTGTACCAAAAATCAATATTTTTAAAGTTATCATTCAATAGAAATTAGCGATTAAAGAGATGTGAAATCTGATCAAATTTAGCCTGTGGCAAACACGGATTACCACGTGTCGATATTCGATTTGTGCTGAAACAGTATATTTAACATTGTGTCTTCTGTTTGGTGTGTGATTGTGTCTTTTAGTAGAATAAACTTATCTCAATACAATGAGCGAACAACTATGTAGTTAAATTACGCTATTTTTGATATTTTTGTGTTTTCGTGAACACTAATTTGTAGTTTACAGAACAATACAATACAATACAATATTTTTATTCCAATTAGGGTCCCTCAAGGGGCAATAACAAATATACATTCATAATTATATCAACAGTTACAACAATACAGAATGGAGATATATGTTTTTAAACAAGACAATTCTAACTATTTAAATGATATATGTTACAAAAAATATATAAATAAATAAATAAATAGGCCGTGTTCGGCAGCACGACCCGAGGAGAGGCAATGAGTAATGTATAGTTGCAGTGTATCATATGGTTGAAGAATGGACTACATGTATGCGATTACTTAGCTGGAGGAGACACCAGGGGACGATGCTTAAGAATTGTGTTTTGATTCTCCCCGTGTCTGATCCAGCAAAGCAAGCGGTTCAAGTAGTAAAACATCATGTGTTTGATGAAAGGACTGTGATTACTTAGCTGGAGGAGACACCAGGGGACGGTGCTTAAGAATCGCATTTCGATTCTCCCCGTGTCTGATCCAGGAAAGCAAGCAGTTCAAGTAATAAACTAAAATGGGAATAAATAGATGTATCGTTTATCTGCAACAGTTCGTAGGACACGTTTTTGATCCGGGAAATGTCACAATTTGGCAGCTCGCTTAAGCTTTGCCCTTCTAGTCCTAAAAAAAGTAGGAATGAAGTTGAATGGGACAAATGTATTACACTGTATATGCCAGGTCTCTACCCCTGAGTTACTTATTAAAATGAGAAATGTTAGTAAAAATAGCCTCATAGAAGCAATGGAAGCAAGTGTGTTTTTTAGAGTAGTACATTCTGTTTCTGATATTGATAATATTAGGAGTGATGATACAAGTATGCTGTACCACAGGTCTTGCTATAAGACGTACACAAGTAGACGAAATTGCAGTTTCTTCAAGGTTGAGTCGGCGGGCTCTGATCATAAAACCAGACACATCACAGGTTCCCTTGTTGAACGAACAAACCGATGACACGTCTACAGACATTGCACTGTGCATATTCTGAGGAAAACAGACTTTTAAAAAAGACAGAAAACTCCAAAATCAAAACTGCCAAACGCATTCAAAATGTGAAAGACGCAGCAAAAGGACAGAATGACTACAAAATGTCTGTGTTATTGAGTAATGCAACTTTTATAGACAAGGCGGTGTATCACTCCGGGTGCATAACTAAGTATTTGCTCACTCGTACCCCTGGTAACTCCTAAGAGTTCTTTGCAGTTTGGTTGGGAAAAAAGACGGATCACTCCTTCCTGTCTACTTTCAAGGACAAATGTCATCTGACTTTTTACAAGATCTTATTTGCACTTGTAAAGGTAAAGCAGTCTGTTCAAGTGGTTGTCTTGCACCGACCTTTGTCCGTGTCAAACAGGTGAAATATGTCGTAATTCGAACACACAAATGTCCAGAAATAAAAGCATAGACGACGATGGTGTGGACTTATTACAGTTAGATGTACAGGAATGAAATTGTTAAGTGAAGTCTTTAAATCTGTAAAAAAAAAAAAAAAAACAAAAAAACCCAACCTAATAAAACAAAAACAAAAAACCCTGCCAATTGGTCTCTGACCTTGACATGGTTGGTGGGGTTTAAACCAACAAGAGACCGAGTCCTCCTTCTTACAAACCAGATTTACCACTCATAACAAATCTTTTACAAAACATTGTGGACCAACGTCACCTATGGGGTTATAGACCTTGATCATTTCTCAACCACTTCTGCTGCTTTTGTTTAAAAATAACGAAAAATGTGCGCAAAAAAGATATTGCTAAAGTCTGATAATTTTTTTTTGAAAAATACGGGTTTGACCTTTGACCCAAATTATCTCATAACGTGACCACACTAGATAACGACGACATCGATATTTCGATGAGTCACATTCTGCTCTTACCAAAAATATATAATTTAGCCGTGTGTCAACAATTTGTTTTCTTCAAACGTTTGTATAAATATAAATGTGTAAAATGTATTTATAAAAACCGTGATTTATTGATATAGTATGGTAAAACTAGGTACAAATGTAGTAAAAAGATTTAAATGTTAAATCAGATTTCATTTAAATATCTAGGAAATACCCAACAACTAGTCTATAAATAGAAATAATCATACAACACCTTAAACTTGTATTTTATTAAAAACATATTCTGTAGGTACGGAGGTCTAAGAGGTAAGATTAAATAATACCTTGTATTCTCGTGTCTCTTACTATTAAATTTGGAATAGAGTTGAAAATCAATTATTCTGAATATTTCAATGTTACTGTTTATGATAATAGATAACAGTAATAGGAATAAGTTATTTTTGTATATATTGCTGAATTGACGTTAAACAACAATCACTCACTCTTTTTGTATATGATCATAAAATAAAATATATAATGAGATATTAGTTCATTCTGTTTGAGATATTTCAGTATTAAGAGTATAACCTATTTCTCCACTTCAAATAGAAATTTACGAGAGAAACTCATATTAATCTTAATAAAAGAAAGTAATGATGGTAGCTTTTCTTGTTACTCTGGAAGTAGTCACGAGGTATACTGTTAGCAAAAGAGAGTAAAAGATGGGTCCCGTTGTTTAACACCATGTTTTGTATACTACGCAGTCTTGTTTAACTGACTTGTATTTCAATGGCTATCTCCAGATTTTCATGATGTTTATTATTATTTTGAAGCCATTGGAATCTGTTTGTATTCCTGGATCATTGACACAACTGTAATAATGACTATTCTAACATGACGTCCTTCTTTCGCTTTGTAGACAAACGAGCGATTTATCGATGGTATAATCTCATTCGCACATGCGCCGGTGAATGTGACTGATTTTTCCATTGGCAGCATAAATTGTGTGCGACATTTTCCAATCAAAATATACCACCGTATTTGTACTCTTAGACATATCAGAATCGAACTAAATCATGGAAGCCAGAATGAGTTTTGAGTTTTAACATGGGTTGGCAGATATAGTAAATTTTATCCGCCAATCCATGGTAAAACTCAAAACACATTCTGGCTTCCATGATTTATTTCTTAAATAGAAATACAGAAGATATATTACTTATTTGTACTTGTCGTCTCTTTTACTTAACTATTTGAATTTTTAACCACCAACATTACAGTATTGTATCATACATTTCATCACATGCAATAGATACTATATTAATTCCATCAGGTCAATGGGAAGAAAACAGTGTCAATGGGACGACGAAAGAGAAACGAGGCTTCCAATGCAAAAATCAGTAAAACGTAAACAAATCTTATTTTCTTTTCTTGAATGCGATATATTTGGACGAAGGACTATACATGATTTCTCCACTCCGTGATTTATTGGATATCAGACAACTATACATTGACAAAAGCCACTTTTGTCATGATGAAGTTGATGATTTCTAACTTTCTTTTATATGGAACGGAGAAATCATTAGAAAGCCCTGCCTCCTACAATTATGGCCATTATAAGGTCATCGAAAATATTAACGCGTTGTGTTTACATATTTACTGTTATTAAACTTCTCATATTTTTTTCTATATAAATTGTATTGCATAACAATACTATTTCCATAGTTTCATTCAATTTGTCTGAAAAGTACTATTCACCGATGAATAGCACAAATGACTATTCACCGGCCGGTGAATAGCACTTTAATCACATGTTTTTTTTGGTTTAAATTTTTTTTTATTTCTTCTTCAAATGCACACATGAACATGTATTAGTTTTAAAAAAGCATTAATTAAGTAGACTAGAAATCCATCAGAAAAGGACCTAATATAGAATTTTGAATTGCACAGTTGTTCAGTATAATAAAACACTTATAGACTTGATATTCGGGTAATAGCACTTTAATTGTCCTCTCTGTACCAACTATTTTCCTCGGCGTTGCCTCGGAAAATAGTTGGTACCTTGGGAACAATAAAAGTGCTATTATCCTCATACCCAGTCAATAAGTGTATAATATTTGCATTGAAAGTCTTCTCCTTTTCCTCCCATTGACACTATTTTCCTACCGTTGACTTTATGGAATTGATATTGATATAGTGTCTAGTGTCTGTGATTTCATCAACAACGAACGGTATATTTGGCTACCTTTCGATTAGAAAAACCCACAATATTAAAACATTATGGACACAAAGCTATGTATCAACTGATTTTGAAATACTGACTCTGAAGTCTGTTCTGTTGTTGTAAGTGTCTTATATGTTATTAGGTTGCAATAAATCGTCACAAAAGAAAGGATCCGGGTGGCTCAATGAGTGAAGTAGTTGGATTACCTAGCAACTCATACATGCCTATCGCCAATAAGGCGCAGGTTCGCACCCGGCTTTATAAATTACAAAAAAGGTGCACTCGACTCGCAGCCGCAAGTGATAAAGTTTACCAGTTGCTTGCCCATGGTCGGTGGTTCTCTCCGGCTTCTTCCACCACTAAAACTGGTCGCCATGATATAGCTGAAATATTGCTGAAAGTGGCCTTAAGCACAATATATCTATAAATCTAAATCGTCACAAAAGATAATATAAATATTAGTTGACAACAAAAACTGTATTGCAATAACGGTTGTATCGGATCTGAAACATAAAGACCAAACTAACTAAAACAGAATAACATAGCTATAAATATTATTGATTATATACTTGAAGAGAAAAAAACGCGACATATTTACATTGAATATGAATGGAGCTTTACACCAGAGGAAATCTAATACGTACGTGTGGTATATGAATCATATCTTTAGAGGTGAAATAGAGTAATAATGATTGTCACTACGTAAGATTTAAAAATACATATACAAATATAGTATTCCTTGTCTAAAATATAACCAAAAATGAAATGTTTTGTTGAATATTGAAATTTATTAAAGCAGAACAATTCAAAGTATTAATGTATACCATCTTTTTGTTGTATTGAGTACATGGTGACATGTGATTGCCTGGTACAGTAAATACATGTTTATATATGTTTGCTTTGACATAAACAGCTGAATCGACATTGTGGGTATTTTATCCATTTACATCAACATGAAACACTCCTCTAGCTCCGCATACACCTCAGACAATGACGGCAGAAGATGGTCATCAGTGGCGGATTTAGAGGGGGGCGTATGGGGCGTGCGCCCCCCTAAAATTCGCAAAGCATATGTTATACAACGTTAATTAAGCAGTTCAATAAATAACTTTTTCATGAATGGTTAACTCGTGACCTGTAGTAAAATATTCTTACACATTGTAAATACAAGTTGGATGTGCTCGCTGATTCATATATGTATTCGCCGTCAGTAGTTCAAAGATTATTCCATTCTGATTGGTTCCGAGGTACCAGACATCAACTATTTTCTCACGCTAATTAAACATTATTTCTGCAGTCAATTTTACAACTACATGTACACATGCTATTTAGAAATTATAAAATGGACGAAAATTCTAGGCCAAGAAAACAAGCAAGATTGGATACATTTCTTATTCCTCGACGAGACGAGAAAAGTCAAAGGTAAACTAAAAAGTAAATTCAATCAATACTTCGAATAATTAATTTAACAATTGATCTCATTTATAAAACATACAACGAAAACCTATAACGAGTGAATCAGATGATGAAACTGAGACAGTGTGTAGAAACTTGAGTGTCCCAAGAAAATGGTCACTTCTCTTTAAATAATGGTTCAAATAGTTCTTGAATTCGAAATTCTGCAATTTCATATGAAAAAAAAATATAAATTTGATTTGTATACAAATACCCGAAAATGTTGCCTTTTACTTTTCAAGTAAAGATCAGTAAAAATACGCGTTGGTATATTGTACATTAAAATACAAAAGTAACATATTAATAAAAAAAAAATTAGCGGCAATTTATTTGCCCGAGATATCTGCACAAGAAAGTGTGAACAAATCCTTTGTCCGGGTACGTTTATATTATTTATATCTACCAATGGATGTCTGTACAATTTTTTTTACACATTTTTAAAAAAAAATTCTGACTACAATTTATTTGTAATGTCGGAATTAATATGTACAACTGTTTAATGAGGTTTTTACGCCCGTTGCTCAAACACTTGATGTGCGTCTGTCCGTCCTTCCGTCCGTCCGTCCGTTCGTCCGTCCGTCTGTAAGATTTCTGCAATTCGTAACTCCCCTGACTGTAACCACGCAATTGATTGACTTAAACTATATAATGTACTTGAAATACATTGTAGTTGTGCACAATGGTTTTTAGATTTTTCATTGAAGGCCGGGCGGAGGGGGTAGGAGGATGATTCTGCAACCCGCAACCCCTAAATAACCACTCAATGGATTGAAGTGAAACTTAAACTACAAATTTGACATACAATGTAGTTTGCTCACCACGGTTTTATTTTTAGAATTGGAGGTTAGGGGTAGGAGGTAGATTCTGTAATCTGCTTTTTTGGCGTAAAATCGTGAATTTTCACACGAAATACCCCAAAAATGTTCACGCCTCCCTCCGCTCGGCGCAATTTTTTTAAGTGCGCTCCCTCTAACTTGAAATCCTGGATCCGCCCCTGGTCATGTGATGGGACATACACAGAAGTGAAAACTTATGTTGATTAATGGCATTCATCGTGATGCCTAGAGCCGTATCGATGGTGTAATATGGTGATCGTGTTCGCCTCGAGTGCGGGAGATAGTGGGTTCATCGATGGTGTAATGGTGATCGTGTTCGCTTCGAGTGCGGGAGATAGTGGGTTCATCGATGGTGTAATGGTGATCGTGTTCGCCTCGAGTGCGGGAGATAGTGGGTTCATCGATGGTGTAATGGTGATCGTGTTCGCCTCGAGTGCGGGAGATAGTGGGTTCATCGATGGTGTAATGGTGATCGTGTTCGCCTCGAGTGCGGGAGATAGTGGGCTCATCGATGGTGTAATGGTGATCGTGTTCGCCTCGAGTGCGGGAGATAGTGGGTTCATCGATGGTGTAATGGTGATCGTGTTCGCCTCGAGTGCGGGAGATAGTGGGTTCATCGATGGTGTAATGGTGATCGTGTTCGCCTCGAGTGCGGGAGATAGTGGGTTCATCGATGGTGTAATGGTGATCGTGTTCGCCTCCAGTGCGGGAGATAGTGGGTTCATCGATGGTGTAATGGTGATCGTGTTCGCCTCGAGTGCGGGAGATAGTGGGTTCATCGATGGTGTAATGGTGATCGTGTTCGCCTCCAGTGCGGGAGATAGTGGGTTCATCGATGGTGTAATGGTGATCGTGTTCGCCTCAAGTGCGGGAGATAGTGGGTTCATCGATGGTGTAATGGTGATCGTGTTCGCCTCAAGTGCGGGAGATAGTGGGTTCATTGATGGTGTAATGGTGATCGTGTTCGCCTCGAGTGCGGGAGATAGTGGGTTCATCGATGGTGTAATGGTGATCGTGTTCGCCTCGAGTGCGGGAGATAGTGGGTTCATCGATGGTGTAATGGTGATCGTGTTCGCCTCGAGTGCGGGAGATAGTGGGTTCATCGATGGTGTAATGGTGATCGTGTTCGCCTCGAGTGTGGGAGATAGTGGGTTCATCGATGGTGTAATGGTGATCGTGTTCGCCTCGAGTGCGGGAGATAGTGGGTTCATCGATGGTGTAATGGTGATCGTGTTCGCCTCCAGTGCGGGAGATAGTGGGTTCGAGCAGTCCTGGATTAACCCTTAGGCAAAAAAGCACGTGCTTAGGGCATCATGGGGCAAGGGGGCACAACAAAAATCTGGCCACAAGGCAATTTATTTTATCAGCCAGATATTAGGCTAAAAAATATCAAAAAATGTAAGTAAACCTAATTGATGTACCAGAAAAGGCAACTTCCTCATTTACTGAGTATAAGGGACTCAGAGTGTTGTCAAAAACTAATTGATGCTTATCCAGATGACTTGAACAGTAATTTATCTACGTTTATATTCGACATAATTTTAGTGCAACAAAAGCTGCAAAAGCTACATTCCGTCATGATGAATAAAGTAATTGTAGAAGACAACATTGAGTGTGCTTTTCAAAACATCATGGCTAAAGCTTGCGTATATGGTTAACATTAACGGGCACAAACTGCACAACTGACCGCTCATTCTCTCAAATTAACTTTGAGGATTTAATCAAAGACTTGGAATAAGAAATGTAGGAGTAAACTCTTTAAAGTGTAATTTTAATTCTTTTTTTGAAATATTGACAATACTGGCTCCTGTTGAAAGACACATGTTTGTAGTTTAGTTCCCTTTATAACATTTATAAATTGAATAGCAAGTTAAAGACTTGCATTGTATCTGTGCTCCTAGTTATAAGTAAATGATCTGTTTATACTGTTGTCTGCTCTAGAGTACAATCACTGTGTTAAATAAATACAGAGTAATACATGGGCATTTCCATATTGGCCTGGTTATCATCCCGAGACCTCCACATGGGTCGAGGGATGATAACCAGGCCAATATGGAAATGTCCATGTATTAAACTATTTATTACATACTTCCGACATCTAGAAAAGAGACACCCATATTGGTCTGAGACGAAGTCGAGGCCCATATTGGCCCGGCCAATATGGCCCTCGATATGGAAATGATCTTGTAGTAATCCAATAACCGGTTATTTTCCCGGGGTGTGAAAATATGGACAGTTTACTTCTGGTCATCAAAAATGCCTTTATTTGAACTAAGTATGTAATAAATATGAAAAACAGATATTTAAATGATTTTAATACAAGAGGTTTGGCCTGACTGAAAATTGAATTCCGAATTTAATGTTAGGCATTTGACAACTATGTTGAGTCTTGGCATCAAGGGGTCATGTTAGTTTTTACATTATAATTTACCTTGTAGTCTCCTATCTTACTATCAAATTTGGAATAGATTTGAAAAATCAATTATTCTGAATATTCTGAATATTTTAATGTTACTGTATATGATAATAAATACAAGTTATGTTTGTATATGGCCATAAAATTAAATATATAATGAGATATAAGATCATTCTGTTTGAGATATTTCAGTATTAAGAGTATAGCCTATTTCTCTAATACAAGTGGAATTTACATGAGAAATTCATATTAATCTTAATAAAAGAAAGTAATTATGATAGCCTTTCTTGTTACTCTGGAATACTGTTAGCAAAAGAGAATAAAAGATGGGACCCGTTGTTTAACATAATGTTTTGTATACTACGCAGTCTTGTTTCACTGACTTGTATTTCAATGGCTATCTCCAGATTTTCATGGATGTTTATTAATATTTTAAAACCATTGAAATCTGTTTGTATTCCTGGATCATTGACACAGCTGTAATAATGACTATTAGAAATACAGAAGATATATTGCTTATTTGTACATGACTTGTCGTCTCTTTTACTTAACTATTTGAAATGATGTGTATGTGTTGAACCACCAACATTACAGTATTGTATCATACATTTCATCAAATACAATAGACACTATATCAATATTAGTTCCATAAGGTCAATGGGAAGAAAATGATGAAAGATAAATGTGGCTTCCAATGCAAAAATCGGCAAAACGTAAACAAATCTATTTTCTTTTCTTGAATGCGATATATTTTGATGTAATCTCGTTGAGATTAGGATTCCGAAGAAATTTCCTGTCTGTTCTTCATCCTAATCTCGTTTCAAGCCCTATCAAGGGTATTCTGGAAATTTTAAATTTGACCACCCGGTGCATTCCGATGGATATTTTGGCATGGACGGATTGTGTCAGCACAAGTGCAGGTAAGATTTCATAAATAGACATATTTTCTAGTTCAAATCTGCAAAAATATTGATATTTTCTTACCTTTTACAGCGTATATCCGACAAAATAATCCAAAATCTACTTTAAGTTGACCGCCATTTTACTGAACTCTAGAACTACACCACGTGATCAAAAATCGTGACGTATTTTGGTATAGTCTGTTTCGTAGTTCGAGATGTCGATGTCAAATATTATATTATAATTTAAAAATCCCATATACACGGCTTGAAATTTTGTAATTTTGTTATAAATATTTTATTAAAACCAATCAACAGCCCATACAAGATATGCTTGCATATACGCAATAAATAATTGACATCGACCTTTCATTTAGAAACATGCTGTAGCAAAATTCGTGACGATTTTGATCACGTGGTGTAGTTCATGAGTTCAGTAAAATGGCGGTCAGTTTAAAGTGGATTTTGGATTATTTTGTCGGATATACGCTGTAAAAGGTAAGGAAATATCAATATTTTTGCAGATTTGAACTAGAAGATATGTCTATTTATGAAATCTTACCTGCACTTGATCTGACACAATCCGTCCATGCCAAAATATCCATCGGAATGCACCGGGTGGTCAAATTTAAAATTTCCAGAATACCCTTGATAGGGCTTGAAACGAGATTAGGATGAAGAACAGACAGAAAATTTCTTCGGAATCCTAATCTCAACGAGATTAATTTTGACGCAGAACTATGTACATGAGTTCTCCACTCCGTGATTTATTGGATATCAGACAACTATATACATTGACAAAAGCCACTTTTGTCATGATGATGTTGATGATTTCTAACTTTCATTTACATGGAACGGAAAATCATTTAGATAGTCCTTCCTCCAAAAATTATGGCCATTTTAGGTGTCAAACCACTAATTCACAAGTCAGAGCTTGGAACATATACGGAAGTAGTCCCTTTTCAAGAAAAAAGTTCCTTTCACTTTGTAGTATTGTGAAAACTACTGAATGGAATGGACTAATTAAAATTGATAATTAAAGTTAAATAAATAGGGATTATTTTGAGCCCAAATTTGATGGATTTAGTTGTATTTTAATACCTCTATGGAGGATGTGATGCATGACCTATAAATACTGAATTTCTTGGGGATGACCGAGCTATTTTTAGAGTAGGTGTTTTCCGTAGCATGGCATTTCACTGCAAGATTTTAAATATGCCCTGATATTTTGACAGAACGTAGAGGAATCATGTACGTTTCAGAAAATATATGGTCTTGGAAAGGTTAAACTTAAGATAAAATGACCAGGTAGGCTCGAAAAAACACAAATTTAGTAGAAAACCTTAAAGAAATTAATTAGTGGTTTGACACCTATAAGGTGATCGAAAATATTAACGCGTTTTGTTTACATATTTACTGATATTTACATTGGAACCCTTCTCTTTTCCCCTCCCATTGACACTATTTTCTTACCGTTGACTTTATGGAATTTATATTGATATAGTGTCTAGTGTCTGTGATTTCATCAACAACGAACGGTATATTTGGCTACCTTTCGATTACCCACCCCCCCTCCCACAAAATTAAAACATTATAGACACTAAGCTATGCATCAACTGTTTTTGAAATACTGACTCTGAAGTCTGTTCTATTGTTCTAAGTGTCTTATATGTTATTAGGTTGGATTAAATCGTCACAAAAGTTAATATAAGTTCTAAGCTCCCTAGTGACCGTCTATCGTTATTTGGACGGTCAGTAAATTGTTGAAGGGTGAGCGTCTTAGCGCGAACCCTTCAACTATTTACTGACCGTCCAAATAATCATAGTCGGTCACGGGAGCTTAGAACATTTTTGCACGATGTTGTTGATCTATAACTTGAAACAATAACTAAGTTTGTTCCACTATCTACGTTTGACGGACTTTCATGGAAGTTCTAAGGCTAAATACGTAATGGTCACTAGACAAAATTAAGCACCACCCACTGACCTTCTGTAATTTTCCATCTGCATCGTTATTTTTATGAATGGAATTTTCTCCTGGCCAGGTAAAGCGTATTAATTTTATTCTCTAGATTTCCATATATGGCTCTCCTTTCTATCGTTATTTTTAGGAATGATTTTATCCAATCATAGGTCGTCAAATAAATACAACATCGTACAAAAATATAAATATTAGTTGACAACAAAAACTGTATTGCAATAACGGCTGTATCGGATCTGATACATAACGATCAAACTAACTCGAACAGAATAAGCATAGCTATAAATATTATTGATTATATACTTGAAGAAAAAAAAACCCGCGACATAATTACATTTGGATATGAATGGAGCGTTACACCAGGAAAACCTAATGCGTACGTGTGGTACGTATACGTGAATAATATCTTTAAAGGTGAAATAGAGTAATAATTATTGTCATTGCGTAAGATTTAAAAATACAAATAGTAATTAATACAAAATGAAATGTTTGTTGAATATTGAAATTTATTAAAGCAGAACAGATCAAAATATTCATGAATACCCAGGGACGGAAATTAACAGGGGCCCAGTCGCCCATGGCCCCTAGATTTTGGTCTGGGCTACTAAACTTTTACCTATAATTTAGTTAAACATATAGACATTTTTTATCAAAAATCTTGTCTGGGCTACCAGCTTGAACTTCCTAATTTCTATCCCTGTAATCCCATTTTTGTTGAGCACATGGTGACATGTGATTGTCTGGTACAGTATATGTTTGCTTTGACATAAACAGCTGAACCGACATGGTGGGTATTTTATCCATTTACATCAACATGAAACACTCTTCTAGCTCATTGTACATCTCAGACAATGACGGCAGAAGATGGTCATGTGATGGTCTTCTAGCTCATTGTACATCTCAGACAATGACGGCAGAAGATGGTCATGTGATGGGACATACACAAAAGTGAAACCGATAGTAGGGACTAAAATACAAAGCGTGTTCGCCTCGAGTGCGGTAGATAGTGTTCGAGCCACGATCAGATAAAACCAAAGACTATAAAATTGTTATTTGTTGCTTTTCCACTAAGCAAACAGCATTTAAGAGGGAAGAACAAACACTGGTTGGTTCGGAATCAGGATAATGTGTCCGAGACGAGTGGGGCGATATGTCTATCCGCGAACTGTTGTTTCAGTGAGTTAGCACTATACAAATCGAATGCTAGACATATCGGCACTAGGACAAATCGGCACCAAGACATTTCGGCACTTACGAAGACATATCGGCACTGAGACAGATCGGCACCTAGACAAATCGGCACCTTCACTGACAAATCGACACTTTGGAAAAATTTTAATGTATTTTCATGTTTATTCTACATTTAGTAAAAAATAGTCAAATACTTGTTTATGAGGACAGATCAATTTGTTTGCCCATTGTAGGATAAATTTGACAGTCAACGATTTTCCCACGGTCTGACACCATTCGCACTGTAGTGTTTCTTGTCGTGGACGAGCGGTACTATTACACTGAATACAACTATCGTCCGCCATTGTGAGTGACAAAGAAGATCTGCAAATAGTTTGTCCATGATATAGATGGGCTTGTTACTTAAATTTCTCAAAATTCTTCAATAAGACTTCAATAAAACTACCCCTGTTTCAGCTTGGGCCTCTAAACAAACAAATGCGTAAGCCTCAGATTATGTGTTTCCATTGCGCTATACTTCAAATAAACTAATTAACTATCATTCCTTTGATCAAATTAACCCGTTAGTTAACAATCTTTTGATCAAGTTAAATAATTAATTAGCTATCATTACAAATATTAATTATGTATTACACTACAAATTTTATCATCCATAATTTGGTTTAATCAGATTATTTGCTTGTACCACAGTCGTATGAATTTTAGCCATAAATAGAAAAAAATAGTGAAAATTTAGATGTTGTGGTAATGTAATATATATATAAGGTCTAGAAAATAGTGAAAATTTAGATGTTGTGGTAATATAATATATATATAAGGTCTAGAAAAATAGTGAAAATTTAGATGTTGGGGTAATATAATATATATATAAGGTCTAGAAAAATAGTGAAAATTTAGATGTTGGGGTAATATAATATATATATATATGGTCTCTTATATATATATTATATTACCCCAACATCACTATTTTTCTCTATTTATGACTAAAATTCATACGGCTGTGCTTGTACTATACGGTTCATTCAACATATGCCAACATTTTAAAAATATATATATAAAAAGGTAAGAAAGATTGTTGGCATAGGTTGAATAGGTTAATTGTTATATAAACATGTACTAGTCATGTTTAATTAGTGAAAAATCGGTGGAGATGTCAATGTACTCCAAGTCAACAATTAATTTTTAATGAATAGTAAGTAGAAAATAAGTATTTAAAATCATATTTTATGAAAATAACAAACAAAAAATCAGTATATCAGCACATATATTTAATATCAAACTTTATAAAAATAATTAGGATATTATTATAAGCACATATATTTTAACATCAATCATTATGAAAAATAAAATAGGATATTATAAACATATATATTTTTATATCATACATCATGAAAATAAATTAGGATATTACAAGCACAGATATTTTTTTTTATCATACTTCATGAAAATAAATTAAAGATATTATAGGCACAGATATTTTTTTATCATACTTTATCAAAATGACCAAAAACAATCAGTATACACAATCACATTACAAATTGCTAAAAATACAATTGTCTTAGATTTTGGATAGAAATGTTCGATTTAGAAATCATAAAAATTATGATAATTCTAAATTTATAAATAAATATTATTAAAAACTTTTGAATTTAGATTTTAAGAAAATTGCTTAATTGCATGAGTATCATATAATATTTTAAATTCATACGTTTTAGAAAGATTGTTTATTTAAATTATTCTAAAATTTTATATTTTCATCTTTTTTATTTACAGATTTTTGTGTAATTTTACCAGATTTTTAAAAAAGTTTAATTTTTTTTCAAGTTATTAAATTTTAACAGACTTATTCTTATATTTTTAGATTGTTTTTTGTTTTGCTTTGTTTTTCTTTAAATAATAAATTTCACTTTTGAGACCTGCATTTCCAAATTTACTTACCTGTAAATGTTATTAATTGCTATATAAACACCTGTAATATATTGTTTGTTGGCATACTTTGAATATGATATTTCAAAATGTTGGCATAGGTTGAAGACACCGTACTATACAGCCATCAGTGATGCAACGTATTGTTGTATTTTAAAATATTTTTATCTATAATTTGTAATAAACTTTATTTTTATAATCAGTGCCGATCTGTCCAGCCAAGTGCCGATTTGTCTACATTATTGAGTGCCGATTAGTCTAGGTGCCAATTTGTTCAGGTGCCGATTAGTCTTTTAAACCAAGTGCCGATTTGTCTCAGTGCCGATTTGTCTTGCACCCATAGCAATCCAACTAAGCGTGTTGGTCGAACACAAAGCGAACCCCATCATCATTTCATTGAAAATTACCTTGTTCTTCAACTTCAACTTCAATCAGGTTACTTAGTAACATATAGGACTATATTTACACGCGGGCATAGCAGAGCCTCAAAGTTTAAAAGACACAACATGATATAGCTGGAAAAATTGCTGAATTGGCGTTAAACAACAATCACTCACTGAATCGTGATGCCTAAATTCTAAATTTGTGGGGAATAAGCTTCTTTCTTAATTAACCTAATGTACTTACAAAAACACATACGGTACGAACGCACCCAGTCATGATAAAACCTTTCTGAACTGGACTTTAAATATGAAAGAACATAACATTACTTTTTATTCTTCTAGTTTGACTGTGTACCTTTAATTTGTTGATTTGTGTATTTATGTGTATGATCCGGTGATTTAAACGAACATAAGGAACATTTATGTTGTTATCCGATACACATCTGGACTACTATGACATAGTTGTGTATATATGTGCAAATCCGTTTTGTTGATAATTTGAATAACCATTAACAATTGATGAACTCCTATATTAGGGACACCTAACTTTACATAAGGTATAAACTTACTATACTAGTACTTGTGATTGACTTCTGAAATTTCTATGATAGATCTATTGATATTGTAGCTTATTAATCCAGCGTAGATCTGGCATCTCGTAAGACGTGAAATAATATGTCAGTCTCGGCTTAGTGTTCACATTTGGCATCGTCCTGCATATTCATTCTGTAATTAGGATTATGAAAACAATAAAGTTTTATTTATAATATAAAGTCATGATTTTTCTTTCTTGACATCTAATGTTTCCCTAATAAACATCAAAGATACTGGGGAAAAATACTGATATCTAATTTATTGTGGACGACGTGTTCTGTAATAACCTTTATCAAGTATTGTGGACGACGTGTTCTGTAATAACCTTTATCAAGTATTGTGGATGACGTGTTCTGTAATAACCTTTATCAAGTATTGTGGATGACGTGTTCTGTAATGACCTTTATCAAGTATTGTGGATGACGTGTTCTGTAATAACCTTTATCAAGTATTGTGGATGACGTGTTCTGTAATAACCTTTATCAAGTATTGTGGACGACGTGTTCTGTAATAACCGTTATCAAGTATTGTGGACGACGTGTTCTGTAATAACCTTTATCAAGTATTGTGGACGACGTGTTCTGTAATAACCTTTATCAAGTATTGTGGATGACGTGTTCTGTAATAACCTTTATCAAGTATTGTGGATGACGTGTTCTGTAATAACCTTTATCAAGTATTGTGGATGACGTGTTCTGTAATAACCTTTATCAAGTATTGTGGACGACGTGTTCTGTAATAACCGTTATCAAGTATTGTGGACGACGTGTTCTGTAATAACCTTTATCAAGTATTGTGGACGACATGTTCTGTAATAACCTTTATCAAGTATTGTGGACGACGTGTTCTGTAATAACCTTTATCAAGTATTGTGGACGACGTGTTCTGTAATAATCTTTGTCAAGTATTGTGGACGACGTGTTCTGTAATAACCTTTATCAAGTATTGTGGACGACGTGTTCTGTAATAACCTTTGTCAAGTATTGTGGACGACGTGTTCTGGGATAACGTTTATCAAGTATTGTGGACGACGTGTTCTGTAATAACCTTTATCAAGTATTGTGGACGACGTGTTCTGTAATAATCTTTGTCAAGTATTGTGGACGACGTGTTCTGTAATAACCTTTATCAAGTATTGTGGACGACGTGTTCTGTAATAACCTTTGTCAAGTATTGTGGACGACGTGTTCTGGGATAACGTTTATCAAGTATTGTGGACGACGTGTTCTGTAATAACCTTTATCAAGTATTGTGGACGACGTGTTCTATAATAACCTTTATCAAGTATTGTGGACGACGTGTTCTGTAATAACCTTTATCAAGTATTGTGGACGACGTGTTCTGTAATAACCTTTGTCAAGTATTGTGGACGACGTGTTCTGGAATAACGTTTATCAAGTATTGTGGACGACGTGTTCTGTAATAACCTTTATCAAGTATTGTGGACGACGTGTTCTATAATAACCTTTATCAAGTATTGTGGACGACGTGTTCTGTAATAACCTTTATCAAGTATTGTGGACGACGTGTTCTGTAATAACCTTTGTCAAGTATTGTGGACGACGTGTTCTGGGATAACATTTATCAAGTATTGTGGACGACGTGTTCTGTAATAACCTTTATCAAGTATTGTGGACGACGTGTTCTGTAATAACCTTTATCAAGTATTGTGGATGACATGTTCTGTAATAACCTTTATCAAGTATTGTGGACGACGTCTTCTGTAATAACCATTATCAAGTATTGTGTATGACGTGTTCTGTGATAACCTTTACCAAGTATTGTGGACAACGTGTTCTGTAATAACCTTTATCAAGAATTGTGGACGACGTCTTCTGGGATAACCTTTATCAAGTATTGTGGACGACGTGTTCTGTAATAACCTTTATCAAGTAACGCTCAAAGTCAAAAGATTGGAAAAACAAATAAGTCTTTGCGAGAAAGAAAATCAAATGGCATGAAACAGGATAACCAAAATCAGCTGACGCTACGGAGGTATTGTAACAATTTATTTGTTCCTACCTAAAATTATACCCCCCAGGTAAAATATCAATGAAATTATATCCAAGAGGATGCAATATTCTAAAAAATATTATCTCACATTCATAAATATTATCCCTCTATAGGATAATATTATTTTTCAATGAGGATAATATTTTTTAGAATATTACATCCTCTTGGATATAATTTCATTGATATTTTATCTGGGGGGATATAATGTTAGGTAAATCACAGCAATTTGAATTTTGGCCCCTTGGCCCCTAATTTTCAAAATGGTCACAAATTAAAATTTGTTTTAACAATCTCGATAGTCATGAAAAACTACTCCAAGATATCAAATTTTAGTTAAATCACAGCAATTTGAAATTTGGGCACTTGGCCCCAAATTTTCAAAATGGCCACCGATTTAAAATTATTATCACAATTTTGACAGTCATGGAATACTACACCTAGATATCAAATGTTTTTGAAATCAGAGCATTTTTTAATTTGGCCCTTTTTGGTCGGCGTCCATTTTGAAAATGGCAGCCAATTTGATTTTTTTTCAACCATTTTGTCATATTCTACCATAAGATATCAAATTTCCTTGAAATCATAGCATTTTTTAAATTTTACCCATATTTCTCACCTTATTTTTTAAGTAATTTTATCTTATAGGATATAATTTCAATGATATTTTATCTGTGTAGATGCTATGTTAAAAATCAAATTACGATATTGATAATGTAATCAGTATCATACATAGTTCTTAATTCAAATATATCTTTGCTGATTTTTTTTTATTCAATTCAGGATATTGATTTTTATAAATACATGTACAAAATATGTTTTCAAATTACTCACCTTCTTTAATTTTGTAGTTCAGTTCTCTTCCTAAGCGCGCTTTTCTCATTTAGAGTAGAATTGTCCGGATATTCTTTAGATTGCAAATTTTTTTACAAAGTTTTATATTCAGAACCATCCATTTTGATTGACCTTGAATGTATTCAAATGAAAGAAGACCTTAAGAAATCAATCTGTATATAATAAAACTCTTATTTGATCAAGAATAAAAGATACTTTTTCGTATAAATTTATCCTATGAGATAATATTTCGTGGACATTTTCTATCTTTATGGATAAAATATTTTGATCTTTTTTTATTCACAATGGCGGATATTTTTTTTTAATATGGGATAAAATATCACCTACATTTGATCCATAATTTCACAAAATTTAATCCTATGGGATAATTTTAGGACTCAGTTCTATCCCATGGGATAATATTTTTGGTGGATATAATATATGCTTACATAAAAATTCGAGGCCAGAGGAAGAAGACATTATTTAATTGTATTATTTAGTAAGGGTAAATCTGAATAATAAATATCATAAATCATAAGTCGACCGAAGCACCGACAACTGGACGGTGATAACATCGGGGATTATAGTCCAAAAACTGATGTATCGACCCAGTGACAATAATGAGAATTCTAACATAACGTCCTTCTTTCGCTTTGTAAACAAACGAGCGATTTATCGATTGGGTATAATCTCATTAGCACATGCGCCGGTTCATGTGACTGACTTTCCCGTCGTAAATGTACCTGTTGATGAATTATCGTCTGTTCGAATTGGACAGCATAAATTGTGTGCGACATTGTCCGCAAACGTAAATATAAATTACCGTCTTCCAATCAAAGTATGCCACCGTATTTGTACTCTTAGACATATCAGAATCCAGAATGTGTTTTGAGTTTTAACATGGGTTGGCGGATATTAGTAATACTAATATCCGCAAATCAATGTTAAAACTCCAAACACATTCTGGCATTTCCTCGCCTCTGGCTCGGGATAAAATACTAATATCCGCGAACCCATGTTAAGACTCAAAACACATTCTGGCTTTCATGATTTATTTCTTAATTAATGCACACAGCATGTTTCACGAATAACCTTGATCAGATGCGCTTAAAGTCATATGTTTGGAAAAGCAAATAATTTAAAGATCTTTGGGAGAAAGAAGGTCAAAGGGTCTGAAACAGGATAACCAAAACCCTCAAAGATCACATATGAGGGAGAAGAACCTTAGTTTTATATTTGTATGAACTGTTCATTTTAGAAACACATATATATCTTTATCAACAAGCTTGATGTTAATAGTCCACTAAACACTTTGTTTTTGGTAGTTTCTATGTCTACCCCAATAAAATGTTTAAAACATGCAAAGATGTTCCAAAACCAATATGATTGTGTGTTTTCAAGGTTTGGTTTGATTTATGGTGTTTAACGCCACTTTCAACAATATTTCAGTTATATCGTGGCGGTCAGTTTTATTGGTGGACGAAACCGGAGTACCCGGAGAAAACCACCGACCTGTCGCAAGTCACTAACAAACTTTATCACATAATGTTGTATCGAGTACACATCGCCTGAGTGGGATTCGAACTCACAACTTTAGTGGTGATAGGCACTGATTGCACAGGTCGTTGTAAATCCAACTACCATACGATCACGACCACGATGGCCCGGTGAGTTTTCAAGCATATCCCTTTATTGTATAATGACATTATGTGGTCTTTCATATAAATGCAACATGTGTTATACAACTTTCTTACACTCAAGGTTTATTTGTAAATTTAGTCTTGTAATATTTAGAACTTCTATATACATTCTGCGTGAATGTTGTAACTGATGTAGCGAGAGTTGAATATAAGAACGAATATCGATGATAAAGCATGTGAACCTTATATTTATGTTAAACTGTTTGAATTTTTCCGTGAACCGAACCCCCCTCCCCCATTCACAATGAACTATACGCTAAATTTGATTTTGTATATACATGTATGATGTATCTCTCTTTATTGAGTTATATATGCCTCTGTCTGCATGGTGTGAAATGCGAGCTTCTATCTGATGTGATGTATTTCCTTAAAGACCGGAATCTCCTACAATAAAAGTAATTTGATTTATTATTATATTACTTCACGTGCTTTATCATATTGTTATCATTTCGACGAAATCGCCACCTATTTTGTCGTTACAATATAAAATTAAGCATGGCCTCGGAAAAAATATAAGGATACACGATACAGTTTATTGTAGTACTCGATTATCAATCAATAAAAAATAAAAAATAAATTAATTCGCCATATGTTGGAAATCAGATCACGAAATCATCATTGTTATATAGATAATTCAAAAACATAATTTATCTTCTCTAAACATATAAAATGTAATTACATAATTTAATATTTCTATAAAGTACAGCAACATTTCTAGATCTGTCAGTCTAGGAAAAAAAAATGAAAATATTAAAATATGTTTTATTATTTAAAAAAAATTCAGTCTGAGACGAACAAAATGTTTGGAACTTCATCAAACTCAAAATATCATATTCAAAACTTGCAATGTTAAAGAATTATGGGTTTTTCAACCTATCGGAACAAAACATTAAACATGTGCTAAAATGAGACATTGAAGTCGAGATCCAAAACGAGTGAAACTGTTTAGGGTATTTTGAAAATTACTCAATCGAAAAGGCAATAATTTCAAATTTCGCTGTGCATCAACATCAAGTAATGTTCTACCACAAAAAAAACCCAAACAAACCCAAACGCCTTAACTACATGCGGAAAAAATTGTTTTATTTTTTTGCAATAAGGTCTACACTGTGTGGTAAACCATTTTCAGAGTGTAAAGATTCTGTTGAAGTACGAGACAAACTTCGTTCCTAATACCCATATTGTATACATAGTATTTTTCATCGGTAAATCTCGCTTCCTAGAAGGCTTATATCTATATATGGGATAATAATGTTTTATTTTATTCACAGATTGTATCTTTATATACATGTATATAGTGTTCATAGAAGATTTCGGCATTATTGTCTGTATTCCCCACTAAAATCTGTATTTCTCGTGAAAATATAAGAATATTACAGAGTTATAGTTCTGAAATTTGAAATCAGAATGTCCAATACTTCAAAGGCCGACATGTTATTTTAACAAGTGGTTATTTTTGAGGCAGATATTGTGAAAATGAACATAGGAGTAAGAAATTACATGTACAAGAAAAGAATGCAAGTCAAATCGCCCCACTGCAAAATGGAAACAAGACAGTTCGGCACCAAGACAGTTCGGCACCCGTTGAACAAGACAGTTCGGCACCCGTTGAAAAAGACAGTTCGGCACCAAGACATTTCGGTACCGTTGAAAAAAAGTGTCAAATCGGCACCGCATTTTCTTTCAAACAAACGTGATTACCTTTTTTAAAATAAAATCAACGAAAATTTAAAAAAAACATCAATGATCGTTTAAATGCAATCAAAACATAATTTATTTAAATATTCTTTAAAAGAAGCCATTATTAACTTAATTAAGATCAAAAGCAGTAATCAAATGTTTACAGCTTGTGTTTGCATTGGTGATTGTTTGCTTTCGAGATGATCCGGCCTTAAAACAATCCGGCCTTACGAAAATCCGGCCTTACTGAAACAAATGCGGCCTTAGTTGATACGGCCTTGGTTAATGCGGCCTCAGTTAAGAATGATGTGTATCTATGAATATATACGATACATACGATAAAACGACACATTGTGATGATTTGAGTAAATAATTAATTAATTAATTTGTCTATCAGGTGCCATATAGCATGTTTTTGGGTTTTTTTACACCATGACAGAAAAATATTAGAAAATTAACGTATGTAGACGTTAAATAAATAGATTAATAAAAATATAATAAAACAAAAACAAAATATTCGAACAAAAACGAATATCGAGAAGACATTAAACATTTGAACAAGGATTTGAATCACAAAATATTTTTTTTATAATGATTTATTTTGGAAAAAAGTGGGGGCGTTTTGGTAAAAAGTATGGGCGAAATGATTTCCGTCATTATTACCAAAAATTACTAATTAAAAGATTGTTAAAATAATAACGATTTATTATGGGTTTTCATATTCAGTTACGAGTAAATCTTGTGAAATCTAGAAAACAGATATCAAAACATCAGAATCAAGGCTATTGGAAGTTTTGTACGTAAAATCAAAGAAAAAAACACAAGTGCCGAATTGTCCGGGTGCCGAACTGTCTTGGTGCCGAAATGTCTCACACAGGTGCCGCAGTGTCCTGGTGCCGAATTGCCCCGGTGCCGAAGTGTCTAGCATTCCTGCAAAATCGCCCCCGTCAATATCGCCCCACATTTATCAAAATCGCCCCCATTAATTAAAATAATGAATAAATTAATTTGAGCATAAAATCAGGTTATGTACAATAATTTTACCTGTCTATGTTTATGTATATGTTTTCATTAAACAAAAATCATGAGAGATCTGACTGAACGTGATTACATCATGAGAGATCTGACCGAACGTGATTACATCATGAGAGATCTGACCGAACGTGATTACATCATGAGAGATCTGACCGAACGTGATTACATCATAATTGTTTTTATAAGCCAGTTAACATGAGATCACTATTTCTATATTATTGGCTTGTAAATCAGTTTGATAATCGCAGTGTATAATATCTTTAATACTTTTTGTATCATTGTGGAGTTTTAATTTAGCTTAATTTGGTATTTGTTGCTCCCCCGCTAAGCACGCAGTATTAAGAAGAAAGAGCAAAGACTGGTTGGCTCGGTATCAGGATAATGGGTCCTTGAGGAAGACATGTCTATCCGCGGATTCAGTGAGCTAGCACTATAAAAATCCAACTTAGCGTGTCATATGTTGAAATTATAATGGAAGCTGATTTATATAATTTCATTACCAGCTTGGGCAAGCTTAATTATGGCTTCGCAAAAAGTTTTTATTGCAATATAAAGAATATGTATCATTGACTTGGGTCTCCTTGATGTGTTTCCGATTGGAACAACAAAACAAAACTAAAACTAATCAGGCAGCTAATTAATTATTACACAAACAGTGCATCTATACTTTAAAAAGAAATGCTTGATTGAAAGAAGACATTAATTATTACAGATATACTTTTTATTATTCAATTCTTTATTTTCCGATTACATGTACTGTAATTTTTTCGTTGTGAAAACTAATAATAATAATAATAATAACTATCACTATTTTTTAAAATGTTGATTAATGTGGGAGCGATTTTGATAAATGTGGGGGCGATATTGACGGGGGCGATATTGACGGGGGCGATTTTGCAGTGCGGCGATTTGACCAGGTACCCAAGAAAACACTTCTATATTGTATTTGTTTTTTCATCTTATCAATCAAAGCAATTTTTTACCTATCTATTGCTAAAATTGTACGAATTTCATTATAGTTTACTCTTTCTAGTACTATAGCCCGTCGGTACCCCATTTTCCTGGATTTTGTTGTAAAGAACTCTCCGGTTTGTGAAGTAGAAAAGGTGTATTAATTTGGTGTGGAGGCCTGATCAGGGTGGTTACACGGGTAAACAATAGGAAACTTTCATAAAAGTTATTTATCGACCGTAAAACTATCCCAAACAACATGAACTTTTCAAAGGGGACATTATTCAAATGTTTGGTAAGTCGTTCTACATCATATCAAACGATTATTACAGTTTTTTGAGACATTATTAGTTCCAATAGTGGGTCATTTTGGGTCAAATGGTCCCGTCGGAACTCGTTGTTAAATATTATTGTGGTATATAAATACAAAGGTCAAGTAGTAATATTTATCACGATCGTCGTTCATTATTGTTTTGATTGTTCAAATATTATATAGAAATAAAATGGCAAACTTTTTTGATCGGAATCACAGTTCAATAAGTTTAATATAACTTTGTGTAAACGTCGGTTTATTTTTAGACCATTATGTCTTATATTGATTAAATTTTGATACTGACATAACTTGATAAATTATAACTGAAATAATTTTTTTATTTATTTTACCCCAACAAAATCATTACTCCCAATCAGCTTATCATCACATAATTCAAATCTGTGAGAATGGGCCACTCTCAGATAGTACACATGTACTTATAAAAGAGTTCATTTCATATTGTTTTTCACTATTTGCTGTTACATTTTAATTTGGTTGTCATATTACCTGCCACCTCCATGTCCAAAGAAGTCCCCTGGATGGTGAAAAGAATGTTTAAACAGCGATGTTCAACAATTCCACCAATATAAACAAAACAAATACCCCCCTCTCACTTCAAATCATTGAACATGAAAAAAACCATGTCATATGACATTGAACATCCAGGTCCTTTCTTGGAACAGGTATGATAATGTGGCAGGGTTAAACATCTTAATGGGTCCCCCCCTTTTTGATAATTGGATCTCCAACAGCAATACAGATACAATAGAAATGATAAAAATCCTGCACAGATTTTTTTCCACTCAAAAAGACCATATATTATCACAAGATGACAGCATAAGACATGGATAGCACAGTAGCACAAAAATATCTATTATCGGCTTACTCAGAAAAATTTATACATGAATAGTTGGCAAAAAAATAAAACAAAATAACATATTGCATCAGAACTTTTATTAAATGTAAAGGAAAACAAACCATACCTGTTAACCCCCCCCCCCCCCTTTTCGTGGGAGTCTCCCGCGTAAGAGCCTTATCTCCCGCATGGACTGGGTCTCATGCGCGGGAGACATTAATCTCCCGCACACACCTTTTCCTCCCGCACGATCCCCCCCCCCCAACAAAAAAATCAAGTACAATAAAATCTTGACCTACATTTTGTGATCAATATTTCTGGAAATTCCCCATTTGGAACTCCCGCGCTGATGAAAAACGCCGAGAGATACGAATGGTAAAGGTGTTTAAATGATATCCGGTTATTGATCTGTTTGACACCTTTACAGGTAAATTGGGTCATGGAGATTAATTAAGGTGTTGATGATTATACAACAATTATCCACTGATTGACAGTTAATTGGGGATAAGGAAGTGGGTTTGTGGCACACGCTTAGATGATTAGAAGTGTGATAGCGGCAATTAAAGATAGTTATAAACCGTTGTGCAAACAGGAGTCGGACAATCTTTGATGCCGAGGAAAACTTCTTATTTCGATCAAACGTGCAATGAATTCATCTCGGATTGAGTTGTTATGGCTTGTTTGGGACCAAAGCTGATAAAATTATTATTTAAGGACTAAGTTCCAGGATGGAATTGATAAACCACAAAAATGCCAAAACGTATGCTATCACCCAACGCACCAGCAGCAAAGTGACTTTTTAATTTTAGTGCTCTATGACTTTATTGTTCAGAGCATTCTGTCTTCATTGTTATTGCTTTGTTATAACCTTATGATTATGAATGATTATGAATAAATTATAAATACAGTTTTTATCCTTCATTCATCATATGAAACACTACTAATAAGACAGAAATGTAAACAATATATATTGAAATGGGATACTGAAACAAACAAAAAGAAAACATCAATTAACAATAAAAACATGCATCAAATACGTCGATAAAAAATCTCCAGTTATCAGACCAAATCTCCAGCCCAAAATTTACAAATCTCCAGTTGTAGCATAGCAACTCTATCACATGTATGCAACTACAAGGTACAATTTTGTGCATTTAAAGGTGACGCACAAAATCTCCCCCTTAGAAGAGTTGGTAGGGGGGAGATCTCCCCTCTAGCAGTTCCCAGAGGTTAACAGGTATGACAAACGTTGACACGGTCTGCATGTCCTTTACATCAAGCTAACAACACTATGTTAATTATGCATGAATATTATAATATATTTGAATCATATTAACAGAAATCTTGAATTTCAAGGTTAAATTATAAAATTACATTATTTAATCATATAGGCCATCCAATTGTGAAGTTCATTAAATTATGGGGGCCATCGTGGTCGTGATCGTATGATAGTTGGATTAAGAACTATCTATGCAATTTGAATCAGTGCCTATCACCACTATCGTTGTGAGTTTGAATCCTGCTCAGGCGAGGTGTACTCGATACAATATTATGTGATAAAGTTTGTCAGTGACTTGTGACAGGTCGGTGGTTTTCTCCGGGTACTCTGTTTTCCTCCACCAATAAAACTGACCGCCACTATATAACTGAAATATTGTTGAAAGTGGCGTTAAACACCATAACCCTATCCCTCATTAAATTGTGACCTCAAGTTCATGTGGTTTCATTCCTCAATTCCTACCTCAAGTCACCTACCTACCTGAATTAAATTGAAATATAGATTCGAATATAGCAGATTGTGCACTTTACTTACCCTTAAGGATGACTGGGTTACACTAACATTAGTAATAGTATAAGAACACTTGGTCAACCAACTGGTTGTTCTTGATATAATGTTTGTCCAAAAAGCCTTAGGAATGTAAGGGATTTTGAATATTAATCAAATGAAGAAGCAAAACAATCCTATAACAGTCCTAGAAATGAACATTTGATTTTACTGATCCATCCAAATCAAATTCTTGAATTTATTTTTATATAGTTCTAAAAAAAAACCTGAAAAATATAATGGTCCTAAGTTTTCTGATCTTGGGTGGGAGGGCCGATTCTCATTGTGAGGACTGCTATAAAAGATTGTTTAACGGCAGAAAATTTGTAGATAACCGAGTACTTTTTGATTTATTGTTACCAAAGGTGTAGCAGGTACATGTATATGTATGACTGGCAGTAATTTGTGCCAAAAAAATAGTCTTGCATCCATCTTTCTTGCTCAAACACAAAAGTAAAAGTTGGTTGCTATATTACTGCACACATGTATACATACAGTATAGTAGTACATTATAGGTATATTAAACAAATAGTTGTTTACTTGTTCACCTGCACCTCAATTTACTTAAATATAGCCCCAATATTCAACAAAGAATTACTTTATTAGTATAAACAAACTAACAATGATGAATTTTTAAGACAGAATTTCAAAGTTTCATACCTAATTCACAAAATGGGATTATGATATATATGACATGTATATTGTTTTACACATGTCATTTTCTATGTAAATTTTAATATTTCTGAAAAAAGAAATGAGGTTCTAACCTCTAGATTCACCTCCAAATAATTATAGATACACAATTGATACAATTGATACTCATACAATGTATACATATTAATTCTGTTTCAGTTAAAGTACATTTTTGTACTAGTAATTTTTCAATACCATTCTGTGTGTTAACTTCTTTGTTTTACCTACAATGTAGATAATGTATTTTTTCTATATTTTCAGATTAAGAATGTGTTTTAACATGATGGAGTATAGTTCTGACAGAGATTCTTTGTTTTACCTACAATGTAGATAATGTATTTTTGCTATATTTTCAGATTAAGAATGTGTTTTAACATGATGGAGTATAGTTCTGACAGAGATGCTTTACTTGACTATTACAAACATTTACTAGTAAACAATGAAATCAGTGTCTGTAAAAAGAGAAAATTATCCGACTCAGATTCTAATGGTTTAATATCAGCAGAAACTAGAAACGGAGAGTCGTGTAAGTGAGAGTGCTTTGTTCCCTGTATTCCCTATTTTGTTATACTTCATTACATGTTATAGACAATACTACTAGTGGTCAAGATATTACTTGTATCATTAGTGTTATAGACAATACTACTAGTGGTCAAGATATTACTTGTATCATTAGTGTTATAGACAATACTACTAGTGGTCAAGATATTACTTGTATCATTACATGTTGTAGACAATACTACTAGTGGTCAAGATATTACTTGTATCATTAGTGTTATAGACAATACTACTAGTGGTCAAGATATTACTTGTATCATTAGTGTTATAGACAATACTACTAGTGGTCAAGATATTACTTGTATCATTACATGTTATAGACAATACTACTAGTGGTCAAGATATTACTTGTATCATTAGTGTTATAGACAATACTACTAGTGGTCAAGATATTACTTGTATCATTAGTGTTATAGACAATACTACTAGTGGTCAAGATATTACTTGTATCATTACATGTTATAGACAATACTACTAGTGGTCAAGATATTACTTGTATCATTAGTGTTATAAACAATACTACTAGTGGTCATGATATTACTGGTATCAATAGTGTTACAGACAATACTACTAGTGTTCAAGATATTACTTGTATCATTAGTGTTATAGACAATACTACTAGTGGTCAAGATATTACTTGTATCATTAGTGTTATAGACAATACTACTAGTGGTCAAGATATTACTTGTATCATTAGTGTTATAGACAATACTACTAGTGGTCAAGATGTTACTTGTATCATTAGTGTTATAGACAATACTACTAGTGGTCAAGATATTACTTGTATCATTAGTGTTATAGACAATACTACTAGTGGTCAAGATGTTACTTGTATCATTACATGTTATAGACAATACTACTAGTGGTCAAGATATTACTTGTATCATTACATGTTATAGACAATACTACTAGTGGTCAAGATATTACTTGTATCATTAGTGTTATAGACAATACTACTAGTGGTCAAGATATTACTGGTATCATTAGTGTTATAGACAATACTACTAGTGGTCATGATATTACTTGTATCATTACATGTTATAGACAATACTACTAGTGGTCAAGATATTACTTGTATCATTACATGTTATAGACAATACTACTAGTGGTCAAGATATTACTTGTATCATTACATGTTATAGACAATACTACTAGTGGTCAAGATATTACTGGTATCATTAGTGTTATAGACAATACTACTAGTGGTCAAGATATTACTTGTATCATTACATGTTATAGACAATACTACTAGTGGTCAAGATATTACTTGTATCATTAGTGTTATAGACAATACTACTAGTGCTCAAGATATTACTTGTATCATTACATGTTATAGACAATACTACTAGTGGTCAAGATATTACTTGTATCATTACATGTTATAGACAATACTACTAGTGGTCAAGATATTACTTGTATCATTAGTGTTATAGACAATACTACTAGTGGTCAAGATATTACTTGTATCATTAGTGTTATAGACAATACTACTAGTGGTCAAGATATTACTTGTATCATTAGTGTTATAGACAATACTACTAGTGCTCAAGATATTACTTGTATCATTAGTGTTATAGACAATACTACTAGTGGTCAAGATAATACTTGTATCATTAGTGTTATAGACAATACTACTAGTGGTCAAGATATTACTTGTATCATTAGTGTTATAGACAATACTACTAGTGGTCAAGATATTACTTGTATCATTACATGTTATAGACAATACTACTAGTGGTCAAGATATTACTTGTATCATTAGTGTTATAGACAATACTACTAGTGCTCAAGATATTACTTGTATCATTACATGTTATAGACAATACTACTAGTGCTCAAGATATTACTTGTATCATTACATGTTATAGACAATACTACTAGTGGTCAAGATATTACTTGTATCATTAGTGTTATAGACAATACTACTAGTGGTCAAGATATTACTTGTATCATTAGTGTTATAGACAATACTACTAGTGGTCAAGATATTACTTGTATCATTAGTGTTATAGACAATACTACTAGTGGTCAAGATATTACTTGTATCAATAGTGTTATAGACAATACTACTAGTGGTCAAGATATTACTGGTATCATTACATGTTATAGACAATACTACTAGTGGTCAAGATATTACTTGTATCAATAGTGTTATAGACAATACTACTAGTGGTCAAGATATTACTGGTATCATTAGTGTTATAGACAATACTACTAGTGGTCATGATATTACTTGTATCATTACATGTTATAGACAATACTACTAGTGGTCAAGATATTACTTGTATCATTACATGTTATAGACAATACTACTAGTGGTCAAGATATTACTTGTATCATTACATGTTATAGACAATACTACTAGTGGTCAAGATATTACTTGTATCATTACATGTTATAGACAATACTACTAGTGGTCAAGATATTACTTGTATCATTAGTGTTATAGACAATACTACTAGTGGTCAAGATATTACTTGTATCATTACATGTTATAGACAATGTTACTAGTGGTCAAGATATTACTTGTATCATTAGTGTTATAGACAATACTACTAGTGGTCAAGATATTACTTGTATCATTACATGTTATAGACAATACTACTAGTGGTCAAGATATTACTTGTATCATTAGTGTTATAGACAATACTACTAGTGGTCAAGATATTACTTGTATCATTACATGTTATAGACAATACTACTAGTGGTCAAGATATTACTTGTATCATTAGTGTTATAGACAATACTACTAGTGCTCAAGATATTACTTGTATCATTAGTGTTATAGACAATACTACTAGTGGTCAAGATATTACTTGTATCATTACATGTTATAGACAATACTACTAGTGGTCAAGATATTACTTGTATCATTAGTGTTATAGACAATACTACTAGTGCTCAAGATATTACTGGTATCATTAGTATTATAGACAATACTACTAGTGGTCAAGATATTACTTGTATCATTACATGTTATAGACAATACTACTAGTGGTCAAGATATTACTGGTATCATTAGTGTTATAGACAATACTACTAGTGGTCAAGATATTACTTGTATCATTACATGTTATAGACAATACTACTAGTGGTCAAGATATTACTTGTATCATTAGTGTTATAGACAATACTACTAGTGCTCAAGATATTACTTGTATCATTAGTGTTATAGACAATACTACTAGTGGTCAAGATATTACTTGTATCATTACATGTTATAGACAATACTACTAGTGGTCAAGATATTACTTGTATCATTAGTGTTATAGACAATACTACTAGTGCTCAAGATATTACTTGTATCATTAGTGTTATAGACAATACTACTAGTGGTCAAGATATTACTTGTATCATTACATGTTATAGACAATACTACTAGTGGTCAAGATATTACTTGTATCATTAGTGTTATAGACAATACTACTAGTGGTCAAGATATTACTTGTATCATTAGTGTTATAGACAATACTACTAGTGGTCAAGATATTACTTGTATCATTACATGTTATAGACAATACTACTAGTGGTCAAGATATTACTTGTATCATTAGTGTTATAGACAATACTACTAGTGGTCAAGATATTACTGGTATCATTAGTGTTATAGACAATACTACTAGTGGTCAAGATATTACTTGTATCATTAGTGTTATAGACAATACTACTAGTGGTCAAGATATTACTTGTATCATTAGTGTTATAGACAATACTACTAGTGGTCAAGATATTACTTGTATCATTACATGTTATAGACAATACTACTAGTGGTCAATATATTACTTGTATCATTAGTGTTATAGACAATACTACTAGTGGTCAAGATATTACTTGTATCATTAGTGTTATAGACAATACTACTAGTGGTCAAGATATTACTTGTATCATTACATGTTATAGACAATACTACTAGTGCTCAAGATAGTACTTGTATCATTACATGTTATAGACAATACTACTAGTGGTCAAGATATTACTTGTATCATTACATGTTATAGACAATACTACTAGTGGTCAAGATATTACTTGTATCATTACATGTTATAGACAATACTACTAGTGCTCAAGATATTACTGGTATCATTACATGTTATAGACAATACTACTAGTGGTCAAGATATTACTTGTATCATTACATGTTATAGACAATACTACTAGTGGTCAAGATATTACTTGTATCATTACATGTTATAGACAATACTACTAGTGGTCAAGATATTACTTGTATCATTAGTGTTATAGACAATACTACTAGTGCTCAAGATATTACTTGTATCATTACATGTTATAGACAATACTACTAGTGGTCAAGATATTACTTGTATCATTAGTGTTATAGACAATACTACTAGTGGTCAAGATATTACTTGTATCATTAGTGTTATAGACAATACTACTAGTGCTCAAGATATTACTTGTATCATTACATGTTATAGACAATACTACTAGTGGTCAAGATATTACTTGTATCATTAGTGTTATAGACAATGCTACTAGTGGTCAAGATATTACTTGTATCATTAGTGTTATAGACAATACTACTAGTGGTCAAGATATTACTTGTATCATTAGTGTTATAGACAATACTACTAGTGGTCAAGATATTACTTGTATCATTACATGTTATAGACAATACTACTAGTGGTGAAGATATTACTTGTATCATTAGTGTTATAGACAATACTACTAGTGGTCAAGATATTACTTGTATCATTACATGTTATAGACAATACTACTAGTGCTCAAGATATTACTTGTATCATTAGTGTTATAGACAATACTACTAGTGGTCAAGATATTACTTGTATCATTAGTGTTATAGACAATACTACTAGTGGTCAAGATATTACTTGTATCATTATGTGTTATAGACAATACTACTAGTGGTCAAGATATTACTTGTATCATTAGTGTTATAGACAATACTACTAGTGGTCAAGATATTACTTGTATCATTACATGTTATAGACAATACTACTAGTGGTCAAGATATTACTTGTATCAATAGTGTTATAGACAATACTACTAGTGGTCAAGATATTACTTGTATCATTAGTGTTATAGACAATACTACTAGTGCTCAAGATATTACTTGTATCATTAGTGTTATAGACAATACTACTAGTGGTCAAGATATTACTTGTATCAATAGTGTTATAGACAATACTACTAGTGGTCAAGATATTACTTGTATCATTAGTGTTATAGACAATACTACTAGTGGTCATGATATTACTGGTATCAATAGTGTTATAGACAATACTACTAGTGGTCAAGATATTACTTGTATCATTAGTGTTATAGACAATACTACTAGTGGTCAAGATATTACTTGTATCATTACATGTTATAGACAATACTACTAGTGGTCAAGATATTACTTGTATCATTAGTGTTATAGACAATACTACTAGTGGTCAAGATATTACTTGTATCATTACATGTTATAGACAATACTACTAGTGGTCAAGATATTACTTGTATCATTAGTGTTATAGACAATACTACTAGTGGTCATGATATTACTTGTATCATTACATGTTATAGACAATACTACTAGTGGTCATGATATTACTGGTATCAATAGTGTTATAGACAATACTACTAGTGGTCAAGATATTACTTGTATCATTAGTGTTATAGACAATACTACTAGTGCTCAAGATATTACTTGTATCATTAGTGTTATAGACAATACTACTAGTGGTCAAGATATTACTTGTATCATTACATGTTATAGACAATACTACTAGTGGTCAAGATATTACTTGTATCATTAGTGTTATAGACAATACTACTAGTGCTCAAGATATTACTTGTATCATTACATGTTATAGACAATACTACTAGTGGTCAAGATATTACTTGTATCATTACATGTTATAGACAATACTACTAGTGGTCAAGATATTACTTGTATCATTAGTGTTATAGACAATACTACTAGTGGTCAAGATATTACTTGTATCATTAGTGTTATAGACAATACTACTAGTGGTCAAGATATTACTTGTATCATTACATGTTATAGACAATACTACTAGTGGTCAAGATATTACTTGTATCATTAGTGTTATAGACAATACTACTAGTGGTCAAGATATTACTTGTATCATTAGTGTTATAGACAATACTACTAGTGGTCAAGATATTACTTGTATCATTAGTGTTATAGACAATACTACTAGTGGTCAAGATATTACTTGTATCATTAGTGTTATAGACAATACTACTAGTGGTCAAGATATTACTTGTATCATTACATGTTATAGACAATACTACTAGTGGTCAATATATTACTTGTATCATTAGTGTTATAGACAATACTACTAGTGGTCAAGATATTACTTGTATCATTAGTGTTATAGACAATACTACTAGTGGTCAAGATATCACTTGTATCATTAGTGTTATAGACAATACTACTAGTGCTCAAGATAGTACTTGTATCATTACATGTTATAGACAATACTACTAGTGGTCAAGATATTACTTGTATCAATACATGTTATAGACAATACTACTAGTGGTCAAGATATTACTTGTATCATTACATGTTATAGACAATACTACTAGTGGTCAAGATATTACTGGTATCATTACATGTTATAGACAATACTACTAGTGGTCAAGATATTACTTGTATCATTACATGTTATAGACAATACTACTAGTGGTCAAGATATTACTTGTATCATTACATGTTATAGACAATACTACTAGTGGTCAAGATATTACTTGTATCATTAGTGTTATAGACAATACTACTAGTGCTCAAGATATTACTTGTATCATTACATGTTATAGACAATACTACTAGTGGTCAAGATATTACTTGTATCATTAGTGTTATAGACAATACTACTAGTGGTCAAGATATTACTTGTATCATTAGTGTTATAGACAATACTACTAGTGCTCAAGATATTACTTGTTTCATTACATGTTATAGACAATACTACTAGTGGTCAAGATATTACTTGTATCATTAGTGTTATAGACAATGCTACTAGTGGTCAAGATATTACTTGTATCATTAGTGTTATAGACAATACTACTAGTGGTCAAGATATTACTTGTATCATTAGTGTTATAGACAATACTACTAGTGGTCAAGATATTACTTGTATCATTACATGTTATAGACAATACTACTAGTGGTCAAGATATTACTTGTATCATTAGTGTTATAGACAATACTACTAGTGGTCAAGATATTACTTGTATCATTACATGTTATAGACAATACTACTAGTGGTCAAGATATTACTTGTATCATTAGTGTTATAGACAATACTACTAGTGGTCAAGATATTAGTTGTATCATTAGTGTTATAGACAATACTACTAGTGGTCAAGATATTACTTGTATCATTACATGTTATAGACAATACTACTAGTGGTCAAGATATTACTTGTATCAATAGTGTTATAGACAATACTACTAGTGGTCAAGATATTACTTGTATCATTAGTGTTATAGACAATACTACTAGTGCTCAAGATATTACTTGTATCATTAGTGTTATAGACAATACTACTAGTGGTCAAGATATTGCTTGTATCAATAGTGTTATAGACAATACTACTAGTGGTCAAGATATTACTTGTATCATTAGCGTTATAGACAATACTACTAGTGGTCATGATATTACTGGTATCAATAGTGTTATAGACAATACTACTAGTGGTCAAGATATTACTGGTATCATTAGTGTTATAGACAATACTACTAGTGGTCAAGATATTACTTGTATCATTACATGTTATAGACAATACTACTAGTGGTCAAGATATTACTTGTATCATTACATGTTATAGACAATACTACTAGTGGTCAAGATATTACTTGTATCATTACATGTTATAGACAATACTACTAGTGGTCAAGATATTACTTGTATCATTAGTGTTATAGACAATACTACTGGTGGTCATGATATTACTTGTATCATTACATGTTATAGACAATACTACTAGTGGTCATGATATTACTGGTATCAATAGTGTTATTGACAATACTACTAGTGGTCAAGATATTACTTGTATCATTACATGTTATAGACAATACTACTAGTGGTGAAGATATTACTTGTATCATTACATGTTATAGACAATACTACTAGTGGTCAAGATATTACTTGTATCATTACATGTTATAGACAATACTACTAGTGGTCAAGATATTACTTGTATCATTACATGTTATAGACAATACTACTAGTGGTCAAGATATTACTTGTATCATTAGTGTTATAGACAATACTACTAGTGCTCAAGATATTACTTGTATCATTACATGTTATAGACAATACTACTAGTGGTCAAGATATTACTTGTATCATTACATGTTATAGACAATACTACTAGTGGTCAAGATATTACTTGTATCATTACATGTTATAGACAATACTACTAGTGGTCAAGATATTACTTGTATCATTACATGTTATAGACAATACTACTAGTGGTCAAGATATTACTTGTATCATTACATGTTATAGACAATACTACTAGTGGTCAAGATATTACTTGTATCATTACATGTTATAGACAATACTACTAGTGGTCAAGATATTACTTGTATCGTTAGTGTTATAGACAATACTACTAGTGGTCAAGATATTACTTGTATCATTAGTGTTATAGACAATACTACTAGTGGTCAAGATATTACTTGTATCATTACATGTTATAGACAATACTACTAGTGGTCAAGATGTTACTTGTATCATTACATGTTATAGACAATACTACTAGTGGTCAAGATATTACTTGTATCATTAGTGTTATAGACAATACTACTAGTGGTCAAGCTATTACTGGTATCATTAGTGTTATAGACAATACTACTAGTGGTCAAGATATTACTTGTATCATTAGTGTTATAGACAATACTACTAGTGGTCAAGATATTACTTGTATCATTACATGTTATAGACAATACTACTAGTGGTCAAGATATTACTTGTATCATTACATGTTATAGACAATACTACTAGTGGTCAAGATATTACTTGTATCATTAGTGTTATAGACAATACTACTAGTGGTCAAGATATTACTTGTATCATTAGTGTTATAGACAATACTACTAGTGGTCAAGATATTACTTGTATCATTAGTGTTATAGACAATACTACTAGTGGTCAAGATATTACTTGTATCATTACATGTTATAGACAATACTACTAGTGGTCAAGATGTTACTTGTATCATTAGTGTTATAGACAATATTACTAGTGGTCAAGATATTACTTGTATCATTAGTGATTCAAGTATTGTATCAGTAATTGGCAAATAAATGTTGAATGTATTCAAATTAAACTTATATAGGAAATAATATTTTTACCATACATTTTCCTGGAAATTCTGTAACCCAAAGCTATATGTGCTTCATGTAGTATTTTGTATTCCATGCTCTTTGACCATATTGCAGTGATCCATGGTTTTTTCACAAAAAAAAAGTGGTTTAATGAACTTATTTTGACATTGTATTTAAAAATTGTTGCCTCATGCTACTTTAAATTGAAATTTTAGATCAGATGCTTATTATATAGTGAATTAATTCCATGCTGTGCCAAGCTACAGCCATCACAAAAGGTTCATTTTAGACTGACTGTTCCTTTACTCTGCTTTAGAGCTTGACTACCCTTTTACTCTGCTTTAGAGCTTGACTACCCTTTCACTCTGCTTTAGAGCTTGACTACCCTTTTACTCTGCTTTAGAGCTTGACTACCCTTTTACTCTGCTTTAGAGCTTGACTACCCTTTCACTCTGCTTTAGAGCTTGACTACCCTTTTACTCTGCTTTAGAGCTTGACTACCCTTTCACTCTGCTTTAGAGCTTGACTACCCTTTTACTCTGCTTTAGAGCTTGACTACCCTTTCACTCTGCTTTAGAGCTTGACTACCCTTTTACTCTGCTTTAGAGCTTGACTACCCTTTCACTCTGCTTTAGAGCTTGACTACCGTTTTACTCTGCTTTAGAGCTTGACTACCCTTTCACTCTGCTTTAGAGCTTGACTACCCTTTCACTCTGCTTTAGAGCTTGACTACCCTTTCACTCTGCTTTAGAGCTTGACTACCCTTTCACTCTGCTTTAGAGCTTGACTACCCTTTTACTCTGCTTTAGAGCTTGACTACCCTTTCACTCTGCTTTAGAGCTTGACTACCCTTTCACTCTGCTTTAGAGCTTGACTACCCTTTTACTCTGCTTTAGAGCTTGACTACCCTTTTACTCTGCTTTAGAGCTTGACTACCCTTTTACTCTGCTTTAGAGCTTGACTACCCTTTTACTCTGCTTTAGAGCTTGACTACCCTTTTACTCTGCTTTAGAGCTTGACTACCCTTTCACTCTGAGAATGACAGAGACTACCATCTAACATAGAACACAGTGACTAATTATAACCTCTCACTCTCAAATTGAAAGGGTCTACCCTCTCATTCTCACAATGACAGCAATTTAAGACTACTTCCCTTTCTCAAAATGACAGCGACTATCGTCTTACTCTGACAATGACAGCGTCGTCACAATAAAAAATATCACTGAACGTCCGACAATCAAAAAAAGTTCCTTTTTTTGCGTCTTTTAATCACAAACAAAATTTTAAAATCTATGCCGTAAACAGTATAACTACTGTTGCTTTTCAAATATCAAAAGTAACTCACTTGTAACAGAAAAACAACAATTCACTTGTAACAGAAAAACAACAACTCACTTGTAACAGAAAAGCAACAACTCACTTGTAACAGAAAAACAACAACTCACTTGTAACAGAAAAACAACAACTCACTTGTAACAGAAAAACAAAAGTAACTCACTTGTAACAGAAAAACAACAACTCACTTGTAACAGAAAAACAACAATTCACTTGTAACAGAAAAACAACAATTCACTTGTAACAGAAAAACAAAAGTAACTCACTTGTAACAGAAAAACAACAGTAACTCACTTGTAACAGAAAAACAACAATTCACTTGTAACAGAAAAACAACAATTCACTTGTAACAGAAAAACAACAATTCACTTGTAACAGAAAAACAACAATTCACTTGTAACAGAAAAACAACAATTCACTTGTAACAGAAAAAACAACAATTCACTTGTAACAGAAAAACAACAATTCACTTGTAACAGAAAAACAATAATTTACTTGTAACAGAAAAACAACAACTCACTTGTAACAGAAAAACAACTCACTTGTAACAAAAAAAACAACAATTCACTTGTAACAGAAAAACAACAATTCACTTGTAACAGAAAAACAACAATTCACTTGTAACAGAAAAACAACAATTCACTTGTAACAGAAAAACAACAATTCACTTGTAACAGAAAAACAACAACTCACTTTTAACAGAAAAACAACAACTCACTTGTAACAGAAAAACAACAACTCACTTGTAACAGAAAAACAACAACTCACTTGTAACAGAAAAACAACAATTCACTTGTAACAGAAAAACAACAATTCACTTGTAACAGAAAAACAACAACTCACTTGTAACAGAAAAACAACTCACTTGTAACAGAAAAACAACAATTCACTTGTAACAGAAAAACAACAATTCACTTGTAACAGAAAAACAACAACTCACTTGTAACAGAAAAACAACTCACTTGTAACAGAAAAACAACAATTCACTTGTAACAGAAAAACAACAATTCAATTGTAACAGATAAACAACAATTCACTTGTAACAGAAAAACAACAATTCACTTGTAACAGAAAAACAACAATTCACTTGTAACAGAAAAACAACCACTCACTTGTTACAGAAAAACAACAATTCACTTGTAACAGAAAAACAACAACTCACTTGTAACAGAAAAACAACAACTCACTTGTAACAGAAAAACAACAATTCACTTGTAACAGAAAAACAACAATTCACTTGTAACAGAAAAACAACAATTCACTTGTAACAGAAAAACAACAATTCACTTGTAACAGAAAAACAACAACTCATTTGTAAACAGAAAAACAACAATTCACTTGTAACAGAAAAACAACAACTCACTTGTAACAGAAAAACAACAATTCACTTGTAACAGAAAAACAACAATTCACTTGTAACAGAAAAACAACAATTCACTTGTAACAGAAAAACAACAATTCACTCATGTGCTTTATACTCGCTTTCGATGAGTACAACATTAGTCCATTTCAATGCCACAACTCTGTCAAACTGCAATTGATTTACATGTCTATTTTATATTCCATGTTAGAACAGCCAGTAGAACAGTTTATAGTCATGTATATGTTAGTAAGACATTATACAGTTCACAGATCGTATGGTAATTGGATTTACAATTACCTATTCAATCAGTGCCTATCACCACTGATGTTGTGAGTTCGAATCTCGATCAGGGCGAGGTGTACAACATTATGTGATAAAGTTTGTCAGCGACTTTCGACAGGTCAGTGGTTTTCTACGGGTCCTCCTATTTCCTCAACCGATAAAACTGACCGCCACGGTATAACTGAAATATTGTTGAAAGTGGCGTTCAACACTATCAAACAAACAGACATTTATTTGCAATATTCAGAGTGCAAGAGCCCCTGTATGACATCACAGTACAAACATGGTCATAATGAAAAATGTCATTGAGCATCTGACCATGATAAACATGTTCATTTTTGAAAAATTTATTTTCCCTGGCTTGATAAAAATGTTAGTTTTTGATTGGTCGATGCCCCAATAGTACAAAACCCATGCTACCGGCTGGTAGTTACGTAATGTCACTGGGGGGGGGGGTCTTTATGTTGCTATACATGATGTAAAGATGGTGTAAAACGTAAACAATCTCAAAGTGCATTGCATTCAACATGGAGAACAGAGGACATATTTCTTGAAAAAAAATCAAACGTCTCAATAAATGCAGAAAAAACAAACAATGCGCCAAATTATATTAAGAGATTTGAAGTTCCTACGGTATTGATGGTCATGTTTAACATGTAGTGTAACATTTTGTTGATTTGCGCTACATGAAACTTTGATTTTGTTGTCATTTTGTGTCTTTATAGAAATGGTCAATTGTTTGAATACAATCATTTTAAAATAATTTCTCATTATTGTTTTCACATCAATTCTTCATTTGTTTTATCGTACTATAATACCACCCAAAATAAGTACAACACATATTTTTTATCAATATAATTCTCGGTCCTATTACTAGTGACGTCATGAATACTGTAACGCTATCCACGTGACAATTTACGCCAAATACAAGAAATTAAATTACAAAAAAACAAGACTGAAAAACGTTAAATTAGTTAACTGTAGGGTGATACCAAATGTATCTCCCTACACTTTGTCAAAATGCACGCAAATTCTCACCTGAGCTAAGACATTTTAGTCCTCAAGTACAAAAACGTTACGATTACGTTACAAAAAGAACGAGAAAATCCATTAAAAATCAATTTTTGTTTTCAAACCGGGGATAAAATTGTTATCTACGTGTCTACCCGTGGGCATTGAGATTGTACCACCCTTCAGCACCACTGTATAACCTTCGGCTTCGCCACAGGCTATACTGAAGTTCGCCTCGGGCTATACAGAAGTGTTTCAGGGTGGTACAATCTCAATGCCCACGTAGATAACTTATAATGTCTTATTAAATGTATTAGCAATTTCAATAGAGTAACAATGATAATTCACTCATGCGCTAATGGTCATGCATGTAAAACAGTAAGTATTTAATAAGAACAATTTCATGGTCTTAGAAGCACTATTTTCATTGAGTCGGGCACTCGCATGTACCCCGTAAGAGTTTCCTCAGATCTGCCACACCTCAACATATCAGTAAGGGGAGAAAGTGAGAGATCTGTTGTTGTCCAGTACCCTGTAATGGAGTTTCCTCAGATCTGCCACACCTCAACATATCAGTAAGGGGTGAAAGTGAGAGATCTGTTGTTGTCCAGTACCCTGTAATGGAGTTTCCTCAGATCTGCCACACCTCAACATATCAGTAAGGGAAGAAAGTGAGAGATCTGTTTTTGTCCAAATTGGAGTAGTTTATAAATGTTAATGAGAAACAATTGTATGAAATGAACTGAACATAGAAAGTGGAAATTTCTTATTACTTCTCACTGTTTAGAAAGTCAATTAGAAGTAAAATAAACTGTTTTTTTTTAAATTTCCTTCTAAATTACTAATACGATCTAGACCACAGTTCCTGTTTCAACAAGGAACACATCCTACTTTATTATAAGGGTCATGCTCTTTATTTATCAATTTAAATATTAAAATAAAATAGTAATGGCTTTTCATTGACCCTTTTTATTTCTGAGTTTATGATCCTTTATGCCTCTTGTCTTTTAATTTTAATCACAGTCTTTCTTATTTTCAAAATTTGAAATAAAAAAATAACTTCCCCTTTTTAACCTTGAAATATATATATTTAAAAAAAAAACCTGTTGACCTATATTTATTTACCTGTATGATATAGCTGCCATATATAGATAATAGGCAGTTCATACAAGCATAAATTCTTTCAAACTTTAAAAACTTTTGAAATATGATGAAAGTACATTGTGCATTATACAATATACAATTATAGCTTTTTTCACCATTTAATTTATGCGTGCAAATTTCTAGAAAATAAAATGTGAGATTAAAAAAAAATATCTGTACATCAAAAAAGAGGAGGTACAGGTAAATATCATAATACTTAATTTGTAAATAACAAAAATACTGACTCTAAACTGTAATTCTAAGTTTCTTTTGTTGTACTGTTTTAAAGGGCTGTGTAATTAATTAGATATGTGTATCATTCAAAATGATTATAAAGTCTAAAAATTGTAACATAAAAGATAGAATGGAAGAAAACTGGTAATAAAAAAAGGGGGTTGTATATTATTATTAAAATAATAGGAAGAAGAAGATTGATCATATAGTAAATATAATGTAAAAAGAGAATAGAATGTTTTGAACAAAATATGTTACATTTTGTGAATTTCATTCCACTTATTTACCTATTAACTATTTAAGCTAAAATATTATTTTTAGCATGTTGTTTTGTATTAAATTATTGTAAGCTTTTATTTACTTATTTGGGAAATGTTACCCATCCACACCAAAAGGAGTAAGTCTTGATTCATGAAAGCAGTATATTTTTTTTAATAAAAAATGAAGGACCAGTAGCTATTAGTGGTCTTTGTGGTCATTAAGTTTTGATTTCAATCAATTTCTCAGCTGTAACATGACAAGAACAAGTTTCTTTTAAGTAAAATAATAATGATGTCCACTTTGTACTAGACCAACTGGCTTAGTGTGATTTGTATAGTGCTAGCTCACTGAAACAACAGTCCATAGACAGACATGTACCTTCGTGGAGCAACTACCATGTTTATAATCTTTGGTTTGACCTGACCTGATTTAAACCAACAATCATCCACTCCAAAATAGCATGCAAACCATTACACTACAGAAACTGTCTGATATCAATAATGTGTTTTTTATATAATCTCATTTGAGAGGTATATCTGTTTAAAATTAGAATGAACCTGATTTACATAGCTACCATCTTAAATAAAATTAGTCACTAAACAACAAACCACCAGTATGTTTGATAAAGCTGAGGGTATTTAACCTTTATTAATTAACAACAAACCACCAATATGTTTGATAAAGCTGAGGGTATAAACAGGTTTAACCTTTATTAATATTATTTTCTTTACATTTGTTTAACATTTATATTTGTAGCCTTAGATTCTCCATCCGCATCTTCTAATAGTGAACCAGGCAGTGACTCAGAATTTCCTGTAAAGGAAGCCAAGAATGACGAGGAAGTCAAGTCTATACCAGAAGTTGTCACACCTACTGATGAAGGTCTACCTCAGCAACAGAGTGGTCCACAGCAGGGTTCATATCAGTGTCCCAACTGTGAGAAAAGCTTTGCTTATATGGGTAACTTGAAGCGTCATATTAAAATGCATCATGGAGAATACAGGCCTTTTAAATGTGAACTTTGTACAAAGAGATTCTGGGGAAGTGACAGTTTACAGCAACACTTCAAGCGTGTCCATACCCAGGACAGACCATATGCTTGTGCCCATTGTGAGAAGAAATATTCTGTGTGTTATGACCTACAGAAGCATGTACGTGCTGTACATGGAAAAGACATAGATTGGGAGGAAGCCATACCATCAAGGCCATACTCTGAGGGTATTGGTGGATCATACAAGGTTACAGGGATCAAGACTGTTTGTCTTACACAGCTCAACTTCAAATGCAAGTTTTGCAGCAGGGGATTTGCTACATCTAATGGACTGGGAGTGCACCTTAAAATGCATTTTAGATGCAAAATTTGCTTAAAAGGTTTCAATACTGAAGATTCACTGAAGATTCATATGAAGAAGGCTCATGATATGGGCATGAACCAAGAATATGTCTTGTAAGAAGGTTTATTGCTAATTCCATCATCATCTTTTCTTGCCAGAAAAAATATAGCTATTTTTTTCATAAAAATTTTGCAGTTCTTCAACAATAAAAATTAAGGTCTTGTCATTGCATTCCAAAATGAACATTACTGTAAAACAGGTTGTTTTCGGCATGTGTGAAATGTTGTGATTTGTCAAAAACAATAAAATATTTCACATTATCACAAATATTGTGTTAATAATGTCTTGTGGCTTTAAAAGACTCAATTTTGCACACCTCAAAAATAAGGCACTAATATTTCTTTCAATAAAGACACATTACTTTTTGTTTTTAAAAAGATTTTAATTAAAACAACAGTTAAAACTCTAACCTATATACAATGTACTTATTTGAAAATAACAGACAGAAATCATAAATAAAAGAGTAAACCATTATAAAGTTAGAATTCAAATAAATTATGTGAAATAATTTTGTTTTTACTTAACAGACTTCACAGTTTTTATATATGCTGCTAATATCATTTATACCTGATATCTCAAAATCTGTTAAGTTGTTTCCATGGATAACTGTTAATAAAAATATGGTCCTTTAGTAATACAAAAATAAAATTACTGTATTTTTATGGTTTAAAAGTTTGTTATATTGTAACTACATGTACTTATACTTGAAATTGATACGATGATTTGGGAAACGGCATGGCGATGTGACTTAAAAGTACAGTGCAGCATATAAAAGTATTTAAAAAAAGTACATATGTATATAGACCAATAGTTATAGACCATAATTTATTTTACAAGTACAAGGAAAGATATGGTGGAAATTTATTACAGTATTAATTTAATTACTCTAAAAGTCCCATTTAGCAAAAAAAAACCAGTCCTCTTTAAAATTCAGATAGAAGGTATATTGTAAATATATACTTTGTATGTATATATATAGATTGATGTAGACATATGCTAGTATAAGTGTCATATTACAATGTTTGACATAAACTTTGTCTTCCATGAAGTATATTTACAAGTTTTATATATTGTTTATTATGTTATGTATTAAATACATGATGCTCATCAAATGTTTTTTTAGCTCACCAGGCCCAAGGGCCAGGTGAGCTATTGCCATCACTTGGCGTCCGTCGTCGTCGTACGTCGTAAACTTTTTCAAAAATCTTCTCCTCTGAAACTACTAGACTAATTGAAACCAAACTTGGTCTGAATCATCACTAGGGTGTCTAGTTTCAAAATTGTGTCCAGTGATGCCGTGCACCAACCAACATGGCCACTGTTACTAAAAATAGAACATATGGTAAAATTGCAGGTTTTTGGGTAACAACTCAAAAACCGTTAATAATATCAGAAATCTGACATGGGATAAAAATGATCAGCACAGCAAGATCTACCTACCCTGCAATTTTGAAGTAAATCTGATTACCCATTTTGGAGTTATTGCCCTTTTTTCATCAAATTTTTTAAATTTTAATACTTTTTGTTTTATATTTCAAAAACTATAAGAGATAAAGGTTAAGTTTAAATTGCAAAAATTTACATGTCAAGATCTACCTACCCTGCAATTTTTAAGTAAATCACATTACCCATTTTGGAGTTATTGCCCTTTTTTCATCAAATTGTTTAAATTTTAATACTTTTCGTTTTATATTTCAAAAACTATAAGAGATAAAGGTTAAGTTTAAATTGCAAAAATGTGCATGTCAAGATCTACCTACCCTGCAATTTTTAAGTAAATCCCATTACCCATTTTGGAGTTATTGCCCTTTTTTCATCAAATTGTTTAAATTGTAAAATTTTTCGTCTTATATTTCAAAAACTATAAGAGATAAATGTTGAGTTTAAATTGCAAAAATGTGAAGCATGTCGAGAACTACCTACTCTGCCATTTTAAAGTAAATCCCATTACCCATTTTGGAGTTATTTCCCTTTTTTCATTAAATTTTTTAAATTTTAATACTCTTCGTCCTTTATTTCAAAAACTATAAGAGATAGATGTTAAGTTTAAACTGCAAACATGTTCAGCATGTCAAGATATACCTACCCTGTAATTTTGAAGTAAATTCCATTACCCATCTTGGAGTTATTGCCCTTTTTCATCAATTTTGTTTTTAAATGTTAATACTTTTCGTCTTATATCTCAAAAACTATAAGAGATAAAAGGTTAAGTTTAATTGCAAAAATGTGCGGCATGTCAAGATCTACATACCCTGCAATTTTTAAGTACATCCCGTTGCCCATTTTGGAATTATTGCCCTTTTTTCATCAAATTTTCAAAATGTTAATGCTTTTCGTCCTTTATTTCAAAAACTATAAGAGATAAAGGCTTTAAGTTTAATTGCAAAAATGTGCAGCATGTCAAGATCGACCTACCCTGCAATTTAAGTAAATCCTATTACCCGTTTTGGAGTTATTGTCCTTTTTTCATCAAATTTTCAAAATTTTAATACTTTTCGTCCTTTATTTCAAAAACTATAAGAGATAGATGTTAAGTTTAAACTGCAAAAATGTTCAGCATGTCAAGATCTACAAAAAAGTTCCACAGTTGAAAATGTCCGACAACTGTGAAGAGTTATTCCTCTTGAAATGCATTTTTTTTGTTGACTCACTGCATTTGGTTACTCAAATAATCAAAGAGAAACAACTCTATTACAAAATGTGAAGTAGCAAAAGCTAAATTTTGAGAATCATTGACATTTATGTTTTTTAACAGCAATGTTGATAACTTACATTAAAGGGGGAACCCTTGCCCAATTTTTTTTGGAGAAGGGGTCTGCAATGACGAGGGCTACATTTGTTATTTTTTGACCGAAGTTATCAAGTTTTATTGACTGATGTTGTTATTATACCCAGGTGAGCTATACAAGCTCCTGGGAGCCTCTATTTTTTTTATACCATATTAAATAGTACTGGTACACACAAATGAGCATTGATATTGAAATATGACCAAAAAAACCCTTTGCCATTGTGTTTTGTCTTGTACAAACATTATTTATAATTGTGATGACTTGGAAACCTGTTTTCCTAAAAACAGATCACTGATGTCATTGAAAGCTAACACCAGTTACTTAAAATAATCTATTTACATAACTGAAATTACTTTTCTTGATCGTTTTCAAACTTTTACATTTCATTGATTTTCAAATTGAATAGGAACAATAAAGTCAATGGTATATTTAATAATATATTAGATATTAGACTAGACAGCTGATTTATCTCATAGTTCTACTGTACCTTAATAAGAAATGGTACAGCTTAAGGTTTATTGACTTTTTGTCTCCTGTAAAAAACAAAAATCCAAGTATTTTTAAGCAAAACTATACTGTTATTAAAAAATTAGGTATTATATTATAAATACAGTAATTGTCAGTTATATTTCCAATGTTCTGATTGGTCAAATTTATTTTAAAGTGTGCCATAATAGATAATGATTGGTTGTTATTGACCTGACTTCATATTTTTCTTGATGAAGTATATATATATATATATATATATATACATTCCAGTAATTTTTTATTAGGTATTTCATTTGTCATATTCATATATAATTTTAAGATCTATCAGATTTCCATATCTTGTTCATGAATTGTGAATTTGGATAAATGATAATTGTTAACTAGATGTAACATACATTACAGTCACTATATAAATGATAATTGTTAACTAGATGTAACATACATTACAGTCACAAAATAAATGATAATTGTTAACTAGATGTAACATACATTACAGTCACTATATAAATGATAATTGTTAACTAGATGTAACATACATTACAGTCACAAAATAAATGATAATTGTTAACTAGATGTAACATACATTACAGTCACTATATAAATGATAATTGTTAACTAGATGTAACATACATTACAGTCGCTACATGTATATAAATGATAATTGTTAACTAGATGTAACATACATTACAGTCACTATATACATGATAATTGTTAACTAGATGTAACATACATTACAGTCACTATATAAATGATAATTGTTAACTAGATGTAACATACATTACAGTCACTATATAAATGTCAGTACAAATAAATGACTGACCTCATTTGTGAGACCAATCTACAATGTCACAGTGATTTATTATTTATTATTCTTTAAAGAGACAGTCTATAATAAAAGTCGACATTTTGTTGGCAGCTGAGGTTGTCTCTTTAGACATGCTTCACTATATAGAACACTGCACTAATATTGTGTTTATCTTGCAGAAAAAATGCATTAATCCATAGATGGTTATATTTTATATTAAATAAGAAAATTATACAATTATTACTTGTTTGCCCCTTTTGATATTTTCAACAGGAAGTGAGCTGATTTACAACTAGTTTACCCAAGCTCAACAGATAAAACATGTAAAAAGGGTACCAGAAAAAAATGAGATTTTGCAAGTAACAAAATAAAGCTTTTATTTATCTGACACTTTTATTTGGTAAATAAAACTGCAGGATAAACTATATCATGTCTTTAAAATGAGTTTGTATGTAGTGGCATTGAAACATTTGTATATAATCAAGATACAGTATTGAGGATAGAAGTTGGGGGCATTTGTTATCTTGTTTGTAATATTGATTTATTGTTGTTTATTTATATTGACTTTGCTTTAATTTTTAGCATGATTTTTTTTTGTAAAAGCTTATATTTCTTAGATTTTATATTGTAGTGACATCCATTGTCTGTCACATGTATGATTTAAGATGATACTTAGATGTACCTATAGGTTTTGTTAATTTCATTCAAGGAACATTGTTGTGGATTATTTAAAAATTCTGAAAATGGTATGGGATCATTTATATTTATATTCTAACATCATACTCAAAGGGTACCCAATAGCTCATTCTCTTTGCAGAATTGAAATTTTTATCAATTGTTCAAATTTTCCAACAACAAAACTTATCAATACCACATATAAAATGAATTATTTTAGAGTTGCCAAAATTAACAGTTCTACACTAGGTATACGTATTGAGTGTTATGTGATATCTTGGGTGGGAAGAGATCATTTTAAAAGCAGATATGTCAATTGTAAATATTATATGATTTTCATCAAATACTTGTGGTGTCAATTGTAAATATTATATGATTTTCATCAAATACTTGTGGTGTCAATTGTGAATATTACATGATTTTCATCAAATACTTGTGGTGTCAATTGTAAATATTATATGATTTTCATCAAATACTTGTGGTGTCAATTGTGAATATTACATGATTTTCATCAAGTACTTGTGGCATCAATTGTGAATATTGCATGATTTTCATCAAGTAATTGTAGTGTCAATTGTGAATATTACATGAATTTCATCAAGTACATGTGGTGTCAATTGTGAATATTATATGAATTTCATTAAGTACTTGTGGTGTCAATTGTGAATATTACATGAATTTCATCAAGTACATGTGGTGTCAATTGTGAATATTACATGAATTTCATCGAGTACATGTGGTGTCAATTGTGAATATTATATGAATTTCATCGAGTACTTGTGGTGTCAATTGTGAATATTACATGAATTTCATCAAGTACATGTGGTGTCAATTGTGAATATTACATGAATTTCATTGAGTACTTGTGGTGTCAATTGTGAATATTACATGAATTTCATCAAGTACATGTGGTGTCAATTGTGAATATTACACGAATTTCATCGAGTACTTGCGGTGTCAATTGTGAATATTACATGAATTTGATCAAGTACTTGCGGTGTCAATTGTGAATATTACATGAATTTCATCGAGTACATGTGGTGTCAATTGTGAATATTACATGAATTTCATCAAGTACATGTGGTGTCAATTGTGAATATTACATGAATTTGATCAAGTACTTGTGGTGTCAATTGTGAATATTATATGAATTTGATCAAGTACTTGTGGTGTCAATAGTGAATATTACATGAATTTGATCAAGTACTTGTGGTGTCAATTGTGAATATTACATGAATTTGATCAAGTACTTGTGGTGTCAATTGTGAATATTACATGAATTTCATCAAGTACATGTGGTGTCAATTGTGAATATTATATGAATTTCATTAAGTACTTGTGGTGTCAATTGTGAATATTACATGAATTTGATCAAGTACTTGTGGTGTCAATTGTGAATATTACATGAATTTGATCAAGTACTTGTGTCAATTGTGAATATTACATGAATTTCATCAAGTACTTGTAGTGTCAATTGTGAATATTACATGAATTTGATCAAGTACTTGTATCAATTGTGAATAGTAAATGTTTTTCTTCAAATAGTAAAGAAAGCTTGTGCTTAAAGCACATTGAATACAATTTGATAGTCCTTTTCTAAGAATCATACTGGTACATGTATTACACAATACACATTTTATGATAAAACAAATTCTTGATCCATGAATGTCAAGTTAGACATTGGGCATTATTCATTTCACATTTGTATTGCAATAACAGGATTTTATTTTCTTTTTAATATTTTTTATTTGTTACTTATATTACACCAAATATATCATTATGAACTTACCAATACATTTTTTTGTAATTATGATTTCTTTTAATTAGTGGCTGTTTGACTTTATAATAAAATAAAAAAGTAAAGGGATAGATGCATACTTGATTTATTTTTACATGGCAATAGTTTTAGCAACAAAACTTATCTGTCAAGACCAATTCAATATGCATGCAATCCATTACAGTGACTTTTTCTAAATTTTCATTACTGCACAGTATCGTTACCCATTACCATGACTAAATATGCTACATTACAGCGACTATTAGAAGTATACATTACCATGACTTTCATATATATTACCACAGCAATAGTTAGATTGTCTTGGAACAGAAGTTTCTCTATAATATTTGTTCCAAATGGGAAAAATATTATATAAATTTATAATATTTGTTCCTAACAGAATAAATGTTATAGAATATCTGTTCCATAAGGAACATTAACTATGACATTGTCTGTAATAATGTTTACAAAGGGCAGTCAGAAGTATGATTTTGAACAGGATATTGTCATAAAAATTCTAATAGAATCTAAAATACTATCCTACTTACGATAAAAATTGATATATCCTTTACTTTTAGGACTCTCTTGGCCATTCAGGAAACAAATTCAACATGAGATATATCTCTGTTGTGATATTGTTATAAGTGAATGAATAAATGAGTTTAGAAACTATTTCATCACGAAAAAGAAAATAAAGAGTTACATTAATAATATTTACTTATGATATAACTGTAGTTGTGGTCAAATAATGTTGTTTTTATTTTAAAAAGTTTATCTGGAAAAAAAGTCTGTAATGTATACCTCAAACAGTCATGGTAATGAGTTACTTTTTTTCAGAAGAGCAATGGTAATGCGCTCCCACCTTCAATATGTTACTTGAAACAAAAGTTTTTATTTTGGCCTAACTTTTATGAATGGTACACTTGTAATGTGTTCTATATCTATTTTTAAATTGTAAAGGTTTTACCTGCTTCAAATTCTGTAGAACACATTCATGTGTGAGTAGTATTATAATGGCTACTTAATTTCTCACTATTTTGTGCTTTGAATGAACAGGGCATCAATACATACAGTTCCTTTAGTATATTGTGTTTGACATTTGATCTGTCTGTTTGTTTTATTTGTTTTGTTGTTTAATAGTTTACTGATACTTGTTGCTTTTTAATGAAGTTTTAGTTTGCTTTTTTTTATTTTTTTTTTTATTTCTGACAGACTAGGAAATAATTATTAACTGACAGACTAGGAAATCATTCTAATTTCTTTATCAGTACAATATTTGTATTTATCTTTTCAGTTCGTTTGCAGATCTACAATAATTATTCAACGCTTCTTAGAAGCACACCTTTATTACAGAGAATTAAATTCTCTTTGATTTGTTATAGTTATTGTTTTTCGTATATTTTATGCATAAAATATATATGGTTAGTTAATTGAGTAATGATGTACAATATTTTTTATATTTATCAATTTACTAACCATTGGGCATTATATGTGTTTGTATATATAAGTTTCAGATTCTAACTTTTTTAATCCCATATTTTGTACTTATAACATTTTCTATTTTTCATGTGATAATATAAAAAAATGATTTAAGGTTTATTAATTGTTGAAGTTTTATGTGTTTTTAATTGTAAATGTTGTAAGGAGTTGTAAAACAGATTGAGGAGTAGAGGTAACTAATCTATTAAACAAACTCTCAAACACTTCATTAACGTTTTCGCAACAGGTGGAAATAACATTGTCAAAGTGTTTGAGAGTAAGTTTTTGAACGATGGACACACCGTTGTTTAGCAGACATTTAGGGGCATTTGATGCACTATCACATTTAATGTTATCCTTACAATAACTAATGCTATAAGTAAAAACTTACCTTCAAGTGCTACAAAATGGCTTCCAATTATGACATACATTCACCCCCCTGAATTACAAAAGAAAGGAAATCATATGTTTAAATGTCTTTGAATCAGAATAAAATCATGACAATGTCTTTATATGGGAAGTATTTAAAACAAAAATAAGTGTCTGTTTAACTTCATGGTATAAATTGATTGAGTAAAAATCACAACTCACTATTTTAAAAAACTGAAGTAAAATTTTTTTTTATCACATAAATGTGAAGACAACAGAATTTTGACATAAATTGTTGCTCTCCTATAAAAAAATTACTGTTAAGCATTATCAGTATAAAGTTTAAGAATGTAATTATTAATCTATTGAAATAGTTATATATATTTATATCTTCATGTTGGAAAGTGTCAGGCTTTCTAAAACACATCATCTCACTCCTGGTTTTCTATCAGATTTTGTGTGTTACAACTGTGGTTTTTTAACATTTTTAATTTATTTTTCAGTTTTCTTGTTTTTTATATATAAATTGTGATGTTTTTACTGTACTCTCTAGTTTAATTTTTGTTAGATTCAAATATATCAGACTTCAGCTCTAAGAACTGTTTTACAACTTCTAGATTAAGTAGAATAGTGCTTTACTGTTTGCATAGCTTTACTTGTTGAAAATACCGCCGGTAGTATCTATTTAATTTTTGTTTGTTGAAATTAGTGTCTATATTGCCTTTTTTTAAGAATATATCTACATTTTACTGAAATAAAACTATAATTAAAATAAAATGATAGATATACAATTTGTAATGAAAAGTTCTTTTTTATTGTATTTATTGTATTCAAATTCAAACCAAATAATTTCTAAATTTTACTATAGTATATAATAAAATATGAGTCTTCTTTGAAATTACAAAATTTAATTGAACAGAAAATACTGTTTTAGGTGCAGAAACCCAGATTATATATGTTATAAAAATTTGATTGGTGTTTATTTAGATTCAGCAAATGTTTTTGAAGAAACATCTGTACCATGTTTTATATATGTTTCCAAGTCCTGCTACCTGCTATATTTACTGTGTAGGGTTAATTTATTTAACAAGAATTTGATTCACAGTATACCAAATAAACCTATGCTTTATTTACAATAGTCAATACAAGATTGTTGTTTCATCATCAAAGATCTTCTTTTATAAACATGATAAATACAAGACATTAATAAACTATATAAAGGAATGTAAAACATTACCAAACCTTCAAATCTATATCATGTTCTGTAATGTGAAGAACATTGATAAGTCAGACTATTGTTATTAATACAGTTGATTCTGTAGTGCTGTTTCAAAAGTATTCCTGTACTCTCTTAAGCATGGCATGCTGATATATAGACCAAATGAGTTCTATTTTTATTTCTTGAAAATGAAATGAGTAAAAAAAAAATTAATATTTAAGAAACAACCATGATGAATTAACTACTTTGAGTGCTATGTTTTATTTACTTAACGTTGAAAACCATGGTCGTCTCTGAATATAATGATGTTAAATTTAAAAGTATAATTAGTGAAAAAGAAACTGCTCAAATATATTGACTATCAAAGAATTACAAGGAAACCAACAAAATATATTTCACAATGTAAAGAATTTGTAGGTACATTTGTACGTCAGACATTTTCACAATAAAATAAGGTAAAATTTATTATTTTTAGATTTATCTTCTCAAGTTTGAAAAATGAAAGAAAGATTTGTAAGTTATCTCCCTTTGCCAGATTTATTTTTAATTTTCTTTACACATTTTTTGTACTTTAATTAAATGAGATAATTTTAATATTTTCATTTCTGATGTTGTGGACTCAAGACCATTTTGTCTTTTCTATTTTGTTCAGTATATTGTCTAATCCAAAGATATACAACGAATCACAATATAGAAATTATATTTTAATGTTATTCATAACTTTATAAAAGCTATGCAAACATTTTAAAAAATGGATATATATTTTTGTATAAGTTTTAGCTTGAATGTTAATCATATATAATATAATTAATTGTTATTGAAATTCAAAATCTACATAATATCAGGACATTTGGTATGCTATAAACCAGAGGAAGATCTAAAAAAAGTTGTCAAGGTGAAAAAAATATTATAAGTAATCTGGATATGATTATTTATTTATACATTATTGTAGAACAACCTCCTAAAAAAGCATGAACAATTATTCAAGTATAGCACTTAGCTAAAATCAAAATTAAGAAATTGTATACAATGAATTTGTAATTCATCATTTTTGTAATATATACATATTATTTTTAATACATAACATTGCCATTAGTGTATACTGTATATAAATTCAACACATTCCATTATTTAAGATATCTGTCAAAGGTTTGTTGAAAATTGTTCAATGGAGTAGTTGTTCAAATTGTAGGAAATCTATAACAAGGAGTTCCATGTGAGCTATATCAAAGTTTAATCAATTGTTAATTAAAGGTTAGTCAATGTGCTATCTTTGGTTAATTACAAGTTAATCTCTGGCTGATTAAAGGTTAATCATAGTTAATGAGTGGTTAAGCAAAGGCTATCATTAGTTAAAACAAAGATTACCATTAGTTAAACAAAGGCTACCATTAGTTAAACAAAGGTTATCAGTAGTGAAACAAAGGTTACCATTAGTTAAACAAAGGTTACCATTAGTTAAACAAAGTTTACCATTAGCTAAACAAAAGTTACCATTAGCTGAACAAAGGTTACCATTAGTTAACCAAAGGTTACCATTAGTTTACCAAAGGTTACCATTAGTTAAGCAAATGTTACCATTAGTTAAGCAAAGGTTACCATTAAACAAAGGCTACCATTAGTTACAGAAAGATTACCATTAGTTAAACAAAGGTTACCATTAGTAAAACAAAGGTTACCATTAGTTACACAAAGGTTACCATTAGTTAAACAAAGGTTACCATTAGTTAAACAAAGGTTGCCATTAGTTGCACAAAGGTTCAACAATGGTTAATCAGTGCATCTTAAATCAAATGGCAGATTTTCACAAATGATCCCACCATTATATCTGAAGACTTGTGATTTATTTTTCTTTCTGGATGCTTGTAGTTACATTTAGACCCAAAAGAAAATATTGTGTTTCTGGTATCAATAACAGTTACTTTTAGACCCAAAAGAAAATATTATGTTTCTGGTATCAACAATTACATTTTAGCTTACTAATGTTGTCACATTTATAGACAACTAACAGAAATTGTAAATTTGTATATTTACAAGCATATAAATATTTTCAGAAAAAAAGATAAATATTTAAAAAAAAAAAAACAGAAAAACTCACTTCTATTATACTGACTACTTTAGTTCTGATCAGATACTTGAAGCACAACTTGTTTTGCGTTGGCCTATAATAATCATATTACCAAGAGAACACAGTGAATGAATGTTTATGCAGTATGTGAGAAGTAGCTTTTGTATCAGGTATGAAGTTGTTTGCACATTATATAGTTTGATACAAACATTATTTCATATCTAATGACTTCAATAAAAATCCATTTGTACAACTGTTGTTATTTTATTGTATCATTGTATGTCAATGTATTCCATTTGAAGTGTTGACACAAATAAGAAGTCACTATCGTTTTCTATTGTTAATCCCATATATTCTATGGTGAACAGAATGATTTATTGACTGTTAGGTGCTTAGCATCCAGCAACAAATATTTCATACATATTCATGATGAAAAAGCAAGTTTAATAATATCTGAAAATTATACAGAATTCTAGCATGACCTCCTTCATTGGCTATATAAATAATACAATGATAAATCTCACGTTATTAATTCGCACATGCGTATTGAAGAATAAATTACAAACATAATTCCTTAGTAAATTCGTGTATTCATACAGGAAGGTTGTGCATGCAAACATAAAAATGACTGTATTGTTTTTTACATGTAATTTTTGTTCCTGAAAAAAATAATGAAGACGACCATCTATCGACTTGGAAATTGTAATTTGTCCGCTTCCAGTAGATTACAAGGAACGCTGGTGACATCGACACAAGCTGGGTGCTGATTTATTTTACGATTTTGCGAGCATTTTACTTGTTTAAGTAGCCAAATTCAAAATGCCATCAAATTGAAAAATATCAGTAATTGAATTGCATCACGGTCTAGTGATCAATGTAGGAAGAACACATGTAAACATGAAGGTTCGTGGGTTTTGTTACTTAGTATTACATGCATTTCCATTACTGACTTCCACTTCAAAATATAAGTTTTACCTACTAGAATCGAAATAATTCATGGAAGCCACTGTTTGTATAATGTGTTAACATGGGTAACATTATTTCCGGTGTATTTATATTTATGAAAATAATGTTACTCGTGTGATTGGTTGGACACGTTCCATTTATCCAGGCTTGTGACTGGCTCTATATAGAGGCTGCATTAACCTTATTTTTTCTTCTTCAACTAAATACAACAAGGATTACATTCTGGTGCGTCAGCTGACATAGTAATGTCTTCTTGAGGTCTGGAACGATATTGGGCAGCACATGTACTTCAAGACGAGTCCGGGAACGCTGATGCCGTCTTTAAACATATCAATACGTCTGTTCTCGTTAAACTGAAACATCTTGTCGATGGCTTCCAACATGGGTTCGACGTCTTTGTTATTATACCACACAAGGAAATCGTTCATGGTCTTCATGTCGTTCTCTTGTCACACGTTCAGGCACAACTGGTAGTCTTCGGTCGAGATGTTCTCATTCTTCAAGGTACTGAAAAAGGCTTCGTGAGGTGGCAGCTGGCTGACGTTCAATTTGTCCAGGGACGTCATCCACTCGTACGGGAAGAACTAGTACACTCGTAGGCTTTCGCTTTCAGGTACTGGCTATAACTAAAACCAGGAGCCAGGTAGTTGGTGATGTCGAGAAATTTCAGCATTTCGAACACAGGTAGCTGTGACTATTTCTCCATATCACTGACGTAGCTGAAGTGCTGCTCGTACAGGTTAAAATTCATGGTCTCCTGGTAGCTGTAGGGGGAACGTCGTACCAACCGAGCTGCGATGTCACTGGCTTCTGTTTCTTGTAAGCCATACACATACACGTTCAGGCTGAACAACTGCTACAATACCACCAAATCATCCAACGTCACACCCTTGAATTCTGCAGGGGTCATGTCTTGCTGTTGTAGATACTATCTGTATTACGTCTTGGCTGGGGCTTCTACGTCCTTCACTGGAGTTCCACGATGTACGGCCAGGCATCGGAAAAAGCATAGGTTGTCTGTGTAAGGTCCATTGGATCCAGTTGCCAAACACACCAAGCCTTGGTTTCGCAGGAAAAAGTCTGGAAGGACCACTCTGGCACCAATCGGGTGGTCAAACAGCTTGTTGACATAAAACGTTACATTGGTCAGCAAATGGACGACCCACTTGATACCGTAAATCGGGAAATTTTGGTGTAGGTTAATTTTGGCCTTTTTTCTCCAAAAGAGGGTTGTTTTATTTTGGGTTCGACCTCACAACTTTAGTGGTGATCACATAATGTTGTATCGAGTATAAAGTATATAAAAGAAATTTTACCAATGAATCAGTGCAACACTCACGCTTTTAAAACTAGTAGGTGTATTTAATTAATATATAAACTTCTCATTAAATTATACTACATGAAATATGACGTGCTATTTCCATATAATCTCATACAATAAAGTAGCTGATATGAAGGTCATAATTAGTCAAATGCCATGTGTTTTTTGTGTGTTTTTTTTTGGTCAACAAACCGCACACAGAAATGTAATGTTAAAATACGATGAATGGATTCACGAAGAAATCCAACCGTCGTCCTTCTTGTATTTTAAACGTTGCGGTTTGAAAAAGTACGGAGAAAACAAGTAACGTTGCATTTCAAACGTTGTGGTCTGAAAAAGTACGGGAAAATGAAAATGTCTTATGACGTCATGTACGCGGAAAAACGTGCATTTCAAATGTTGTGGTTTGAAAAAAGTACGGGAAAATGAAATGTTTTTAAAATGTTATATACACTGATTTAAAACTTCTTTCTTAAATATTTGGTTGGCCCTTAAAAGGGCCGTTAAACCACTTCAAGGAATTTATGAAGAGAGGAGGATAAAACTTTAACGGGGAACAAACAAGAGTCGTACTAAAGATGTCCAGGTTGGCCCTTAAACGGGCCGTTGAAATACGATGGTTGGATTCACGAAGAAATCCAACCATCGTCCTTGTCAGGTTGTCGGAATCTTGTGGATGTTGCAGCACAGGGGTATGCTGTGACGACTAACTGCTTCCAACAGTCGTACACAATCAATGCCCCCGTGCATTCTTTTCTTTCTGGCCCCATAGACAACCCCACTAGAGATGTCATGAGCATCTCTAGTAGTACTCTTCTCCGCTCCCCGTTAAAGTTTTGTCCTCCTATCCTCCAAAATTTCTAGATGTCGTTGATGAACAAACCAACAGTATCTTCGATTACACTCCACAACCAATCTACCCCACCATCTTCCTCCGTGAAGAAAATTCCTGCTGAATTATCTTGAACGTTGTAAAAATGGCGGGCTAGGATGTGCGCTTTCCTAATTGTCATCGCAGAGTACTGAAATGGTTTTAATGACGTCGTTTATTTTTTTTGGTACAGGGTTATATAGGAAAAGTAAGTTATTACGATGGCTGTAATTGGTTGTTCATTTTTGGAATGAGGGATCTGGTTGGTTGATGGACACTGGATTCTGCCATCTCACTGGTTCAATTTCCAGTGATGTGATTGGCTGGTGATATAACACATTTCAATCCTCTTTTGGGTTGGGTTAAATAAATTAATTATTGGACACTTCCGGTCGTCCTTCAAGGTGTCATTAACATAGTTTTCCAAGATAGCGTCTTTATGTTCCAAGTAAACCATGGTTAACAAATTTATTATGTTATGACTTTTATCACAATGACTTTGATATATATATTACAGAACGGCAATATCATTGAACTTGTGACGTTATGTTTACTGTGACGTCATCGATGCAAAGCCTATAATAAGGCCGTTGACACTCGAGGGCTGGTTTGAAAAGCCTAAAAATAGGCTCTTTGGACATGTAAGGGTTAAATAAGTAATTCATTAATATATACATGTCACAATACAAGTATTTCAAATCTGGTATAATTTATGTTCAGAACTAACGAGTTCGTGAACTTTTAAAATATATCCTCACAATAAAAAAAAAAAGAAAAAAAAAAAAAGAAACAAAAAACAACTAGCTAACTGACCGCAAGTAATTACAAATCAGACCGAACATATGTGAATATTTGGGGACTATTGAAAGACCTTGAAATATCTAAATATAAACGAGAATCGAAAGGACGTATGCCAATAAGAATTTATCGTTTTATTTTTGTTAATTGTTGTCTTATTTGTTTTTCTAAACATTAAAAGTGTAAAAATATAAATTGAAAACATATTTTGTAGATGGAAATTTTCAAATGTACCATTTCATTCATTTGACTCTTAGGTTATTTAGTACCCCCACAATGAGAACGCGGACGTGATAGACTACTTGGAGTACTACACAACATATCCGAAAACAACAAACTTTTGTGTAATTATCGAAGGCGCTAATAGAATGGCGGGAAAGGGGCAGATAACCAGTGAAAGGGCTAGAAAATGATAAATAAGACGCGGACGTCCTGGAGAGCACCCCAAGGGCACTTCCGATCACGTGACTTTAATAGGCCCCACTAGGGAGGATATTGCACAACTTCCGGTTGCGCATTCGCGCACCCTTCCAAGGAAATCCCTTCGGGGTCACGTGACGTCACATCCGGTAGACATGTCGGTCATGCGCAATGATACATTTTGTACTACTACTATATTAAGAAAAAAAGCGCGGGAACCGGTTGCGCATGCAGACGCGATCACTCCCGTGACGTCATTTCCGGTCAGGGTCGCTTCCGGTCACGTGACTTGCGGTGACATCACTTCCGGAATCACCCCCCTTGAGCACCCCCGAAATACGACTTTGTCCGTACTGATATACTACTAACGACCTTTGACTGGAAAAGTAGTGACGTCTGGAGGTTCAAGAACATACTTCTCATCAAGAGAAGACAAACACTTGGTTGCCTTAATACTAATTTATGTGGATCATTCACACACAATTTCTGTTTGCGAATTCGACGGAATATTAAGGACTTAATTGATTTATAACTCATTCTGACAATGCTTCTAGTTCGACCTCTTCTTTCATAACACATATTTTGGCGTTTTCAACGGAACCCGTTATTATTTTAAAATGGTGGTTCCAGTTAATATGTTGTGGCTCCCTGAATTTAGGTCAGTGAGAGACGATCACCCAGATATTAACTTAGTTGCCTATATTAAGGTCGCCCGTAATGACATGTCCAGATGGGTTATTGTTGAAATGGGAATGGCAACAATCACATATTTTATGTTTTATTTCTTAAGTATTCCACACCTTAACGTTAAAGTCTTGTAATGTCAATTTGTAACTGAAAATATTAGGTTCAATGGTATTGGTGCAATTGTAAGATACAATTAGCACAGTTTGGTTATGAAAATACTAAGGAACATGGGAAGTCACTTCTTTCTGATTCAAGATGTTGCTAAGATTGACCGCATTGATTACTTTATTGGAAATATTAAGATGAAGGAACCGTCTGTTATCTTTTGATAACCGTTCGAACTGGTTTATAAAATTTGAAATTTAGCCACATAAAAAAAATAAAAAAAATTACAACCCACCGCGAAACGATTTAGGCAAATGATTATAATAGGGGAAAAGAGTGTGGTGAGAATATAACGAATTTCCAACGGTTTTTAATGTAGGAAAATAGATCATCAAAGGTCCACTAAGTGAAAATGGCCTTCAGTAATGACACATTTAAGCATGCTAATATTTGAATATTTTTTTTTGGCATTATAACTTCCTAGAAAGTACAATTGCGATGAAATAATTCATTTTTGTGCATTACATTCAATTCAAATTATACAAGTTGTCCGTCAGCCCTATTTCCTGAATTGTTATGTTGAAACCATGAGAGAACAATGATAGATATACTGAATCTATAAATGTTTGCTTTAGAGTTTCAACCTTTATCGGAAACTACAGTATACAGATTTCAAAATAAGAAATACATTCATATTTTGGGAACAAAAGTATTAACACATACATTTAAAAAAAACATAATAATAATATTGTTTAAGATTATTTTTTTTCAAAGAGCAGTTTTCTGAGAATTAGCATTGATCCGTTTACAACAATAACAATAAATAATCAGGAAGTTTAAACAAATGGCGGACTTTTCTACGAATTGTGATTACGTATTTGTGTAGTGCTACGTGTAAATACAGTTAAATTACTAACATAAAACTAGACACAATCATTTGCCTACAATTTTTGTTTTACTTTGAAAAAAAAAGGGTTTAGTAAACAAAGTTCTTTACTGCCGTACACAGCAAATTTACTTATTAGGCTGATTCTTTGGCAGTAAAATGTAAATTTTATGTTTGTATAATAAATTAATCCATATTTTGATCAGACGGTTTATCCTTTATAATACGATAGTATGTATCGATATACTATTTGTATTGTGTTATACAACGATTTTCGAGCGATCAACTGAACATTCTTACTTAGGATATTGTCTTTACATCCTAATCTTCATGGATCTCACCAACTGATGAGAACGAAGATAAATTAATGCTGAACTATTAATTCGTTTTAAGTTTTGTTACCTGGCAACAAAATCATAATTCTCCTCTCAAACAGAAAAAAATCCTTTCTTTTTATACCTAAAACCAAAAACGAGAACATCAATTTGGAATAAGAATGGAGCTTATATCCATGTTTCCTAATTTTTTTTTATCACGATTTAATTTCTGAATATCGATACTAAACGATTAATTAAGTCAATTTTTTTTATAGGATCGTCTAATCTCATCTTTCAAAAGGTTTTTGTAAGATATAAACACCTTGTTGTAAAGTATCATGTAATCTGTAAGACTACAGATGGCAAAAGATGGTATTGGTATTACCCAGAGGGGTAATCAGAATCTGTAAATCGAAGAAGGACAGACAACACAATGACAAAAAGACAGAAGGACAGACAACACAATGACAAAAAGACAGAAGGACAGACAACACAATGACAAAAAGACAGAAGGACAGACAACACAATGACAAAAAGACAGAAGGACAGACAACACAATGACAAAAAGACAGAAGGACAGACAACACAATGACAAAAAGACAGAAGGACAGACAACACAATGACAAAAAGACAGAAGGACAGACAACACAATGACAAAAAGACAGAAGGACAGACAACACAATGACAAAAAGACAGAAGGACAGACAACACAATGACAAAAAGACAGAAGGACAGACAACACAATGACAAAAAGACAGAAGGACAGACAACACAATGACAAAAAGACAGAAGGACAGACAACACAATGACAAAAAGACAGAAGGACAGACAACACAATGACAAAAAGACAGAAGGACAGACAACACAATGACAAAAAGAAAAAGGAAAAACAACGATCTAAAACACTAATCATAAAACTAAAGATCGAGCAACACGAACCCCACTAAAAACCGGAGGTGAACTCAGGTGCTCCGGAAGGATAAGCAGTTTCTACTCCACTACTGGTACCCGTCGTGTTACTCTTGTTGCATACCCGGTAATAAGTCATGAATGATGAAAGGACAGGGAAGTGTTAGCGACAAGTGGAACATATCCATGTCCATGGGCATTTGCGACACAGATATTCCGTAACGATCAACCAAGTTATGGTGGCGACCGTAAAGTAATGACTTCAATTAACCAATAGGAACTCTTGGTTCAGTAGCTTCCTCGTTGTTAGCAGCAACCTTCTATCAAGGGAATCCTGATAGGAACCACAAGCTCTGAAATATCGGATCAAATGAGGGATATATACTCTATATACAGGTGCTACTGGAATCTTGCTGCATATAAATGGAAAGTTCACAATGGGAAAATTGTAATAATCTCTTGTGTCGTAAAGATTCTTTCTTAACCGGCCCTCACTGGCAATTTCGAGGTGTATGTCAATGAATGAAGCAGATCAAATTGTATCTGTGGTGTCTTTTATTTCAAGCTAAATGGATAGATGCTATCAACAAAATCACCAAACGTAGAATTATTTAGTGAAAGGACATCATTTATAAATTATATAGCGGAACGTGAAATAAAACGGATCGGACTAGCTTCTTTTCGTTAGAAGCCCCTGTATGAAGGAATGATTAACGAAGTGTTAGTGAAAAATACAGGCTAATATTGAATTTTATTATATACAATTCTTGACTATAATTTTAATTCAGTAATTCGTACTTATTTTCCTAATATGCAGAATTCAATGTTCTAAATATTGTTATATTTCATCATTAATAAAATTATTCTTTTATTTCAGATATTGGGATTTTAAAACGTGACGTAAGCATTTATTATATTTAAAATCTTGTGTTCAAAGGGGAATAATAAAAGTATAAATGTATACCAACACACACAATCAGAAGTTAATATAGGATGTATGTACTTTAAAATGCAAGAAAATACCATGTATGTCATATCCGAAATTATATTAAATCGATATACATTTTGTATTTATACATATGTATTCATTTTTTCTTATATTTGGCCGTCATTATCCTTCGTTTTTCCATTTACTTAATTGCGCATCGCACGAAGAAGAAGACAAATGAAGTACAATTCAAAGCCAAGCTAACATACCAACCCTAAAGTTGACTCAGTTATCCTATATTCTCTATTTGCCAACTTTATAAAAAAAAACATTTGCAAGGGGCATATTTACTATTCATAGTAATTATAAAACCATTGGTTTTTCACATTAAGTTATCTATTAGTATTTGTCTTAATCATGAATCTGTTTTAATTTGAAGACATATTTCAGATTGCTTTTAAATGTATTATGTCTTTGTTTTTTTCCTAGATGTAGTCTGCTGCTTCTTCGGCTTGTTTTGATCAATTTTGTTCTGTTCTATGTAATACAATACATATATACGAAACGTTTGAAGATACCAAAGAGATAATCAGAAGTTTTAAATCATAGAATGACAGACAGTAGTCGAGATTCCTCTGTCGTCCGACGACATTATATATTATTGCTAGAGCCGTCGAACGCCAGAGCGCAATATTTACGGAAAACAGCTGATTTGCCTCACCAGCTCTGGGTCGGCACATTTCCACGTTTCGTGGCTATCGGATTTTATTAACTATCAGAAACCCTTATATAAATCGCTTCACCAATCATTTTTCTATTCATTCATAACCATCTTACCCTCAGAAAGTGGCGTTACACCCCATTACAGCACGATTTTGCCTTAGATCCTATTATTCCGCCATTTGACTTCCATTTTCGAATCTACACACGTGATCTCGCGATACTAACTGAATGATGACAGCAACGCATTGCATGATGGGAGCTAATTAATGCAGCGTGCCAAATTATTTGGAGCATTATTTGCATACGTAAACAACATTCAAATCACATGGAAGACGATACATTTAAGCGTATTCTGCAGGACAAACAGTCCATCTACAGATCAAAGCAGAGCAGAAGGAAATAATACAGAATGTGTTGGAAAGAAAAGATTCAATGGCAGAGTGTTACCAACGGGCTTCGGAAAGAGCATGTGTTACGTTCCCCCTTTTTGTTTTCGGACAAGGTACTACATTTGTTTTTCTTATGGTTATCTGTAATTTCACTAAATTTGCTGTTAAAATCATTACCAATCAATATAATCAACTGTATTAAATTTTATGTTAATGTTCTGCCTTAACAGGCGCCTATGATTGGCAATAAAAATATTTATTTGTTTGTTTATATGCAAATCATCTCCCATGATACATTGCAGTAATCGTAGTTTTCTCGTAGTCACGTGACAAATGTTTGAAAAATGGAAGACAAATGTCGAAATCATAGGATCTAAGGCAAAATTGTGCTGTAATGGAGTGTAACACCACTTTCTGAGGGTAAGATGGTTATGAATGAATAGAAAAATGATTGGTGAAGCGATTTATATAAGGGTTTCTGATAGAAAATAAAATCCGATAGCCACGAAACGTGGAAATGTGCTGACCCAGAGTTGGAGAAGCAAATCCGTTGTTTTCCGTATATATTGCGCTCTGACGTTCGACGGTTCTAGCAATAATATATAATGTCGTCGGACGACAGAGGAATCTCGGACTAGACAGACAGGTACAATGGCTAATGAAAAAAGAAAAAAGAAAAGACAAATCATTGTCCACAAAACACCACACAGATTAGGCGACAAGAACCTAAGGTGATTGTTTATATCTTCAATAGTAATACATCAAACAGTACAATTGCACAACAACAAAGTGCAAAAGATAGAATGCGTCATATATTGATGGCTGTTCCTGAAGTTGGACCGGTCTGCTGTCGATGTTTCGGTATTTCTTACTCTGGGCGTGTCACTGCACCAGCGTATAGTTGGATCCTGGTTATGTCGTATCCTGGAAGGTACGTATAATAGGAAAGCCGTTCTGAAGTGCATGACTGGTCTATTTGAGTTTGTTGTGCCATCTTTCTATGTGATTTGTGAGATTACATCCGAGGAAAATTCGCGTAATTTACAACAAACTCAAAACAACAATGGAGGATCGTCAGCTTCAACTTCACCCAACTGCTGTCTTCATGCAATTTGCTGTCCACAACGCCAGCAGAACTGTACACCGATATCAATATAAAGTGATACCTGACGCAGTCATATTGAGAAAGAATAAAAACTGCAACCCGGTTATACGAACAGACTGACAAGCGCGAACTCATCAACAAAACAGCCGTCAAACCTCTTCTACCAAATGACCAGTTTGAAGACGCCTGATTCAATACCATCAATGACCTAGAATTCACCAACACGCCACCACGAGACACCACAACATTCACAACCTACGGCACTACACTGTGGATCGACAATGACCACCAACTGTGGAATCAATTCTACAACGAGGGATCGATCCTACACTACAATCTACATAGAAGAATGACATAGCAAGCCATATGAAGGCATAACCTAAAAATAATAAAACATCTTTACCCTCATGCGAACTTGTCAGGAGTTCCAAACAGCCAACGCAATAAGCGGGATACAGGTAGACCGGTCCAATTTAAGTTAATAAATACATGTTGCTTGATCTTTAGTTTTACGTGTGTTATTTTTGTGTCATTGTTTGTCCTTTTTCAATGAGCGAGTTTTTATTTTTCCAATTGTAATGTCTGTCCTTCGATTTACGGATTCTGATTACCACTTTGATATTTTCAAACTTTTCTTCATTGTGACACATTTTATTTATTCTATTAGAAACAAATAAAAACAACTTAATTGAAAGAAGCAATATGGAAATAATAAGTAAAGCGCATCAAGTCAAAACACGTAAATATAATCTAAAATGTGTAACTTAAAAATGAAGAGGTTCACTTTGAAGGTAACAGACAACACATAGTTTGATAAGAAACAATCTTCAACCCCTAAAACAAACCCATTGTTTTATTATTATTATACAAAGTAAACATGCTTCTGTCTGTCAACTACAAATTTTACCTATGTATTTAAAAAGACAGGTTTTATCCTTGACTTTTAAACACGGTTAATTCCACGAAACACATATCGATACAGGTATGTACTAAATAAAACATGTCCATTAATCTATTTATAATCTATAACCAATATCGAGGTCATTTTCGTTTTGAATGAAAAAAGAAAAGATTCATGAACTTCATGGGAATCATAGAAAGAAATGCATACGAGTAGCTTGTCATAGAACTACAAATACAAAACGTTACAAACACTAGAAAGTATCTACGAATCTACGGTGTAGTCTCTACAGCATCGCCAGAATACCATCAAAATATCATTAAACCTGATCACAATGACAATATATAGTGTAAAATACAAGAAATTATTTGGTCGAAAGGTTCAAAGAATTGTTTAATATAAATATTATACTCACTATTTAATTTGTTGCTCCTTACTTGAACATTAATATTTACTTCCCTAACCTTACAGTTCGCGGAAACGTTTTGTCATGTAACACCAAAATTATTCTAGGAAAAACGCCATATTTACTGGTAAATTTATTATGTAAGGATATGTGTGTGTTGTTATTGTTGTTGTTGTTTTCTTTTTCTTTAGTATAATCAAAATTTATTAAATGCACCTGGTACTGACACTTCCACGACTCAACCAATGGACTTCCCACTATGTCCTCAGGTGGCGGATGGAGCATACCCTCTCAGTTGGGAAGGGCAAGGAAAGCCGGACAGTGGATCGTAGTGGGTCGTCGTGTTTGGAGAGTGTCAGGTCCTTTATAGGACAATTATTCCTTTTGAGTGGATTTCGAAAAAGAGTAGGCATATTGCAACATCTTCATTTTTACAGTGGCAATCAAAACACTTTACCACAATTGTCACTTCCTATCTCATTTCTGTATAATTTGTAATATACTGTTGAATCTGTTTTCGTCCAATATGCATGATATATTTGTCACTGGGTGCTAAGCAACCAACACACAATCTATCCTAAAATATATATTAGTATAGATCTATTTTTATTTTAAAATTCATGTTTTGTTTTCTATTTCAGAGTAAAATGAAAAACTAAAATACCACACTGTCGGTATAATTCCGTAATCCAGTAGAAAAATACCACACTGTCGATATAGTTCCGTAATCCAATAGAAAAATCGCATGCGAGTAAAATACGAACCCTCACATATAACCGAAGTCGAACAGCGATGATATTGAATTGAATTGATACTGGAAGAATGTTGCATGAGGTATGGCTAGAAAAACAACGCCCTCGTACGAATATTTTCAAACAGAGTAGTGCAGTGCCGTTATAAATGATCACCGACTACGTATACCAATTAAGGCTATGGTGGTGTCATACTAACCACAACATAATTCATGAGTACAGATGTCATTGAACTTAGAACAGATGGAAAATCATGCTAGTTTAAAAAAACGTCGTAGTTTTGTCCTACCACAAACGACATTCTGAGGATGGGTCCTCCATAACACAAATACATTGACCTCTAAGCTGCTTGAATCTAATATCAAACTCTAATGTCCCTCCTTATAGTAAGAGGTCTTAATCTTAGTCACATATACTGACCTATTCCCTGTTCACAAATACACAACCAGACAAACCAGACCAGAACAACACAATGATTCCTTAATTGATATATGACTATAATCTTCGAGTAATCAACTTACCCACTAGTAATACAAATTCACTTTTCTTAGTCCTAGTATTAATAGAGTCTCTACTCTGCCATCATCTAGTCCTTGCAGACCATGACATTTATTCAATCTGACATTTGGCTTCGTAGAAATAGCGATAGGTCACAGAAATGTACAAATAAAATAAAGAAAAGGGTACAACCATTAAATTAGATCATGGCAAAACATATCCATATTGCCTTTGTTGTAAATGTAAAATAGAATGTCTTCAAGAATAACATTTTTCAAACGGAACACAGCATACCTCATAAGCTATTTACACACAAACATAGACTTCAATGGATACACAACAACCTCCGATAAATGATCAATAAAATGAATAAGCGCCCAGGCGCTCCGGAAGGATAAGTAGTTCCTGCTTCACTTGTGACACCACTCGTAAGAGCATCATGTTAAATTTACCAATTGACAATCCAGACCAGATCATAAACTACCAATCAAAACCAACAAATTTAATAGTCCATAAAATCTTTAAAAAAGTATTAGCGCTAAATGACTCGTTATTAATGCGAATCCCGCTGAGGGAAAAACAAAAAATGTGTTAGTTAAAAGATCTAACTGATGAGCAACACGAACACCACAACAAATGGGCGGTAAGTAGATTATGCTACAATACCCGTAGTGTTACTCTTGTTAGAACCTGGTGATAATTCATGAATAAGGAAAGGATGGAATTGGGATTACGACAGACGGAAAATATCCGTGGACATGTGCTTGGGGGGAGGGGGGAGGCACAAGGACACAGCATTACAGTGTACATACAAAGTATACTTTTAAACATACACACAATTTCACACAATATTTTACTTGCAGACTTGCTTAATAACCTTGTTAACCATAAATAATATTATACTTGGATAGGAAACATTACAATTTAAATACATGTAATTTAGACAATTGGCCATTTTTAGTGAATTCTGAATCTATATTTGATTTGGTATAGCAATTGTAAACTGAATTATATCACTCGGCTCTGCATAATTTGCCGGTTGGAATTTTCAAATTCTTAAACTTGATGTTAAATTACTATTGCAGACAGCAAAGTTTCCTTTATTAAAAAAGAAAAACAAATCAGTCTCTGATGATAAGATTCATTCGTTATAGTTATGATCAAGATAAACAATGTCACATAAATCATTATTTTAGTTAGGTTTCAAAATAAAAAATAATTAATTGAATTTTACAGTCATGTCTGGTCAACTGAGAAGAAGTGGCAGGAAAAGAGGACCACCCACAGCTACAGCAAGGATGAGAGTTGTCAGTCAGCTAACAAATATAAGCACTTGTGTTCCTGCAGCCACGACACCAATTTCAACTCTGGATTCCATGAATACTCAGGTTCAAGCAATGACTTCAAATGCTCCTTCCAGTGTGGATATGTCATTAGGTAATTTCTCGTCAAATCCATCTACTACTACTATTATAATCCCAACTTGGGGTCCTACAGTATCAGCTATATCAACTGTGGCACTAGTAATACCAATCAAACTACTGGTATGTGTATGTCCACACCTACATGTACACTTACACTGGGAAGTGCTATTAGCAAGCCAGATCAAATTGAAAGCATGCACACAGATATTGCGTCTAATGTAGCTCACAGTGTTAAAGAAAAAATATATGGTAGTGAATATATAGATTTATCAGTTTTATTGTTAACTAATCCTGCTGCTAAACAAGGGACTCAAACATTACTGTTCAAGGGGGTAGTCTTGTTATTCAAACCTAAACTGTCGCTTCAAGTAAGATAAACTCTATTGAGCAATGGACAACAGCCTTTAAATCTTTCATGAGTATATTTTGCACAGCCCACCCAAATATGTTTTAGGAATTACTTAAGTATATGTTGGATGTTCGTCTTGGTGCTAATGGAAATTATATGACGAGCAATTTAGGCTCAGGAAAGCTGTGCATCCTGAAAGGTCTTGGGGCTTTGTTGATATGTAGCTCTGGTTGATATACATGGTCAATAGCAATAATAATGTTGCAAATGTGAATGTCGTTTCACCCGGTTATAGGTCTGGTTCAGTTAATATGAATTTGTCCAGAAGACTGAAATGTTATGAGTTTAATTATGAGGGTAAATGTAGCAAACAAGTATGCCAATATTCTCATTTGTGCATTCATTGCAATGGAGGGCACCCAATGATTTTCTGTCAAACAGGCCAGTTCAGCACAACTCTGGGTTTTAGACAGCCATGATCATTAAGACAGCAATTTGTTCCCCCAAGGGTAGCTAGATCTGATTCAGAATTATTGTATACACGTAATCCTCGTTTTTGGCATCAACAACACTAACCTATACCAAACCTTATCACAAAATAAGACTTAATTTAAAGGTAAAAGCTGATATCAGCCTATGGTTACAATTTTTAGACAATTTCAATGGTCAGTGTATTTTCCCAGAAAAAGACTGGATTTCAAATGAAACTTTAAAGTTATTCACAGATAGTAGTGGAAATCCTGAATTGGGCTGCGGGGTGTATTTCAATGGTTTATGTGCACAATTAAGATGGCCTTGGAGGATTTCACATTTGATGAAAAATATGTCATTCCTAGAAATGGTTCCTGTGGTTCTTGCTATGTTTCTTTGGGCTACTTCTCTCGAGAACAACAAGATTTTGTTTTATATAGATAGCAATGCCTTGGTTAGTATTGTTAATAAGAGATCTTCCAAAGATACTTGGATTATGAAAATGATTCGTCCATTTGTCCTTATCACGATGAAACACAATGTTCAGTTTAAAGCCATTCACATTGAAAGTGCCAACAATGGCTGATGCAGTATCATGTTTTCAGATGAACCAGTTCAGATCTTTGGTTCCAGCCGCCAACAGATTTCCAGAGGAAATTCCGCAAGCCTTATTATTAATCTTAAGCATGCAATAGAGTTACTGATTCAAAATTCAGTCGCTCCAAATACATATCAGTTATATGAGAGAGGGTTTTCTGTGTTTGTTGAATTTAGGCAAAAGTTTGGACTCCAAATACATATCAGTTATTAAAGCGCCAAACCTCCCCCTTTCATTACGGCGCAAAGTTTCCGGCTGTCACTATAACATTATTTACAACAATACTTGAACAAAACAGGTAAAAAGGTTGTCAAATCAGCGCCGAACTCAGTGAAGTAAATGTCAAAAACACTTTCACGTCACACATTGATAAACAAAATATTTTTGACATATGAGAGAGGGTTTTCTGCGTTTGTTGAATTTAGGCAAAAGTTTGGACTAGCAAATGCATATCCCATATCCGTTTATGAAATATCAAATTTTAATGCATATTTGTTCAGGAACGAATTTTCACATTCAACAGTCAAATGTTATTTAGCTGGCATTAGCTTCTTTTGTAAATTAAATAATTTTGAAGATAACACTCAAAAGTTTGTGGTTAAAAAGATGTTAGAGGGTATAAACCGTTTAACCCCAAACACAAGGGATTTCAGGCTACCAGTAACAAGGGAAATATTGTTGAAATTGATTAGGGTTTTACCAGTAGTCTGTAATTCTACATTTGAGGCTACTCTGTACAAAGCGGCCTTCTCAATGGCATTCCGTGGTTTATTAAAAGAATAAGTGAATTGGCTTTTAGCAATGGACAGTCAAAACATGCCATATTGTCCAATGATGTATTATTACTTCCAGAGAATGGGGATTGCAGATAACAATCCATTCATCAAAAACAGATCAAAATGGTTCTAGTGTTGCAATTAAATTGCAGAAACAGCCCAATTTAGAGATTTGCCTTGATGTTTTGACTAGGTTTTACCTTGCTGTTCGCCCATCATAAAGTATGCCTTCCTTGAATCCCGTAGGTGGGCCTAACCTGTGTTTAGATAGATTCAACACTGTAATTTGGTGGCAATCAAGAAACGATATAGTCACTCGTCAATTTCGGCACCAGATCAATATGATGCGTCGTTGTGAAGACCCACGAACACTTTTGGTGATACATGAAGGAGCTAATGATATAGGGGGCTCCTGCCCATCAAGATGTTAAGAAAAAAATCTCATAAGTTTGATTGATTTGCTTTCGGCAGATTTACCAGACACCCAATTGGTCTGGTCCCAAATGCTTCCACGACTAAAATGGTGGTTTTCTGATAATACTAAAGCAATGGAACAATGTAAACAAACATGTTGCTACTTATGTTTTGAAAACAAGGGGAGTTACATCCGTTACCCGGACATTACTAGAGACTGTGTTTTCTTTAGAAATGATGGCATACACCTCTTAGATATTGGGAACAATATTTTTATCAATACAGTTCAAGGGAGGCTAGAAAAGTCTTTGACGGAACCTAATGTACACGTTTTCCCATGAGCAAACTTTGTGAAGACATGATTTGCATCATGTAATCTTAAATACTAATATTGATTATGTACTTGTTGATTATGTCAATTATTTAGTTTTGAATTTGCGCGAATGCAGCAGTTAAATCCATGAATATTTTTTTTATTTGGAATTTTATTTTTCTCTCAATCTTTTTGTTGAATATTGTAAATATTTATTAATGACGTACCTGGCCACAACAATGCAGCGAACCCCCCTTTCATGGCGGTTGACAGTGCAATCATGAGTTGATTGCACTGTTAATTTGGCAGATTTCGCTGCATCTAATGCATATTTCTATGAATTATTGTAAGGGTTTTCGGTCATCATCTGTCGTCCCTACGGTGATTATAAATTCTCTTCCAAGCATCATCTGTGTCCCACGGTGATTGCTTCATCCATAATATATATTCAGTTTCATATCCATAATCTAGGGATATTTCATTGGTTGTCATATTCAAGCGATCTGCAGTAACCAATCATTATTCGCGATCTGCGATAAATTATTCAACAAAGTTTATTATTTCATTAGTGACAGTAATTTGCAATCTGCATAGTTTCAATTTAATTGCGATCTGCATTGTAACTGTACTATTTAATTTGTTCAATCAATATCATGTATATATTTAATATTGTAATATTAAATGCTGTGGCCATTATGCCAAATTATTGGTGTGTTTTATTTATGCATCTGAGATAACTAATAAACCACTTTAGCTTTTGATTAAACGACAACAATGACAATTCTGACATGTAATTGGGTGCCACGATGGCCTTAAGAAAACAAAAGGACACATATTTTATTATTAGTTAATATTTTGTTTACTCTATCATTTTCAATATCAGTTTTGTTGACTTTAAAAGATATATAAAATAGATATAAAATATACGTCCCTGACCACGAATCTTACAGTAATTCGAGCATTTTGATGATGTTTGTTTCAGAGTACATTTTGTTAGAATCAGATGTTTTTTTTTAAACAAAATAAGATTTGTCCCGTCTGAAAACAACATATTTGCATCTACGTTGATCATTCTGTTTCATGAAACAAGGTTGAATGTAATCCTTTAATCTGTCTTTTAGCTTTGAGTATGGAATAGTTGTGTAGAGGGTAGAGAAGTCAAATGTTTTAATACATGAGAATAGGGACCTTGATTGTATGTACTCTAACATATCTCTAGAGTTTTTCAAAATTCACATCTGACTCTCACCATCCCTAGAGTATCTATTTACGTCAGGGTATATGAAGAGTTGTCAAGCAAATTGCCAATACCCATTATCTTTATCAAGCAGTTTATGTAATGTGATTTACACGGAAAGATGATATTATTGTGATGGAGGTAAGACAGGTGTTTAGCAACATTACAGCGAAGTTATGTATTTGTTGAATGTTTGGAGTAAAATACAATAGCCCGCTTAAACATGTTAAACATGATTATGTTAGAGCAAACAAGACGCACACATATATATAGGAAATGCTACATGGTAACAAGTGTACATGCTTTTGTTTTCATTAAGTGTCTTCCACATATTGTAAACTTCACTAAAATACTTATAATAAAGTTATTAATAGAAATATCATACATCAATGCCTCTCATCATAGTATCTTATCCATCAGTGCGCTGATTGCACTCCAGAAAATATATAATTAGTTCCTATTGTTGGCATTCCCTCAAAATAGTAAAATAGCAAAGTAGTCAAATGATATACTTACAAGTGAAGAACCTTGAATAATCCAGAATATTAAAAGAGGTAAGTCTTTTTAAAACGTAACATACATGTGAAATTAATCTAGGATTTAATGAATTTGTTTCATTTTGTCATCAATATATTTACGATTCTGTTTGGAAAGAGATTTTTAATATTCATGTATACATTTTCCATTAAGTTCTGATGTGCTTAAAGGGATATTTAATATTCATGTATACATTTTCCATTAAGTTTTGATGTGCTTAAAGGGATATTGTCTACCAGCTGCGTAATTTTTTCATACCCAAAATTATTGTCGATTTCCGTACTGACCTTCATAAAATGAAGATTAACACCGAGTTATGCTGCAAAAGATACGATTTTTTGACAAAAAAGACCCAAAACTTTCGTTATTGTAATTATTGTCCTGGATGACAAGAATTCAAATCTATTCATATGATCTTCTATGTGAACCCGTCTTGAGCGTGCGCACTGTTTATAAACAATAAACAACATGTCGGAGGAGAAAGGTCAACACGTGGAAGAAAGCGTACTTTGACGGATTCAGAGTTAAAGAGGAATAGAAGTGAAGTATCTTCCAAATGGAACAAATGCAGGATATATGTAGGGGATCAGTTGGACCGTTGCCGTTGGATGGAGCGAACTGAAGGAAGTGTTACGCGTCAAATCACACGCTGAAGTGGCAAAGATTTTGCTTGATTATTGTTGATAGGTAAGCCGAGCATGTTGCCTTCTTTTCTCAATCGTTTTTCATATTTTATGAATTTATGATGATCTTTCTTTTATTCAAATCTTTTAGATTTTAGATAAGATCCTGCTTTTTCAAATCTTTTCGATTTTAGATTATACATTTTAGATTTTAGATAAGATCCTACTTTTTCAAATCTTTTAGATTTTAGATTATTTATCTGCTCGATCTATAACAACCAGTGTATATACATATTTTATGAGTCGTTTTATGTGAGTGATAGGAACTTTTATAAATATTTATTATACGCGTCGCTATATATTATGGTGGTGAATTGACATATTATGTGTTTTATACTGTGGTGATAGTGACTTTTATGTATCCTAGATAGTGACTTTTATATATATATATTACACGTCGTATTTATTATAGTGGTGGATTAACCTTCCTCTTTTATTGAGGTGTGCCTTGATTGGCAGAAATTCGTCTACAGATACAGATGATGCCTATGATAATTTTCGGTAGATATTAATCAATATATGTAATTTTGCACCTGGCAACAGCAAATTATTGTCAATGAGTAGCATAAAACGGCCGTATTTGCGAGGTAAACAAACACAAATTTTAAGAGGCCAGCAAAGGGGAAATGGGAGTGCAAAAATGATATCAATGACAATGCAGTTTATTATTATCAATTTAAAAAAAAATATCGAATCAATTCATTTTTAATGCAAGAATTAAAACTGTACATGGCGTAATGAAAACCCTATAAAGTTCTTTTTATTCAGGCAAATTTATTTCTTTGATATACAACATATAATTAGGCTTTTAATTTTATCAAATTTCAACAACTTGGACATGAAACTTAGTTTTGGGAACCAAAGGTATATACTTTACTTTCTGCGAATTATCACTATAAAGGAAAATCAGTATGTATTTTTCAAATAAAAGCTTTCTATTTAAAGAAGCTTCATTTCAATTGCACTTTTAGTTTGGATCCTGTAAGTATAATATATAATTATATACAAGGTTTTGAAGAAATGATATGAATAACCATTGAAATTTTCAAGTTTCAGAACTTTTTTATATATGACTACAAAATTTTACTGAAAATTTCAGAAATGTCCTAAAATGCATATCTTATGCCATGGCTAAATGAAAATCAATCATTTTCAATTCCTTTATGCAAACAAGTTTATATCTTGGGTACTGGAAATACATTACATGAATAAGGTTTTAAGTATTTTTCAACAAGTTTGAACATAAAACTTTGTTATGGGAGCCAAAATTATATCTTCCTGTCTGAATTATCACCATAGTGGAAAATCAGAATGTATCTTTTATATAAAAAGCATTCCATTTAAATAAGTGTCATTTCAGTAGCATTTTTAGTTTGGATCCTGTAAATATGATACATAAACAAGGTTTTTAAAAAATAGTATGAAGATCCATAGAAATTTGCAAGTTTCAGAAACTTTTCTATATATGTGACTATACAATTTTACTGAAATGTCCTGAACTGCATATTTTAGACTATGGCTAATAAAGGTAATAACAAAATTACCGAACTCCGAACAATCTTACAAAGGGAAAGTCAAAACTCATAATTATATAAACAGACAAAATCAGTCAACAACCGGAAAACTGTGAAAACCGTAATGACCCTGACTTGGTACAGGCATTTCTAAAGAAATGGTGGGTTGAATCAGATTTTAAGGCGCCAAACCTCCCGCTCTCATTACGGTTCAAAGGTTCCGGCTGTCACTGTAACAGTATTTAAATACAGGAACAAAATAGGTAAAATAGTTGTCAAAGCAGTACCATATTCGGTGACGTAAATGTCAAAAATATTTTTACGTCACACATTGACAAAAAAAATTCTTGACATATTTGACTCTTTATCTTTATACATTTTCACTATATGAAAATGCATCGCTTACAATTTTTTCTGCAGAGACGGAATATATTTCGACAAGATATTGGTATCGGAATATAAACTTTTTAAGAGATCGAATAAGGCGAATCTTTTTATAGCCCTGGTCCAGTAGCCTGTTTCTCAGATGAAGATGACGTTTCAGGAAATCAGAATAATTGCTACTGCCCCTTGCATAGCGAATCAATTGCGAGATGTAAACACCATATGCAGGAGAAGCTGGTATATTGCTGCACATATTTGGAAAATTTATGATTTTAAAATTGAAGTCGTCCCGCTTATCATAAATTTTAGTACTGAGTTGACCACTGTCGTCAAATTCGAGGTATAAGTCCAAAAATGATGCGGACGAAGCTGTATCGGTGGTCTCTTTAACTTCCAGCTCTGGAGGATATATCAATGGAAGAAATTCTGCAAATCTAGAATTATTGATAGATAAAACGTCATCAATATACCTGTATGTGAAATTAAAGGCTCTAGCCTCATGAATCTTCTTATCTTTTACAAGCTTTTGAAGAAACTCCGACTCATATGAGTATAAAAATAAATCGGCTAGAAGAGGGGCACAATTCGTACCCATTGGTATGCCGACGACCTGCTGAAACAGTGTCCCTCCAAAGGAGACAAATATGTTATCGATGAGGAACTCCAGCATACTGATCACTTGTTCCTCGGAGTAGCATGTTTTACCTTTATGAATTTTGTTTGAAAAATATGTGGAATTGTAGCCTAACACAACAAATTTTGAGCCATAGTTTCTATGACTAAAAGCTTTATGAATTGTTTCTTTTAAGCGGGTTTTTAATTTGTCATGCGGTAGGGTGGTATATAGAGTTGAAAAATCAAAGGTTTTGATGGAGGATACCTGAGAGAAAGATCTTGATTTCAGGTTATCCAAAAGATCTTTAGAGTTTTTCAAAATCCACATGTGATTTATGCCACTACGCGAGTAAACAGTTTCACAATATTTCTGTTGTCCCTCTTTTACTGCAGACAGAATCTTTGTTAGGTGAATAGACAATTCTTTCGTCGAACAAGTTGATGATCCCGCTATGTACCTTTCTTTGTATGGTGTCTTATGGAGTTTAGGTATCCAATATAAATAGGGTAAATCCTCAGACTTTTTACCAGAGGGAATGTTTAAAGAGGTCATGAATGATCTGTGGTTAGCTAGGATTTCATCTTTGTCGAACGAAGTTGGTTTGTATGTGGTATTACTAGAGGTGTTGCTATTTATACCTAATTCCTTGATTAGGCATTCGAAGTAATATGATTTACATACAAACACGATATTGTTGGAAGCCTTGTCCGCAGGAACGATAACATATTTGTCATGAAGAGAGGAAAGACACTTAACAGCTTCTTGGTCTTTAAATACAGACTTAGGTCGACTATTAACACAATTTTTGAGTTTGTGAATCCGACCTTGTACTAGAGACCTAATTGTTCTAACCCAGTCTGACAAGGACTCTAACTCAGGATCTTGGTCTACTTCTCTCTTTATCCACCTTCTGGCATAATCTTCAACAGCATCCATAATTATCTTGAAATTATGTTTCCAATTGATGTGTTGAGGTTCTCTGAATTTAGGACCATGAGAAATCACCTTTCGGAATCGTTTTCAATTTCCTTATGCAAACCAAGTTTATTTCTTGACTATTCTAAAAACATTACATTAACTAGTTTTTTACTACATTTCAACAATTTTGAACATAATTTTTAGTTCAGGGAGCCAAAATTATACTTTACTATCTTAGAATTATCAACATAGACATGTATTTTTCATAAAAAGGCTTTCTATTTAAAGAAGTGTCATTTGAACTGCTTTTTATCCCCTCGCCAACGAAGGGATATAGTAACGCTACAGTCCGTCCGTCCGTCAAATTTTTAGGCGAGGGGATACGCCACGCTTTGCCCTTGTTTAGTTTGGATCTTGTAAGTATGATTTATAAACAAGATTTTTAAGAAATAGTGTGAAGATCCATAGCAATTTGCATGTTTCACAGTGTGTGAATTTAACAGTAGACCGATGGCCCATATCTGTGTTAAAATCATGCAGGTTTTTGTAAAATTATCTAAATTTTTTAGGCAAATTACTACAAAAACTGATAATTGAAATGTGATTTTGTAGTGATTGATATTTGTATTTTTGATTTAGATATTTTGACCAAAGTATTTCTAGAGTAGAAGAAATGAGCCCGGCGATCTCTCTCTTCATCGTCCACGACGTCGTCCAAATCACTGACGAGTCTTTCCTGAATCTGCTGGAACACGTCTCCATACTTGGCCATCAGTGTCCGGTACGCCTCCTCGCTGACTTCAGTCAGGTAGCTCAAACAGGACTCCACTGTCTTTCTGGTATCACCTTCCGAAACAAAGCAGATAGGCTCGGTACAGGTTCAAATTCATGGTCTCCTGGTAACTGTAGGGAGAACGTCGTACCTATCGTGCTGCGATGTCACCAGCTTCAGTTTCTTGTAAGTCGTAGACATACACGTTCAAGCTGAACAACTGCTCGAACACCATCAGGTCGTCTAAACATACACCCTGGAAATCCTTGGAAGCCATCTGTCTGTACTGCAGGTACTGGTGGTAATGCGTCTTGGCTGGAACTTCTACGTCCGTCACTGGAGCTCCACGATGTACGGCCAGGCATCGGAAAAAGCATAGGTTGTCCTCATAGGGTCTAAAGATCTTATGAACCATCTCTGTAAAGGTGGACGCTGTCATCTCATGCAGGGTAAAGTTGTACCGGTCTTGGCCACGGTTGCCGGTCGCTTCCTCTGTTCGAATGGACTGACAATGCTGTCTATACAAGGCTATGGAAATCCTTGGAAGCCATCTGTCTGTACTGCAGGTACTGGTGGTAATGCGTCTTGGCGGGAACTTCTACGTCCGTCACTGGAGCTCCACGATGTACGGCCAGGCATCGGAAAAAGCATAGGTTGTCCTCATAGGGTCTAAAGATCTGATGAACCATCTCTGTAAAGGTGGACGCTGTCATCTCATGCAGGGTAAAGTTGTACCGGTCTTGGCCACGGTTGCCGGTCGCTTCCTCTGTTCGAATGGACTGACAATGCTGTCTATACAAGGCTATGGTCTCTGGGTCCTCTGGCAACACGTCTGGTCCAACAGGATTCCCCATGGGAGTTCTGGGTGGTAACACGGTACGTCTCTGCTTTGGGATGGGTCCGGGTTCAGGTGCTGCTTGTCTCTTCATCGGCAGTCTCTGCTTGGCCTCTGGTCTCTCATGGTGGGCACGATGGCGTGCTAGGCTGTCCATTCTGTTGAAATACTGGCCGCATACTCCACAGGTCAAGCTGTAGTTGTGGGCCGCTTCATGCCTGTTTCTGTTGTCAGCTCGGCTGAACACCTTGTAGCATACCCCACAGGAATAGGTCTGCCCAGACACCGTTGGATCCTTCAGGTGGTTCTTCTTATGCCTGGTCAGGTTGGTCTTCTCTGTAAATTATTTGCCGCATCTCTCGCAGGTGAACATGGTCGTGGTCTGTCAAAGACAGAATGCCAATGATAATTCTGTCACCGTATATATTGTTCGGACGCGGACGTAAAGGAAAACACCCTTCTTATTACAATTTGATTGGATAATCGGTCGTAAATGGCGACTTCTGATTGGTTCAATTTCCAGTGATATGATTGGTTGGTACTATAAAACATTTCAATCCTCTTTTATGTTAAATAAATTCATTTTTGATCCCTTCAGATCGCGCATGCGCGCACCCAACCCGTCCAGGGGAAGCCCTACGGGTGACGTTTAAATGGATATTCCGCAAGGAACATCAATTGTGTTATAACGACATGTACTAGAAAAACAACTCACTGATATTTTAAAACGTTGGATTTCAAACGTCGCGACGTTTGAAAAAGTACGGTAAAATAGTACGGGAAAAAAGTACGAAAAAAAAAAAATGACAAAAAGTACGGGAAAAAAATACGGGGTAAAAAGTACGGGAAAAAGTAAAAAAGAAAAAAAAAGTATGAGAAATAAAAAAAAGTACGGAAAAAAAGGTACGAGAAATAAAAATACGGGAAAAAAGTACGGGAAAATACGGTGGAAAAGTAAGGGAAAAAGTCACGTGACTTCCGGTGACATCATTTCCGGTCATGCGCAATGGTCAGATCCTCCACATGGATCCTCCACAAATGCTAACTGAACTGTACCCATATACTACTCTCACATCGTTGCATTTCCAACGCAAATATATCTCCCAGACAACGAATACATGGTAGAAGATCTCGGATTATACTCGGGAACGAAACCAAAACCATCTTGCTATGACTTTTCACTAGATTTATTATACCCGAGCATCGTCTCAGAAAAGACCCGCCATTATACAAACAGACGTTACTACAAATACTTACCAAACCAAAATACAACAACATATGCATCAATAATTATAATTCTTTTGCTATCAGGAGACATTTCAACTAATCCTGGTCCAGTGATATATCCTTGTGGGAAATGTTCCAAACCAGTAAAACGAAATCAACGTGGAATTTATTGTGAAGACTGTATATATTGGTATTAAATGTATTGACCTATCGATAGACGAATACCAACGCTTATCAACATCATCTGAAAGTTGGTACTGTGCACTGTATTTTGCCTATTTTTAGCAACTCCTTTTTTAACATTGAAGATGCAGAGGATAAATCAAACGCACCCACTGGTACTTCCGGTGTAAATGTAAACAAACACACGTTTAAAGACCTTAGAGATATCCGGAGATTTTATCCCAAAAATGTCATGGCAGCACACCTGAACATCAACAGCTTTCGGTACAAATTTGACGAAATAAAAGAGGTACTAACTGACAACATTGTAGATTTATTAATTATTTCTGAACCGAAACTTGATAAATCTTTTAATGACAATCTGTTCAGTGTAGATGGGTACAAAGTGCAACGTAGGGACAAGAACCAGTACGGCGGGGGCCTTCTTACCTTTATCAGATCTGACTTTCCAGCTAGGAGAAAACATTCTTTAGAGAGTGAGCAAATTGAAACTTTGTGTCATGAAGTATATATAAGTAATAGAAAGTGGTTGATTGCTGGGGCATATAAACCCCCTTCTATGTCAAACAATGAATTTACTGGACATTTCTCCAGATTTGCTGATAGATCTTTAACACATAATGAACATATGTTATTATTTGGTGACCTGAATTTTGACATGCTCAATTAAGATAAAAGTGCTACCTTGAATGATTTCTGTGATATTTTCAATCTAACACAACTTGTTAATGGTCCAACCTGTTTCAAAAAAGGCTGTAACCCATCACTAGTAGATGTAATAATGACAAACAAAAAATGATTATGCTTTAAGTCACAAAATGTTCCAACAGGTGTCAGTGACTACCATAACATTATAAGTACTGTTATCAAAGGTGAAGTTCTTCACGAACCAAACAAGCTCATGTATTATAGATGTTACAAGACTTTTGATATTGAAAATTTCAATGATGATATAGAACAAATTAAGATCAATCAAGCATTTCATGAAGTAGATTCTGTTTATAATGAATATGAAAAAGATTTGATTAATGTGTTAAACAAGCATGCTCCAATTAAATCTAGATATCAAAGAAAAAAAGCATTACCATGTATGAATTAGGAGCTCAGAAGAGCTGTATACAGAAAACAAATGCTATATTCTCAATTTACAAAATGTCAGAGCAACAAAAATTGGGAAAAATTCAGAAAGCAAAGACATTTTATAACCAAATTGAAAAGAAAATCAATGAAAACATACTTTTTAGAACGTTGCTCTGGGGGAACAAAATCGGGCGACTTTTGGAAAACTATTAAGCCATTCTTTTCGAAAAAGGGGTCCAGTGGAGAATAAACAATTGTGTTTAATGAATCTGACAAGATTGTAAATGATCAAAAAGAAGTAGCCAATCACTTTAATAATTTTTTCTCCACTGTAGCTGAGAATATAGGAAAAGATACTGTTTACGACCCTTCTGTTCATCCAAGTTTAATAGAAATAAAGAAACAAAATGATTGCACAAACACATTTGTTTTTGAAAAAGTAACAACAGATAAAGTTGAAAAGATTATGAATAATATCAACATCAAAAAAGCAACAGGTGCTGATGGTATACCTGCCAAAATAATAAAATGTAGTAAATCTATTATTGCACCTCAGATTACAAGTATTTTAAATATGTCATTAGATCAGAGTGTTTTTTCCGGATAAATTAAAGAAAGCACAAGTAACACCTTTATATAAAAAGAATGATCCACTTTTGAAGACAAACTACAGACCCGTAAGTGTACTATGTATTTTTTCAAAGATTTTTGAGAAAATGTTAGAACAGCAATTGTCTGATTTCTTTGAAAATATTTTTAATCCTTATTTATGTGCTTTTAGAAGAGGTCATGGATGTCAGACAGCCCTGCTCAGGTTATTAGAGGACTGGTGGAATGCCCTTGACAAAAATCAGTATGCTGCCGCAGTCCTAATGGATCTTTCCAAGGCATTTGATTGCCTACCACATGATATTTTATTGGATAAACTGTCGGCCTATGGTATGTCCACTGATTCTGTATCCCTTTTTGAGTCCTATTTATCAAATAGGAAACAACAAATTAAAATTAATAGTATCCTGAGCAGTTGGACTGACATCCAAAAAGGTGTACTCGAAGAGTCAATCTTGGGTCCTCTACTTTTTAATGTCTTTATTAATGATATTTTTTATTTTGTGAAAAAGGGTACTTTATATAATTATGCGGATGACAATACTTTGTCTTATGGTCATCCTGATTTTAATGTACTTACCTCAGTTTTAGAATCAGAGTCAAATGTTCTTATTAATTGGTTTAAAGTAAACAAAATGCAGGCTAATACAGATAAATATCAGATACTTGCGGTTGGGAAGAAGACTTTTGACAAAAACATGAAGATTTGTATACAGAATTCTACACTTTCATGTGAAGAGACAGTAAAACTTTTAGGAATTGAAATAGATTATCAATTAAATTTTGACATTCATATCAGTTCAATCTGTAGGAAGGCATCACAGCAACTGAATATACTTAAACGTTTGGGCCGATATGTAGACAGATTAAGAAAATTAACTATATTTCACACTTTCATTCTCAGTAACTTTTATTTCTGCCCTTTGGCTTGGCATTTTTGTATCGATAAAAATTAAAAAAAATTAGAGAAAGTGCAGGAAAGAGCACCTCGTTTTGTATACGATGACTACACCAGTTCATATATCAACCTTCTTGAAAAAGCTCTAGTGCCCTCCTTGCAGACCAGACGTATTAGGACAATGGCCTTGGAGACACATAAAATCGTTAACAAATTAACTCCTGTATGCCTTCATGATTTAGTTAATGTGAAGAATTCTAAATATGCTTTCAGGTATTCGAACATATTAGATGTACCTTAAGTTAGAACTACAAGGTATGTCAAAAAAATCATTCATGTTTGCAGCTGCAACTCTGTGGAACGACCTTCCAAACCATTTCAGAAATGAAAACAGGTTCAACCACTTTAAAAGTTTGATTCAGTCCTGGAATGGCACAGTATGTCGTTGTTCTGTATGCAGATAACCTATTCAGCTTTCTGTTTTATTTCTAGTGCTTTTTCTAAGTTTTAATGCTGCTTAGTTATTTTATGTTTGCTTGATATTGCTTCAGCATGTTTAGTATGTCCTTTATTTTTGTGCTTTTTATATTGCATTTACTAACTGTATGTAAATAACTGCTTTATATGTGTGTTTATGTGATTATGTTAATATTTGTATGTATCTTGTGCTACTATGTATATTCGGTAAAAAGCTCCTGGGAGCTTGTGTTTATTGTTATACAAAAACCGAATTCAAATAAAGTTTTCTTATCTTATCTTATTGTTTTTAATAAATAAGAGACAGCCTTAGAAAAATCTACTGTATACTAGTTTAACCCCGTCACTTTTTATTGAAGTACCTGAACTAAGCCATGAGGGGTCATTTGGATATCGAATCTACATATTTCTACGATGTTTCTATTGAATGTTGGAACTGTTCCGACAGTGTGATATATATTTTTTTCATTTTATTATAGGTTATGAAAAAAAACCAACTGAGTTACAATTGTTAAAAGAAATATGATTGTGATCGCCTTCCGTAATTAAAATCGTCAAAATGAAATACAACCGAATTGATATCAAATGGTGACATGTTTCAACCTCATTTAAAATATACCTTGAAATTATTTCATTCTTTAACATCACGTTCACGATCTTTTATTAGAACACTATTTCACTTTATCAAACAGAATAATACAGTTTACATGAAATTCAGTTAATACGCATTTAAACCATAGAAGAATATTTCTATTTTCCACACCTTCTGGTGTGGGGTCGCTATTGTGCATGCGAAATATTAATTGCAAACCCCATTGACTGGCTATATGCTGCCTGTCTAGAATATTTTGATCTTTTTCTCGATCGACAGTTCAGAAGCTAGAAAACAATATGATGAATATTGTCTGTCAATCATGCAAACAATAACATTTCTTTTTATTTATTGAATATGTGTATCTAAAGACTGAAGAATGTCCAGTTGCAACTCTTCCGGAACAGTAATTGTTTCTAATGTCCTTCTAATTCAGCACAAATGAAACAACAACGTACATAATGATTCTCATAACGTTAACAATGTAAAAATCGCTTAGTGGATAAAACTGCAAGACATTCGGCTTTGCCCCAAAGGACGTTTTAAGAGTAGATACACTTTAAAAAAATGCTCTGTGTCTCATTCAGTATATGTACTTTTATAATAAACAACCATTGTTCACAATTTAAACATTTATCTTACAATATGAAGTCTTACAAGGGCAGTTTCGTTACTTGGAATCGTAAAATTTCGACGTTGGACATATTTGCAAGACATCTGAACACAGACGTGGCACTTTTATGCGTTGGTCCAAAGTCTAAAGTGAGGACTGTAAACTTAGTACACATATTTTATTATTAGTTAATATTTTGTTTACTCTATCATTTTCAATATCAGTTTTGTTGACTTTAAAAGATATATAAAATAGATATAAAATATACGTCCCTGACCACGAATCTTACAGTATTATTTACACTGTATTTATTACACATGAAGTCATAAATTATTCGTTACGTAATAATACTTATGGAAGCATGATAAGAAAGTAGGCGTCGGAAATATTCTAATGCAAAATTCAGAAGGTAAGATAAAAGATATTCTGTTATCTGTCGGAAAATTTAAGAATTCAAATAAAGAATATCCTGCCAAATTCGTGAATATGTCCGCCATTCCTAATTCACCTGTTTCTAGAATACCACTTGATCACAATTATGGACGCTTATGACATGTGTATCAAATCATAGTGCACAGTAATTCAAAAGCAACCAAAAACCAAAAACAAAAACAAACAAGCAAAACAAAACAAAAACAAAAACAACACAAAGGAAAACATGAAACAGCTAAAATGCCGAATATTGTTTAATTTCCATGTTGTTCAAAGCTTAGGGTAGTTTTGGACTTCGTTCAAAATGGCAATAGCTAGATACACCAACCTTGTTTTTAAGAGGATTGGTGTATGACTGCGGAAATATAAGACATAGACAAATTCGTGTATGTTTTCTTGCCAATTTGTGAAAATTTACACTTGCTGAAATATGGTAAAATATTGACTGCACTTTCTATCTCAAGCTATATACGGAGAGGCATATTGAATGGATTATAATAGCATCTCACCTCATGAATTTAATTTTTGTCTATTTCAGCTGGTAGCCAAGGAGTATAGCTCAAGATGTCAATTGGAAATAATGACATTGACAGCAATTTACATAGAGAACTAATGTTAATAACTGGCAAAGATAAAGATATGTCAATCAGAAATTTATTGAAATCGGAATTAGAATTTGGAAAAACAAACCATATATTTATTTTTTATCATTCAGACACTTCAAGAACATTTGCTAAAACTATACAGTCAAGCTTAAAGGCTGCATTTGGCAATAGTCTTGTTATATGCAATCATGAAGATGATTTTATACCCGGATGTTTGATTATTCAGAATACTATTACAACAATTCGGGAGTCAATTAAAGTGATCCTTATATTGTCAGAAGCTTTCATAAAAAGTTCATGGTGTAGCATTGAAGCGCAATACACTCTTAGCCTTAAACTAGACATGAAAGAATCCAAGACTATAATTCCGCTTTACACAGATAAGTACAGTTTGATTAATAAGCTTACTTTCTTGAAACCTTTTTCTGCAATAGACTGCACTGTATCGCACGGTATATGGCATCCCATGCTGATAGAAGGACTGAATGCAGAAATAAAGCACTGGAAACAGCTTACAGAACCACCGTCTCTTGCTATTGACAAAGCATACCACTTTGTTACTTTCATAGACAGTGAAAGCAATTCTAAATGTGATATGATATGTCAAGTACTGAAAGAACTTGAAAAGGATGGCTTTAAAGGAAATATTCTTTCAATGGAACACCTTTCTACTCTGGAATCATTCCAAGTGGTAGAACAAATAGTTCTTGCTTTAGAAAAAACTTCAAAAATACTGATTTTTTCACACGAGAAACTAACAAAAAACCTATTTTATCTAGCTCTAATAAAGTTGGTAAGAATGTTTATTGAAGATAAAAGAATTACGACCACATATATAATACCAGTGAAGCTTGATGGTGCGTCATTTCCAGTTCTTGGGGATACGATATCTTATTTAGATGTAGGAATAACGGATGGATACCTTGGAAAGCTGAAGGATGCCATAGCAAGGACAGGTATGAGAAGAAATGAACATGTTAATAACATTTCACATTTAAGATGAAACTAATCATAACATTAAAAACAGCATGGGATATATAACATACATTTCAAAACACAAATAGTAAGTTTTAAAAAGTAACTACATGGTTTACTATTTAACACTGGTGTATATGTTGTGGTCTCTCTATCCCGGCTGTGATTCATTGTCATCTTAGAAATCTTTCACAGGTATCACAAACCAAGAGTTTTACCATTCATCGCCATCCTATGTTTCTTATCAAATCTAGCTTCTCATCTCCGATTAATAAGATTGAGCTTTAAAACATACAACATATTGATTGTTGCTCTTCGCTTGAATCAAAACAAAACAATATTGCTCTATTTTCAATACTTACTTATCCTTTTCATCATAAGGCATCAACACAATTGTTGACGTTTCAGTAACTTAATCGTTTTAGCAGAGTGGGGTTGTTAGCCTTACGACCAACCTACATACTGTTGGACAGGGTTTTCTTTCTGGGTTGTCCTTCCCATAAATGATTGCATTTACCCTGCTCTGCTCACAAGTTTCATCTACCTGGAGCTATTTAACCCATAGGTGGTATATATTTCGTACTTATGTGTTCTCATGCGGAAAAAGAAACCCGTCATATCAAATACGGCCCGCTTCTTTTGTTTCAAGTGTACTGTATCTTATACAAACAAACAAACAAACAGAACAAAACAGATAGTTTTATTGATAATCATATCATCTTTGCGGGCAGTATAAATCAACACAAAATTTCATACAATGATTGGCAATGATGTGAATGATTAGAAATATCAATAAAATAAAATAAACAATAATAAACATTATGGATATTAAGCACAGTTACCCCAAATTATCTGTTGAAGAGGCATGGCTAACAATGACTATATGTATAACCATGATCCTCTATATTAACATCGACAGAAATAAAACAGAATTAAATTGACATTTTAGGGGGGTTAGGGTTATGGTGGTGTTTAATGCCACTAGCGGAATTCGTTATCATCACAGCTTAGGATTTCTTTTCATCAATCGTAAAGCGACAAGTCAATGTATATCACTATTATAGCTATGAGTTTGATTTCCGTCGTAGTTACATGCTGATACAATTTCCGTCGTAGTTACATGTTGATATGTTTTGAGGCTCGGAGGCAGTTTTCGTCGGGAACTCCGGTTTTCTCTGTAAATAAAACAGATCCCCATAACAGCACACAATACTATTATTAGTGACGTTGAATACCCATAGGCCATAACAGATATAGACAGATTATCATTCGTGTAATATTGAGAATATCGAGTGCAATATATTGTATATAAAGGTAATAACAAAATTACCGAACTCCGAACAATCTTACAAAGGGAAAGTCAAAACTCATAATTATATAAACAGACAAAATCAGTCAACAACCGGAAAACTGTGAAAACCGTAATGACCCTGACTTGGTACAGGCATTTCTAAAGAAATGGTGGGTTGAATCAGATTTTAAGTGACATTTTACTGGTCATACGTGAATTCATTGGGACAATAAACTGTAAAACGATACAATTATGTACACTATTTGCTATTTTTCAGGAGAATGTAGGTTTTGTTTTCCTGACGAGGCTGTTATATCTTTTGAAAATGGCATATTTCGAGTTGCAGATTTTGAATGTCCGAGAACAGAGGGAGATGATAAAGATCATCGAATATTAGATATGTGTTTCATTAGGAGGGATACAAGACCACATTTAATAATAATAGATGCAGATAACATGAAAGTCAAGTTTTTATCTGTTTTGGGGAATGTATGTATCGATGGACATACATTTTCTAATCTGAATAAACGTCCGAATCGATTATCTAAAATAAACGAAGACAGTTTTGCATTAATTTATGAAAACAATCTGGATATCGCTATATTTAATATCATTGATAAGGACTTAATATTGACAAGGACATTGAAAGTTGACAGCCGCGTGAATTGCATTAAAAGCTTAGTTGCATTTTCTGACAAACATTTTCTGATAACAAACGGTTCACATTGCTTCAGTGTTTTGAAAGATATGGTGATGGCACCCACTGATAAATCACAAACGATGTCCCTTGCAAGACGATTAACTAAATCCAATAGCAACCATATTTTTATTGCGGATGAAAATGATCGTCGATTAATATGGCTCGACAGAAATGGAAATACGTTATTTGCACAGGATAAGTGGAATCGTAATCTTTACAATGTTCGAGGTATCGCTTCAGGGAACAGTAAAATATATGCAGCTGTAAATAATGCCGTGGTAGTTTTCAAATATGTATGTAAGAGTCGGTTGTCTTCTGTATGCCACGACACACCATCTCCAAGCCAGTCCTCCTCTCTAGGTCACGATACACCATCGTCAAGTCCGTCCCCTACTGTAGGTCACGACACACCATCGTCAAGCCAGTCCTCTTTTGTAGGTCACGACACGCCATCGTCAACCCAGGGGTATTCTTCTGTAGGCCACGACACACACTATTCAATAGATAAAGAAGCTATCCGATTAATTAAATTCCAACGACCGATTGATCATAACCGAGCAATATGTTTAGATTATTCAGATCAATATCTTGCATTGAGTCAGGTTATACATGGGAAAGATAGAATACGAATATTTAAACTCCACTCTAACACAATTCTATGAAGTCATAATACTCAACTATATTGTTCAAAATTATTTTTACAATATTCCGCGAGGGAACATCTGGGCATGTAAACGGGACATACATTCTCCGCTGCAGGGTACGACAACCTTCACAGAATATTGCACTGGATGAAATTCATTGTTTTATTATCGAGGAGAACGTGTGAAAATACGATTCCATCGTAAGATAAAAGAACGGCACATTCTTTACTGCCAATACGGTTTTAACAGCATGCTAGTGGAGTGATATTTTCTATATCAAGTGATATAGCGCTCCTCTAATGGTACTTGATTAGTGAACCCTTGTGTACTTACATTACATAATCTTCATCATTGTTTACTTGTTATTGGCCAAAGTATATATATCTTCACTACACATCACTCCTTAAATACCAGATATGAAAGTGTAAAATAAAATGATAAAACAATATAAATATCCTCAGAACAGTTCCAAATGTCAACCAGAAAATTGTTGTAACATAGGCATAATCGATATAAAAAGCGCACATATACATGACCGCTGATTCTCTGAAATGGTATATAGATGAATGTTCAATGACTTGTGACTTGGTAACTGTTACGGAATATCTGTGTGACAAATGACATGTATATGTTCCGTTTGTGGTAATCACAATCTGTCATTTCATCATCCATGACTTATCACTGAGTTTGTCACCATAGTAACACGACAGGTGCCGCTAGTGGAGCATTCCCATTGTTTTTTTTATTATGGGGCTCGTGTTTTTAAGTCTTTTCTTGGCTATGTAGTGCATTACAGATCATCAGTTGCCCTTTTCTCGCTTGGTCATTGCATTGTCTGTCCTTCGATTCACGGCTTCTGATTTACCCTATTGGTATCTTCAAACTATTCTTAAGATATACTTTTGTTTTTAATAGAAATCCATTTTGAAGGTAAGACTAAACTATGTTTCTAGGAATGGCAGGAATGATGGTGCATACAAATAGTTTGATTAAAAAATATGAAGATCAAAATCACATCTGTTGAAGTCATTCGAAATCCGATTCCGAAGAAAAAAGCAGATCAAAAGATTTGCCAGGAAAAAGTAATGCAAACCTCTCAAACCGAGTCGGCGAGTCACTTAGTAATATTTCTTCTCGTCTTGAGGTTTCTTTAGAGTTACTCGACTTGATGATGTAATGAGATTGTCGACGATAAGTCTTTTATCTATTGGCATCAAGTCCGTGTGGATCAGTCAACCAAAGAAAAGGACAGATAGCTACAAGCGTATTTGATAACGCGACCAATTTGTATCATCTTACCGCTATAAAAAGCCATCATTTTCATAGCTTACAATTACATTTCAATCACATCAGATATAGACATTAAAATTAATATCCAATCCATGCTCATATCACTACAAATTAAAGAAATTGTCTGAACATTGTCTGAAAAGCCTGGACAGAGTCTGAACTGTCTTAGCATTGTCTGAAAAGTCTGGTCACATTCTGAACTGTCTTGATATGTCTGAAGATGGTTGGACACATTCTGAACTGTCTGAACATGTCTAAACTTGTCTGAACTTGTCTGGACACATTCTGAACTATCTCAACAATCGGGATTTTTCTCGAATATACTGAACTGCTTCATTCTAGTCTGAACTAACATTATATAAAAACACCTTCCAATGGAAGATAACTCTGACAAAATTATACATAAGAAAAGGGAGATAATTTGTATTCATTACACAAATAGGTATTTGGAATTTCTGAATAAGAAAATAAAGCTACTAAATTAATAAGGTTTTTTATTCAGCAGATTAACAATAATATTCATAAATATTACAAATATATGACATTGTTTCATACCATAGAAAATAGACAATGTTAAGAATGTTCAGACTTTTCAGGAAATGTTAAGAATGTTCAGACTTTTCAGGAAATGTTAAGAATGTTACAAATATATGACATTGTTTCATACCATAGAAAATAGACAATGTTAAGAATGTTCAGACTTTTCAGGAAATGTTAAGAATGTTCAGATTTTTCAGGAAATGTTAAGAATGTTCAGACTTTTCAGGAAATGTTAAGAATGTTCAGACTTTTCAGGAAATGTTAAGAATGTTCAGACTTTTCAGGAAATGTTAAGAATGTTCAGACTTTTCAGGAAATGTTAAGAATGTTCAGACTTTTCAGGAAATGTTAAGAATGTTCAGACTTTTCAGACAATGTTAAGAATGTTCAGACTATGTTCAGACAATGCTCAGAATGTTCAGACTCTGTTCAGACTTTTTCAGAACTTTTAGCACAAAAACTGATCTATTCAGAATTTCTTGACTTGTGTAATGTATAATAGTATACCTCTCTGGTTGGATTAACAAATTACATATACACAATGCAAAATAATCAATAATATATGTGTCAATTCAACAATGTACTAGAAGGGGGTACATATGTATAGTACATTGACTGTGAACACCAGTAGAACCATAGCGAACTTGATTGTGAACACCAATAGAACCACAGTGAACATCAATACTAAGCTTGATTGTGGACACCAGTAGAACCATAGTGAACATCCATAGTAAACTTGATTGTGAATACCAGTAGAACCATAGTGAACATCAATAGTAAACTTGATTGTGAGAACTACTAGAACCATAGTGAACATCAATAGTGAATTTGATTGTGAGAACTACTAGAACCATAGTGAACATCAATAATTACCTTGATTGTGAACACCAGTAGAACCATATTGAACATCAATAGTGAATTTGATTGTGAACACCAGTAGAACCATAGTGAACTTGATTTTGAACACCAGTAGAACCATAGCGAACATAAATAGTGAACTTGACTTTGAACACCAGTAGAACCATAGTGAACTTGAATTTGAACACCAGTAGAACCATAGCGAACATAAATAGGAACTAAATATTGAACACCAGTAGAAAAAGTGGAGTAGAAGTCATTGAGGCAACCGAGACAGTGGTCTGGGTAAAAAATAAATGCTTTAAAAATAAAATTTAAATTGTTCTGATAACATCTTTATGACTTAATAAGTATACAACAACCATGGAAGTTGTCACTTACTAGTAATGCAATGATTCCTGTTAAAAAGATCGGAATTGACACCGGCGAAACCCGTAATTGATGCCAATTCTTAGTGTTTAAAAGTTTACTCCCACTGATTTTTTATCCTGTCAAAAGCATCTAAACCATTAAAATTGACATCGCTGTTCAGTCCTGGATCAAGTAAAGTCCAGAAGAAAGGATATATTTATTCAGATCCCCAGAATGATAATCCACCAGAAACAAATTATTCAAGTATTTCAGCTAAGCCAAATAAACAATTAATTTTCAAAACAAAGGGAGCGTTTATAAAGTAATCGATTACTTTGTCTGTATAATTCCACCTGTCTGTAAATAGTTTTATGAATAAAACCCCTATTAAGCGAACCAGAAAAAAACCGATTGACTAAGATATTAAAAATATAAGCGCGACATTAATTATTGGAAATATTAACTAAAATACTGTTTTTGAAGCTTGTTGTGTTTGAGATTAGCTCCTATTTTATGAGAACATTAGCTATCAACTTGTTTTACGGTGATTTTTAATGTCTGTGTCAGATCTGTTGCCAATTATTTATATCTACTGTAGCGTCCTCCAAAAGGTAAGACTATCAGTTCTAGTTAAAAATCTCTAATATATTCAGAATAATCCATCGAGTTCATTAAGTTATTTTACTCTTTCATTCGCTCAATCCGTATCTATTTCTGTTGATAAGATACTTGTCCACATTTTGGAATTTACAAATATTCGAACCCCTGGGGGGTCCCGGTATTCTGCGAATAGGCCCACAGCAACCTCTTGCTTGTCGTAGAAAGCCGAATAAATGAGGCGACACGCTTACCGTGTGTTGCGACCCGTGATGGTGGAGGACGGAATCCTGGTAGTTGAAACACACCTCTTTGGCCCTTACTTCACCTAGATGGGAGGTCGAATGAACCTTTTCCGATCATCTGACTGGTCTTGTTAACACTGTTCGAGTGTGGTATTGGTACTTTCTGGCGGAGATCCTCAGAATGCAGGTGTCGCCCATGCTGGCACTCCGTGGTGCCCGTGGGTATGGGAAAGGATGGTGGGTCACAGGGGAAAATATAAAAAGTGATACTGTTGTTTCCAAATAGTCAAGAGAAGGGGTCTCGTTAAAGAAGACGGTGGTCACTGGGTCATGAGTTAGCGCATCCTCTTTTGTTTACAAATTAGACAAAGCATGATAACGTGTGATCTTACACCAATCAATTTCGTGTTAAATCAAGTGAGAATTTGTCACGATAAAAGAAAGACAAGGAGTTTAACAACTTCTCTGATAGAATCGCGGACGGAATTCGTTTCCGAAATTATCACTCTTTTAATGTTGCATTCAATAACTCGGCACTCCTTTAAGGTGCATCGTTTGATGTCATCTGCTCAAAGGTGTGTCATTTTTCTTTTTTTAAGAGGAGTTTGAAGATATCAAAGGGGTAATCAGAATTCGTAAATCGAAGAAGAACAGACAACACAATGGCCAAAAGAAAAAGTATAAAAGGACAAACAACGATCTACAAAACATACAAATAAAACTAAAGATCGAGTAACACGAACCCCACTAAAACGGTCAATCAAGTCATGGTGGCGATCGTAAAACTTTCGAAGCGCTGACTTCAACTTACCCAAGAGAAACACATGGTTCAATAGCTTCCTTGTTAGCAGCAAGCCTCTGTCAGGAAAATCCTGATAGGAACCACAAGCTCTGGAATATCGTATCAACTCAGAGATATATATTCCATATGCAGGTGCTGCTGGAAAATTCACTATGCGGAAATTGAAATCATCTCTTTTGTCGTATAGTTTCGTTCTTAACCACCCCTCACTGTCAATTTCGAGGTGTAGGTCAAGGTATGAAGCAGACCTATATGTATTTGTGGTATCCTTTATTTCAAACTCAATGGGATAGATGCGGTCAACGAAATCACCAAAACTAAGATTAAATTTAGACATGCTCAGTGGTAATGGAAGATTCACAATTGTATTGCAATTTGATTCAAATAAGCCATAGTTACTCGTTTTAAAAGGAAACATATGTGTTTTTCTTACTTAAAATGTCGGTGGCATCTAGGGGGATGCGCCCACGACCCTCTGCCTCTTAATAGCTGACCCCAAGCTACACCCGTGAGAATCATAGTGATGATCAATAGTGAACTTTATTGTGAACACCAGTAGAACCATAGTGAATATCAATTGTGAACTTTATTGTGAACACCGGTAGAATTATAGTGAAGGTGTATTACCACTAAACATGGGTACCAGTCGAAAAGAACGTATGGGAAAGTAGTACGTAAACAGAAAATGGATTCCTACATTGTTGGATAAAAAATAAACCCTATTAGATACGGCAAAATACTGAATGTCAGCAGAAACCTACATATTTTAGGATAATCTTAAGCCCATATTTGATGTCCTTGTGGTTTTAAAAAAAAATTGATTGCATTGGAAAGAAACCACCTGAATTTGGGTTAAATCGAAAGTGAAAGTAGGATTTTTGACGGTAGACATCTTCAGACTGTCAGTTTTTTCTTATATGCCATTAAATGTATGTTGATTTTCGGAGTTAAGCTTCCTCTTAGGTACCCCTTCCATGAGATATGAGTGTCACTTAGATTAAACTTAAGATGAATCCTGTATAAAAGCTCAATTGTTTTTATTTAACATAGAAGGCTATGGAGAATTCTTTAGTGGTATTACACCTGAATATCAATAGTAAATATGAAGTTAACTTCCTGAGTTACACTACACACAATACATTCACCCCGATAACATAACATACAATATTCGTGACGTATCCGGTTCAAATTATCTTTTCTAGTCACCTGATTATATTTTATATTTCATAATTAGTTTATGCTATATTAAGGGAGACAATCATACAATAATGTGTGAGCATTTCTGGTATTTAATGTCTTTATATATAAGATTGGGTTGTATTTGTCATACCATAATTATTAATAACATTACACACTTTCGTTAGTAATTCAGTATTAGGTAAATGTGGACAATCATTTGAGATTTTGTAACATCTAACGTATTCAATATGCAAATATATTAACTCATGTCTAGATTTCTTTAATTTGTTACTTGTATAAATACGGTTTGTTCGTAATACCAGTGGTGACTGTAGAACATGGATCACTGCGAAATTTGTTTAGAGGAAATCAATCTAAAAGATTTAAAAACCGCAATTGTTATGAATGAACATATGGAATGCAGGCATGTGTTTCATATGACATGTATGTTAAAATGGCTCCAAACATGTTATGATAATGGTTGGAGAAAAGGATGCCCGTTGTGCAGAACACAATGGGTCAATCTACCATATTAAACTATATTAATATTAGTTAAGAATAAGTGACCCAGATCTATCGTCACTATCGATTGCTCATTTTCGTTGCTCATTACAATTTTGCCTCTAATGATATACACATCTTATAGGTGACATTTATTTTGTCCAATGATAAGGGTATGTAATAGAACAGATTGCAGTCCATTGGATAATGACAAAACTGTTGAAGTTAAGGTTAAAGCACACTGATAAATGTGATGGGGTATACATTTTAAAATACTAGGCTGTGTAGCGCCATGTTAATTTCATTCAATCTGTTACGTCAACGCATATTATGTCACCACTCACCGGGAAACATGGGAAATAGAAATAGCATCTAGTTTTTCGGGGGTACGATAGTTATGCAGAACGAATCAAGTGCACACCTCGTGTTTATAGTTTCACGCTCCTTGCATGTAATTCTACTTGCTAAAATGTGTCGGGACTGGTCATCGGTGGCTCGTTGAAATGCAACATTTTCTGATTCTATCCATCATATCCTTTTCTTGTGAGAATATAAACATCCTTTTATTGACCCCCTTCCCACAACCAACTTTGTACACGATTTATTGTTCTTAGACTTGTTCTGGTCTTTTATAATTTTGCTGAAATAACAATCACTTTTACGTTTAGCAACAATTAATTGTTGTGAAGATGATGATAAAACCAGGTCAATTCCCACTGCACATCTTAAAGTGATATATTTTCAAGATTACAGTAAAAAATAATTTCTAGAAAATCGAAATTAAAGAAATTGAAAATACATGAATATTGAAATGAAGACAACAAGATAAAACAGCAATTAATATTTCAATTAATTGAGGTTCTACTTTTATCTCGCACAGGTTTCGCTGAACTTGATATCCTATTACTGTGTATGCTGTGTATGTTTCTTTCTTACTAGGATGACGAACATTTCTGCATCGTCTCCATGGACTCTGTCATTTTCTGCATGTCTCCCATAACAATTCGATCGTATCAATGGATCCCTCGTTTTGAGCAGCTCTCTCTCTCTCTCTCTCTCTCTCTCTCTCTCTTACTCTCTCTCTCTCTCTCTCTCTCTCTCTCTCTCTCTCTCTCTCTCTCTCTCTCTCTCTCTCTCTCTCTCTCTCTCTCTCTCTCTCTCTCTCTCTCTCTCTCTCTCTCTCTCTCTCTCTCTCTCTCTCTCTCTCTCTCTCTCTCTCTCTCTCTCTCTCTCTCTCTCTCTCTCTCTCTCTCTCTCTCTCTCTCTCTCTCTCTCTCTCTCTCTCTCTCTCTCTCTCTCTCTCTCTCTCTCTCTCTCTCTGCTGCAATCATTTGTACACTAGCTGATTTTCTTAATGATATTCCTTTTATTGGTAGACTTTTCAGTAAAGGGGTGCTATGACTAGCGGATTGTCTGCCTGGATATAGCTGTATTATAGTGGTATTTACAGGCGGTTCTGATTCTTCTTCAATATCCTCGCTGTAGTCAGTATGTATATCTGAATCAGGCTCTGTGGTAGAACCTTCTCTCGTGTTCTTGTTTCTACCATTTTCATTGTTTGAGGTCGTCTGAGTTTATTTCTATAGATTTTCTCCAATTCAGACAATCCCACCCCTGCACCACTAAAATGTTGTAACGGGCTAGACAGTTTTCTGTAGTATCTACTGGTCGGGTAGTAGTTCTCGCCAAGAAGCAATTCTCGCCAACTGTCTCATTTAGCGCGAGCGCTCGCGAATTTTCGTCTGATTTTTTTCACCATCATTAAAGGACGCCGTACCAATCCTTCGTATTATTAATTTTTATCGAATTTCATTGTGAAATATCGTTAAAATTGGGTAAAAACCCTACTGCACCGCACATTCTGTCATAACATCAACAGGGGGTCACGTGTGTTGGTACTCTTAAAATAGAAAAACACATGGAATGATCATCGGAAAATCTAGTGACACCATGTTTCCAATTTATCTCTACAAACTTTAAGATCTTTCTAAAAAGTGTCACACTTTGCCTCATTACTCATCCCTACAATCCAAAATACTCATGGTTGCAGAATAAAAATAGATTCCATGTGAATGCAAATGGCCACCTTTGCATGCACTGTTTACGTCATCAATTACCTTGACCGCTAATTTATACATGGATCCTATATTATCTAGAAAAGCTGGAATTATTACTTTTCATCAATAAAATGAAAATTATCAGGTAAACCACTGTTGAACAGGATGTATTTTACAGAATGGGGGTGGGGGGTGGGGGGGGGGGGGGGCGGCGCAGGGAATGCATGACAGCCTTTAAAACAGCGATGGCTAATTATTAGAGTTTTCTACAAACTAACACAAAAACTGGTAAACTTTTTAAGAAAGGGTTTTAATTTTCTAAAATGTAGTTTTTCTTTCCTTTTGATGCTTTAGTTTCACAAAAAACAATATTTCTGAAAGTTGGCGAGAATTGCTTCTAGTGCAGCCATTTTCTGTTATAAAACGCAACATCGTAATAATGGATCCCCGATCAGCGTGCGCTCTCCTTTATGAACATTCATTTCGTAGGTAAATCGTTATGATTCATGCAAAATAATAATGGGGTGAAACAACGTTTTCTCGACTGCTTCTTAAAAATATTGGATATAAAACGTAAAAAATGGTGAGAACTACTCCCCGACCAGTATACTACTACCGGGTAATTTGCCACCACCGATGTTCAAGTACACCGAAAACTATTCTAGATTTGACACGCAAATTTAGGAAATTAGCCTGAAACTTGAAACCAAAGTCTCAAAAAATTCTTATTAGTGGGGTTAATACCACAGAACCAGATAACAATAATTCAATATACCGAAGGTAAATTCTTGTGGGATATTATCAAACTATATTAGTATAGGCCACGGGCTATAAAACACGGGCTATATAAGACATAGACAAATTCCGTGTATGTTTTCTTGCCAATTTGTGAAAATTTACACTTGCCGAAATATGGTAAAATATTGACTGCACTTTCTATCTCAAGCTATATACGGAGAGGCATATTGAATGGATTATAATAGCATCTCACTTCATGAATTTAATTTTTGTCTATTTCAGCTGGTAGCCAAGGAGTATAGCTCAAGATGTCAATTGGAAATAATGACATTGACAGCAATTTACATAGAGAACTAATGTTAATAACTGGCAAAGATAAAGATATGTCAATCAGAAATTTATTGAAATCGGAATTAGAATTTGGAAAAACAAACCATATATTTATTTGTTATCATTCAGACACTTCAAGAACATTTGCTAAAACTATACAGTCAAGCTTAAAGGCTGCATTTGGCAATAGTCTTGTTATATGCAATCATGAAGATGATTTTATACCCGGATGTTTGATTATTCAGAATATTATTACAACAATTCGGGAGTCAATTAAAGTGATCCTTATATTGTCAGAAGCTTTCATAAAATGTTCATAGTGTAGCATTGAAGCGCAATACACTCTTAGCCTTAAACTAGACATGAAAGAATCCAAGACTATAATTCCGCTTTACACAGATAAGTACAGTTTGATTAATAAGCCTACTTTCTTGAAACCTTTTTCTGCAATAGACTGCACTGTATCGCACGGTATATGGTATCCCATGCTGATAGAAGGACTGAATGCAGAAATAAAGCACTGGAAACAGCTTACAGAACCACCGTCTCTTGCTATTGACAAAGCATACCACTTTGTTACTTTCATAGACAGTGAAAGCAATTCTAAATGTGATATGATATGTCAAGTACTGAAAGAACTTGAAAAGGATGGCTTTAAAGGAAATATTCTTTCAATGGAACACCTTTCTACTCTGGAATCATTCCAAGTGGTAGAACAAATAGTTCTTGCTTTAGAAAAAACTTCAAAAATACTGATTTTTTCACACGAGAAACTAACAAAAAACCTATTTTATCTAGCTCTAATAAAGTTGGTAAGAATGTTTATTGAAGATAAAAGAATTACGACCACATATATAATACCAGTGAAGCTTGATGGTGCGTCATTTCCAGTTCTTGGGGATACGATATCTTATTTAGATGTAGGAATAACGGATGGATACCTTGGAAAGCTGAAGGATGCCATAGCAAGGACAGGTATGAGAAGAAATGAACATGTTAATCACATTTCACATTTAAGATGAAACTAATCATAACATTAAAAACAGCATGGGATATATAACATACATTTCAAAACACAAATAGTAAGTTTTAAAAAGTAACTACATGGTTTACTATTTAAAACTGGTGTATATGTTGTGGTCTCTCTATCCCGGCTGTGATTCATTGTCATCTTAGAAATCTTTCACAGGTATCACAAACCAAGAGTTTTACCATTCATCGCCATCCTATATTTCTTATCAAATCTAGCTTCTCATCTCCGATTAATAAGATTGAGCTTTAAAACATACAACATATTGATTGTTGCTCTTCGCTTGAATCAAAACAAAACAATATTGCTCTATTTTCAATACTTACTTATCCTCTTCATCATAAGGCATCAACACAATTGTTGACGTTTCAGTAACTTAATCGTTTTAACAGAGTGGGGTTGTTAGCCTTACGACCAACCTACATACTGTTGGACAGGGTTTTCTTTCTGGGTTGTCCTTCCCATAAATGATTGAATTTACCCTGCTCTGCTCACAAGTTTCATCTACCTGGAGTTTTTTCTTTCATGGTTATCTCCCTTAGCCTTTTACTTTCACAAGTTATCCACAAGGCAGTGGAGCTATTTAACCCATAGGTGGTATATATTTCGTACTTATGTGTTCTCATGCGGAAAAAGAAACCCGTCATATCAAATACGGCCCGCTTCTTTTGTTTCAAGTGTACTGTATCTTATACAAACAAACAAACAAACAGAACAAAACAGATAGTTTTATTGATAATCATATCATCTTTGCGGGCAGTATAAATCAACACAAAATTTCATACAATGATTGGCAATGATGTGAATGATTAGAAATATCAATAAAATAAAATAAACAATAATAAACATTATGGATATTAAGCACAGTTACCCCAAATTATCTGTTGAAGAGGCATGGCTAACAATGAATATATGTATAACCATGATCCTCTATATTAACATCGACAGAAATAAAACACATTTTAGGGGGGTTAGGGTTATGGTGGTGTTTAATGCCACTAGCGGAATTCGTTATCATCACAGCTTAGGATTTCTTTTCATCAATCGTAAAGCGACAAGTCAATGTATATCACTATTATAGCTATGAGTTTGATTTCCGTCGTAGTTACATGCTGATACAATTTCCGTCGTAGTTACATGTTGATATGTTTTGAGGCTCGGAGGCAGTTTTCGTCGGGAACTCCGGTTTTCTCTGTAAATAAAACAGATCCCCATAACAGCACACAATACTATTATTAGTGACGTTGAATACCCATAGGCCATAACAGATATAGACAGATTATCATTCGTGTAATATTGAGAATATCGAGTGCAATATATTGTATATGAAAGTGACATTTTACTGGTCATACGTGAATTCATTGGGACAATAAACTGTAGAACGATACAATTATGTACACTATTTGCTATTTTTCAGGAGAATGTAGGTTTTGTTTTCCTGACGAGGCTGTTATATCTTTTGAAAATGGCATATTTCGAGTTGCAGATTTTGAATGTCCGAGAACAGAGGGAGATGATAAAGATCATCGAATATTAGACATGTGTTTCATTAGGAGGGATACAAGACCACATTTAATAATAATAGATGCAGATAACATGAAAGTCAAGTTTTTATCTGTTTTGGGGAATGTATGTATCGATGGACATACATTTTCTAATCTGAATAAACGTCCGAATCGATTATCTAAAATAAACGAAGACAGTTTTGCATTAATTTATGAAAACAATCTGGATATCGCTATATTTAATATCATTGATAAGGACTTAATATTGACAAGGACATTGAAAGTTGACAGCCGCGTGAATTGCATTAAAAGCTTAGTTGCATTTTCTGACAAACATTTTCTGATAACAAACGGTTCACATTGCTTCAGTGTTTTGAAAGATATGGTGATGACACCCACTGATAAATCACAAACGATGTCCCTTGCAAGACGATTAACTAAATCCAATAGCAACCATATTTTTATTGCGGATGAAAATGATCGTCGATTAATATGGCTCGACAGAAATGGAAATACGTTATTTGCACAGGATAAGTGGAATCGTAATCTTTACAATGTTCGAGGTATCGCTTCAGGGAACAGTAAAATATATGCAGCTGTAAATAATGCCGTGGTAGTTTTCAAATATGTATGTAAGAGTCGGTTGTCTTCTGTATGCCACGACACACCATCTCCAAGCCAGTCCTCCTCTCTAGGTCACGATACACCATCGTCAAGTCCGTCCCCTACTGTAGGTCACGACACACCATCGTCAAGCCAGTCCTCTTTTGTAGGTCACGACACGCCATCGTCAACCCAGGGGTATTCTTCTGTAGGCCACGACACACACTATTCAATAGATAAAGAAGCTATCCGATTAATTAAATTCCAACGACCGATTGATCACAACCGAGCAATATGTTTAGATTATTCAGAACAATATCTTGTATTGAGTCAGGTTATACATGGGAAAGATAGAATACGAATATTTAAACTCCACTCTAACACAATTCCATGAAGTCATAATACTCAACTATATTGTTCAAAATTATTTTTACAATATTCCGCGAGGGAACATCTGGGCATGTAAACGGGACATACATTCTCCGCTGCAGGGTACGACAACCTTCACAGAATATTGTACTGGATGAAATTCATTGTTTTATTATCGAGGAGAACGTGTGAAAATACGATTCCATCGTAAGATAAAAGAACGGCACATTCTTTACTGCCAATACGGTTTTAACAGCATGCTAGTGGAGTGATATTTTAATATATCAAGTGATATAGCGCTCCTCTAATGGTACTTGATTAGTGAACCCTTGTGTACTTACATTACATAATCTTTATCATTGTTTACTTGTTATTGGCCAAAGTATATATATCTTCACTACACATCACTCCTTAAATACCAGATATGAAAGTGTAAAATAAAATGATAAAACAATATAAATATCCTCAGAACAGTTCCAAATGTCAACCAGAAAATTATTGTAACATTGGCATAATCGATATCCATAGCACACATATACATGACCGCTGATTCTCTGAAATGGCATATAGATGAATGTTCAATGACTTGTGACTTGGTAACTGTTACGGAATATCTGTGTGACAAATGACATGCATATGTTCCGTTTGTGGTAATCACAATCTGTCATTTCATCATCCATGACTTATCACTGAGTTTGTCACCATAGTAACACGACAGGTGCCGCTAGTGGAGCATTCCCATTGTTTTTTTTATTATGGGGCTCGTGTTTTTAAGTCTTTTCTTGGCTGTGTAGTGCATTACAGATCATCAGTTGCCCTTTTCTCGCTTGGTCATTGCATTGTCTGTCCTTCGATCCACGGCTTCTGATTTACCCTATTGGTATCTTCAAACTATTCTTAAGATATACTTTTGTTTTTAATAGAAATCCATTTTGAAGGTAAGACTAAACTATGTTTCTAGGAATGGCAGGAATGATGGTGCATACAAATAGTTTGATTAAAAAATATGAAGATCAAAATCACATCTGTTGAAGTCATTCGAAATCCGATTCCGAAGAAAAAAGCAGATCAAAAGATTTGCCAGGAAAAAGTAATGCAAACCTCTCAAACCGAGTCGGCGAGTCACTTAGTAATATTTCTTCTCGTCTTGAGGTTTCTTTAGAGTTATTCGACTTGATGATGTAATGAGATTGTCGACGATAAGTCTTTTATCTATTGGCATCAAGTCCGTGTGGATCAATCAACCAAAGAAAAGGACAGATTGCTACAAGCGTATTTTATAACGCGACCAATTTGTATCATCTTACCGCTATGCAAAGCCATCATTTTCATAGCTTACAATTACATTACAATCACATCAGATATAGACATTAAAATTCATATCCAATCCATGCTCATATCACTACAAATTAAAGAAATTGTCTGAACATTGTCTGAAAAGCCTGGACAGAGTCTGAACTGTCTTAGCATTGTCTGAAAAGTCTGGTCACATTCTGAACTGTCTTGATACGTCTGAAGATGGTTGGACACATTCTGAACTGTCTGAACATGTCTAAACTTGTCTGAACTTGTCTGGACACATTCTGAACTATCTCAACAATCTGGATTTTTCTCGAATATACTGAACTGCTTCATTCTAGTCTGAACTAACATTATATAAAAACACCTTCCAATGGAAGATAACTCTGACAAAATTATACATAAGAAAAGGGAGATAATTTGTATTCATTACACAAATAGGTATTTGGAATTTCTGAATAAGAAAACAAGCTATGAATAAATTAATAAGGTTTTTTATTCAGCAGATTAACAATAATATTCATAAATATTACAAATATATGACATTGTTTCATACCATAGAAAATAGACAATGTTAAGAATGTTCAGACTTTTCAGGAAATGTTAAGAATGTTCAGACTTTTCAGGAAATGTTAAGAATGTTCAGACTTTTCAGGAAATGTTAAGAATGTTCAGATTTTTCAGGAAATGTTAAGAATGTTCAGACTTTTCAGGAAATGTTAAGAATGTTCAGACTTTTCAGGAAATGTTAAGAATGTTCAGACTTTTCAGGAAATGTTAAGAATGTTCAGACTTTTCAGGAAATGTTAAGAATGTTCAGACTTTTCAGGAAATGTTAAGAATGTTCAGACTTTTCAGACAATGTTAAGAATGTTCAGACTATGTTCAGACAATGCTCAGAATGTTCAGACTCTGTTCAGACTTTTTCAGAACTTTTAGCACAAAAACTGATCTATTCAGAATTTCTTGACTTGTGTAATGTATAATAGTATACCTCTCTGGTTGGATTAACAAATTACATATACACAATGCAAAATAATCAATAATATATGTGTCAATTCAACAATGTACTAGAAGGGGGTACATATGTATAGTACATTGACTGTGAACACCAGTAGAACCATAGCGAACTTGATTGTGAACACCAATAGAACCACAGTGAACATCAATACTAAGCTTGATTGTGGACACCAGTAGAACCATAGTGAACATCCATAGTAAACTTGATTGTGAATACCAGTAGAACCATAGTGAACATCAATAGTAAACTTGATTGTGAGAACTACTAGAACCATAGTGAACATCAATAGTGAATTTGATTGTGAGAACTACTAGAACCATAGTGAACATCAATAATTACCTTGATTGTGAACACCAGTAGAACCATATTGAACATCAATAGTGAATTTGATTGTGAACACCAGTAGAACCATAGTGAACTTGATTTTGAACACCAGTAGAACCATAGCGAACATAAATAGTGAACTTGACTTTGAACACCAGTAGAACCATAGTGAACTTGAATTTGAACACCAGTAGAACCATAGCGAACATAAATAGGAACTAAATATTGAACACCAGTAGAAAAAGTGGAGTAGAAGTCATTGAGGCAACCGAGACAGTGGTCTGGGTAAAAAATAAATGCTTTAAAAATAAAATTTAAATTGTTCTGATAACATCTTTATGACTTAATAAGTATACAACAACCATGGAAGTTGTCACTTACTAGTAATGCAATGATTCCTGTTAAAAAGATCGGAATTGACACCGGCGAAACCCGTAATTGATGCCAATTCTTAGTGTTTAAAAGTTTACTCCCACTGATTTTTTATCCTGTCAAAAGCATCTAAACCATTAAAATTGACATCGCTGTTCAGTCCTGGATCAAGTAAAGTCCAGAAGAAAGGATATATTTATTCAGATCCCCAGAATGATAATCCACCAGAAACAAATTATTCAAGTATTTCAGCTAAGCCAAATAAACAATTAATTTTCAAAACAAAGGGAGCGTTTATAAAGTAATCGATTACTTTGTCTGTATAATTCCACCTGTCTGTAAATAGTTTTATGAATAAAACCCCTATTAAGCGAATCAGAAAAAAACCGATTGACTAAGATATTAAAAATATAAGCGCGACATTAATTATTGGAAATATTAACTAAAATACTGTTTTTGAAGCTTGTTGTGTTTGAGATTAGCTCCTATTTTATGAGAACATTAGCTATCAACTTGTTTTACGGTGATTTTTAATGTCTGTGTCAGATCTGTTGCCAATTATTTATATCTACTGTGGCGTCCTCCAAAAGGTAAGACTATCAGTTCTAGTTAAAAATCTCTAATATATTCAGAATAATCCATCGAGTTCATTAAGTTATTTTACTCTTTCATTCGCTCAATCCGTATCTATTTCTGTTGATAAAATACTTGTCCACATTTTGGAATTTACAAATATTCGAACCCCTGGGGGGTCCCGGTATACTGCGAACAGGCCCACAGCAACCTCTTGCTTGTCGTAGAAAGCCGAATAAATGAGGCGACACGCTTACCGTGTGTTGCGACCCGTGATGGTGGAGGACGGAATCCTGGTAGTTGAAACACACCTCTTTGGCCCTTACTTCCCCTAGATGGGAGGTCGAATGAACCTTTTCCGATCATCTGACTGGTCTTGTTAACACTGTTCGAGTGTGTTATTGGTACTTTCTGGCGGAGATCCTCAGAATGCAGGTGTCGCCCATGCTGGCACTCCGTGGTGCCCGTGGGTATGGGAAAGGATGGTGGGTCACAGGGGAAAATATAAAAAGTGATACTGTTGTTTCCAAATAGTCAAGAGAAGGGGTCTCGTTAAAGAAGACGGTGGTCACTGGGTCATGAGTTAGCGCATCCTCTTTTGTTTACAAATTAGACAAAGCATGATAACGTGTGATCTTACACCAATCAATTTCGTGTTAAATCAAGTGAGAATTTGTCACGATAAAAGAAAGACAAGGAGTTTAACAACTTCTCTGATAGAATCGCGGACGGAATTCGTTTCCGAAATTATCACTCTTTTAATGTTGCATTCAATAACTCGGCACTCCTTTAAGGTGCATCGTTTGATGTCATCTGCTCAAAGGTGTGTCATTTTTCTTTTTTTAAGAGGAGTTTGAAGATATCAAAGGGGTAATCAGAATTCGTAAATCGAAGAAGAACAGACAACACAATGGCCAAAAGAAAAAGTATAAAAGGACAAACAACGATCTACAAAACATACAAATAAAACTAAAGATCGAGTAACACGAACCCCACTAAAACGGTCAATCAAGTCATGGTGGCGATCGTAAAACTTTCGAAGCGCTGACTTCAACTTACCCAAGAGGAACACATGGTTCAATAGCTTCCTTGTTAGCAGCAAGCCTCTGTCAGGAAAATCCTGATAGGAACCACAAGCTCTGGAATATCGTATCAACTCAGAGATATATATTCCATATGCAGGTGCTGCTGGAAAATTCACTATGGGGAAATTGAAATCATCTCTTTTGTCGTATAGTTTCGTTCTTAACCACCCCTCACTGTCAATTTCGAGGTGTAGGTCAAGGTATGAAGCAGACCTATATGTATTTGTGGTATCCTTTATTTCAAACTCAATGGGATAGATGCGGTCAACGAAATCACCAAAACTAAGATTAAATTTAGACATGCTCAGTGGTAATGGAAGATTCACAATTGTATTGCAATTTGATTCAAATAAGCCATAGTTACTCGTTTTAAAAGGAAACATATGTGTTTTTCTTACTTAAAATGTCGGTGGCATCTAGGGGGATGCGCCCACGACCCTCTGCCTCTTAATAGTTGACCCCAAGCTACACCCGTGAGAATCATAGTGATGATCAATAGTGAACTTTATTGTGAACACCAGTAGAACCATAGTGAATATCAATTGTGAACTTTATTGTGAACACCGGTAGAATTATAGTGAAGGTGTATTACCACTAAACATGAGTACCAGTCGAAAAGAACGTATGGGAAAGTAGTACGTAAACAGAAAATGGATTCCTACATTGTTGGATAAAAAATAAACCCTATTAGATACTGCAAAATACTGAATGTCAGCAGAAACCAACATATTTTAGGATAATCTTAAGCCCATATTTGATGTCCTTGTGGTTTTAAATAAAAAATTGATTGCATTGGAAAGAAACCACCTGAATTTGTGTTAAATCGAAAGTGAAAGTAGGATTTTTGACGGTAGACATCTTCAGGCTGTCAGTTTTTTCTTATATGCCATTAAATGTATGTTGATTTTCGGAGTTAAGCTTCCTCTTAGGTACCCCTTCCATGAGATATGAGTTTCACTTAGATTAAACTTAAGATGAATCCTGTATGAAAGCTCAATTTTTTTTTATTTAACATAGAAGGCTATGGAGAATTCTTTAGTGGTATTACACCTGAATATCAATAGTAAATATGAAGTTAACTTCCTGAGTTACACTACACACAATACATTCACCCCGATAACATAACATACAATAATCGTGACGTATCCGGTTCAAATTATCTTTTCTAGTCACCTGATTATATTTTATATTTCATAATTAGTTTATGCTATATTATTTGTCATACCATAATTATTAATAACATTACACACTTTCGTTAGTAATTCAGTATTAGGTAAATGTGGACAATCATTTGAGATTTTGTAACATCTAACGTATTCAATATGCAAATATATTAACTCATGTCTAGATTTCTTTAATTTGTTACTTGTATAAATACGGTTTGTTCGTAATACCAGTGGTGACTGTAGAACATGGATCACTGCGAAATTTGTTTAGAGGAAATCAATCTAAAAGATTTAAAAACCGCAATTGTTATGAATGAACATATGGAATGCAGGCATGTGTTTCATATGACATGTATGTTAAAATGGCTCCAAACATGTTATGATAATGGTTGGAGAAAAAGATGCCCGTTGTGCAGAACACAATGGGTCAATCTACCATATTAAACTATATTAATATTAGTTAAGAATAAGTGACTCAGATCTATCGTCACTATCGATTGCTCATTTTCGTTGCTCATTACAATTTTGCCTCTAATGATATACACATCTTATAGGTGACATTTATTTTGCCCAATGATAAGGGTATGTAATAGAACAGATTGCAGTCCATTGGATAATGACAAAACTGTTGAAGTTAAGGTTAAAGCACACTGATAAATGTGATGGGGTATACATTTTAAAATACTAGGCTGTGTAGCGCCATGTTAATTTCATTCAATCTGTTACGTCAACGCATATTATGTCACCACTCACCGGGAAACATGGGAAATAGAAATAGCATCTAGTTTTTCGGGGGTACGATAGTTATGCAGAACGAATCAAGTGCACACCTCGTGTTTATAGTTTCACGCTCCTTGCATGTAATTCTACTTGCTAAAATGTGTCGGGACTGGTCATCGGTGGCTCGTTGAAATGCAACATTTTCTGATTCTATCCATCATATCCTTTTCTTGTGAGAATATAAACATCCTTTTATTGACCCCCTTCCCACAACCAACTTTGTACACGATTTATTGTTCTTAGACTTGTTCTGGTCTTTTATAATTTTGCTGAAATAACAATCACTTTTACGTTTAGCAACAATTAATTGTTGTGAAGATGATGATAAAACCAGGTCAATTCCCACTGCACATCTTAAAGTGATATATTTTCAAGATTACAGTAAAAAATAATTTCTAGAAAATCGAAATTAAAGAAATTGAAAATACATGAATATTGAAATGAAGACAACAAGATAAAACAGCAATTACTATTTCAATTAATTGAGGTTCTACCTTTATCTCGCACAGGTTTCGCTGAACTTGATATCCTATTACTGTGTATGCTGTGTATGTTTCTTTCTTATTAGGAAGACGAACATTTCTGCATCGTCTCCATGGACTCTGTCATTTTCTGCATGTCTCCCATAACAATTCGATAGTATCAATGGATCCCTCGTTTTGAGCAGCGCGCCCTCTCTCTCTCTCTCTCTCTCTCTCTCTCTCTCTCTCTCTCTCTCTCTGCTGCAATCATTTGTACACTAGCTGATTTTCTTAATGATATTCCTTTTATTGGTAGACTTTTCAGTAAAGGGGTGCTATGACTAGCGGATTGTCTGCCTGGATATAGCTGTATTATAGTGGTATTTACAGGCGGTTCTGATTCTTCTTCAATATCCTCGCTGTAGTCAGTATGTATATCTGAATCAGGCTCTGTGGTAGAACCTTCTCTCGTGTTCTTGTTTCTACCATTTTCATTGTTTGAGGTCGTCTGAGTTTATTTCTATAGATTTTCTCCAATTCAGACAATCCCACCCCTGCACCACTAAAATGTTGTAACGGGCTAGACAGTTTTCTGTAGTATCTACTGGTCGGGGAGTAGTTCTCGCCAAGAAGCAATTCTCGCCAACTGTCTCATTTAGCGCGAGCGCTCGCGAATTTTCGTCTGATTTTTTTCACCATCATTAAAGGACGCCGTACCAATCCTTCGTACTAATTTTTATCGAATTTCATTGTGAAATATCGTTAAAATTGGGTAAAAACCCTACTGCACCGCACATTCTGTCATAACATCAACAGGGGGTCACGTGTGTTGGTACTCTTAAAATAGAAAAACACATGGAATGATCATCGGAAAATCTAGTGACACCATGTTTCCAATTTATCTCTACAAACTTTAAGATCTTTCTAAAAAGTGTCACACTTTGCCTCATTACTCATCCCTACAATCCAAAATACTCATGGTTGCAGAATAAAAATAGATTCCATGTGAATGCAAATGGCCACCTTTGCATGCACTGTTTACGTCATCAATTACCTTGACCGCTAATTTATACATGGATCCTATATTATCTAGAAAAGCTGGAATTATTACTTTTCATCAATAAAATGAAAATTATCAGGTAAACCACTGTTGAACAGGATGTATTTTACAGAATGGGGGTGGGGGGTGGGGGGGGGGGGTGGGGGGGTGGGGGAGGGGAGGGGTGGGGGAGGGGGGGGGGGCAGGGAATGCATGACAGCCTTTAAAACAGCGATGGCTAATTATTAGAGTTTTCTACAAACTAACACAAAAACTGGTAAACTTTTTAAGAAAGGGTTTTAATTTTCTAAAATGTAGTTTTTCTTTCCTTTTGATGCTTTAGTTTCACAAAAAACAATATTTCTGAAAGTTGGCGAGAATTGCTTCTAGTGCAGCCATTTTCTGCTATAAAACGCAACATCGTAATAATGGATCCCCGATCAGCGTGCGCTCTCCTTTATGAACATTGATTTCGTAGGTAAATCGTTATGATTCATGCAAAATAATAATGGGGTGAAACAACGTTTTCTCGACTGCTTCTTAAAAATATTGGATATAAAACGTAAAAAATGGTGAGAACTACACGCCGACCAGTATACTACTACCGGGTAATTTTCCACCACCGATGTTCAAGTACACCGAAAACTATTCTAGATTTGACACGCAAATTTAGGAAATTAGCCTGAAACTTGAAACCAAAGTCTCAAAAAATTCTTATTAGTGGGGTTAATACCACAGAACCAGATAACAATAATTCAATATAACGAAGGTAAATTCTTGTGGGATATTATCAAACTATATTAGTATAGGCCACGGGCTATAAAACACGGGCTATATAAGACATAGACAAATTCCGTGTATGTTTTCTTGCCAATTTGTGAAAATTTACACTTGCCGAAATATGGTAAAATATTGACTGCACTTTCTATCTCAAGCTATATACGGAGAGGCATATTGAATGGATTATAATAGCATCTCACTTCATGAATTTAATTTTTGTCTATTTCAGCTGGTAGCCAAGGAGTATAGCTCAAGATGTCAATTGGAAATAATGACATTGACAGCAATTTACATAGAGAACTAATGTTAATAACTGGCAAAGATAAAGATATGTCAATCAGAAATTTATTGAAATCGGAATTAGAATTTGGAAAAACAAACCATATATTTATTTGTTATCATTCAGACACTTCAAGAACATTTGCTAAAACTATACAGTCAAGCTTAAAGGCTGCATTTGGCAATAGTCTTGTTATATGCAATCATGAAGATGATTTTATACCCGGATGTTTGATTATTCAGAATATTACAACAACAATTCGGGAGTCAATTAAAGTGATCCTTATATTGTCAGAAGCTTTCATAAAAATTTCATGGTGTAGCATTGAAGCGCAATACACTCTTAGCCTTAAACTAGACATGAAAGAATCCAAGACTATAATTCCGCTTTACACAGATAAGTACAGTTTGATTAATAAGCCTACTTTCTTGAAACCTTTTTCTGCAATAGACTGCACTGTATCACCCGGTATATGGTACCCCATGCTGATAGAAGGACTGAATGCAGAAATAAAGCACTGGAAACAGCTTACAGAACCACCGTCTCTTGCTATTGACAAAGCATACCACTTTGTTACTTCATAGACAGTGAAAGCAATTCTAAATGTGATATGATATGTCAAGTACTGAAAGAACTTGAAAAGGATGGCTTTAAAGGAAATATTCTTTCAATGGAACACCTTTCTACTCTGGAATCATTCCAAGTGGTAGAACAAATAGTTCTTGCTTTAGAAAAAACTTCAAAAATACTGATTTTTTCACACGAGAACCTAACAAAAAACCTATTTTATCTAGCTCTAATAAAGTTGGTAAGAATGTTTATTGAAGATAAAAGAATTACGACCACATATATAATACCAGTGAAGCTTGATGGTGCGTCATTTCCAGTTCTTGGGGATACGATATCTTATTTAGATGTAGGAATAACGGATGGATACCTTGGAAAGCTGAAGGATGCCATAGCAAGGACAGGTATGAGAAGAAATGAACATGTTAATCACATTTCACATTTAAGATGAAACTAATCATAACATTAAAAACTGCATGGGATATATAACATACATTTCAAAACACAAATAGTAAGTTTTAAAAAGTAACTACATGGTTTACTATTTAACACTGGTGTATATGTTGTGGTCTCTCTATCCCGGCTGTGATTCATTGTCATCTTAGAAATCTTTCACAGGTATCACAAACCAAGAGTTTTACCATTCATCGCCATCCTATATTTCTTATCAAATCTAGCTTCTCATCTCCGATTAATAAGATTGAGCTTTAAAACATACAACATATTGATTGTTGCTCTTCGCTTGAATCAAAACAAAACAATATTGCTCTATTTTCAATACTTACTTATCCTCTTCATCATAAGGCATCAACACAATTGTTGACGTTTCAGTAACTTAATCGTTTTAACAGAGTGGGGTTGTTAGCCTTACGACCAACCTACATACTGTTGGACAGGGTTTTCTTTCTGGGTTGTCCTTCCCATAAATGATTGAATTTACCCTGCTCTGCTCACAAGTTTCATCTACCTGGAGTTTTTTCTTTCATGGTTATCTCCCTTAGCCTTTTACTTTCACAAGTTATCCACAAGGCAGTGGAGCTATTTAACCCATAGGTGGTATATATTTCGTACTTATGTGTTCTCATGCAGAAAAAGAAACCCGTCATATCAAATACGGCCCGCTTCTTTTGTTTCAAGTGTACTGTATCTTATACAAACAAACAAACAAACAGAACAAAACAGATAGTTTTATTGATAATCATATCATCTTTGCGGGCAGTATAAATCAACACAAAATTTCATACAATGATTGGCAATGATGTGAATGATTAGAAATATCAATAAAATAAAATAAACAATAATAAACATTATGGATATTAAGCACAGTTACCCCAAATTATCTGTTGAAGAGGCATGGCTAACAATGAATATATGTATAACCATGATCCTCTATATTAACATCGACAGAAATAAAACAGAATTAAATTGACATTTTAGGGGGGCTAGGGTTATGGTGGTGTTTAATGCCACTAGCGGAATTCGTTATCATCACAATATAGAATTTCTTTTCATCAATCTTAAAGCGACAAGTCAATGTATATCACCATTATAACTATGAGTTTGATTTCCGTCGTAGGCACATGTTGATACGTTTTGAGGCTCGGAGGCAGTTTTCGTCGGGAACTCCGGTTTTCGTTGTAAATAAAACAGATCCCCATAAAGCACACAATACTATTATTAGTTACGTTGAATACCCATAGGCCATACCACATATAGACAGATTATCATTCGTTTAATATTGAGAATATCGAGTGCAATATATTGTATATGATAGTGACGTTTTACTGGTCATACGTGAATTCATTGGGACATTAAACTGTAGAACGATAAAATTATATGTCACTATTTTTCAGGAGAATGTAGATTTTGTTTTCCTGACGAGGCTGTTATATCTTTTGAAAATGGCATATTTCGAGTTGCAGATTTTGAATGTCCGAGAACAGAGGGAGATACTAAGGATCATCGAATATTAGATATGTGTTTCATTAGGAGGGATACAAGACCACATTTAATAATAATAGATGCAGATAACATGAAAGTCAAGTTATTATCTGTTTTGGGAAATGAATGTATCGATGGATATACATTTTCACGTCGTCCAAATCGATTATCTAAAATAAACAAAGACAGTTTTGCATTAATGTATGAAAACAAACTGGATATTGCTATCTTTGATATCGATAATAAAGCCATAAGATTGAGAAATACATTGAAAATTGACAGCAGCGTGAAGAGAATTAGAAGCTTAGTTGCATTTTCAGACACACAATTTCTGATAACCAACGGTTCACATTGCTTCAGCTTTATTAAGGATAGGGTAATTGAGACGCCCACTGATAAATCAACAGCGATGTCGCTTGCAAGACGATTAACTAAATCCAATAGCAAGCATATTTTTATTGCGGATGAAAATGATCGTCGATTAATATGGCTTGATATACATGGAAATACGTTATTTGAACAGGATAAGTGGAATCGTAATCTTTACAATGTTCGAGGTATCGCTTCAGGGAACAGTAAAATATATGCAGCTGTAAATAATGCCGTGGTAGTTTTCAAATATGCATGTAAGAGTCGGTCGTCTTCTGAAGGTCACGACACACCATCTTCAATCCAGTCCTCTCTAGGTCACGATACACCATCGTCAAGTCCGTCTCCTACTGTAGGTCACGACACACCATCGTCAAGCCAGTCCTCTTTTGTAGATCAAAACACGCCATCGTCAACCCAGTATTCTTCTGTAGGCCACGACAAACAATATTCAATAGATGACGAAGCTATCCGATTAATTAAATTCCAACGACCGATTGATCACAACAGAGCAATATGTTTAGATGATTCAGAACAATATCTTGCTTTGAGTCAGGTTATAAATGGGAAAGATAGAATACGAATATTTAAACTCCACTCTAACACAATTCTATGAAGTCATAATACTCAACTATATTGTTCAAAATTATTTTTACAATATTCCGCGAGGGAACATCTGGGCATGTAAACGGGACATACATTCTCCGCTGCAGGGTACGACAACCTTCACAGAATATTGTACTGGATGAAATTCATTGTTTTATTATCGAGGAGAACGTGTGAAAATACGATTCCATCGTAAGATAAAAGAACGGCACATTCTTTACTGCCAATACGGTTTTAACAGCATGCTAGTGGAGTGATATTTTCTATATCAGGTGATATAGCGCTCCTCTAATGGTACTTGATTAGTGAACCTTGTGTACTTACATTACATAATATTCATCATTGTTTACTTGTTATTGGTCAAAGTATATATATCTTCACTTGTCACTCCTTCCTTAAATACCAGATATGAAAGTGTAAAATAAAATGATAAAACAATATAAATACCCTCAGAACAGTTCAAAATGTCAACCAGAAAATTGTTGTAATATAGGCATAATCGATATCCATAGCACACATATACATGACCGCTGATTCTCTGAAATGGCATATAGATGAATGTTCAATGACTTGTGACTTGGTAACTGTTGCGGAATATCTGTGTGACAAATGACATGGATATGTTCCGTTTTTAGTAATCACAATCTGTCATTTCATCATTCATGACTTATCACCGAGTTTGTAGCGATAGTAACACAACAGGTGTCGCTAGTGGAGCATTCCTATTTTTATTATTTATGGGGCTCGTGTTTTTAAGTCTTTTCTTGGCTGTGTAGTGCATTACAGATCCTCATTTGCCCTTTTCTCGCTTGGTCATTGCATTGTCTGTCCTTCGATCCACGGCTTCTGATTTACCCTATTGGTATCATCAAACTATTCTTAAGATATACTTTTGTTTTTAATAGAAATCCATTTTGAAGGTAAGACTAAACTATGTTTCTAGGAATGGCAGGAATGATGGTGCATACAAATAGTTTGATTAAAAGATATGAAGATCAAAATCACATCTGTTGAAGTCATTCGCAATCCGGTTCCGAAGAAAAAAACAAATCAAAAGATTTGCCAGGAAAAAGTAATGCAAACCTCTCAAACCGAGTCGGCGAGTCACTTAGTAATATTTCTTCTCGTCTTGAGGTTTCTATAGAGTTACTCTACTTGATGATGTAATGAGATTGTCGATGATAAGTCTTTTATCTATTGGCATCAAGTCCGTGTGGGTCAGTCAACCAAAGAAAAGGACAGATTACTACAAGCGTATTTGATAACGCGACCAATTTGTATCATTTTACCGCTATACAAAGCCATCATTTTCATAGCTTACAATTATATTTCAATCACATCAGATATAGACATTAAAATTCATATCCAATCCATGCTCATATCACTACAAATTAAAGAAATTGTGAATAGACCAGTTTTTGAAAAGTCTGGATAGAGTTTTAAAATTCTGAACATTGTCTGAAAAGCCTGGACAGAGTCTGAACTGTCTTAGCATTGTCTGAAAAGTCTGGTCACATTCTGAATTTTCTTGATATGTCTGAAGTTGGTTGGACACATTCTGAACTGTCTGAACATGTATAATCTTGCCTGAACTTGTCTGGACACATTGTGAACTATCTCAACAATCGGGATTTTTCTCGAATATACTGAACTGCTTCATTCTAGTCTGAACTAACATTATATAAAAACACCTTCCAATGGAAGATAACTCTGACAAAATTATATATAAGAAAAGGGAGATAATTTGTATTCATTACACAAATAGGTATTTGGAATTTCTGAATAAGAAAATAAAGCTATGAATAAATTAATGAGGTTTTTTATTCAGCAGATTAACAATAATATTCATAAATATTACAAATATATGACATTGTTTCATATCATAGAAAATAGACAATGTTAAGAATGTTCAAACTTTTCAGGAAATGTTCAGAATGTTCAGAATTTTCAGACAATGTTAGGAATGTTCAGACTCTGTTCAGACTTTTTCAGAATTTCTAGCACAAAAACTGGTCTACTCAGAATTTCTTGACTTGTGTAATATATAATAGTACACCTCTCTGGTTGGATTAACAAATTACATATACACAATGCAAAATAATCAATAATATATGTGTCAATTCAACAATGTACTAGAAGGGAGTACATATGTATCGTACATTGACTGTGCACACCAGTAGAACCATAGTGAACTTGATTGTTAACACCAGTAGAACCATAGTGAACATCAATACTAAGCTTGATTGTGAGCACCAGTAGAACCATAACGAATATCTATACTAAACCTGATTGTGAACGCCAGTAGAACCATAGTGAACATCAATAGTAAACTTGATTGTGAACACCAGTAGAACCATAGTGAACATCAATAGTAAACTTGATTGTGAATACCAGTAGAACCATAGTGAACATCAGTAGTAAACCTGATTGTGAATACCAGTAGAACCATAGTGAAAATTTATAGTGAACTTGATTGTCAACAGCAGTAGAACCATAATGAACATCAATAATGAACTTGATTGTGAGAACTACTAGAACCATAGTGAACATCAATAGTTACCTTGATTGTGAACACCAGTAGAACCATAGTGAACATCAATAATGAATTTGATTACGAACACCAGTAGAACCATAGTGACCATCAATAGTTACCTTGATTGTGAACACCAGTAGAACCATAGTGAACTTGATTTTGAACACCAGTATAACCATAGTGAACATATATAGTGAACTTGATTTTGAACACCAGTAGAACCATAGTGAACTTGAATTTGAACACCAGTAGAACCATAGTGAACATAAATAGGGAACTTGATTTTGAACACCAGTAGGAAAAGTGAAGTAACTGTCATTGTGGCCTCGGTAAAAAATCAACAAGTGTAAAAATAATGCTCTAAAAATATAATTTGAATTGTTCTGATAACATCTTTATGATTTAATAAGTATACAACAACCATGGAAGTTGTCACTTACTAGTAATGCAATGATTCCTGTTAAAAAGATCGGAATTGGCACCGGCGATACCCGTAATTGATGCATATTCTTAGTGTTTCAAAGTTTACTTCCCACTGATTTTTTATCCTGTCAAAAGGATCAAAACAATTAAAATTGACATCGCTGTTCAGTCCTGGATCAAGTAAAGTCCAGAAGAAAGGAGATATTTATTCAGATCCCCAGAATGATAATCTACCAGAGTCAACTTATTCAAGTATTTCAGCTAAGCCAAATAAACAGTTAATTTTCAAAACAAAGGGAGCGGTTATAAAGTAATCGATTACTTTGTCTGTATAATTCCACCTGTCTACACTTAAGGTAAATAGTTTTATGAATACAACCCCTTTTAAACGAACCAGAAAAAAACCGATTGACTAAGATATTAAAAATATAAGTGCAACATTAATTATTGGAAATATTAACTAAAATACTGTTTTTGAAGATTGTTGTGTTTGAGATTAGCTCCTATTTTATGAGAACATTAGCTATCAACTTGTTTTACGGTGATTTTTAATGTCTGTGTCAGATCTGTTGCCAATTATTTAAATCTACTGTAGCGTCCTCCAAAAGGTAAGACTATCTTTTCTAGTTAAAAATCTTTAATATATTCAGAATAATCCATCGAGTTCATTAAGTTAATTTACTCTTTCATTCGCCCGGTATACTACGAATAGGCCCACAGCATCCTCTTGCTTGTCGTAGAAAGCCGAATAAATGAGGCGACACGCTTACCGTGTGTTGCGACCCGTGATGGTGGAGGACGGGATCCTGGTAGTTGAAACACAACTCTTTGGCCCTTACTTCACCTAGACGGGAGGTCGAATGGACCTGTTCCGATCATCTGACTGGACTTGTTAACACTGTTCGAGTGTGTTATTGGTACTTTCTGGCGGAGATCCTCAGAATGCAGGTGTCGCCCATGCTGACACTCCGTGGTGCCCGTGGGTATGGGAAAGGATGGTGGGTCACAGGGGAAAATATAAAAAGTGACACTGTTGTTTCCAAATAGTCAAGAGAAGGGGTCTGAGAAGACGGTGGTCACTGGGTCATGAGTTAGCGCATCCTCTTTTGTTTGCAAATTAGACAAAGCATGATAACGTGTGATCTTACACCAATCAATTTCGTGCTAAATCAAGTGAGAATTTGTCAAGATAAAAGAAAGACAAGGAGTTTAACAACTTCTCTGATAGAATCGCGACGGAATTCGTTTCCGAAATTATCACTTTTTTTAATGTTGCATTCAATAACTCGGCACTCCTTTAAGGTGCATCGTTTGATGTCATCTGCTCAAAGGTGTGTCATTTTTCTTTTCTTAAGGGGAGTTTGAAGATATCAAAGGGGTAATCAGAATTCGTAAATCGAAGAAGAACAGACAATACAATGGCCAAAAGAAAAAGTACAAAAGTACAAACAACGATCTACAAAACATATAAATACAACTAAAGATCGAGTAACACGAACCCCACTATAACGGTCAACCAAGACATGGTGGCGATCGCAAAACTTTCGAAGCGATGACTTCAACTTACCCAAGAGGAACACATGGTTCAGTAGCTTCCTTGTTAGCAGCAAACCTCTGTCAGGAAAATCCTGATAGGAACCACAAGCTCTGGAATATCGTAACAACTCAGAGATATATATTCCATATGCAGGTGCTGCTGGAAAGTTCACTATGGGGAAATTAAAATCATCTCTTTTGTCGTATTGTTTCGTTCTTAACCGCCCCTCACTGTCAATTTCGAGGTGTAGGTCAAGGTATGAAGCAGACCTATATGTATCTGTGGTATCCTTTATTTCAAGCTCAATGGGATAGATGCGGTCAACGAAATCACCAAAGCTAATATTAAATTTCGATATGCTCAGTGGTAATGGAAGATTCAAAATTGTATTGCAATTTGATTCAAATAAGCCATATGTACTCGTTTTAAAAGGAACCATATGTGTTTTCCTTACTTAAAATGTCGGTGGCATCTGGGGGATGCGCCTACGACCCTCTGCCTCTTAATAGTTGACCCCAAGCTACGCCCGTGAGAATCATAGTGATCATCAATAGTGAACTTTATTGTGAACACCAGTAGAACCATAGTGAATATCAATTGTGAACTTTATTGTGAACACCAGTAGAATCATAGTGAATATCAATAGTAAATATGAAGTTAACTTCCTGAGTTACGCTACACACAATACATTCACCCCGATAACATAACATAAAATAATCGTGACATATCCGGTTCAAATTCTCTTTTCTAGTCACCTGATTATATTTTATATTTGATAATTAGTTTATGCTATATCAAGAGAGACAATCATACAATAATGTATGAGCATTTCTGGTATTTAATGTCTTTATATATAAGATTGGGTTGCATTTGTCATACCATAATTGTTAATAACATTACACACTTTCGTTAGTGAATCAGTATTAGGTAAATGTGGACAATCATTTGAGATTTTGTAATATCTAACGTATTCAATATGCAAATATATTAACTCATGTCTAGATTTCTTTAATTTGTTACTTGTATAAATACGGTTTGTTCGTAATACCAGTGGTGACTGTAGAACATGGATCACTGCGAAATTTGTCTCCAGGAAATAAATCTGAAAGATTTAAAAACCGAAATTGTTATGAATGAATTTATGGAATGCAGGCATGTGTTTCATATGACATGTATGTTAAAATGGCTCCAAACATGTTATGATAATGGTCGGAGAAAAAGATGCCCGTTGTGCAGAACACAATGGGTCAATCTACCATATTAAACTATATTGACCTTATGCTCCCTCTTATTAATACTACGTAATAATTACTGATTCAGTTCTATCGTTACTATTATTGTCATGTCCATAGTTTTCGTTGCTCATTACACTTTTGCCTCTAATGATATACACATCTTATAGGTGACATTTAGTTTGCCTAATGATAAGGGTATGTAATAGAACAGGTTGCAGTTCATTGGATAATGACATAACTGTTCAAGTTAAGGTTAAAGCACACTGATAAATTTGATGGGTATGCACTTTAAAATACTAGGCTGTGTAGCGCCATGTTAATTTCATTCAATCTGTTACGTCAACGCATATTCTGTCACCACTCACCGGGAAACATGGGAAATAGAAACAGCATCTAGTTTTTCGGGGGTACGATAGTTATGCAGAACGAATCAAGTGCACACCTCGTGTTTATAGTGTCACGCTCCTTGCATGTAATTCTACTTGTCGGGACTGGTCATCAGTGGCTCGTTGAAATGCAACATTGTCTGATTCTATCCATCATATCCTTTTCTTGTGAGAATATAAACATCCTTTTATTGACCTCCTTCCCACAACCAACTGTGTACATGATTTATTGTTCTTAGACTTGTTCTGGTCATTAATTTTGCTGAAATAACAATCACTTTTACTTTTAGCAACAATTAATTGTTGTGAAGATGATGATAAAACCAGGTCAATTCCCATTGCACATCTTAAAGTGATATATTTTCAAGATGACAGTAACAAATAATTTCTAGAAAATCGAAATTAAAGAAATTGAAAATATTGAAATGAAGACAACAAAATAAAACTGCAATTGATATTTCAATTAATTGAGGTTCTACTTTTATCTCGCACAGGTTTCGCTGAACTTGACATCCTATTACTGTGTATGCTGTGTATGTCTCTTACTACGGTGGCGGACATTTTCTGCATCGTCTCCATGGTCTCTGTCATTTTCTGCATGCCTCCCATAAACAATTTAACCAAACCATTTGATCCCTCGTTTCGAGCGGATCTTCTTCTTCTCTCTCTCTCTCTCTCTCTCTCTCTCTCTCTCTCTCTCTCTCTCTCTCTCTCTCTCTCTCCAATTGCAATAGTTGCTTCAAACATTTGAACACTATCTGATTTACTTAATGGCTTTCATTTCATCGGTAGACTTTTCAGTGATATGTCTAGCGGATTGCCTGCCTGTATGTTACTGTATTATAGTGGTATTTGCAGGCGGTTCTGGATCTACTTCAATATCATCGCTGTAGTCAGTATGTATATCTGAATCAGGCTCTGTGGTAGAACCTTTCTCGCTGTAGTAAGTATGTATATCTGAATCAGGTTCTGTGGTAGAACCTTCTCTCGTTTTCTTGTTTCTACCATTTTCATTGTTCGAGGTCGTCTGTGTTTATATCTATAGATTTACTCCCATTCAGACAATCCCACCGGTGCACCACCAAAACGTTGTAACTGTAACAGACTAGGCGGTTTTCTGTAGTATCTATACTACTATAGAGAATTTGCCACCACCGATGTTCAAGTACACCGGAAACTACTCTAGATATTGAGGAAGAATCCAAACTTGTGACTGCAGCCCAGTTTGACGAAGACACAAAGCAGCCGTCCTACCTCTTCTACCATATGACAAGTCTGACGATGTCTGATACAACACCATCAACAACATAGAATACATCAACATGCCAACATGGGACACCACAACATTCACAGCCTACGCACTGCACGGTGACAAAGACCACCAACTGTGGAATCAATTCTACAACTCTACAACGAGGGATCCTACACTACAATCTACACAGAAGAATGACATAACAAGCCATATGAAGGCATAACCTAAAAATAATAAAACATCTTTCCCCTATGCGAACATGTCAGGAGTTCGAAGCAGCCAACGCAATAAGCAGGGGCGCATTTCTTTTAGGTGAATCTGGAACATGTTTCACTTCATTGTTCCAGAAAGCAAAATCACGATTTGTTGCTTTAAAAAACGGTATGTTTCAAAATTATGTTTCAGGAAATCAGAAACATGTTCCCACCAAGTGAATAACACAACGTTTCATGAAACATTAAAAGATAGCCTCCAAAAAGCACGTTGCAGCTGCATATACATTATTAGAATAACAGAACATGTACTCTGCAAGATTAGTTTGCCATGCTGATAGCTCATCAACCTTTCAGACTAAACTGTGCGATATGATTCTGCATGACACCATTGATATTCAAAAACGTGAAGATGCAAATAGATGTAGCAGCTATGTAGAATTGGTAGTCCCTAACTACAACTTCAATGAGTTTCGCCAACATTTTAGAATTACCAGGGCAATATTTGAGACCATTTAATGTTACATGAATGTTATCATGCTGGTAGACCTAACATTAGCTTAGAGAAAAAACTGCTTATCACCCTTTGGTACTTGGGCAACCAGGAATCTATCCGTGGAATAGCTGATAGGTTTAATGTTACAAATTCTAGTGTTAACAAAGCTACGCGCGAGTTATGTTCATACATAGTACAAAACTTGATGGGCAAATTTATTCAATGGCCTACTGTGTCCAATGAAAATTTGTGATCTACTAGAGTTGGTTTTGAAAGTGGACTTCCACTTCAAGGCTGTATAGGCTGCATTGACTCTACACATATACCTATTAAAGCACCACGTCAGCTAGAAAATGCATATGTTAATAGGAAAGGATTCCATTCAGTTGTGTTGCAGGGTATTTGAAATCATCAGAGAAAGTTTACAGATGTATTATGTGGTTGTGCTTGCAGCACGCATGATGCAACGGTTATGAGAAGCTCCCCGATTTATGCAGAAATATGCCATAATAAACCAATATATTTCCCAGATGAAATATACATTATAGGTGACCAAGCATATCCACAAGAGTCTTTTTTTTTACTTTTATTTTTTTAGACATTTTCAAAATATATACATAACAAACACAGACATTACACAACAGCACAGACAAAGACATTATTTGTACATACATTTTCAATACAAATATATGAAATGTTGTGTCCCCTTGTCTCCATGCAATAAACCAAATACATAGTTTATTTAAGGATATATGTCATCAGATTTTGATTTACCCCCTATATATAATTATATATACATGAGTTTTTGATATAAGTTTCTTATATATAAATTATTTTCTTGCATGTTGACAAAAGTTGACCACTATAAATTAAGTTCATGTATGTAACACCATTTATTATCATGTTTGTACATTTTATTTTCAACAAACGCATTAATCTTTTCGATTTTCTCTTTTTGTTTAACTTTAATTTTGAAAATGTTAAGGACTGGTTTTGTGTCAGTCCATTTACAACAGTGAATATAATTTCTTGCCACAAGGAATAAAAATGGTTTAGCAAAAGGCAGCTAATAGAACAAACATTTGGCATTCTAAAAGGGAGATTCCGAAAACTCAAAATGATGGATGTTGAGATTATTTCCGATATTAATATCCTTGTATGTGCAGCTTGTACCTTACACAATATTTGTTCTGAACATGAAGATGAAATTGAACAGTTTCTAGAATATGATGATGAAACTGATGTTGGGGAATATAACTCTAAACATGCTGGTACGTCATCTGGTATAAATGCAAGGAACCGCATCATGAGACTAATAAATAACTAATGCAAAGGTTTAATCTCGTTTGCTTTTGTTCACCATTAACTTTTGAATGACAAAATCAAAATGTAATTGCTCCAAATGCTACAAATAAATCTACAATTTAGTCTAAAGACTCCTTCACTCACAATACTAACAGGAACATAACAAGTAACTGGGTAATAGAAATGGAACTTGAACATTATCATATGAAAAACTAACAGTTAAAATATCATAATATTGAATAACATTTCATAACTAGATAAGTAGACCTCTCTGGCCCTTAATGGAAAAAAGAGTGAACAATATCAACAAATATTGCAAACAGTTCTAATATAAACATCTGATCATGAATCTCATTTAAATTCTTAAGTCACCATTTTTCATACATTTTTCAAAAATATTAATGAAACGATTGGTTGCTGCCATTTGTTCATCATGCATCTCTTTAATTCTGTCCATTCTTTCATTCTCCTTTTTATTTAATTCTTGGCTGAAATCATTTAGTGCTTTGAATACTTTGTCTTCAGTTTTGATTTTGTTCGCATTTTTATTCTCTTTTCTCTCAGGTGATTCATGATTTTTCTTTGATTTGTTTTCTTCTATAATTATGCCTTTCAGATTTAAACATGTTGCCAAAGCAGAAATGGCAGGACTATTGCCAAATATATCATCCAGCTCTTGGTAGCATGAACATGTCTTTGGATTATTTCCTGTTTGTTTATTATGTATTTTTGTGCTTTTATACTTTGATTTCTTATGAATTAATTTCCTCTCACATTTTACCCCATCAATATCAAATCCTTTCCCTTTTAGGGTCTGGGAAATTTTCCCCCAAATTGCCTTTTTTTTCATTTTGGGATCATTGAAATTCTTCAGATATTTCTTGTACTCATCCAATAATAACAAATGGATGTCCTGTTCCATTTACCCTCATCAGCACCTGAAAATATAAAGAAATAATTTAATATCTTGTGAATACAGCATTCTGATTGGCTAAACAGCCTGGAGTTAGAGTGTACTCCGTATAACCTGGGTTGGTATTGTGATGTGCAAAACAATTCATTCGCCAACGTAAAATTAGAGAAACCTTTAATTTGCGATGAAAATCATCTCTCCATTACTTATAGTTAATATGTCATGAGTATATTGCATGATACTAAATGAAAGTAGAAAAACTATGAGCATAACTCACAAATGAATACCCCAGACCTCCCCCTGAAAGAGCTAAGTCCAAATTTTGCTGCGGGAAACCCCAAAAATAAATTTGATCAAGATATAAAGTATATAAGTTTCATTAAATTCTGCTCAGTTGTTTGAGAAGAGTTGCAGATAAACTAAGTGTACCTCTTGTTATACTAAAATGGTTAAGTATACGTTTTGCTATGGGAAACCCATATAAACAACGATCAAAATATAAGATAGAAGGTCACAATTGAATCATGTGATTAAGATTGTGTTAATTCCGAATTTTATTTAACATGCCGAAAAATTTTATACGGTTTGTGAAAAAAAAACTGTAATAAATACATGTGTATATTTTGCTTCATAAGAAAATGCAGAGATATCTTGCACAGACAAGTAGAGCTTAACAATTGAGTGATATAATAAAACACTAAATTTAAATGATGCATTGCCTCGTCAATTGACACCATCAGATATATACATTGTTTACATGTATATACCTACTTACATGTAACGGTACATCATATACAAATGTACGATGTACATTTAGTCTTTAAAAAGTGAAGACTCTGGAACCGAACATTTGATTAAACAAAAATTCTACATGATCTGTATTTTACAGTAATCCTTTTCTTTAACTATTGTCACAGGGGCTCGCAGTTATATTTTCACATCATTAGGTATGTGTTAAAAAGAATAAGGGAGGACATTTTTGGGGACCAAATGTGAAAGTAGAGTTTCGGCACCTTTTTCGCTTCGAACACGGTTTAGTCTTTGGTCTTCCCATAAAATTAATGCAAATATTGATGTTGTTTGCTGATTGACTGGTTTACAGTGGAATAACACTCGTTTTTAAATTCCAAGCGGTCCTGACATCTTCTTATCATATTCAATTCCAGTTTCTACGGACTTAATAATAAGGTGAGTTTTCATCGATAGAAATAAAAAAATCTAAATATAATTAAAAAAAGTAGGATAAAAAGGCAACTTAAATCTCTTGAATTGTAATATATTTTTTCCTTGTCTCAATCAATCTGGAAATATAGGAAGACAACATTTTAAGAATATCTTTTGACAATATTGAGTAAATAATTTCCCGCATACACCGGAATTGAATATTATAAGAAGTTGTCCAGACCGCTTGGAATTTAAAAACGAGTGTTATTTCACTGTAAACCAGTCAATCAGCAAAAAAAAAACAAAGATATTTGCATTAATTGTATGGGAAGAAGAAAGACTAAATCGTTTTTGAAGAGAAAAAAGGGTGCCGAAACTCTACTTTCACTTTTTGCCCACCAGCAAAAGTGTCATCCCTTCTTCCTTTTAACACATACCTGGTGATGTGAAAATATAACTGCGAGTCCCTGTGACTATTGTCTGGAAATCAGTGCCGGTCATGAACTTCAACTGTGCAAATAAAATTAGTCAACTACATTCCGAAATACCTATAAATATTTTACCTTTTGGTAAAATAAAAATACATTTACCTGACACATTATTATTATTATCGGCACATTGGTGCTTGTAAAAATCGTCCAGCAAAATGTATTCCTGTCCATAGACTCAACATTGTAGCACAACATCCGTAAAAGCCGCCATTTCTATCAAAACAAACTAATTTTCGGACCGGTTTCGGTTCATGTTTCGATTTGAAACATGGGTCACCTATGTTTCGCATGTTTCAAAAACCCGTTTCTGTTTTAGATGGAAAAAGCAACAAAACAATTATGTGATTCAGAATCATGTTCCAGATTCACCTAAAGGAAATGTGCCCCAGGATACAGGTACACCGGTCCAACTTAAGTTAATAAATACGTGTTGCTTGATCTTTGGTTTTCCGTGTGGGTTTTTTGTGCATTGTTTGTCCATTTTGAATGAGTGAGATTTTCTTTTTCCAATTGTGATGTCTGTCCTTCAATTTACGGCTTCTGATTACCACTCTAATATTTTCAAACTTTTCTTCATTGGTCACATTCTATTTATACTATTAGAAGCAAATAAAAACAACATAATTGATAGAAGCAACTATGGAAATAATAAGCAAAACACATCAAGACAAAAACACGCAAATATAATCTAAAATGTGTAACCCAAAAATGAAGAGGTTCACTTTAAAGGTAACAGACAACACATAGTTTGATAAGAAACAATCTTCAACACCTGAAACAAACCCATTGTTTTATTTTTATTACACAAAGCAAACATGGTTCTGTCTGTCAACTACAAAGGAGTGAGTATGATAAGGGTAGATTTTGTCCCAATCTCAGAAACTTTTTATATAGATATACTATTAAACACAATCATTGAAAGGTAAGATTTTTTTTTTTTTTTGATGATTTCACTTTGTCCTTATATTTAATTGTTGCTTAGCAACGTAAATGGAGGAGGGTCCAATTAATCATTGGAAATTCAAAGATGGTGGTTTTATTTTACATATCTTGCATAGTCTTTTCGACAAAATGTTATATTCTGTGTATGTACACTCTAAAAATAATATTCCAATTCTCTATGGTAGCATATAGTATTTTTGTGTAGTTTTGTCACCCTAGCAACGGTTTTGTAAACATTAAATTAGCCTATATTATTGCAATTAATGGTTGAATTTTGACATCTACGATCTTTTGACTTGATATTTGATTAAGCGGTACATTTGTGTCAAGCTATACACACTACAAATGTCATTTCATATTTCAAGAATACATTTTGATATTTTTATTCATAGTTATGCCCCGTCCATAGCAACAGGTTTCCCTATGCACAGTATTTTCCTGTAGATCTCATGGACCTTTTATTTAATCAAGAAAACAATTTCTACAACAGCACCTTAGCAGATCTAGAGACATCTTATAATTTACTAACCAGTATATATTATAATAATGTTCCTAGTAACCAAATATTATCCCTAGCAACCGCAGAAGCTCGTCAATGCTGAGCTCGGTAAATTGCTTTTTTAAATCTTTTTATAACCGAATGTTGATCTTTTTATTTTTTAAATAATGAGAGGAAATTATTCTCAGTAATTAGAATGTCAAAGCAACCAAGTCAACTGCATAACATGGTAAAGCAGCGCTACAGCGCAGGAGAGGATATAATCCATGTTGAATAATTAAGAAATAAATCATGGAAGCCAGAATGTGTTGGGAGTTTTAACATGGATTGGCGGATATTATACGTTATTAGTCTCGAGATGTTATATATCCCATTTTAAAGGGCAGTGGTTTTGTTAAAAGGTTCGACCTTTTAACAAAACCACTGGCCTTTAAAACGGGATATATAACATCTAGAGACTGAAAACATTTTTATCTGAATGTTCCAACATTAATAAGTATGTCCTTATTATAGGAACAACATAAATACGTGTATCTTTGAACAAAGATCACAGAGAGCGATTATTGATTTTCTGTCATCTTGTGAAATGTGTGTCTTGTCCTGTGCACAATGTAAATGGACAGCACATAGGTGAGAGCGATTATTGATTTTCTGTCACCACACGGCTTTCCTGAAGTTTTAAAAGTACCTTTTTAGTCAATCAAAATTCTACTTGCCACGAGAACATCAGAGAATAGTATTTTATCCCGAGCCAGAAGCGACGGATAAAATTTACTAATATCCGCCAATCCATGTTAAAACTCAAAACACATTCTGGCTTCCATGATTTATTTTGATTCTGATATGTCTAAGAGTACAAATACGGTAGTATACTTTGATTGGAAGACGGTAATTTTTATTTACGGTATCTTCAAACGTTTTTTGTTGAGAAAAGTAAAACGTGATAGATTATATAAATAGAATGCTTGGTAATACTGTATTATCGGTCATGGCCCATTAAAGTAAAATCATACCACTAAAATTCCAAGTAATACTACACATTTAGCACTGACTCATAAACGATAGACTATATCAATGACATTCTTAGTAAGGATAACAAAAGGACCACAATAAACAAAACACCGAATATGTAAATCAAACCTGACATCCGTGTACTATGTTAAAACATGCATGTTATATCGTTATATGTACTGTATTAGATGAATTATGAATTATCAAATATATTGTTTATTTTTCCATACTTTATTGAAATAAGTAAGAATAAAATATTGATCTCACGATGTTGTTATCGGCAGTCATCTGTGCTAAACCATTATGCCACCGCAACGTTAATATTAAGCTATATATAAATCAAATTTACGTTAATACAATTATTCATCGGGAATTCACTTTGCGAAAAGGCTAAATAAAATATATTTGTTAAAGAAAAAAAAATAATAAAAAATAAAAAGTTCGGATGTGTTTACATGTCCAATGAATTAATTTCTAAGATAATCTGACGTACTAATTTTCTGTTTGGTTGCTTGTTTTGTTTTCTGTACTTTTTGTGAATTGTGGGGATAATATTAAAGTATAGCTTAGTATAGTAACATATGAAATTCCACTGAGGGTTAGAAAAAAACCCACGTCGGACTCAATGCACAATCAGGTTGGCAGTAAATCACCTCCAAAATGTATTTAACGTCAAAACTGTTTCATAAAAATTGTTCAAGTTTTACTCCCGTAGCAAAACAACTACGATAACCAACTTTATTTTGGATGAGATTAAAAGGTCGATTTCTATTTCTGTCTATTACGGATGAAAACGGTCAATAAGAAATGGCCGCTGACCAGAAGTCGACCTTAAAATTATTTTTTGATTGCATATTTCATACTCTCCACACTCGGGTACCAACACAGAAATTAAATGAGATATGTGTTTACGTATATTAAACATCATACTAAAATATACCGTTGGTACCTGCTTGTGGTAATACTGAAAATTGACATTAAATACACATTTCTTGTTAGATTTTATATATTTTCACGAAACGATAGACTTTTCATTGACTAGTGTGACGTCATCGCACGTGCAAATATGGAAAATTGTTACCAAAATAGTAGTTGGGGTAAAGGTCTTATAAAATCAAGAAACAACGAAAGTTATACGTTACATTTATAATTTGTCTATTTTTTAGGCCAATTTCTGCCCTTATCATACCTACTCCTTTTACCTATGTATTTAAAAAGACGGGTTTTATCCTTGATTTTATAAACACGGTTAATTTCATGAAACACACATATATCGATACAGGTATGTACTAAATAAAACATTTCCATTAATCTATTTATCATCTATATAAACCAATATCTTAACAATTCTGGGTCGAGGTCATTTTCGTTTTGAATGAAAAAAGAAAAGATTCATGAACTTCATTGGAACCATAGAAAGAAATTCGTACGAGTAGCTTGTCATAGAACTACAAATACAAAACGTTCCAAGCACTAGGAAGTATCTACGAATATACACTACGGTGTAGTCTCTACAGCATCGTCAGAATACCATCAAAATATCATTAAACCTGATCACAATGACAATATATAGTGTAAAATACAAGAAATTATTTGGTCGAAAGGTTCAAAGAATTGTTAATATAAATATTATACTCACTATTTAATTTGTTGCTCCTTACTTGAACACTAATATTTACTTCCCTAACCTTACAGTTCGCGGATTTTTTTTGTCTCGTAGCTAAAAAAAATATTCTAGGAAAAACGCCATATTTGCCGGTAAATTTATTATGTAATGCTATGTGTGTTTTTTTTTTGGTTTGGAGTATAATCACAAGTTATTAAATGCACCTGGTACTGTTTACACTTCCACGGCCTCAACCAATACGTCCCTATGTGGTGGATGGAGGATACCCTCTCAATTGGGGAGAGTTGCTATGTTTTATAAGGAAAGCCTGACAGTGGATAGTAGTGGGTCGTCGTGTTTGGAGAGTGCTAGATCCCTTGTATCTCAATTATTCCTTTTAAAAGGATTTCGGGAAAAGAGTAGGCATGTTGCATACATATTTCTACAGTGCCAATAAAATCACCCTACCACAATTGACCCTTCCTATCTCATTTCTGTATAATTTGTAATATATTGTTGAATCTGTTCTCGACCAATATTTATGAAATATTTGTCACTGGGTGCTAAGCAACCAACACACAATCCATCCTAAAATATACATTAGTATCTATCTTTATATTTCTTTGTTCCATTTCAGAATAAAATGAAAAACAAAAATACCACACTGTCGGTATAGCTACGAAATCCAATAGAAAAATACCACACTGTCAGTATAGCTACGAAATCCAATAGAAAAATACCACACTGTCAGTATAACTGCGAAATCCAATAGAAAAATACCACACTGTCAGTATAACTACGAAATCCAATAGAAAAATACCACACTGTCGGTATAACTACGAAATCCAATAGAAAAATCTCATGCGAGTAAAATGCCAACCCTCACACAGTGGGAAAGCCACCGACATTGAAGAGTTCCAATCATTGGTCACGCGGGAAAAGGGAGATAAATATAAAAACCGTCATGGCGTCACTGTCATTTCGTAAACAATCGCTAGGCCGAAAATAAGCAACATCTGAATTAAATTGATCATAATATTCATCGTAACTTTGTTAATGAACGTGTGTTTGGTGTAACATAATCAATAAAACATGTACAACACGCCTAACTGCTCGAAATATAAGAAATATCAAACGACGGCAAATGTCAATAAAAATATGGCGGGTAATACCCTGGTCTTAAGTTGACTGACACAAATGCGTCCTCAAAACTGACGAAGGTTGAAATATATTTAAATCGAAAGAATAAACGTAAAGGAAGGTCTGTTAATTAAACAAACCCGCCTGGTTCTTGCTAAATTTATAAATTTGGGTTTGAAGTCGTGGTTTATTTTTTATCATTTTGAGACCTTTCAAATACATCGTATTACGATAATGTATTCCCTTGTCCGGACTTGCTGAACAAATGTGGACTTGGGGTTACCTAATTATCGTATCTACACATCGTCAACAAAGTTGAGTTATATTCTGGTCTCATTAAAAAAAAATCGTGGATGTAGTTCAAATGGGAGCTCCGTGCTAATGAAGTACGTGTTGTACACCTGATTGATGTAATTGTGTCAAACCCGGTTTAAGTTCGATACCTCGGCATGTTTTTGGAACACTGATTTTGATTTTATGTGTTTGGTATTTTGTGTGTGTTTTGTTTGGAAAGGGGTATGCGAGACTGAATGAATATGTCGGTTTAGTTATACTTTTGGACTGCGAGTAATAAAACACATTTAGTTATTGTCACTGTTAGATCTGTTTTAACCATTTCTGTGAGAGCACCTATTTGGTTGGTATTGGAGGTTTAGACAAGAATATCAGGATAAAAAAGAATTCCATTTGATTTTTACTCCGTTGGTGGGGTGCTGAAATGAGAAAGGCCTTGTATTTATTCTACCCAACATAGAAACTTTCTGAAAATATAACCGCCTGTGAAAATAACTTCACTTAGTCAGGGAATGACCATTTAACTTTTAGAGATAAAAATTAATTGACCTGAAATATGCAAAAAATAAAGAGGGAGAGGCGTTAAAGTGCAAAATTGGCCCCACATTTTATCAAAAAATAATGCTTGACATAGAATAGAAACAATTTACTAATTTAATTGTTATATTTACAAATTTTCAAAAAATATATCTTTCCGTGAGATTGAGTACGCTATGACGTCATAATGACATCATGCTGAAACGGATAATGCTAAAAATGGACTATAAACGACATATTCAATGTACATTTTAGCTATTTTATATACCTCCACAGTCTTCCACCAACACCAAATTGAGCAGTTGTTTTGAGTATAGCGGTTAATGATTGTATCAAAACATTTTGTTGGTGGAGGATTGTGGAGGTTGTTAAATATTAATTTATTTATAACCTCGGCCAGACCCTTAAAATCAATATTTTCACTCTTCTGATTGTATATATGATACCATTATGTATATATACACAATCTCTGTAAATAATTGTATTTATTTTAAATACAGTTTGTATACATTGAAACCAGGAGAAAAACTCAGTGCATGCAGTCCGGCGTCAACGCGATAAAAAAAAATGGGGACTATAAGTTTCATATATGGCCCCATATTTAATGAATCATTATCTTAGAAAATACTTGATTAAAATTTGATGTGTTTTATTTTATAGACGACATCATACTTTTGATGTTAAAACTTGTTTCCAACAAAATCGATACGTATTTGACGTCATTGTGACGTCATGAGCGTTATTTGTTTTCTGTATTTCGTGGAATTTTGCCCGCGATATTTCGACGGTTTTCGAAGAAATTAAGCACCTCCGTAGTCGTGCACCAGACAATATTTTACCAGATTATTAAAATAAATAAAGTATTTTTTTGGTGCACGAGGTGTTAAATTTCTTGAAAAACCACGGGAAAATGTTCATATATTACAAGCGCTTAGATGACGTGTTGATGTTTGAGAAGCAATATTTGCCGTAAAAAACGATGGTATGTCGGCACGTAACAGTTATATAACATAAAAATAAAATAAACACCACTTCATCCAAAATAGTTTTTTTTTTCATAAGCCCCCAATTATTGATTATATATTTTCTTCCGGGATACTGAAATAGTTATTACTACTGGGATACTGAGGTATGTTTAATGGTCTATCGATGTTACTTCTAAAATGAAGTAAAATAGTTTGATCCAAAAGGAGTAGATATGTTTTGGGCACAATCCAACATATCCTTAAGAAGAGTTTGAAGATACCACAGGGGCAATCAGAATCCGTATATGCGTTCTGTCATGTGCATAAGTTATTGTTTGCATGATTGACAGACAATATTCATCATATTGTTTTCTAGCTTCTGAACTGTCGATCGAGAAAAAAATAAAATATTCTAGACAAGCAGCATATAGCCAGTCAATGAGGTTTGCAATTAATATTTCGCATGCACAATAGCGACCCACCACCACAAGGTGTGGAAAATAGAAATATTCTCCTATGGTTTAAATGCGTATTAACTGCATTGCATGTAAACTGTATTATTCTGTTTGATAAAGTCCTTTAACTAGAACAGAAAATAATTTACCCTTGATTGGAATTGTGTTGTAATAAAATATCGTGAACGTGATGTAAAAGTATGAAAGCATTTCAAGGTATATTTTAAATGAGGTTGAAACATGTCGCCATTTGATATCAATTCGGTTGTATTTCATTTTGACGATTTTAATAACGGAAGACGATCACAACCATATTTTTTTTAACAATTGCAACTCAGCTGGGTTTTTTTCATAACATATAATAAAATGAAAAAATATATATCACACTGTCGGAACAGATCCAACATTCAATAGAAAAATCGTAGAAATAATATCATTTAGTGTCCGTCGTCTCTTATCCATAACTTTTCAGATTAATATTTAATCTTTTTCTTAGAAACTGCAAAACCAAATGCTTTATTTTACGTTATCAAGGACTATCAAGTTCTCTCAACCTGCACCTTAGCATTTTTTTTATTTATAGATTTATGATGGTTGTCCGTAAAAATGTACTGGAATATATCATAACATTGGTTGTCGTTAAGAATAAAGTACGGTTAAAAAAGTGTTTAAAAACATTTCAAATATGACAAAGTTCTATTCCTCAAATAAATCTATCTATTACTTCTTTAAGGTTAATACCAAAATTTCGATCAGTTTTCGACAATCAATGTTAATATGTTTCTGAATTGATATGATCTCAATATGTACATTATCAATGTCATAGCAGACGATGAAACCAAAATTAGTCTGTATGAGATATATTTTTTAAATGATTAAAGCTTTGTTAAGGTGACGAAAAAATGAATTACGAAAAAATACAATTTGAACGTGAAATAATAGATGTGGTACGTAGTTCTTACATTTAAAGATGACATTTTTAGATCAGATTTCTTGAGATCATTCATGCAATTTCAGCATCATAATATAACCTCTGACAAATGAAGCGATCAAAATAATGAGAGATTTTATCACGTGAAACAAACCTTCGAAAATGGGTGACGTTGCGACATTACTATTCGTTCACTTTAATTTCATAATACAGTTTCAGAACATGTTTTTATTCCTGAAATCAATCCACATTGCATATTAAGTCAAATTTATGCTTTGTTTATTGAGTTTTATTATGCTTTGTTTTTGTTTTTATTTTTGTTTTTTAAAGATATGCATTATAATACAATGATACATTTGTAGGTACATTCTGTATTCTGAAAAAAATGACGTTCAGTGCTTTTCATTACCTGACTTTGTCGGTCCGCTGTGAGGAATTGGATGCACATATTAACTAACTGTATTTATTTATGAAAAGCACATATTGTGAATACATTTTGGAGAAAATGTTATCGACATCTGAGGTGGGGCCGATTTTGGACCTTATAGCTCCCAGTCCTTTGTCTGCCATTTTCAACTGGATATCTTGGTACAAAATGAAAAAACCCCACATATATCAATTCTAAATGTGCAACAACAACAAAATAATCCACTGGAATTTGCTTAGAGTGAAAACAAAATCAAGTTTGGGGCGGGGGGGGGGGGGGGGGGGGGTAACCCCTCTATCAAACCTTACTGTTTTAAGCCAATGCTTGATTGTTTTTATTTATATCTTTAGAAATACACTAGTCTAATAAATATTAGACTTTTTTTTTAAATGTAGTAAGTTTTCCTGTCTTATTGCAACCAATCTATAATGGATTTAGTTGGTGTTTGTAAATAAAGGACTCTAAATATTTGTGCAAGTGCCAGAAATACAGGGATAAAATTAATTGTTATTGTGAATTTGGCAAGTACAAAATTTCAGAAAAATTGTTCAATCTCAGAAAGCATACTGAAAAGAAAAATGATAGAAAGGGCATGTAATAAGTATAAAAAATCAATACATAAATTAAAAAAAACAGGAAATCATACACCAAGAAATACAAACTCAAACTAGAGTCAAGGCATTTAAATGTGAGTAGATTAGGATGACCACAGATCCAAGCCATGACCACATTTGATGATGTGGTTGACCAATGATCCAAGCCATGATCACATTTTAATTTCCTCTTTTAAGATGAAGAACAACAACAAATTAAAGTCCAATATATCAACTAACTATTGAAGACCCTTTATAACTTTAGAACAGCAGCAAAATCAATTATCTCTTTCTTTGTGTTTGTTTCTAAGTTTGTCATGTGATGTTATCTCATTATATTTCATATGGGTTATAATTTTAAAATATCACAAAAAATAATAATAAAAAAAAATGATTACTTTATACTAGCACTCATTTTTCTGTTACCTTTAGTTAAATAAAGTAAGTTTTAACTGTTGGTGAACAGTAACAGTTTTTACTACAAGAGAATCCAAATAAAAACAATTCTACAGCTCTTGAACTGTCCTGGATATGAATACGAAATTTACTTGAATAAATGCATAACCACAGTAACATGAACTTACAAATAAAGACAAAGACAGAATGATAACCATTCATACAGATAGCATTCATACACACATATTTTAAAACAAAGACAGAATGACAAGCATTCAGTGCCGGATTTAGATAAAGAGATGCCCTTGGCTATTCCACTAATGATATCCCTCAAATTGCCCACCTTCACGACTGGAGGAAGATGGAAGTGTGCTTAATCAATTTCAATAAAGGTGAAGATGATGAGGGGTGCTTGAAATTCTGCAATATTCTGAAATGGAGTGCAACTGTGTAAGGAAAAATTACTATAGGGTTGCTTAGAAAGTACAGCATTGGCCGGAGGCCCCTAAATTGTGAGGCCCTAGGCTTCAGCCTATCGAGCCGATAGATAAATCCGGCACTGCAAGCATTCACACATAAATTTTAAAACAAAGACAGAATTACAAGCATTCACACATAGATTTGAAAACAAAGGCAGAATGGAAACAAAATAACCTTTCCATTAAAAAAATAATTCTGCAATAAATTCACTTATTTCCTGTAATGCATAAAGGTCCTGTGAAACAGAATCATCAAAATTATACCTATGTAAACATGTATTTATTTACTGAAAAGCTTGAAACATAACTTCCTCTCCTCTATCTGACCTACAAAATGAGCTAAAACTCTTATAACATGTGGGACAACAAAATATCTTCACTGAAACATCAATATCGGTATCAAAATTTAACTCCAATTTTAAATGTTTCAAAAAGTATCCACACTTTCTTTTAATATTGAAATATATCTTGTAGTCCTTGAAGATTTTTCAGACAAAATATTCCTTTTCCTTTTTCAAATTATCTAGGGCATTATAATGGACATGACATAATACATCTGTGAATACTGGTTCATTTTGTTCTGCATATTTACCTGAAAGGGAAATGTCAAATTTCTTTCCTAATTAGAATGGATCAATATCAGTGGTGTGATCTCCTCTTTTATCACAAATATCAAAATGGTGTAAGAAACACATTTTTTCTGAGGGGGCAACTGACATTTTCATAGTTTCTTAGAGAAAGAAGCATGATTATCATTTTCCTCCAATACCCTAGAACAAATGCTTAAATTTTCTTTCACATTTTCTACAAATACAAAGAAAAATCAGACATATTGTAAGTCTTTTGTACAAACTCATAATGAATAAGATGGGCATAACGTTTAGATATGTCTTCTTGACCACAATGACTAAAGGGCCCAGGATTTGTGTCTGGGTGGACTTCGTAGCAGTTGGACATCTGCGTATCCCTCTATGACAACAGGGGCTTGTCTTTAAGACAACATATATATAACTGTAATAAAAAATATGCACCCCCACATACTAGCTATACCTATGACATGTAGAGTGCATATGTTTTGTTAGTAATGCTATATATAGTATGTAGGGGTGCATATTATTTTAAGTAAAGTTATATATAGTATGTAGCCTGGGGTGCATATTTTTTTTAGTAAAGTTATATATAGTATGTAATTGTGCAAATTTTTTTTAATTAATTTATATATGTCTTAAATGATATATCATAGGGTGAATATTTTTTCTTAATATAATGATATACATGTCTTAAAAATGATATAGGGGTGGAAATTTTTTTTAGTAAAGTTATATGTCATGTCTTAAAGACAAGCCCTTGTGTATGCAACATACCTGCTACAATTTTCTGTAAATGTACATGAGGTTGGTCAAGAAATGATGAAAATCACAAAAAGCTTGGCCATGGAAGTGAATAAATCTTTCTTCATTCTAAACAATAATAAACAAGACGGAAATAAAACTTAAAAAAAATCATAAACACAGAAAAGTGTACATGGCCATTTACTTGATCACATCTTGGGTCGTTTATGGTGTAATTGTTTTAAAAAAATATATAAATAATTGAACAATTGTTAAATATGAACGTATCCAGATCCACTGTAAAACAAATAAAAACATTTAAAGTGAGTTAAAGATCTTATAAAACCGTCTTATCTAGCCGCATCTCGATGTAAACAACATAGATTTTAACCTTTCTACACACAGCCTTACTTGCATATTTGCGATGAGTGATGGGTAATTACGCAAATTTTTGGAATCTCTTTTCCTTTTCATATCTATTTTTGATCATTTTATATTCAAGCAACCAATAGGGTGCTTAGTAGTCAGTTATATTTAGACCAGGGTATCTACCCGCTATAATATCAGTACGATTTATTCATATAGTAAACATATTTAAGATACCAACAAATTAAATATATATATATGCAGTTTATTATTTTTTTCCACTTTATTTCATAAAAACCACACACATATAGCGTAATCAAATACATAACGCGAAGCGCCGCGAGCGCCATCTATACCGATATTGGAGTCTTCTTTCTTGAATCTGTGGACAATACGTAATATGAGTGGAGGTACGGAAATGGTGCTTGGCGCTCCCACTGCACATATAACCGAAGTCGAACAGCGATGATATTGAATTGAATTGATACTGGAAGTATGTTACATGAGGCATGGCTAGAAAAAACAACGCTCTCGTACGAATATTTTCAAACAGAGTAGTACAGTGTCGTTAGAAATGATCACCGACTACGTGTACCAATTAAGACTATGGTGGTGTCATAATTGATACCAAGAAAGAATTCATCAGTACAGATGTCACTGAACTGAGAACAGACTGTGAAATCACATGAGCCCAAATAAACAATGCTAGTTTAAAAAACATCATAGTATTGTCCTACCACAAACGACATTCTGAGGATGAGTCCTCCATATAACAAATACATTGACCTCTAAGCTGCTTGAATCTAATATCAGATTCTAATGTCCCTCCTTATAGTAGGAGGTCTTAATCTTAGTCACATATACTGACCTATTCCCTGTTCACAAATACACAACCAGACAAACCAGACCAGAACAACACAATGATTCCTTAATTGATATATGACTATAATCTTCAACGAGTAATCAACTTACCCATTAGGAATGAAAATTCACTTTTCTTAGTCCTAGTATTAATAGAGTTTCTACTCTGCCATCCTCTAGTCCTTGCAGACCATGACATTTATTCAATCTGACATTTGGCTTCGTAGAAATAGCGATAGGTCACAGAAATGTACAAATAAAATAAAGAAAAGGGTACAGCCATTAAATTCGATCATGACAAACATATCCACATTGCCTTTGTTGTAAATGTAAAATAGAATGTCTTCAAGAATAACATTTTTCAAACGGAACAAAGCATACCTCATAAGCTATTTACACACAAACATAGACTTCAATGGATACACAACAACCTCTGATAAATGATCAATAAAATGAACAAGCACCCAGGCGCTCCGGAAGGATAAGCAGTTCCTGCTTCACTTGTGACACCACTCGTAAGAGCATCATGTTAGACTTACCAATCGACAATCCAGACCAGATCATAAACAACCAATCAAAGCCAAAAAAATTTAATCGCCCATAAAATCTTTGAAAAATTATTAGCGCTAAATGGCTCGTTATTAATTCGAATCCCGCTGAGGGAAAAACAAACAAATTGTGTTAGTTGAAAGATCTAACTGATGAGCAACACGAACACCACAACAAATGGGGGGGGGGGGGTAAGCAGTTTCTGTTGCAATACCGTAGTGTTACTCTTGTTAGAACCCGGTGATAATTCATGAATAAGGAAAGGATGGAATTGTGGTTACGACAAACGGAAAATATCCGTGGACATGTGCTTGACACAGATATTCCATGACGGTTAACCAAGAGATGGTGACGATTGTAAAAGTTAGCAGAAACCACATATATAGGGAATCGACAAACCCTGGAATATCGTATCAACTGAGAGAGATATACTCTATATGTATGTGCTGCTGGAATGTTACTACATTTGTACATATAAATGGTTGGTTTAGAAAGTGAAAATGAAAATCACACCTTTTGTCGTAGAGTTTCGTTCTTAACCGACACACACTGTCGATTGTTAGGTATATGTCAAGGTATGAAGCAGATCTAGCTGTATCTGTGGTATCCAGCTTAATGGAATAGATGCGACCAACATAATCACCAAACGTAGACTTATTTAGTGAAATGACGCCATCTATATGCCGGAACGTGAAATTAAAAGATCGGAGAAGCTTCTATATATAATTTAATGCGCACGCCGCGTTTCTGGAATAACCTTCATCAGGTACGCTCCAAGTCGAAAGATTGGACAGACTAATAATTTGAAACTTTAATGGAGCAACTGAACCAAGCGACTTAAACAGGATAACAAAGTTGTCTTAGGACACCTATGCCTGAGGGAGGAGAACCTTAATGATAATTACGTTATTTAGAAACTGTAAATTTCAATAACAAATATAAATGAATTTAAGTTCTCTACTTAAATTCGGTTATCGCGGTGCCTTGCTCTTGCTAGTTTTTTGGTATTTGGTTGGGTCGTTTGTGTACGTAAGGTCCGTCAATTTGATTGGTCAGTATGTTGTTTTTTCTTCCTTTCCGCGTTTGAATGTTGAAGATAGCAGAAGCAAGAAAGGATTGGGTAAAAAATCAAGGAAAATTGAAGTCTGTTGCACTTTTATGACAATTTACAGTAACAGGGAGTATTATTTAGAACGGTTTTCATCAGAATAGGTGTTGAAAGCAATGAAGAACCAATACTGTTAACAAACATTTCATGTTTTTGTGTGGCGAGTTATCGTTTGCGACAGGTCACCACGTGGTTTGCTGTTTTATAGTTTCCATGTCACGACAAAAAATTTGAACGATATCCAAATATTGTTAATTAATTTTAAATTTATTGCATACGGCCAGTTATCACTCGACGTATCAGTTAATATATTCGAATTTACGAGATATACTGCATACACCAAAGCCCCCCCTTTTTACTGGTGCAATGACTCAACATATTTGACTAAAATGTAAATGTATTTAGTAATTCCGCGCCGGAAAGTATTAAGCAGTCGAATCATCACATTTGTATTGAGATACAAGTCGAAAGGTGTGTGTGTGTGTGGGTGGGGGGTTTGCAAGGTCACAGCATTACAGTGTACATACAAGTATACTTTTAAACATACACACAATTTCACACAATATCTTATTTGCAGATTTGCTTAAAAATCTTGTTAACCATAAATAATATTATACTTGGATAGGAAACATTACAATTTAAATACATGTTATTTTGACAATTGGCCATTTTTAGTGAATTCTGAATCTATATTTGATTTGGTATAGCAATTGTAAACTGAATTATATCACTCGGCTCTATAATTTGCCGGTTGGAATTTTCAAATTCTTAAACTTGATGTTAAATTACTATTGCAGACAGCAAAGTTTCCTTTATTAAAAAAAAACAAAACAAAAAATTCATTCTCTGATGATAAGATTCATTCGTTATAGTCATGATCAATATAAACATTGTCACATAAATCCTTATTTCAGTTAGTCTTCTATAAACAAAATTTTAAAAAGAATTTTACAGTCATGTCTGGTCAACTGAGAAGAAGTGGCAGGAAAAGAGGACCATCCACAGCTGCAGCAAGGAGGAGAGTTGCCAGTCAGCTAACAAATATAAGCACTTGTGTTCCTGCATCAACCACTCAGACTACAGCCACGACACCAATTTCAACTCTGGCTTCCATGAATACTCAGGTTCAAGCAATGACTTCAAATGCTCCTTCCAGTGTGGATATGGCAATAGATAATGTCTCGTCAAATCCATCTACTACTACTACTATTATAATCCCAACTTGGGGTCCTACAGTATCAGCTATACCAACTGTGGCACTTAGTAATACCAATCAAACTACTGGTATGTGTATGTCCACACCTACGTGTACACTTACACTGGGAAGTGCTATTAGCAAGCCAGATCAAATTGAAAGCATGCACACAGATATTGCGTCTAATGTAGCCCACAGTGTTAAAGAAAAAATATATGGTAGTGAATATATAGATTTATCAGCTTTATTATTAACTAATCCTGCTGTTAAACAAGGGACTCAAACATTACTGTTCAAGGGGGTAATCTTGTTATTCAAACTGAAACTGTCGCTTCAAGTCAGATAAACTCTATTGAGCAACGGACAACAGCCTTTATATCTTTCATGAGTATATTTTGCACAGCCCACCCAAATAGGTTTCAGGAATTACTTAAGTATATGTCGGATGTTCGTCTTAGTGCTAAAAGGAATCCGGGGCTTGACTGGAAATTATATGACGAACAATTTAGGCTCAGGAAAGCTGTACATCCTGAAAGTTCTTGGGGTTTTGTTGATATGGAGCTCTGGTTGATGTACATGGTCAATAGCAATAATAATGTTGCAAATGTGAATGACGTTTCACCCGGTTATAGGTCTGGTTCAGTTAATATGAATTTGTCCAGAAGACTGAAATGTTATGATTTTAATTATGAGGGTAAATGTAACAAACAAGTATGCCAATATTCTCATTTATGCATTCATTGCAATGATTTTCTGTCAAACAGGCCAGTTCAGCAAAACTGTGGGTTTTAGACAGCCATGATCATTAAGACAGCAATTTGTTCCCCCAAGGATAGCTAGAACTGATTCAGAATTATTGTATACACGTAATCCTCGTTTTAGTCATCAACAACACTAACATAAACCAAACCTTATCCCAAAATAAGATTTAATTTGGAGGTAAAAGCTGATATCAGCTTATGGTTAGAATTTTTAGACAATTTCAATGGTCAGTGTTTTTTCCCAAGAAAAAGACTGGATTTCAAATGAAACTTTAAAGTTATTCACAGATAGTAGTGGAAATCCTGAATTGGACTGCGGGGTGTATTTCAATGGTTTATGGGCACAATTAAGATGGCCTTGGAGGAATTCACATTTGATGAAAAATATGTCATTCCTAGAAATGGTTCCTGTGGTTCTTGCTATGTTTCTATGGGTTACTTCTCTCGAGAACAAAAAGATTTTGTTTTATATAGATAGCAATGCCTTGGTTAGTATTGTTAATAAGAGATCTTCCAAAGATACTTGGATTATGAAAATGATTCGTCCATTTGTCCTTATCACGATGAAAAACAATGTTCAGTTTAAAGCCATTCACATTGAAAAGTGCCAACAATGGCTGATGCAGTATCATGTTTTCAGATGAACCAGTTCAGATCTTTGGTTCCAGCCGCCAACAGATTTCCAGGGGAAATTTCGCAAGCCTTGACATTAATCTTAAGCATTCAATAGAGTTACTGATTCAAAATTCAGTCGCTCCAAATACATATCAGTTATATGGGAGAGGGTTTTCTGCGTTTGTTGAATTTAGGCAAAAGGTTGGACTAGCAAATGCATATCCCATATCCCTTTATGAAATATCAAATTTTATTGCATATTTGTTCAGGAACGAATTTTCACATTCAACGGTCAAAAATTATTTAGAGGGTATAAACCGCTTAACCCCAAAAACAAGGGATTTCAGGCTACCAGTAACAAGGGAAATATTGTTGAATTTGATTAGGGTTATACCAGTAGTCTGTAATTCTTCATTTGAGGCTACTCTGTACAAGGCGGCCTTCTCAATGGCATTCCATGGTTTATTAAAAAAATAAGTGAATTGGTTTTTAGCAATGGACAGTCAAAACATGCCATATTGTTCAATGATGTATTATTACTTCCAGAAGGGGGATTACAGATAACAATCCATTCATCAAAAATAGATCAAAATGGTTCTAGTGCTGCAATTAAATTGCAAAAACAGCCCAATTTAAAGAATTGCCCCGCTGTTTTGACTAGGTTTTACCTTGCTGTTCGCCCACCAATAATTAGCCCATTATTTATTCAATTTAATGGCAAGTCATTGACTCGTTACCAATTTGCTTCAGTCCTTCAAAAAGCATCGAGATTAATTGGAATGGATAGTTCACGTTTCAGTTCACATTCCTTTCGCATTGGTTGTGCTACAAGTTTGTCAATAGAGGGTGTGCCTGATTCGACAATTATGCACCTCGGTCGTTGGAAATCGAACGCATACAAGTTCTATATCAGGAACTTATTTCTTTATCTCAGTATTAGGGATTTCCATGTCTCAGTAAATTTTGTTTATATTTGTGTAGGTTCACATGACAGTATTTGGATTGTGGGAACTTCCCTCATAAAGTATGCCTTCCTTGAATCCCCTAGACGCCCAGGTCGGCCTAACCTGTGTTTAGATAGATTCAACACTGTAATTCGGTGGCAATCAAGAAACGGTATGGTCACTCGTCAATTTCTGCGCCAGATCAATATGATGCGTCGTTATGAAGACCCACCAAAACGTTTGGTGGTACATGTAGGAGCTAATGATATAGGGGGCTCCTGCCCATCAAACTGTTAAGAAAAAATCGGATAAGTTTGATTGATTTGCTTTCGGCAGATTTACCAGAAACCCGACTGGTCGGGTCCCAAATGCTTCCATGACTAAAATGGAGGTTTTCTGATAATACTAAAGCAATGGAAAAGGCTTGGTACAGGGTAAGCAATAATGTTGCTATTTATTTTTTGAAAAAGGGGGGGCGTTACATCCGTTATCCGGACATTACTAGGGACTGTGGTTTCTTTAGAGATGATGGCATACACCTCTTAGATATTGGGAACAATATTTTTATCAATACAGTTCAAGGGAGGCTAGAAACGGTTTTGACGGAACCTAATGTACACGTTTTCCCATGAGCACACTTTGTGAAGACATGATTTGCATCATGTAATCTTAAATACTAATATTGATTATGTACTTGTTGATTATGTCAATTATTTAGTTTTGAATTTGCGCGAATGTAGCAGTTAAATCTATGAATATTGTTTTTATTTGGAATTTTATTTTTCTCTCAATCTTTTTGTGGAATATTGTAAATATTTATTAATGACGTACCTGGCCACAACAATGCAGCGAACCCCCCTTGCATGGCGGTTGACAGTGCAATCATGAGTTGATTGCACTGTTAATTTGGCAGATTTCGCTGCATCTAATGCATATTTCTATGAATTATTGTAAGGGTTTTCGGTCATCATCTGTCGTCCCCACGTGATTCTAAATTCTCTTCCAAGCATCATCTGTGTCCCCACAGTGATTGCTTCATCCATGATATATATTCAGTTTCATATCCATAATCTAGGGATATTTCATTGGTTGTCATATTCAAGCGATCTGCGGTAACCAATCATTATTCGCGATCTGCGATATATTATTCAACAAAATGTATTATTTGATTATTGACAGTAATTTGCAATCTGCATAGTTTCAGTTTAACTGCGATCTGCATTGTAACTGTACTATTTAATTTGTTCAATCAATATCATGTATATATTTAATATTGTAATATTAAATGCTGTGGCCATTATGCCAAATTATTGGTGTGTTTTATTTATGCACATGAGATAACTAATAAACCACTTTAGCTTTTGATTAAGCGATAACAATGACAATTCTGACATGTAATTTGGTGCCACGATGGCCTTAAGAAAACAAAAGGACAAACAACGACACACAAAATACCACACAGAAAACTTGAGATCAAACAACACGAACCCCAATAAAAATCGGATGCCCCGGAAGGGTAGGTAGTTCTTGCTCCACTAGTCTCACCCGTTGTGTTACTGTTGAACGACACAAACATTATGTGATATGGAAATTGCGTTGGACACCAATATACGTAAATAAATATAAATAACAGATAAAACATGAACCCCTTACAAAACAAGCGGGAGTTAAAAAGAATCAAACATCGTGTTTACGCGGAAATCGTAACGGACAGTACAACACGGAACTAAAAACTCAGGACTGCACATAGACACGTCGAACTCTAAGATGAATCGAACATTATTGTTACTTGTGATAAATACACACTCGTACACTGTAGGACAATGCCAGATGTATATGGACATATTATTAACATATTTGCACTTAAAGTGAGGACTGTAAACTTTGCACACACATTTTATTATTAGTTAATATTTTGTTTACTCTATCATTTTCAATATCAGTTTTGTTGACTTTAAAAGATATATAAAATAGATATAAAATATACGTCCCTGACCACGAATCTTACAGTAATTCGAGCATTTTGATGATGTTTGTTTCAGAGAACATTTTGTTAGAATCAGATGTTTTTTTAAACAAAATAACATTCGTCCCGTCTGAAAACAACATATTTGCATCTACGTTGATCATTCTGTTTCATGAAACGGTGTTCCCCGAACGTCAACTTTCTTAAGATGACATATGATACATATTGTTGTTCTAGCAATTAAAATCTATTAAATGAGGTTCAATAAGAGAGCACCATTCAGGGTACGCTACATGAACATCAACTTTCTTAAAATCAAATATATACTATATATATTTAAAATAAATTTCAATAAATAAAATTATTAAAAAAATAATGGTTTATTTTAAAATATTAAGATTTAGATACAAAAAACCTCATTTGAATAAATATTGAAATAAATTAGAATATTATATTTATTTAATTGTAAAATATGGTTTTGTATTATAATTTGTATATTTAAGAAATAAATCATGGAAGCCAGAATGTGTTGGGAGGTTTAACATGGATTGGCGGATATTAGTATTTTATCCCGAGCCAGAAGCGAAGGATAAAATTTATTAATATCCACCAATCCATGATAAATTAATTTTAGAGTCACATGTCATTGTATACGTGTTTTGAATGGTTTAAAAAGTTGAGTACATTTTCCTATGTACTGAATCTGAAAATAGATGTCGTTCCCAAGGCGTCGCGTTCCGTTGTCATCAGGCGATTTTCTTTAAATGAGACACCTTTGGGGTTATTTAAATTTATTTCTGATTATTTGCCTTATTTTGAAAAAATAAATATATTTTTCAATATCAGAGCAAACAAAGTTTGAATTAATATATAAGGATTGATCGCAATTTTTTTTCGGTTCATTCGAAATAACCTCAATCAGGTTGTTAATATGTGATAATTGTCTACTTGCAGGAGACTTTAGATAACTGCATCAGGCAGAAATAACATCACACAGAAAACTATCTACGTGTATTCTTAGCTATAAATAATCGGGACAGACACAACATCCGGAGTGTATAATTAATATGTGCGCGTGTGTTGCACGTGAGGATCACTGTAAATTCTAGAATAGATTTAAACAAATGCATTCATCAACATCTCCTTTTCTTTAAGGAAAATAATTTCGCATCAAATGAATTTAAACTCAAAATTAAATCTATGAATTTCAGACAAACATCGAAGAAGAAATATTAACTTTAAAATCAATCAGATAATTCACTGAAACTTTGAAATCACTGTTCATTCAGTTACTATAAACTATTGGAATGGCAACACAAATGAAAAATTTAACTACTATTATGCTAGTCTATACTAAAATGAAAACATTATTTACAGTTAATATTTGACATAGTCATCAAGATACTTCGGCGTTTTGGTCGGACTTCGGGTGGTTGAATGTTAATGTCATCACTATTTCGGCAAATGTCATTTCTTTCATGGTTCTCGGTGTTCACAGGTTTTTCAGTAGTAACACTTCGAGGTGGTCATCGGTCACGTATGGTAGCGGTAGTGTCAGTGGGTCTAATTTTGACACGATTTCAGCGATATTTAACACCATCTTCATTTTGCACAACGTAAGACCTTGGATTATATTGATCGATTATTTGCCCGAGCTTCCAGTTTTCATTTTCTTTCTAACCGAAGAATACAGATTGTCCTTCTTTTAGTTTCGGTAGATCACTTGTTAGTTTATCATGATGTTTCTTGACAGTTAATTTGCGGTTTTCACGTCCACGATTGGTTTCCCTACATTTATTTAGAAACGGTATTATCGTCCGCGTCTTTCTACCAAACATCATCTCGACAGGACTTAGACCGGTATCCTGTCTCGGAGTATTCCGCTGCTCTAATAACGCTTCGAACCGATCGCGCCCATACTTGACTGTTTTCTTCATCAAAGTCTTAACGATTTTCACGGCAGCTTCGGCTTTTCCGTTTGACTGTTGATGTCCCGGCGAGGATGTCGCATGATTAACTTTCCAGTTCGACAGAAACAGTTCGAATTCACGACTCACGAATTGAGGACGATTGTCACTCATTACAGTAGACGGTATTCCATAACGCGCAAAATGTTTCTTCAGAATTCCTATCATTTGAGAGCTTTTCATTGTCGACAGATAGTCAACTTCGATAAAATTCGAATAATAATCTACGGCTATCAGATAATTGCGACCTTTTATTTCGAAAATATCAAGTCTAATCTTGTTCCACAGATATACACCATTATCATGTTGCTTTAGCGTTTCGCGACAGTTTCGCGGTTTCGATTCCTGACATATTTCACAGTTGTCAGCGAGTTGTTTTACGTCTTTCGCGATTCACGGCCAAATTATCGTGTTTCGCGCTCTTCGCATCATACTGTCGTATCCAAGATGTGAACTATGTAATCTCGATTTCTATTCGACTCGCAACATTTTCGGAATGAAAATAGCGTTTTCTTTAACAATAACGCCATCTACTACACTGAGATCGTCACGCATATCGAAAAGTGGTAACGCCGAATTGGGAACTCGATCCTTATCTTCGGGCCATCCATTTCAGTCACGGATTGTAAGCTCGCGTCTTTCTCGGTTGCATTCTTAACTTCAAGAAGTCTAGCGTCCGGAAAATTATCAAGCGCATTCACGTTAATGATACGGGGTCGTTGCTCACAATCATCGTCGTTATCGTTGCACACGAATGCTCTGCTTAACGCATCGGCCACGATTAAATTGACTCCTTTCACGAATCGGAATTCAATGTCATATATAAAAAGTTTCATCATGATATCTTGTAAGCGTTTCGGTGCTCTGCTGAAAGGTTTAATCGCGGCTAGCGGTTTATGGTCGTTCTGTACAATTACTTTGCGGCCATATGTATACTGGTCAAAACGTTCGAGTCCATACAACATGGACGGTGCTTCTTTCTCTATTTGCGCCCAGTTTCTTTCGGACTGTCTTAGCGCATGCGAAGCGAATTCTACGTAAGTCTTGTAGCAAAACGGCACCGACTCCGTTCTTGCTACTCTCGACTTGCAAGACTACTTCATTGTTCGTATCGAAATACGCTAGGGTCGGAGCTTCCATAAGCCTTTTCTTGACGTTTTGAAATGTTACCTCGCGCTCATTTGACCAGTTCCAAGGAACTTCTTTCCTTGTCAGTTCGCGCATCGGTTCCATCTCGTTCGCGAGATTGGGTAAGAATTTTGCCACTTTCTTATCGGTCGACTTTTACACCATTGCTTGTAATTTTGTGTCCATGAAATGTTATTTCTTTCAGTCTGATTTCTTTCTTTTCATCATTCAGTATAATATTTTGTTCTTTGCATCGTGCATACAACTTGCAAAGTTTCGTCTCGTGATCGCGCTTAGCCTCTTCGTCGGTATGACCACACCCGAAGATGATAATGTCATCGGCGATGGTAAACGTACCATTCAAATCACCAACTGCTTCGGTCAAATTTCTTTGAAATATTTCGCTCGATACCTTCAATCCGAACGGTAATCGCGCCCAACGATATCGTCCGAATGGTGTTATCATCGTGGTCAATTGGCTCGATTTATCGCCTAGCTTGACATGCCAGTACGCCTCTTGGATATCTAGTTTGTTAAATATACGTGCGTTCGCGAGTATCGGAAGTAGATCTTCAAGCGTCGTCAATCGGTAGTGTTCACGCATCAACGCGGTATTAAGCGGTTGAGGATCAATACAGATTCGCAGTTTACCGTTAGATTTTCGCACTACAGCCATTTGGCTTACCCATTTAGTCCGCTCGGTAACGGGTACAAGAACATTTCTCTCAACAAGTTTGTCGATTTCACGTTTCATGTCATCTTGCAGCGACAACGGTAATTTTCGGCACAGTAACGTTTTCGGTTTAACTTCGTCGTTGACTTGTAAAGTCGCTACTCCAAGATGAACGTTTGCGATAAAACGGTCGTTATTCACGGTAATTAGACCCATATTCTGTACGGTTTTAAAACCTAGCAGATTCGCGTGTCCATTCGGCACGACGATCAGTGTTACTATTCTTTCGTCGCCGGTACTCGGATACTTCACGGTAAGATTTGCTTCGCCCAACGGTTTCATCGGGGGCTTGTTCCACATTCTAAGTGTAATCGATGTCAGTCTAACTTGATCTTTGCGAACAAATTTCTTGCAGATTGTGTTGACATCAGCGGCACTATCGAGCTGGAAACGGACTTCACAATCGTTGCTGTTACATTCTTATCGATATTAGACTTTTCTGTGAAGCATCAATTGCATTTAACCAACAGTCATCATCACTATCACCGAGTGCTGAAACGGAGTTCACATTGACTTTCTTACACTTTGACTTGAAATGGTTTTGGCCCTTGCACGCATTGCAAGTTTTATCCCATGCTGGACATTTTTCTTTCTTATTTTCATGTTTATAACCACAAAATCTACATTCCTTATGTAAAGTACTTGATGTTGTTAAAACTGGTTTATCTTGACATTTTCTTGGTTGTTGTTTGTTGTTTGGCTTCTGACTTTTCGGGGGTTTATTTTCATGTGTCACTTTATTGATTGCATGTGAGGCACTGTTGTTTTCTCTTAATTCTTTGACATGTTTATTTGACTGTTCATATGCACGGTATATTTGAATAGCTTTATCAAGAGAAAGTTTATCTTCACGGAGTAGAAGCTCTTGTAGGTTTCCTTGAACTGTAAATACAATATTTTCTCTGATCATTCTATCTTTGTTATCAAAATTGCAGGATGACGCCCTTGTTCTTAACTCTGTTAAAAAGTTGTCGAATGGTTCCTGGTATTGCACGTTCCAAAATCTATGGGACTTCAATACTTCATGTTTTCTTGGGTTACAATAGCCTTCCAGTTTTTCGAATAGTTTATTCGGTTTCTTTTCGTCCCCATCTTCATCCCATATGAATTGATCATAAATGTCAATAATCTGGGGACCTGCACAATTCAAAATTATTGCTATTTGCACTTCTTTGTCTTTCTTTACGGCGCCGCTCGCCATAAGATAAACCTCAACCTGCCGTTTCCATTTTTTATAATTTTGGAAACATGTCCTTCTATTAAATTGAGAGATGGCTGCAGGCGAAATGTGTTGGTGTAGCCGGCAGCCATTGTACACCTGGCTCTTTTGTCCGAGATAAAATCGACAGTATCTTGGTAACTTACTGTTAACAAAACTATGACATGAAATTCAAATTGACAATTTGAAAAATTATCAGAAAATGCTAAGCAGTCAAAATAATTTTTCTGGGATTGCTTAAATTACCAGGCTTTTACTAGATAATTTTCAATTAAAACTGCTTTCTATAGCCTTATATTGTTTTATTAGTACATTGTACATGTATTCTTACTGAAACTATGAAAATTTATGAGTAAAAATTTGTAGGATTGAAAAAAATCCTATAATGATATCACCATATTGTATATTTGAAATCGACAAACTGGCGCATGACGGAATTTTTTTAATTCTTAATATCAACCATATTTTCAATATTATATACCCTTCTACTGCAAAAACATGTTCAATCACATATTCCTAATAATTATAAAGTCATAAATAAAAATAAAATGAGTTGCAATAACCTCTGTCCATGCATGTCCAGTGTTTAGGAGCAATATTCTAAAATATTACATAACATCTATTTTGACCATGTAATCTGATACCACAATACATTTTGCATCATTTTTGTACGACAAATGTCACTCTGGATCTGTTGTGACATTATTAGGCTAATTTGAACATCATAGCAGCAACAATTTAATTTGATGTTTTTTGCCTAAAGAGCGAAACAACTTGTTACCAAAATAAAATAAAATTAAGATTGATAATAAATCTAACAAATACATTAAGATTACGCTTCTTTAAAGGCAATTCGATTGACCTTATAGAGCAGAAGGTAATACGATTTGCATAAAATCTTAAACCTTAATATCGAAGTTATGTATATACATATTACCAAGCAGTATACTTTATTTACATTTTTAAAATCTTGAATTTTCAGCTAGACCCCATCAGATCAACCGAGTAAAATGTACATTACACTGTTAAAACGTGTTTCAAAATACAACACTTTAAAAAAAATAAAAATGGGAGTAGTATATGAGGACAGCTCAAGTCGCATTTGCGGTGGAGCGATGAGGAGCAACCGGAAGTCACGTGACCGGAAGTGACGTCAGTCACGTGCTCTGTCAGGACGTATGTTCTGCGCATGTGCAAACGGCAGTTGCGCCATATCTACCCTAGTGGGGCCGTTTGACCGGAAGTGACGCAGTCACGTGACCGGAAGTGACGTCAGTCACGTGACAGGAAGTAACCCTGTCCGGAAGTATGTTCTGCGCATGCACAACTGGAAGTTGCGCAATATTCGCCCTAGTAGGGCCTTTTGACCGGAAGTGACGTCAGTCACGTGACTGGAAGAGGCCCTGTCCGGAAGTGGCCCTAATCGGAAGTAGGTTCTGCACATGCCCGGTTTTTCCCGCTCTTTTTTCGTTGTAGTAGTAACATGGCTACCGGATGTGACCTAAGGTCACTTGACCCCCCTTTCGGGGTTCCATTGGTTGTACGCATGCGTAACCGGAAGTTGTGCAACACCCGTAGTAGTAAACATTGTTGGTTGGGGGTGTTCTCTACGACGTCCGCGTCCTATAACCATAGGAAACCCTGCGTCCTATATTCAGCATGGTTACTGGAACTAGCCCTGGTTATCTGCCCCTTTTATTTTCATATAGTTTCTATATAGGTTGTGTAGTACTTCTACTTTGCTAAGAGTACATTTTTTTATATTTTTACACTTTTAATGTTTAAAACAAGACAACAATTAACAAAAATAAAACGAAAATTCCTATACGACCTTTCGATTCTCGTTTATATTTAGATATTTCAAGGTTTTTCAATTGTCCCCAAATATTCACATATGGCCGGTCTGATTTGTAATTACTTGTGACATGTATATATTAATGAATTACTTATTTAACCCTTACATGTCCAAAAAGTCTTATTTTTCCAAAGAGCCTATTTTTAGGTTTTTCAAACCACCCCCCTCGAGTGCCAACGTCCTATTTATAAACTTTGTGTACAACCGCATTCATCGATGACGTCACAGTAAACATGACGTCACAACGTTGCACGAGACGTTCTCTACCAAATTACTTAGTCATGACGTCATATCATTGGAATGTGAGACAAAATATACTAACCTGACGTTGATGAATGAACGACAAAATAACGTGACGTCATGCACGAATTGTCCCTACCTTATTTCTACGTTTATTCCATTGGATGTCGATAAAATTGGGGCAGCTTGTTTTTATTGCTTTTCAACTTTTTGTCAGCTGAACGTTTTTTTTTCAAATACGCGTTACTGGTTTGAAATTTAACAAAAGATTTTTTTTCGAGTACCGTAAATATTTCAATCGCCAAAGATGGCTACCTGTGACCGATGGTCACTTGTCCCCAACGTCGTCTGAGGAATTTCCCCATAATGCATCATTATACGTCATAATAAATTATCCCGATAGGTGGTGTTACTATCTCGTAACTTGGTAACTTCATAACCAAGGTCTTTCGTAACTTATTTTGTAACATCTTCGTACCTTTTTCGTAACTTCCTACCAGGTTCGTAACTTCGCAACTTTTTCGTAACTTCGTAACCTTTTCGTTACTTCGTACCTTTTTCGTAACTTCATACCTTTTTCGTTGCTTCGTACTTTTTTTGCAACTTAGTACCTTTCTCGTAACTTTGTACCTTTTTTGTAACTTCGTACCTTTTTCGTAACTTGTAGCCCTTTCATTTATCTATCGATCTATGGTACTTTCAAACCTCTCAGCGACGTCATAAGCAAGATGGGTGACGTCAATCGATCTTCCTCATTGATAGTATTAGAATTAACTGTTAAGAATAGACCCTCACCCAGACACTTGTCTTAAGTACGAACTTTTTCTCATTTTTTGTTCTTTTTCTTTTTTTTTCATTTTTTTTTCCATTTATTTATTTATTTATTTATTTTATTTTTATTTTTTTTATTATTTTTTTATTTTTTTTGATATCAGTCTTATTATTTCTGATATTTTTTTTTCATACAACATTTTCAACAAGTAATAACACAAAATTCTGTACAATGGTCGTCGCTTCCACGGGGTTTTCTAAGAGCCTGGTGGCTGCTGCTGTGGTGGTGGAGGTGGTGGAGGTGGAGGTGGTGGTGGCTGCTGCTGCTGCTCTGGGGTATATGGCTGCTGCTGCTGCTCTGGATACTGGTTTCGTCCATATTTTCGCTATCTTTTCACTATTCAACTTACTTTTCCTCATATTTTCCATATCATTTCACATTTCTTCCATATTTTCCATATTATTTCACAATTTTCGTCTGTGTTTCCCAAATCTTTTCACTATTCAAATTACTTTTTTTTCCATATTTTCCCTATCATTTCACATTTTATCCATATTTTCCATATCATTTCACAATTTTCTTCTGTATTTTCTAAATCTTTTCACTATTCAAATTACTTTTCTTCTGTATTTTCCAAATCTTTTCACTATTCAACCTACTTTCTTCCGCATTTCCCATATCTTTTCACTCTTCAACTTATCTTTCTTCCATATTTTCCATATCATTTCACATTTCAACTTTTCTCTATACGACTTCATTTCTTAAAATTCTCCTGTGATTTAAATTTATTTCAAAGAATGCTCTAAAATATATTGTGTTCTCCAGCTATTTGAAAAGGGTATTGGGCAATGTTTTCCAGTTATCAGAAACAAGCATTAACAGTTATGATATCTTCTTTATGTACAAACTCACATGATATAACTGTAATATTGTTAAATGTGGCATTAAACACCATCAACCTAATCTTTTATTTACAAAGACATATACCTACCTACCTATATATCTACATTTTTATGAGAATTATAGATTTTATTCAATTTTTGCTAGTTATTTTCCTATCTTGATGAGTTTCAAATTTCCACAATCAAATTTATTTTACATAACAGCCTAACACAGTGTTCTATTTTTAGAGCAGTAAGAAAACTTACTTCCTGAACAGGGTTTTAGTATATATTCATCTACCAAAGGCAAGCAAATATCTGTATATAAGTTTAAATATAACTATTTTCCTGCCAAGGGCAAGTAATTCTCTGTATATAAGTGTAACAATCGATATCCAAATAGCCATTTCTTGATACGTATTATATAGTATTTCTCTTTCTGCACAGGTATATGTCCACATACAGAGTTGTAACTTATTCCTCAACACAAGAGTTATGTCCCCTACTGCAGTGTTAAACCTCCACACACAGGGTTAGGACCCCCTACGACAGTGTTATCAGGGGCGGATCCAGAGACTATGTTGACGGGAGGGGGGTGGGGGGCGGGGTCAGTTATGGAGCAATTGTTTCAATAATTGATGGAACCTACTGTAGTCCCAAAGCGGTTCTGGCGTGTAGGTCGGTAAACCTTGTTTTCATTTCATTTAGTGTACAGTAGAGAAAAGGTACAGTTATTGACTTCTTAAAGTAGTCTTCTGGACTTTGCTTCAACATTATCTCTCATTATTTGTCTCTCGCATATTCTAGGTTTTTTAACCTCTTTGTCTAGCGATTCACATATTTTAGCACTCCTCTCAAAACACAGGTGGCTGAATTGTTCAACATTTGCTCTGCAGTTTAGTGAGCTCTGAATTCAATTTACGCTTTTTAAGAGTCTGCCTATGTCAAGTGATCTCTCTTGTAGTGATCTTGTAGAGGACCTTTATAAGTTGGAATAACTTGTGTCCGATCCAAATGTTTTATAGTTAACAATAAAATAAGTTTAATCTAAATCTAGTGATCTACTGAGCCCTTTTTTAAAAGCCAGGCATATTTGAACAATAACAATGGTTACGACAAAATCAAACTTGCAAATGGAATTCAACAAAGAAGTTACATCAGCTTCTTTTGGTCTGGTGTATGTGTGTTTTGGCAGTTTTGTAAAGTGGTCAAGCAGGGGCGGATCCGGAACGCGCCCCCCTAAAATTGGAAAAAAATATGATTTTTGGCGTGAAATCGTGATTTTTCACACCAAATACCCCAAAAAATTTCGCGCCTCCCTCCGCTCGGCGATATTTTTTTAAGAGCCCCCATAACTTGAAATCCTGGATCCATTCCTGTCGACTTTAAATAAAACTTATTTGATTTGATTTGATTTGAAAAAATCTAATTTAAGTCTATTTTATTTCTAATTAATTTTAATTATTTTATATCTATTTATATTTTCATTTAGAGTTTAAAATATGCTGTATTCATATATTTTCAAAACGGAAACTCGTGTATTTTTTTCTTCTTTTTTTTTGTAATACAGCAACATTTTCTTTTATTTTTTTTGTAAAAATAAATGATATTTAAAAAAGAATTTCCTTGAAAGAGTCTCAATTTACAGGTGTTGGTGGTTATACCTATATGAAATTGTGACACTAGACATGTTTATATAACGGTTTAAGACAATACCTGATTAATTGGTATTTTGACAATACATTCATAAAAGCTTCAAATAAACCTGAAAACTTGATTTAGCATAATTACTTATAATTACCTCTTTGAAGATTAATTTAATACAAAGAAATTAATTTCTATTTTCTTTTACTTTCATCACACAGATCGAATCCATTCGATTAAAAGCCATATCGTGACGTTAACTAGCCTTGAAAAGCGTATGTTAATATATGTGCTTGACTTATTCGACGGGGGGGCTAAAGCCCCCAAAGCTCCCCCTGAATCCGCCACTGGTTATCCCACATAAATAGCTATGACCCCATACTGCAGTGTTAAACCTCCACATAAAGAGTTGTTCCCCGGAATGTAGTATTATCCTTGCACATACAGAGTTGTAACTTATTCCTCCACATAAAGAGTTATGTCCCCTACCGCAGTGTTAAACCTCCACACACAGGGTTATGTCCCCTACGGCAGTGTTATCCCCACATAAATAGTTATGTCCCTTACTGCAGTGCTAAGCCTCCACACACAGGGTTATGTACCCCTACTGTAGTATTATCCTTGCACATACAGAGTTGTAACTTATTCCTCCACATAAAGAGCTATGTCCCCTACTGCAATGTTAAACCTCCACATAAAGAGTTATTTCCCCTACTTTAATATTATCATTGCACAGACAGAGTTGTAACTTATTCCTCACATAAAGAGTTATGTCCCCCTATTACAGATTTATTCCTTCATATACAGAGTTATTCTCCCTTACTGTAGGGCATAATGTAAACTTAAATAAATTACAGGCAGTATTAATTGTTTTGTTAAAAAAAATACTTTTCTTCCATATTTTTCATATATTTTCACAATTTTCTACTGTATTTTCCAACTCTTTTCATTATTTGACTTGTCTTTCTTCCAAATTTTCCATATCATTTCACATTTCAACTTACCTTTCTTCCATATTTTCCATATCATTTCACAATTCTATTTTGGTTTCTTCTGTATTTTCCATATCTTTTCACTATTCAACTTGACTTTCTTCCATATTTTTCATATCATTTCACTTTTCAACTTACTTTTCTTCCATATTTTCCATATCATTTCACTATTCAACTGATTTTTCTTCCATACTTTCCAAATTTATCACTATTCAACTTTCTTTCCTTCCATATGTTCCATATCTTTTTTTCATTGTTTCTAATGATTCTTTCAAAACAAAATTTTCTTCTCTCCATGTTTGCTGATTTTCCAAGATTAATTCTGTTTTGCTAATTCTGGAAATATAAAAGAATGATTAAAATCCTAACTTCATACGCCATGACTATGGTATTGTGGTGTTTACTCTCAGAACAGTGAAATCTATATAAACATATTAAAACTCTGTAAAACGAATATAACTTGCAACGTTACTTGTTTTCCGCGTACATGACGTCATAAGAAATTTCATTTTACCGTACTTTTTCAAACCGTTTTGAAATGCAACGGAACTTGTTTTTTGCGTACGTGACGTCATTTGACTATTTTTTCCAAGTTTTATTATTTTCATAAATTTTCATTTTCGGCCCAGAATGTATTTTTACTATCAATACTACAGCATGTTATAGCTTCTCAAAGCAACCACATTAACACAATGTTGCCCAAAGAGATGGTCTTAGCTCCTCTACAAAAGCTGAAGATTAAATATGAATTGTCTTACCAATCTACTACCAGGCTGAACTATATTCATACATTTGACCAATGGCTGATCATCCACCAGTGAACGTCTACGGTTGATAGCACTGTACGATCGTTGATACATTTCACCATTTTTATCAGATACTATGTAGTAAAACATTTCCCATCATTAATTAAGAAAACATCATTAAATAACTGGTGTCCAATTAAATTTTTTATAGTATTACATGTGTGGATCCTCTTTACGTGACAGAAAACAATAGCAGTGACTATATTACATAAAATACATTACAGTATAGAGGTTCTAAAAAAAACAACAACAAAAACACGGATTATTGGTTTTCAAAATATAATAGGATTCTTCATCATTACTCTATGAGTACTGCTGCTGCTACTGCTGCTGCTCTGTGCTACCAGAGGTGATGTCATCACCGGAAGTGACGTCAGTCACGTGACCGGAAGTGACATCAGTCTCGTGACCGGAAGTGGCGTCAGTCTCGTGACTGGAAGTGACCCATAGCCGGAAGTAATGTCAGTCACGTGACTGGAAGTGACTGGAAGTGACGTAATTTTCCCGCTCTTTTTTCTTACTATAGTAGTAGTACAAAATGTCCCATTGTTGTTTATCATTCGATTTACGATTTCTGATTATACCTTTTGTATCTTTCGGTCATTGTGTTGTTTATCATTCGATTTACGGCTTCTGATTATTCGCTTAGTATTCTCTAGTTTCCCTGTAAGGGGACATTTGTACTACTACTATAATAAGAAAAAAGGGCGAGAAAATTGCGTCACTTCCCGTGACGTGACTAACGTCACTTCCTGTGATGACGTCACTTCCGTTAGCACAGAGCATGTGGAAGAAATGTGAAATGATATGGAAAATATGGAGAAAAAGTAAGTTGAATAGTGAAAAGATGGGGAAAATATGGAAGAAACCATTACCCAGAGCAGCAGCAGCAGCCATATACCCTAGAGCAGCAGCAGCAGCAGCGGCCACCACCACAGCAGCAGCAGCGGCCACCACCACAGCAGCAGCAGCGGCCACCACCACAGCAGCAACAGCATCATCAGCATCAGCAGTATCAGCAGCAGTAGCAGCAGCATCATCAGCAGCAGGAGCAGCAGCAGCCACCACCACCTCCACCACCACCACAGCAGCAGCAGCCACCAGGCTCTTGGAAAACCCCGTGGAAGCGACGACTATTGTACATAATTCTGTGTTATTACTTGTTGAAAATGTTGTATGAAAAAAAAATATCAGAAATCAAATTATTTGCCTATATATTATTATGAGATAAAGAATGTGTGCTCTCTTTTACATTCTTGTCTCTTAGGCCAAATAAATTTTAAATAGATTTGAAACAAAGTAGTATTCATTTTTTTTTATCACAGATTTTATTGCACGAATTGCTGTTAACAATTTACTAGATATACAGCTTTTACCTAGAATCTCTAGTTTTTAATCATTAAATAGCAAGGGATTTGCTATTTAGTGAAGCTTAGTTCAAAATAAATGTTGTTAGTACACTTATACAGTTAATATCCAGTATATATTGTAATTCTGACATGTAATAAACATATAATAGCTGTCTATGGTGATTTCACATGCTTTTTGTTGACAATATCCGGATATTTGACACTTTCAAACCGATCACGGTCGAAAGGTTAATTGTTCATGCTCGTGGATTACATGCACGATTGCGGTGTTGCTTTTTCCTATTTTGATTGTAGTTCGCTTTATTTTCTAATTGTTAGAACATGACATCTATGAGTGAAAGGATTACTTCTGTCCGCTGTAAAATGTTTTATTTGTGACATGTAAGTATTGAGTTTACTACAATATAAGTGTTGAAAACAGGGTTTCATATTATTGATTTTTTTTCTCTCCACATGTGAAGTCACGTGACATTAAAAGAATTCTGAAGTCATGTGATATATCTGCTGTTTAGGTATACATGTGCTTTGCTTATGAAATTTCCTGTTTTGACTTGTCTAAAAATATTTGTATCGAACACATTATTTACCTCATCATTAAAAATTTTAAATATATCTACTTTTTTTTGTTTTTGATCTGAAATATAATAAGCTTTATATGTAGAAAAAAATATTAAGGTTATAAGCAGGTTAAGATCAAAATATGCCTGGTCATATATTTAGTAGCTAAAAACGAGAGATTCCAGGTTAAAAACATGATCTCCTATATACAGATTTGTTGTCATTTTTTTCACCTCTTGCCAATATTTTTTGTTATATTTACAATCAAGGTAAAGATGTTTGTAATTTTCTTTTTCTTTACATACCAGACAGTCACTATTATTTACTATTCTCCATTGTTTGAACAATTCTTTGCATGGTAATATGAAGTGAATAAGTTTCCATTTAAAGATTTTTAATTCATTTAACTCTAAATAATTAAAAGTGAAAAATAAAGTTTGTGTTATACATAATAAAGTATGCATTCTGTCGTTCTTTAAACATTTTTCACATTTAGTATATTCATTTATAATAAAAAAAAACAACTTATGTTTTAACATAATTACAAGTTGCGTATGCAGTGTCCCCTTACTGGGCCCGCGAAATTTGCTGAATTATACCAAGGACGTATATAAGATTCTATATACGTCCTTGATTATACACAAAAGACATTTACGGCGGTTTAGATCATAGATGGTGATATATATTTATTTTCCGTGTAAAGAGATCCTTGTTACACTACATAAAATATATAATTAGTTCCTATTGTTGGCATTCCCCCAAAATAGTAAAATAGCAAAATAGTCAAATGATATACAAACAAGTGAAGAACCTAGAATAATCCAGAATATTAAAAGAGGTAAGTCTTTTTAAAACGTAACATACATGCGTAATTAATCTAGGATTTAATGAATTTGTTTCATTTTGTCATTAATATATTCACGGTTCTGTTTGGACAGAGATTTTTAATATTCATGTATACATTTTCCATTAAGTTTTGATGTGTTTAAATGATATTTGAAATCTAACATCACAATATTTCGAATCGCCGTCTTTTTATAAAATTTGTAAATCAATTTCTCAATTGTGGATTCTATGATTGCTCGGGGTGGAGTTGTCCATTTACTAAATACAGGTATATTCAGATGTGTCACCGACATGGTTTACCTCTCCCAGCTATCTACTATTTGATTGAGTCGTACATTTTCCACTTTGCATGGGCATTTTAAAGATATGATACATCTATATATCAATGTGCAATTTTTCTACAAGCCCCTAGCTTCTTCATTGATAAGACAATTAAAATATGATCAACTAAAGAGGCTTTCTGTTATGAACTAATGCGATAAGGTGCAACATTGTTTATTTGTAAACAAATATATACATTTGTATGGCTTTCGTCCTGTTAATAGAAATATTATTTCAGGCCAAACGAATTAAATTGTTTTGTCTAGATATATCTGTATATACAGAACAAATGTATTGATAATTTACTGTACACCACAGACTTCTTATCAAGTCAATGTATTTATTACAGTAGCACCATCACTTAATCTAACACTACAGTGATTCTTTATTACTTGGCATAATGTCAAATGTAAAACAGCAGTCAGATGCTACAGAATAAATAGCTTAACATATTTATATGTTACACTTCAGAATGAAATGATACAACAGTACAACAACATAGAGGAAACATAAAAGGACAACTCAAATAAAACAAGACGCAAACACTAAAACAAATGCAGTTTTTAATTTCTAGTATTCAAGGGATATCTGTTTTGAAACCGCACTTACTCATATTATACTGTCTAATTAAAACCTAGATATCTAATTTAGTGCGCATGCCTCGTTTCTGGAATAACCTTCATCAGGTACGCTTCAAGTAGAAAGGCTGGCAAGTCAAATAATTAGAAATTATTGGGAGCAAGTAAACCAAACGGCTCAACCATGATAGACAAAGTCGGCTAAGGTCACCTATTCCTGAGGGAAGAGAACCTTAATAATAATAACAGTATATTCAATAACAAATATAACTAATAAACCACTTTAGCTTTTGACTAAGCGATAACAATGACAATTCTGACATGTAATTTGGTGCCAAGATGGTCTTAAGAAGAAAGACTAACGGACACACAAAAATCCACAAAATACCACACAGAAAACTTGAGATCAAACAACACGAACTGCAATAAAAATCGGATGCCCCGGAAGGGTAGGTAGTTCTTGCTCCATTAGTCGCACCCGTTGTGTTACTGTTAAACGACACGAACATTATGTGATATGGAAATTGTGTTGGACACCAATATACGTAAATAAATATAAATAACAGATAAAACATGAACCCCTTACAAAACAAGCGGGAGTTAAAACGAATCAAACATCATTTTTACGCGGAAATCGTAACAGAAGACTGATGACTTACAGATCCTGGATCGCTTAAGTTAACAGCTATTTCGTATCGTTTGCGTTTTTCGTTCGTTTCGTTTGCGTGTATCGTTCGTTCGTTTTTCGTTTTCCGTTCGCTTGCGTTTCGTTCTTGTAATTAGTTCGTTCGTTTCGTGTATGGTTCGTTTCGTTCGTCAGTTTAATTAGACGAACGCACGAAACGAAATACGAACGAACGATATACGAAACAAACCAACGAACGATATACGATACACGATACACGAAACAATACAATACACTGCTGGGGTGTTGGGTGTTAAGCAAAACCTAACATTTTGTGAAAACGGAAGTTTATGTACACATTCCAATTTTTTTCGAGCTAAAAACAAAATAGATTGTGCATTAACAATTCATAAACACAATTAAGATATATACCCGTTGGAAACATTCAAACGTGCATATGCACAAAGTTAGAGAGTGGGCGATGTTACCAGACTGGACTATTTTATTAATTGTTTTAAGGGAAAACATATTTAACAAATGCATTTTTTCTATAATTTACTCTACGGACAAATACACAAGAAATTATCTACATGTATCATATCTAAATGTATGTAAACAAACGCCTCTGGCAGTTTCACCTGGGAAATACTTGCACTACAGGTGTGAAATGTCAACTCTTAATTTCATTCTAATTAACAATTATATGACCTCTTGAAGCCACACTCCTCTCGGACAGCTTGACTGGGAAAATAACTGATACAGCTATGTCTGGTTGTCAATACAGAATCCAAATAATTATATAAATATAAATTCTGTATAATTATATAATTATATAAATATAAAGTCATATTTGGAAGTCAAATATATGAGATTTGAAATTTTATATTTTATATAAATAAATATAATTATTAAACACATTGATAATATAAACTATTTAATATAAATTGTATTATCCTATTACTTTACCGACTAATTTATCATTTATATATATCAATTGCGTATGAAATATAAAATCAGTTAATCACATCAATTTGCACAAAAGTCATTCAAATAATAACACGATACTATATTGTACTTCTATAGAGCCAGAATCGTTTGTCATTGGATAATATATGGTAACGCTCCAATGATTCGTTCGTTCGTGTATCGTGCGTCCGTTTCGTGTATTGTTCGTTCGTTTCGTGTATCGTGCGTTCGTTCGTTTGCGTTTCCCGTATTGTTCGTTCGTTCGCGTATCGTGCGTTCGCTTCGTGTATCGTGCGTTTTTCGTATCGTTCGTGTGAAGCGTTCGTTCGTTTTTCGTTCGTTTCGTTTGCGTTTTTCGTTCGTTTGCGTTTGGTGCGTATTGTAAGCTTATACGATCCAGGATCTAAAATATGTTATATATACAGCTAAAAATGCCGAATATTGGGTTATTTCCATGGCGTTTGGTGTAACTAGTTACATCAACAATGTTAAGAGGCTTGTTGTATGAGTGCGGACGTACAAGACATAGAAAAATTCCGTGCATGTTTTCTTGCAAATTTGTTAAGATTTACACTAGCCGAAATAAGGTAAAATACGTATTGCACTTTCTATCTCAAGCTATATACGGAGATGAATATTGAATGGATTATAATAGCATCTCACGTCATGAATTTTACTTTTGTCTATTTCAGCTGAGAGCCAAATGACATTGACATGGATTTACATAAAGAACTAATGTCAATAACTGACATAAATAAAGATATGTCAATCAGAAATTTATTGAAATCGGAATTAAAATTTGGAAAAGCAAACCATATATTTATTTGTTATCATTCAGACACTTCGAGAACATTTGCTAAGACTATACAGTCAAGCTTAAAGGCTGCATTTGGAAATGAACTTGTTATATGCAATCATGAAGATGACTTTATACCCGGATTTTCTATTCTTCAGAATATTACAACAACAATTCGGGAGTCAATTAAAGTGGTCCTTATATTGTCAGAAGCTTTCATAAACAGTTCATGGTGCAGCTTTGAAGCGGAATATACTCTTAGTCTTAAACTAAACATGAAAGAATCCAAGACTATAATTCCGCTTTACACAGATAACTACAGTTTGATTAATAAGCCTACTTTCTTGAAGCCTTTTTCTGCAATAGACTGCACTTTATCACCCGATATATGGTACCCCAAGCTGATAGAAGGACTGAATACAGAAATTAAACACTGGAAACAGCTTACGGAACCACCTTCTCTTGCTAATGGCAAAGAATACCACTTTGTTACTTTCATAGACCGTGAAAGCAATTCTGAATGTGATAGCATATGTCAAGTACTGGAAGAACTTAAAAAGGATAACTTTATAGGACATATTCTTTCAATAGAACACTTTTCTACTCTAAAATGTTTCCAAGTGGTAGAAGAAATAGTTCTTGCTTTAGAAAAAACTTCAAAAATACTGATTTTTTCACACGAGAAACTAACAAAAAACCAATTTTATCTAGCTCTCGTAAAGTTGGTAAAAATGTTTATTGAAGATAAAAGAATTCCGACCACATATATAATACCAGTGAAGCTTGATGGTGCGTCATTTCCAGTTCTTGGGGATACGATATCTTATTTAGATGTAGGAATAACGGATGGGTACCTTGGGAAGCTGAAGGACGCCATAGCAAGGACAGGTATGAGATGAAACGAACATGTTAATCACATTTCACATTTAAGATGAAACTAATCATAACATTAAAAACAGCATGGGGTATATGACATACATTTCAAAACACAAATACTAAGTTTTAAGAAGTAACTACATGGTTTACTATTTAACACTGGTGTATATGTTGTGGTCTCTCTATCCCGGCTGTGATTCATTGTCATCTTAGAAATCTTTCACAGGTATCACAAACCAAGAGTTTTACCATTCATCGCCATCCTATATTTCTTATCAAATCTAGCTTCTCATCTCCGATTAATAAGATTGAGCTTTAAAAACATACAACATATTGATTGTTGCTCTTCGCTTGAATCAAAGCAAAACAATATTGCTCTATTCTCAATACTTACTTATCCTCTTCATCATAAGGCATCAACACAATTGTTGACGTTTCAGTAACTTAATCGTTTTCAACAGAGTGGGGTTGTTAGCCTTACGACAAACCTACATACTGTTGGACAGGGTTTTCTTTCTCTGTTGTCCTTCCCATAAATGATTGCATTTACCCTGCTCTGCTCACAAGTTTCATCTACCTGGAGTTTTTTCTTTTCTTTCATGGTTATCTCCCTTAGCCTTTTACTTTCACAAGTTATCCACAAGGCAGTGGAGCTATTTAACCCATATGTGGTATATATTTCGTACTTATGTGTTCTCATGCGGAAAAAGAAACCCGTTATATCAAATACGCCCGCTTCTTTTGTTTCAATTGTACTGTATCTTATGCAAATAAACAAACAAACAAAACAAAACAAATAGTTTTATTGATAATCATATCATCTTTGTGGGCAGTATAAATCAACACAGAATTTCATACAATGATTGACAAGGATGTCAATGATTAGAAATATCAACAAAATAAAATAAACAATAATAAACATTATGGATATTAAGCACAGTGACCCCAAATTATCTGTTGAAGAGGCATGGCTAACAATGAATATATGTATAACCATGATCCTCTATATTAACATCGACAGAAATAAAACAGAATTAAATTGACATTTTAGGGGGGTTAGTGTTATGGTGGTGTTTAATGCCACTAGCGGAATTCGTTATCATCACAGCTTAGGATTTCTTTTTATCAATCTTAAAGCGACAAGTCAATGTATATCACTATTATAGCTATGAGTTTGATTTCCATCGTAGTTATATGCTGATACAATTACGTTTTCAGGCTCGGAGGCAGTTTTCGTCGGGAACTCCGGTTTTCTCTGTCAATCAAACAGATCCCCATAACAACACACAATACTGTTATTAGTGACGTTAAATACCCATAGGCCATAACACATATAGACAGATTATCATTCGTTTGAACATTGAGAATATCGAGTGCAATATATTGTATATGATAGTGACGTTTTACTGGTCATACGTGAATTCACTGGGACATTAAACTGTAGAACGATAAAATTATATGTGCACTATTTGCTATTTTTCAGGAGAATGTAGGTTTTGTTTTCCTGACGAGGCTGTTTTATCTTTTGAAAATGGCATATTTCGAGTTGCAGATTTTGAATGTCCGAGAACAGAGGGAGATGATAAAGATCCTCGAATATTAGATATGTGTTTCATTAGGAGGGATACAAGACCACATTTAATAATAATAGATGCAGATAACATGAAAGTCAAGTTTGTATCTGTTTTAGGGAATGTATTTATCGATGGATATACATTTTCTAATCTGAATGAACGTCCGAATCGATTATCTAAAATAAACGAAGACAGTTTTGCATTAATTTATGAAAACAATCTGGATATCGCTATATTTAATATCATTGATAAGGACTTAATATTGACAAGCACATTGAAAGTTGATAGCTGCGTGAATTGCATTAAAAGCTTAGTTGCATTTTCAGACAAACATTTTCTGATAACAAACGGTTCACATTGCTTCAGTTTTATGAACGGTAAAATAATTGAGAGGCTCACTGATAAATCACAAACGATGTCGCTTGCAAGACGATTAACTAAATTCAATAGCAACCATATTTTTATTGCGGATGAAAATGATCGTCGAATAATATGGCTTGATAGAAATGGAAATACGTTATTTGCACAGCATAAGTGGAATCGTAATCTTTACAATGTTCGAGGTATCGCTTCAGGGAACAGTAAAATATATGCAGCTGTAAATAATGCCGTGGTAGTTTTCGAATATGTCTGTAAGAGTCGGTCGTCTTCTGTAGGTCACGACACACCATCTTCAAGCCAGTCCTCTCTAGGTCACGACACACCATCGTCAAGCCAGTCCTCTTCTGTAGGTCACGACATAACACCGTCATGCCAGCCCTCTTCTGTTGGTCACGCCACACCATTGTCAAGCCAGTCCTCTTCTGTAGGACACGGCACACCACCGTCAAGCCATCCCTGTTCTGTAGGTCACGACACACCATGGTTAAGTCAGTCCTCTTCTGTATGTCACGACACAACGCCATCAAGCCAGTCCTCTTCAGTAGGTCACGACACACCATTGTCACGCCAGTCCTCTTCTGTAGGTCACGACATAACACCGTCAGGCCAGCCTTCTTCTGTAGGTTACGACACACCATTGTTAAGCCAGTCCTCTTCTGTATGTCACGACACAACGCCATCAAGCCAGTCCTATTCAGTAGGTCACGACACACCATTGTCAAGCAAGTCCTCTTCTGTAGGTCACGACACACCACCGTCAAGCCAGTCCTCTTCTCTAGGTCACGGCACATCCTCGTCAATCCAGTCCTCTTCTGTAGGTCACGATACAACACCGTCCAGCCAGTCCTCTTGTGTAGGTCACGACACACCATCGTCAAGCCAGTCCTCTTCTGTAGGTCACGACACACCATTGTCAAGCCATTCCTCTTCTGTAGGTCACGACACGCCATTGGCAAGCCAATCCTCTTCTGTAGGTCACGACACGCCATCGTCAACTCAGGGTTCTTCTGTAGGTCACGACACGCCATCGTTAAGCCAGTTGTCTTCTGTATGTCACGATACACCATCGTCAAGTCCGTCCCCTACTGTAGGTCACGACACACCATCGTCAAGCCAGACCTCTTCTGTAGGTCACGACACGCCATCGTCAAGCCAGTCCTCTTCTGTAGGTCACGACACACCATCGTCAACTCAGTATTCTTCTGTAGGTCACGACACACAATATTCAATAGATGACGAAGCTATCCGATTAATTAAATTCCAACGACCGATTGATCACAACAGAGCAATATGTTTAGATGATTCAGAACAATATCTTGCATTGAGTCAGGTTATAAATGGGAAAGATAGAATACGAATATTTAAACTCCACTCTAACACAATTCTATGACGTCATAATACTCAACTATATTGTTCAAAATTATTTTTACAATATTCCGCGAGGGAACATCTGGGCATGTAAACGGGACATACATTCTCCGCTGCAGGGTACGACAACCTTCACAGAATATTGTACTGGATGAAATTCATTGTTTTATAATCGAGGAGAACGTGTGAAAATACGATGCCATCGTATGATAAAAGAACGGCACATTCTTTACTGCCAATACGGTTTTAACAGCATGCTAGTGGAGTGATATTTTCTATATCAGGTGATATAGCGCTCCTCTAATGATACTTGATTAGTGAACCTTTGTGTACTTACATTACATAATCTTCATCATTGTTTACTTGTTATTGGACAAAGTATATATATCTTCACTTGTCACTCCTTCCTTAAATACCAGACATGAAAGTGTAAAATAAAATGATAAAACAATATAAATACCCTCAGAACAGTTCCAAATGACAACCAGAAAAGTGTTGTAACATAGGCATAATCGATATCCATAGCACACATATACATGACCGCTGATTCTCTGAAATGGTATATAGATGAATGTTCAATGACTTGTGACTTGATAACTGTTGCGGAATATCTGTGTGACAAATGACATGGATATGTTCCGTTTGTGGTAATCACAATCTGTCATTTCATCATTCATGACTTATCACCGAGTTTGTAACTATAGTAACACGACAGGTGCCGCTAGTGGAGCATTCCCTTTTTTTTTATTATGGGGCTCGTGTTTTTAAGTCTTTTCTTGGCTTTGTAGTGCATTACAGATCCTCATATGCCCTTTTCTCGCTTGGTCATTGCATTGTCTGTCCTTCGATCCACGGCTTTTGATTTACCTTATTGGTATCTTCAAACTATTCTTAAGATATACTTTTGTTTTTAATAGAAATCCATTTTGAAGGTAAGACTAAACTATGCTTCTAGAAATGGCAGGAATGATGGTGCATACAAATAGTTTGATTAAAAAATATGAAGATCAAAATCACATCTGTTGAAGTCATTCGAAATCCGATTCCGAAGAAAAAAGCAAATAAAAAGATTTGCCAGGAAAAAGTAATGGAAACCTCTCAAACCGAGTCGGCGAGTCACTTAGTAATATTTCTTCTCGTCTTGAGGTTTCTATACAGTTACACGACTTGATGATGTAATTAGATTGTCGACGATAAGTCTTTTATCTATTGGCATCAAGTCCGTGTGGGTCGTCAACCAAAGAAAAGGACACATTGCTACAAGCGTATTTGATAACGCGACCAATTTGTATCATTTTACCGCTATACAAAGCCATCATTTTCATAGCTTACAATTATATTTCAATCACATCAGATATAGACATTAAAATTCATATCCAATCCATGCTCATATCACTACAAATTAAAGAAATTGTGAATAGACCAGTTTTTGAAAAGTCTGGAGAGAGTTTTAACATTCTGAAGATTGTCTGAAAAGCCTGGACAGAGTCTGAACTGTCTTAGCATTGTCTGAAAAGTCTGGTCACATTCTGAACTGTCTTGATATGTCTGAAGTTGGTTGGACACATTCTGAACTGTCTGAACATGTCTAAGCTTGTCTGAACTTGTCTGGACACATTGTGAACTATCTCAACACTGGATTTTTCTCGAATATACTGAACTGCTTCATTCTAGTCTGAACTAACATTATATAAAAACACCTTCCAATGGAAGATAACTCTGACAAAATTATATATAAGAAAGGGAGATGATTTGTATTCATTACACAAATAGGTATTTGGAATTTCTGAATAAGAAAATAAAGCTATGAATAAATTAATGAGGTTTTTTATTCAGCAGATTAACAATAATATTCATAAATATTACAAATATATGACATTGTTTCATACCATAGAAAATAGACAATGCTAAGAATGTTCAGACTTTTCAGGAAATGTTCAGAATGTTCAGATTTTTCAGGCAATGTTAAGAATGTTCAGACTATGTTCAGACAATGTTCAGAATATTCAGACTCTGTTCAGACTTTTTCAGAATTTCTAGCACAAAAACTGGTCTATTCAGAATTTCTTGACTTGTGTAATGTATAATAGTACACCTCTCTGGTTGGATTAAAAAATTACATATACACAGTGCAAAATAATCAATAATATATGTGTCAATTCAACAATGTACTAGAAGGGGGTACATATGTATAGTACATTGATTGTGAACACCAGTAGAACCATAGTGAACTTGATTGCTAACACCAGTTGAACATAGTGAACATCAATACTAAGCTTGATTGTGAGCACCAGTAGAACCATAGTGAACATCAATAGTAAACTTGATTGTGAACACCAGTAGAACCATAGTGAACATCAATAGTAAACTTGATTGTGAACACCACTAGAACCATAGTGAACATCAATAGTAAACTTGATTGTGAGCACCAGGAGAACCATAGTGAACATCAATAGTAAACTTGATTGTGAGCACCAGTAGAACCATAGTGTACATCAATAGTAAACTTGATTGTGAGCACCAGTAGAACCATAGTGAACATCAATAGTGAACTTGATTGTGAGCACCAGTAGAATCATAGTGAACATCAATAGTAAACTTGATTGTGAACACCAGTAGAACCATAGTGAATATCGATAGTGAACTTTATTGTGAACAACAGTAGAACCATAGTGAATATCAATAGTAAACTTGATTGTGAACACCAGTAGAACCATAGTGAACATCAATAGTAAACTTGATTGTGAACACCAGTAGAACCATAGTGAACATCAATAGTAAACTTGATTGTGAACACCACTAGAACCACAGTGAACATCAATAGTAAACTTGATTGTGAACACCAGTAGAACCATAGTGCACATCAATAGTGAACTTTATTGTGAACACCAGTAGAACCACAGTGAACATCAATAGTAAACGTGATTGTCAACACCAGTCGAACCATAGTGAACATCAATAGTAAACTTGATTGTGAGCACCAGTAGAACCATAGTGAATATCAATAGTAAACTTGATTGTAAACACCAGTAGAACCATATTGAACATCAATAGTAAACTTGATGATTGTGAACACTAGTAGAACCATAGTGAACATCAATAGTAAACTTGATTGTGAACACCAGTAGAACCATAGTGAACATCAATAGTAAGCTTGATTGTGAGCACCAGTAGAACCACAGTGAACATCAATAGTAAACTTGATTGTGAATACCAGTAGAACCATAGTGAACATGTATACTGAACTTGATTGTCAACAACAATAGAACCATAGTTGAACATAAATAATGAACTTGATTGTGAGAACTACTAGAACCATAGTGAACATCAATAGTTACCTTGATTGTGAACACCAGTAGAACCATAGTGAACATCAATAATGAATTTGATTACGAACACCAGTAGAACCATAGTGACCATCAATAGTTACCTTGATTATGAACACCAGTAGAGCAATAGTGAACTTGATTTTGAACACCGGTAGAACCATAGTGAACATATATAGTGAACTTGATTTTGAACACCAGTAGAACCATAGTGACTTGAATTTGAACACCAGTAGAACCATAGTGAACATAAATAGGGAACTTGATTTTGAACACCAGTAGGAAAAGTGAAGTAACTGTCATTGTGGCCTCGGTAAAAAATCAACAAGTGTAAAAATAATGCTTTAAAAATAAAATTTGAATTGTTCTGATAACATCTTTATGATTTGATAAGTATACAACAACCATGGAAGTTGTCACTTACTAGTAATGCAATGATTCCTGTTAAAAAGATCGGAATTGGCACCGGCGATACCCGTAATTGATGCATATTCTTAGTGTTTCAAAGTTTACTTCCCACTGATTTTTTATTCTGTGTAAAGGATCAAAACAATTAAAATTGACAACGTTGTTCAGTCCTGGATCAAGTAAAATCCAGAAGAAAGGATATATTTATTCAGATCCCCAGAATGATAATCTACCAGAATCAACTTATTCAAGTATTTCAGCTAAGCCGAATAAACAATTAATTTTCAAAACAAAGGGAGCGGTAATAAAGTAATCGATTACTTTGTCTGTATAATTCCACCTGTCTACACTTAAGGTAAATAGTTTTATGAATACAACCCCTATTAAGCGAACCAGAAAAAAACCGATTGACTAAGATATTGAAAATATAAGTGCAACATTAATTATTGGAAATATTAACTAAAATACTGTTTTTGAAGCTTGTTGTGTTTGAGATTAGCTCCTATTTTATGAGAACATTAGCTATCAACTTGTTTTACGGTGATTTTTAATGTCTGTGTCAGATCTGTTGCCAATTATTTAAATCTACTATCAGTTCTAGTTAAAAATCTTTAATATATTCAGAATAATCCATCGAGTTCAATAAGTTATTTTACTCTTTCATTCGCTCAATCCGTATATATTTCTGTTGATAACATACTTGTCCACATTTTGGAATTTACAAATATTCGAACCCCTGGGGGGGGGGGTCCCGGTATACTACGAATAGGCCCACATCACCCTCTTGCTTGTCGTAGAAAGCCAAATAAATGAGGCGACACGCTTACCGTGTGTTGCGACCCGTGATGGCGGAGGACGGGATCCTGGTAGTTGTAACACAACTCTTTGGCCTTTACTTCACCTAGACGGGAGGTCGAATGGACCTGTTCGATCATCTGACTGGACTTTTTAACACTGTTCGAGTGTGTTATTGGTACTTTCTGGCGGAGATCCTCAGAATGCAGGTGTCGCCCATGCTGGCACTCCGTGGTGCCCATGGGTATGGGATAGGATGGTGGGTCACAGGAGAAAATATAAAAAGTGACACTTGTTTCCAAATAGTCAAGAGAAGGGGTCTCGTTAAAGAAGACGGTGGTCACTGGGTCATGAGTTAGCGCCTCCTCTTTTGTTGACAAATTAGACAAAGCATGATAACGTGTGATCTTAAACCAATCAATTTCGTGTTAAATCAAGTGAGAATTTTTCAAGATAAAAGAAAGACAAGGAGTTTTACAACTTCTGTGATAAAATCGCGGACTTCGTTTCCGAAATGATCACTTTTTTAATGTTGCATTCAATAACTCGGCACTTCTTTAAGATGCATCGTTTGATGTCATCTGCTCAAAGGTGTGTCATTTTTCTTTTCTTAAGAGGAGTTTGAAGATATCAAAGGGGTAATCAGAATTCGTAAATCGAAGAACAGACAACACAATGGCCAAAAGAAAAAGTACAAAAGTACAAACAACGATCTACAAAACATACACATAAAACTAAAGATCGAGTAACACGAACCCCACTAAAACGGTCAACCAAGTCATGGTGACGATCGTAAAACTTTCGAAGTGATTACTTCGACTTACCCAAGAGGTACACATGGCTCAGTAGCTACCTTTTTAGCAGCAACCCTCTGTCAAGAAAATCCTAATAGGAACCAGAAGCTCTGGAATATCGTATCAATTGAGAGATATATATTCCATATGCAGGTGCTGCTGGAAAGTTCACAATGGGGAAATTGAAATCATCTCTTTTGTCGTAAAGTTTCGTTCTTAACCGTCCCTCACTGTCAATTTCGAGGTGTAGGTCAAGGTATGAAGCAGACCTATATGTATCTGTGGTATCCTTTATTTCAAGCTCAATGGGAAAGATGCGGTCAACGAAATCACCAAACCTAAAATTAAATTTCGACATGGTCAGTGGTAATGCAAGATTCAAAATTGTATTGCATTTGATTCAAATAAGCCATAACTACTCGTTTTAAAACGAAACATATGTGTTTATCTTACTTAAAATGTCGGTGACATCTGGGGGAATGCGCCCACTACCCTCTGCCTCTTAATATTTGACCCCAAGCTACGCCCGTGAGAACCATAGTGAATATCAATAGTGAATTTTAGTGTGAACACCAGTATAACCATAGTGAACATCAATAGGGAACTTTATTGTGAACACCAGTATAACCATAGTGAATATCAATAGTGAACTTTATTGTGAACACCAGTAGAATCATAGTGAATATCAATAAAGAACTTTATTGTGAACACCAGTAGAATCATAGTGAATATCAATAGTGAACTTTATTGTGAACAACAGTAGAACCATAGTGAATATCAACAGTGAACCTTATTGTGAACAACAGTAGAACCATAGTGAATATCAATAGTAAACTTTATTGTGAACACCAGTAGAACCATAGTGAATATCAATAGTAAACTTTATTGTGAATACCAGTAGAACCATAGTGAATATCAATAGTAAACTTTATTGTGAACACAGTAGAACCATAGTGAATATAAATTGTGAATCTTATTGTGAACACCAGTAGAATCATAGTGAATATCAATAGTGAACTGTATTGTGAACAACAGTAGAACCATAGTGAATATCAATAGTAAACTTTATTGTGAACATCAGTAGAACCATAGTGCATATAAATTGTGAACTTTATTGTGAACACCAGTAGAATCATAGTGAATATCAATAGTAAATATGAAGTTAACTTCCTGAGTTACACTACACACAACACATTCACTCCGATAATATAGCATAAAATAATCGTGACGTATCCGGTTCAAATTCTCTTTTCTAGTCACCTGATTATATTTTATATTTCATAATTAGTTTATGCTATATTAAGGGAGACAATCATACAATAATGTGTGAGCATTTCTGGTATTTAATGTCTTTATATATAAGATTGGGTTGTATTTTTCATACCATAATTATTAATAACTTTACACACTTTTGTTAGTGATTCAGTATTAGGTAAATGTGGACAATCATTTGAGATTTTGTAATATCTACCGTATTCATATGCAACTATATTAACTCATGTCTAGATTTCTTTAATGAGTTAGTTGTATAAATACAGGTTTCGACGTAATAACAGTGGTGACGGTTGAATATGGGTCACTGCGAAATCTGTCTAGAGAAAATACGTTTAACAAAGTTAAAGCGCGCGCTTGTTATGAACAAGTAATCGGAATGCTATCACGTATTCCATCACAATTGTATGCTTCAATGGCTGAAAACTTGCCTTGATAATGGGAGGGAACCGACGTGTCCCATGTGTAGAGCCCACTGGGAAAATTGCACATATTAGTCCTTGAATTAAATTACTGATTCAGTTCTGTCGTTACTATTTTTGTCATGTCCATAGTTTTCATTGCTCATTACAATTTTGCCTCTAATTATTTACACGCGCACGCATCTTATAGGTGACATTTATTTTGCCCAATGATAAGGGTATGTAATAGAACATATTGCAGTCCAGTGGATAATGACATAACTGTTCAAGTTAAGGTTAAAACACACTGATAAATTTGATGGGGTATACATTTTAAGATATTAGGCTGTGTAACGCCATGTTAATTTCATTCGATCTGTTACGTCAACGTATATTCTGTCACCACTCACCGTGAAACATGGGAAATAGAAATAACATCTAGCTTTTCGGGGGTACAATAGTTATGCAGAACGAATCAAGTGCACACCTCGTGTTTATAGTGTCACGCTCCTTGCATGCAATTCCACTTGCTAAAATGTGTCGGGACTGGTCATCGGTGGCTCGTTGAAATGCAACATTGTCTGATTCTATCCATCATATCCTTTTCTTGTGAGAATATAAACATCCTTTTATTGACCTCCTTCACACAACCAACTTTGTAAATGATTTATTGTTCTTAGACTTGTTCTGGTCGTTTATAATTTTGCTGAAATAACAATCACTTTTACGTTTAGCAACAATTAATTGTTGTGAAGATGATGATAAAACCAGGTCAATTCCCACTGCACATCTTAAAGGGATATATTTTCAAGATTACAGTAAAAAATAATTTCTAGAAAATCGAAATTAAAGAAATTGAAAATACATGAATATTGAAATGAAGACAACAAGATAAAACAGCAATTACTATTTCAATTAATTGAGGTTCTATTTTTTATCTCGCACAGGTTTCGCTGAACTTGATATCCTATTACTGTGTATGCTGTGTATATTTCTTACTAGGATGACGAACATTTTCTGCATCGTCTCCATGGTTTCTGTCATTTTCTACATGTCTTCCATAACAATTCGATCGTATCAAAAGATGCCTCGTTTTGAGTAGCGCTCCCCCCTTTCTCTCTCTCTCTCTCTCTCTCTCTCTCTCTCTCTCTCTCTCTCTCTCTCTCTCTCTCTGCTGCAATCATTTGAACACTAGCTGATATTCTTAATGATATTCCTTTTATTGGTAGACTTTTCAGTAAAGGGGTGTTATGACTAGGGGAATGTCTGCCAGTATATAGCTGTATTATAGTGGTATTTACAGGCGGTTCTGATTCTTCTTCAATATCCTCGCTGTAGTCAGTATGTATATCTGAATCAGGCTCTGTGGTAGAACATTCTCTCGTGTTCTTATTTCTATCATTTTCATTGTTTGAGGTTGTCTGAGTTTATATCTATAGATTTTCTCCAATTCAGACAATCCCACCACTGCACCACTAAAATGTTGTAACGGGCTAGACAGTTTTCTGTAGTATCTACTGGTCGGGGAGTAGTTCTCGCCAAGAAGCAATTCTCGCCAACTGTCCCATTTAGCGCGAGCGCTCGCGAATTTTCGTCTGATTTTTTTCACCATCATTAAAGGACGCCGTACCAATCCTTCGTATTATTTTGTAGCGAATTTCATTGTGAAATATCGTTAAAATTGGGTAAAAACCCTACTGCACCACACATTCTGTCATAACATCAACAGGGGTCACGTGTGTTGATACTCTTAAAATAGAAAAACACATGGAATGATCATCGGAGAATCTAGTGACACCATGTTTCCAATTTATCTCTACAAACTTTAAGATCTTTCTAAAAAGTGTCACACTTTGCCTCATTACTCATCCCTACAATCCAAAATACTCATGGTTGCAGAATAAAAATAGATTCCATGTGAATGCAAATGGCCACCTTTGCATGCACTGTTTACGTCATCAATTACCTTGACCGCTAATTTATAATTGGATCCTATATTATCTAGAAAAACTGGAATTATTACTTTTCATCAATAAAATGAAAATTATCAGGTAAACCACTGTTGAACAGGATGTATTTTACAGAATGGGGTGGGGGGGGGGGGGGGGGGGGGGGGGTGGCGGCGCAGGGAATGAATGACAGCCTTTAAAACAGCGATGGCTAATTATTAGAGCTTACTACAAACTAACACAAAAACTGGTAAACTTTTTAAGAAAGGGTTTTAATTTTCTAAAATGTAGTTTTTCTTTCCTTTTAATGCTTTAGTTTCCCAAAAAACAATATTTCTGAAAGTTGGCGAGAATTGCTTCTAGTGCAGCCATTTTCTGTTATAAAACGCAACATCGTAATAATGGATCCCCGATCAGCGTGTGCTCTCCTTTATGAACATTCATTTCGTAGGTAAATCGTTATGATTCATGCAAAATAATAATGGGGTGAAACAACGTTTTCTCGACTGCTTCTTAAAAATATTGGATAAAAAAAGTAAAAAATGGTGAGAACTACTCCCCGACCAGTATACTACTACCGGGTAATTTGCCACCACCGATGTTCAAGCACACCGAAAACTATTCTAGATTTGACACGAAAATTTAGGAAATTAGCCTGAAACTTGAAACCAAAGTCTCAAAAAATTCTTATAAGTGGGGTTAATACCACAGAACCAGATAACAATAATTCAATATACCGAAGGTAAATTCTTGTGGGATATTATCAAACTATATTAGTATAGGCCACGGGCTATAAAACACGGGCTATATATTGTCTGCTTGTATGTAGCTGTATCATAGTGGTATTTACAGGCGGTTCTGGTTCTTCTTCAAAATCTCGTTTTCTTGTTTCTACCATTTTCATTGTTGAAGGTCGTCTGTGTTTATATCTATAGATTTACTCCAATTCAGACAATCCCACCCCTGCACCATTAACATGTTGTAACTGTAACATGCAAGGTGGTTTTCTGTAGTATCTATACTACTACCGGATAATATGCCACCACCGATGTTCAAGTACACCGGAAACTACTCTAGATATTGAGGAAGAATCCAAACTTGTGACTGCAGCCCAGTTTTACGAAGACACAAAGCAGCCGTCCTACCTCTTCTACCATATGACAAGTCTGAAGATGTCTGATACAACACCATCAACTACATAGAATACATCAACACGCCAACATGGGACACCACAACATTCACAACCTACGGCACTACACGGTGACAATGACCACCAACTGTGGAATCAATTCTACAACTCTACAACGAGGGATCCTACACTACAATCTACACAGAAGAATGACATAACAAGCCATATGAAGGCATAACCTAAAAATAATAAAACATCTTTACCCTCATGCGAACATGTCAGGAGTTCGAAGCAGCCAACGCAATAAGCAGGGGCGCATTTTTGTTAAGTGAATCTGGAACATGTTTCACTTCATTGTTCCAGAAAACAAAATCATGATTTGTTGCTTTAAAATACGGTATGTTTCAAAATTATGTTTCAGGAAATCAGAAACATGCTTCCACCAAATGAATAACACAATGTTTTATGAAACATTAAAATATGGTCTCCAAAAAGCATGTTGCAGCTGCATATACATTCTTAGAATTACAGAACATGTACTCTGCAAGATTAGTTTGCCATCTGATAGCTCATCAACCTTTCAGACTAAAATGTACGATATGATTCTGCATTACACCATTGATATTCAAAAACGTGAAGATGCAAATAGATGTAGCAGTTATGTAGAATTGGTAGTCCCTAACTACACCTTCAATGAGTTTCGGCAACATTTTAGACTTACCCGTGCAATATTTGAGACCATTTAATGTTGCATGAATGGACTTGAGATAAACAGAATCATTTATCATGCTGGTAGACCTAAAATTAGCTTAGAGAAAAAAACTGCTTATCACCCTTTGGTACTTGGGCAACCAGGAATCTATCCGTGGAGTAGCTGATAGGTTTAATGTTACAAATTCTAGTGTTAACAAAGCTACGCGCGAGTTATGTTCATCCATAGTACAAAACTTAATGGGCAAATTTATTCAATGGCCTACTGTGTCCAATGACAATTTGCGATCTACTAGAGTTGGTTTTGAAAGTGGACTCCCACTTCAAGGCTGTATAGGCTGCATTGACTCTACACATATACCTATAAAAGCACCACGTCAGCAAGAAAATGCATGTTAATAGGAAAGGATTCCATTCAGTTGTGTTGCAGGGTATTTGTAACCATCAGAGAAAATATACAGATGTATTATGTGGTTGTGGTGGCAGCACACATGATGCACCGGTTATGAGAAGCTCCCCGATCTATGCAGAAATATGTCATAATAAACCAAAATATTTCCCAGATGAAATATACATTATAGGTGACCAAGCATATCCAATAGAGTCTTGGCTAATTAGAAAATTCCAGGACAATGGAAAACTATCTGCAGACCAAGCTAGATCTAACAAGCGCTTGTCTAGCAAAAGGCAGATAATAGAACAAACATTTGACATTCTAAAATAGAGATTCTGCAAACTCAAAATGATGAATGTTGAGATTATTTCCGATATTACTGTCCTTGTATGTGCAGCTTGTACCTTACACAATATTTGTTCTGAACATGAAGATGAAATTGAACAGTTTCTAGAATATGATGATGAAACTGATGTTGGGGAATATAACTCTACACATGCTGGTACGTCATCTGGTATAAATGCAAGGAATCGCATCACGAGACTAATAAATAACTAATGCAAAGGTTTAATCCCGTTTAATCTCGTTTGCTTTTGTTCACCAATAACTTTTGAATGACAAAATCAAAATGTAATTGCTCCAAATACTACAAATAAAGCTACAATTTAGTTCAAAGACTCCTTCACTCACAATACTAACAAGAACATAACAAGTAACTGGGTAATAGAAATGTAACTTGAACATTATCATATGAAAAACTAACAGTTAAAATAAAATATCATAATATTGAATAGTATTTCATAACTAGATAAGTAGACCTCTCTGGCCCTTAATGGAAAACAGAGTGAACAATATCAACAAATATTGCAAACAGTTCTAATATAAACATCTGATCATGAATCTCATTTAAATTCTTAAGTCACCATTTTTCATACATTTTTCAAAAATATTAATGAAACGATTGGTTGCTGCCATTTGTTCATCATGCACCTCTTTAATTCTGTCCATTCTTTCATTCTCCTTTTTATTTAATTCTTGGCTGAAATCATTTAGTGCTTTGAATACTTTGTCTTCAGTTTTGATTTTTTTCGTATTTTTATTCTCTTTTCTCTCAGGTGATTCATGGTTTTTCTTTGATTTATTTTCCATCATTTGTAGATTCAGTGCAAGTTACACCATAACCCGAAGTGCTGTTTTCTGTTCTTTCTTCTATAATTATGCCTTTCAGATTTGAACATGTTGCCAAAGGAGAAATGGCAGGACAATTGCCAAATATATCATCCAGCTCTTGGTAGTATGAACATGTCTTTGGATTATTTCCTGTTTGTTTATTATGTATTTTTGTGCTTTTATACTTTGATTTCATATTAATTAATTTCCTCTCACATCTTGCCCCATCAATATCAAATCCTTTCTCTTTTAGGGTCTGGGAGGAGTTGCAGATAAACTAAGTGTACCTCTTGTTATACTAAAATGGTTAAATATACACTTTGCTATGGGAAACTCATATAGACAACGACCAAAATATAAGATAGAATGTCACAATTGAATCATGTGATTAAGATTGTGTGAAAGATTCTTTAAATTGTGTTTGGTCGCTTTGGAGTTGAATAAAGTGTGAAACTAAATATTTTACCATCTTAGACCTATATCTATTTTTCATTGAACTCACTATACATATATAAAATTCTGGGAATTTTACATTGACATTGTCTATCGGTCTACTGCAGATTTGGCACACTGGTAAAGATGATGAACGGACAGGCGGACATGATGAACACTATATACCTCCCATTTTTAAAGCGGGGGAATATAACAATTATGCTGTGCGTTATTTGTATTTTCATACAGAAGAAAACAGGAAACTTAAAGTATATCTAAATAAGTTGAATATTGGGTTGTAAAGCCTTAGGGTTTATATAGCCATGCAGTAGGTTTTTATTGATGGATGATGCTGGATTGCTTGGTGAGAACAATGATCTAACCTTTGCATACAATTTGAATACAGTTATGAATACTTGGATGATATATACCTGGTATTGGATTAGAGCACACTAATCTTTCAAATTCTGGACACCAGTCTATCAGTAAATTTACTACATCTGGATTATGGATCTCTTCAATGGCCACTTTTCCTTCGTCTGTTAAGTATTTCATAACATGAGCATAAACAGAACTGTTCTTCTTTTTTGTCAGGATAGGAATGTCTGCAGGATCCGACTTTTTTCTAATTAGTTGTGCATCTGACTCATTATATGCAACATAAGACTTATTGATATACTTGTGAAATCTGGATGGCACCAAAGTTGAAATTGGCCCAGTTGGCTCTCCATGCAAACATTGGTTATCTAAAATTGAAATTCATAAATTGTTTGTACAGAATGAAAAATACCATTATAATAATGAATTGTCCTCCTTTTAGAACTTACATATATCTATCATGCCTATCATGTAGAATAAAGTGTCCTCATTGTAGTTGTTCCATCTTATTCATTCTGTGTTGTAATGTGCACTACATGCATATCAATTCATGATAAACGAATAAGACGATGAAATAGATTGGTACCACTTCTGAAAAGTCAACTCTCAAGTTTCAGTCGCTTCATGTTTGAGTACATGTACATGAATCTGAAAGGGGATACATGTATCTGGAGATACCAATATTACATGTATGTACTCTATTTGCAAGTGTATGGATGACATCATTTTAATACATGTATGTACACTTGTTACACTCCCCTTCTATTGTATACAGAAATCGAAAGGACAATGTTATGGTAGAGAGACAAAATGTCCTCTCCAAAACATATCAAAAATGTATCCAGGGGTCGCCTCTAGATCTTCAATACAGTGGAAACCCACATCTTGCAGCAAACACTGAATTGCCCTGGCAAAAACTTGACAGTGTAAAATTCAGCAGGCACCATACCATGCCAGTTTTAAAGTTTTAAACTAAAAATTCCAACGAATACACACACACTAGAGACAACTGATTTTACTGACTAGAGACAGGCACATGTAACATGTGGTGGGGTTAAACTAGTTTGATGGAATCCCAAACCCTCGTACTAGAGACAGGCACATGTAACATGTGGTGGGGCTAAACTAGTTTGATGGAATCCCAACCCTCGCACTAGCGACAGGCACATGTAACATGTGGTGGGGCTAAACTAGTTTGATGGAATCCAAACCCTCGCACTAGAGACAGCACATGTAACATGTGGTGGGGTTAAACTAGTTTGATGGAATCCGAACCCTCGCACTAGAGACAGGCACATGTAACATGTGGTGGGGCTAAACTAGTTTGATGGAATCCCAACCCTCGCACTAGAGACAGGCACATGTAACATGTGGTGGGGTTAAACTAGTTTGATGGAATCCCAAACCCTCGTACTAGAGACAGGCACATGTAACATGTGGTGGGGCTAAACTAGTTTGATGGAATCCCAACCCTCGCACTAGCGACAGGCACATGTAACATGTGGTGGGGCTAAACTAGTTTGATGGAATCCAAACCCTTGCACTAGAGACAGCACATGTAACATGTGGTGGGGTTAAACTAGTTTGATGGAATCCCAACCCTCGCACTAGAGACAGGCACATGTAACATGTGGTGGGGCTAAACTAGTTTGATGGAATCCCAACCCTCGCACTAGAGACAGGCACATGTAACATGTTGTGGGGTTAAACTAGTTTGATGGAATCCCAAACCCTCGTACTAGAGACAGGCACATGTAACATGTGGTGGGGTTAAACTAGTTTGATGGAATCCCAACCCTCGCACTAGAGACATTCACATGTAACATGTGGTGGGGCTAAACTAGTTTGATGGAATCCCAACCCTCGCACTAGAGACAGGCACATGTAACATGTGGTGGGGTTAAACTAGTTTGATGGAATCCCAACCCTCGTACTAGAGACAGGCACATGTAACATGTGGTGGGGCTAAACTAGTTTGATGGAATCTCAACCCTCGCACTAGAGACAGGCACATGTAACATGTGGTGGGGTTAAACTAGTTTGATGGAATCCCAAACTCTCGTACTAGAGACAGGCACATGTAACATGTGGTGGGGCTAAACTAGTTTGATGGAATCCCAACCCTCGCACTAGAGACAGGCACATGTAACATGTGGTGGGGCTAAACTAGTTTGATGGAATCCCAACCCTCGCACTAGAGACAGGCACATGTAACATGTGGTGGGGTTAAACTAGTTTGATGGAATCCCAACCCTCGTTTACTGACTAGAGACAGGCACATGTAACATGTGGCGGGGTTAAACTAGTTTGATGGAATCCCAACCCTCGCACTTTGCATCAGTGGCCAATAGAACAAAATTACAGCACAATGTACTATAAAAATGAAGACAGTCGTTTATGCTATTCAGTGGACAAGAACACAAAACATTAAACATAAAAAGTCCAAAGAATGCTTGCAATTATTGAAAGCTAGCTCAGAATAAACATTAGGCTGAAAAGGCACCAAGCTTTCCAACACAAAAACTTCACCCATGATATTCCGAACCGTTAATTCCGAATTTTATTTAAAATGCCGCAAAATTTCATACGGTTTGTGAAAAAAAACTGTAATAAATACATGTGTATATTTTGCTTCATAAGAAATTACAGAGATATCTTGCACAGACAAGTAGAGCTTAATAATTGAGTGATATAATAAAACACTAAATTTAAATGATGCATTGCCTCGTCAATTGACACCATCAGATATATACATTGTTTACATGTATATACCTACTTACATGTAACGGTATATCATATACAAATGTACGATGTACATTTAGTCTTTAAAAAGTTAAGACTCTGGAACCGAACATTTGATTAAACAAAAATTCTACATGATCTGTATTTTACAGTAATCCTTTTCTTTAACTATTGTCACAGGGGCTCGCAGTTATATTTTCACATCACTAGGTATGTGTTAAAAAGAATAAGGGATGACACTTTTGGGGACCAAAAGTGAAAGTAGAGTTTCGGCACCTTTTTCGCTTCGAAAACGGTTTAGTCTTTGGTCTTCCCATAAAATTAATGCAAATATTGATGTTTTTTGCTGATTGACTGGTTTACAGTGGAATAACACTCGTTTTTAAATTCCAAGCGGTCCGGACAACTTTTTATCATACTCAATTCCAGTTTCTACGGACTTAATAATAAGGTGAGTTTTCATCAATAGAAATAAAAAAATCTAAATATAATTAAAAAAGTAGGATAAAAAGAAAACTTAAATCTTTTGAATTGTAATATATTTTTTCCTTGTCTCAATCAATCTGGAAATATAGGAAGACAACATTTTAAGAATATTTTTGACAATATTGAGTAAATAATTTCCCATATAAACCGGAATTGAGCATGATAAGAAGTTGTCTAGACCGCTTGGAATTTAAAAAACGAGTGTTATTCCACTGTAAACCAGTCAATCAGCAAACAAAACAGCGATATTTGCATTAATTGTATGGGAAGAAGAAAGACTAAACCGTTTTTGAAGCGAAACAAGGTGCCAAAACTCTACTTTCACTTTTTGCCCACCCGCAAAAGTGTCCTCCCTTCTTCCTTTTAACACATACCTGGTGATGTGAAAATATAACTGCGAGTCCCTGTGACTATTGTCTGGAAATCAGTGCCGGTCATGAACTTCAACTGTGCAAATAAAATTAGTCAACTACATTCCGAAATACCTATAAATATTTTACCTTTTGGTAAAATAAAAACACATTTACCTGACACATTATTATTATTATCGGCACATTGGTGCTTGTAATAATCGTCCAGCAAAATGTATTTCTGTCGATAGACTCCACATTGAAGCACAACATCCGTAAAAGCCGTAATTTCTAACAAAACAAACTAATTTTCGGACCGGTTTCGGTTCATGTTTCGATTTGAAACATGGGTCACCTATGTTTCGCATGTTTCAAAAACCCGTTTCTGTTTTAGATGGAAAAAGCAACAAAACAATTATGTGATTCAGAATCATGTTCCAGATTCACCTAAAGGAAATGTGCCCCAGGATACAGGTAGACCGGTCCAACTTAAGTTAATAAATACGTGTTGCTTGATCTTTGGTTTTCCGTGTGGGTTTTTTGTGCCATTGTTTGTCCTTTTTGAATGAGTGAGATTTTCTTTTCCCAATTGTGATGTCTGTCCTTCAATTTACGGCTTCTGATTACCACTTTAATATTTTCAAGCTTTTCTTCATTGGTCACATTCTATTTATACTATTAGAAGCAAATAAAACCAACATAATTGATAGAAGCAACTATGGAAATAATAAGCAAAACACATCAAGACAAAAACACGCAAATATAATCTAAAATGTGTAACCCAAAAATGAAGAGGTTCACTTTAAAGGTAACAGACAACACATAGTTTGATAAGAAACAATCTTCAACACCTGAAACAAACACATTGATTTATTATTATTATACAAAGTAAACATGTTTCTGTCTGTCAACTACACATTTTACCTATGTATTTAACAAGACAGGTTTTATCCTTGATTTTTTAAACACGGTTAAGTCCATGAAACACACATATATCGATACAGGTATGTACTAAATAAAACATTTCCATTAATCTTTTTATCATCTATATAAACCAATATCTTAACAATTCTGGGTTGAGGTCATTTTCGTTTTGAATGAAAAAAGAAAAGATTCATGAACTTCATTGGAACCATAGAAAGAAATTCGTACGAGTAGCTTGTCATAGAACTACAAATACAAAACGTTACAAACACTAGAAAGTATCTACGAATATACACTAGGGTGTAGTCTCTACAGCATCGTCAGAATACCATCAAAATATCATTAAACCTGATCACAATGACAATATATAGTGTAAAAATACAAGAAATTATTCGGTCGAAAGGTTCAAAGAATTCTTAATATAAATATTATACACACTATTTAATTTGTTGCTCCTTACTTGAACACTAATATTTACTTCCCTAACCTTACAGTTCGCGGAAACTTTTTGTCTCGTAACTAAGAAAAATATTCTAGGAAAAACGCCATATTTGCCGGTAAATTTATTATGTAATGTTATGTGTGTTGTTGTATTTTGGTTTGGAGTATAATCACAAGTTATTGAATGCACCTGGTACTGTTTACACTTCCACGGACTCAACCAATACGTCCCCATGTGGTGGATGGAGGATACCCTCTCAATTGGGGAGAGTTGCTATGTTTTATAAGGAAAGCCTGACAGTGGATAGTAGTGGGTCGTCGTGTTTGGAGAGTGCCAGGTCCCTTGTATCTCAATTATTCTTTTTAAAAGGATTTCGAGAAAAGAGTAGGCATGTTGCATACATATTTCTACAGTGCCAATAAAACCACTATACCACAATTAACCCTTCCTATCTCATTTCTGTATAATTTGTAATATATTGTTGAATCTGTTCTCGACCAATATTCATGAAATATTTGTCACTAGGTGCTACGCAACCAACACACAGTCCATCCTAAAATATACATTAGTATCTATCTTTATATTTTTTTGTTCCATTTCAGAATAAAATGAAAAACAAAAATACCACACTGTCGGTATAGCTACGAAATCCAATAGAAAAATACCACACTGTTGGTATAGCTACGAAATCCAACAGGAAAATACCACACTGTCGGTATAGCTACGAAATCCAATAGAAAAATACCACACTGTCAGTATAGCTACGAAATCCAATAGAAAAATACCACACTCTCGGTATAGCTACGAAATCCAATAGAAAAATACCACACTGTCGGTATAGCTACGAAATCCAATAGAAAAATACCACACTGTCGGTATAGCTACGAAATCCAACAGGAAAATACCACACTGTCGGTATAACTACGAAATCCAACAGGAAAATACCACACTGTCGATATAACTACGAAATCCAACAGGAAAATACCACACTGTCGATATAGCTACGAAATCCAAAAGAAAAATACCACACTGTCGGCATAGCTACGAAATCCAATAGAAAAATACCACAATGTCGGTATAGCTACGAAATCCAATAGAAAAATACCACACTGTCGGTATAGCTAGGAAATCCAATAGAAATATACCACAATGTCGGTATAGCTACGAAATCCAATAGAAATATACCACAATGTCGGTATAGCTACGAAATCCAATAGAAAAATACCACACTGTCGGTATAGCTACGAAATCCAATAGAAAAATAACACACTGTCGGTATAGCTACGAAATCCAATAGAAAAATACAACACTGTGGGTATAGCTACGAAATCCAATAGAAAAATACCACACTGTAGGTATAGCTACGAAATCCAATAGAAAAATACCATACTGTCGGTATAGCTACGAAATCCAATAGAAAAATACCACACTGTCGGTATAGTTACGAAATACAATAGAAAAATACCACACTGTCGGTATAGCTACGAAATCCAATAAAAAATACCACACTGTCGGTATAGCTACAAAATCCAATAGAACAATACCACACTCTCGGTATAGCTACGAAATCCAATAGAAAAATACCACACTGTCGGTATAGCTACGAAATCCAATAGAACAATACCACACTCTCAGTATAGCTACGAAATCCAATAGAAAAATACCACACTGTCGGTATAGCTACGAAATCCAATAGAAAAATACCACACTGTCGGTATAGCTACGAAATCCAATAGAAAAATAATACCAAACTGTCGGTATAGCTACGAAATCCAACAGGAAAATACCACACTGTCGGTATAGCTACGAAATCCAACAGGAAAATACCACACTGTCGGTATAGCTACGAAATCCAACAGGAAAATACCACACTGTCAGAATAACTACGAAATCCAATAGAAAAATATCACACTGTCGGTATAGCTACGAAATTCAATAGTAAAATACCACCATGTCGGTATAGCTACGAAATCCAATAGAAAAATACCACACTGTCGGAATAGCTACGAAATCCAATAGAAAAATACCACACTGTCGGTATAGCTACGAAATCCAATAGTAAAATAACACACTGTCGTATAGCTACGAAATCCAATAGAAAAATACCACACTGTCGGTATAGCTACGAAATCCAATAAAAAATACTACACTGTCGGTATAGCTACGAAATCCAATAGAACAATACCACACTCTCGGTATAGCTACGAAATCCAATAGAAAAATACCACACTGTCGGTATAGCTACGAAATCCAACAGGAAAATAGCACACTCTCGGTATAGCTACGAAATCCAATAGTAAAATACCACACTGTCGATATAGCTACGAAATCCAATAGAAAAATACCACACTGTCGGTATAGCTACGAAATCCAATAGAAATATACCACACTGTCGGTATAGCTACGAAATCCAATAGAAAAATACCACACTGTCGGTATAGCTACGAAATCCAATAGAAAAATACCACACTGTCGGTATAGCTACGAAATCCAATAGAACAATACCACACTGTGGGGATAGGTACGAAATCCAATAGAAAATACCACACTGTAGGTATAGCTACGAAATCCAACAGGAAAATACCACACTGTCGGTATAGCTAGGAAATCCAACAGAAAGTACCACACTGTCGGTATAGCTACGAAATTCAATAGTAAAATACCACACTGTCGGTATAGCTACGAAATCCAATAGAAAAATACCACACTGTCGGAATATCTACGAAATCCAATAGAAAAATACCACAATGTCGGTATAGCTACGAAATCCAATAGAAAAATACCACACTGTCGATATAGCTACGAAATCCAATAGAAAAATACCACACTGTCGGTATAGCTACGAAATCCAATAGAACAATACCACACTCTCGGTATAGCTACGAAATCCAATAGAAAAATACCACACTGTCGGTATAGCTACGAAATTCAATAGAAAAATACCACACTGTCGGTATAGCTACGAAATCCAATAGAAAAATAATACCGCACTGTCGGAATAGCTACGAAATCCAACAGGAAAATACCACACTGTCGGTATAGCTACGAAATCCAACAGGAAAATACCATACTGTAAGAATAACTACGAAATCCAATAGAAAAATACCACACTGTCGGTATAGCTACGAAATTCAATAATAAAATACCACACTGTCGGAATAGCTACGAAATCCAATAGAAAAATACCACACTGTTCGCATAGCTACGAAATCCAATAGAAAAATACCACAATGTCGGTATAGCTACGAAATCCAATAGAAAAATACCACACTGTCGGTATAGCTACGAAATCCAACAGGAAAATACCACACTGTCGGTATAACTACGAAATCCAACAGGAAAATACCACACTGTCGATATAACTACGAAATCCAACAGGAAAATACCACACTGTCGATATAGCTACGAAATCCAAAAGAAAAATACCACACTGTCGGCATAGCTACGAAATCCAATAGAAAAATACCACAATGTCGGTATAGCTACGAAATCCAATAGAAAAATACCACACTGCCGGTATAGCTACGAAATCCAATAGAAATATACCACAATGTCGGTATAGCTACGAAATCCAATAGAAATATACCACAATGTCGGTATAGCTACGAAATCCAATAGAAAAATACCACACTGTCGGTATAGCTACGAAATCCAATAGAAAAATAACACACTGTCGGTATAGCTACGAAATCCAATAGAAAAATACCACACTGTGGGTATAGCTACGAAATCCAATAGAAAAATACCACACTGTAGGTATAGCTACGAAATCCAATAGAAAAATACCACACTGTCGGTATAGCTACGAAATCCAATAGAAAAATAATACCACACTGTCGGTATAGCTACGAAATCTAACAGGAAAATACCACACTGTCGGTATAGCTACGAAATCCGACAGGAAAATACCACACTGTCAGAATAACTACGAAATCCAATAGAAAAATACCACACTGTCGGTATAGCTACGAAATTCAATAGTAAAATACCACACTGTCGGTATAGCTACGAAATCCAATAGAAAAATACCACACTATCGGAATAGCTACGAAATCCAATAGAAAAATACCATACTGTCGGTATAGTTACGAAATACAATAGAAAAATACCACACTGTCGGTATAGCTACGAAATCCAATAAAAAATACCACACTGTCGGTATAGCTACAAAATCCAATAGAACAATACCACACTCTCGGTATAGCTACGAAATCCAATAGAAAAATACCACACTGTCGGTATAGCTACGAAATCCAATAGAACAATACCACACTCTCGGCATAGCTACGAAATCCAATAGAAAAATACCACACTGTCGGTATAGCTACGAAATCCAATAGAAAAATACCACACTGTCGGCATAGCTACGAAATCCAATAGAAAAATAATACCACACTGTCGGTATAGCTCCGAAATCCAATAGGAAAATACCAAACTGTCGGTATAGCTACGAAATGCAACAGAAAAATACCACAATGTCGGTATAGCTACGAAATCCAATAGAAAAATACCACACTGTCGATATAGCTACGAAATCCAATAGAAAAATACCACACTGTCGGTATAGCTACGAAATCCAATAGAACAATACCACACTCTCGGCATAGCTACGAAATCCAATAGAAAAATACCACACTGTCGGTATAGCTACGAAATTCAATAGAAAAATACCACACTGTCGGTATAGCTACGAAATCCAATAGAAAAATAATACCGCACTGTCGGAATAGCTACGAAATCCAACAGGAAAATACCACACTGTCGGTATAGCTACGAAATCCAACAGGAAAATACCATACTGTCAGAATAACTACGAAATCCAATAGAAAAATACCACAATGTCGGTATAGCTACGAAATCCAATAGAAAAATACCACACTGTCGGTATAGCTACGAAATCCAACAGGAAAATACCACACTGTCGGTATAACTACGAAATCCAACAGGAAAATACCACACTGTCGATATAACTACGAAATCCAACAGGAAAATACCACACTGTCGATATAGCTACGAAATCCAAAAGAAAAATACCACACTGTCGGCATAGCTACGAAATCCAATAGAAAAATACCACAATGTCGGTATAGCTACGAAATCCAATAGAAAAATACCACACTGCCGGTATAGCTACGAAATCCAATAGAAATATACCACAATGTCGGTATAGCTACGAAATCCAATAGAAATATACCACAATGTCGGTATAGCTACGAAATCCAATAGAAAAATACCACACTGTCGGTATAGCTACGAAATCCAATAGAAAAATAACACACTGTCGGTATAGCTACGAAATCCAATAGAAAAATACCACACTGTGGGTATAGCTACGAAATCCAATAGAAAAATACCACACTGTAGGTATAGCTACGAAATCCAATAGAAAAATACCACACTGTCGGTATAGCTACGAAATCCAATAGAAAAATAATACCACACTGTCGGTATAGCTACGAAATCTAACAGGAAAATACCACACTGTCGGTATAGCTACGAAATCCGACAGGAAAATACCACACTGTCAGAATAACTACGAAATCCAATAGAAAAATACCACACTGTCGGTATAGCTACGAAATTCAATAGTAAAATACCACACTGTCGGTATAGCTACGAAATCCAATAGAAAAATACCACAATGTCGGAATAGCTACGAAATCCAATAGAAAAATACCACACTGTCGGTATAGCTACGAAATTCAATAGAAAAATACCACACTGTCGGTATAGCTACGAAATCCAATAGAAAAATAATACCGCACTGTCGGAATAGCTACGAAATCCAACAGGAAAATACCACACTGTCGGCATAGCTACGAAATCCAACAGGAAAATACCATACTGTCAGAATAACTACGAAATCCAATAGAAAAATACCACAATGTCGGTATAGCTACGAAATCCAATAGAAAAATACCACACTGTCGGTATAGCTACGAAATCCAACAGGAAAATACCACACTGTCGGTATAACTACGAAATCCAACAGGAAAATACCACACTGTCGATATAACTACGAAATCCAACAGGAAAATACCACACTGTCGATATAGCTACGAAATCCAAAAGAAAAATACCACACTGTCGGCATAGCTACGAAATCCAATAGAAAAATACCACAATGTCGGTATAGCTACGAAATCCAATAGAAAAATACCACACTGCCGGTATAGCTACGAAATCCATTAGAAATATACCACAATGTCGGTATAGCTACGAAATCCAATAGAAATATACCACAATGTCGGTATAGCTACGAAATCCAATAGAAAAATACCACACTGTCGGTATAGCTACGAAATCCAATAGAAAAATAACACACTGTCGGTATAACTACGAAATCCAATAGAAAAATACCACACTGTGGGTATAGCTACGAAATCCAATAGAAAAATACCACACTGTAGGTATAGCTACGAAATCCAATAGAAAAATACCACACTGTCGGTATAGCTACGAAATCCAATAGAAAAATAATACCACACTGTCGGTATAGCTACGAAATCTAACAGGAAAATACCACACTGTCGGTATAGCTACGAAATCCGACAGGAAAATACCACACTGTCAGAATAACTACGAAATCCAATAGAAAAATACCACACTGTCGGTATAGCTACGAAATTCAATAGTAAAATACCACACTGTCGGTATAGCTACGAAATCCAATAGAAAAATACCACACTGTCGGAATAGCTACGAAATCCAATAGAAAAATACCATACTGTCGGTATAGTTACGAAATACAATAGAAAAATACCACACTGTCGGTATAGCTACGAAATCCAATAAAAAATACCACACTGTCGGTATAGCTACAAAATCCAATAGAACAATACCACACTCTCGGTATAGCTACGAAATCCAATAGAAAAATACCACACTGTCGGTATAGCTACGAAATCCAATAGAACAATACCACACTCTCGGTATAGCTACGAAATCCAATAGAAAAATACCACACTGTCGGTATAGCTACGAAATCCAATAGAAAAATACCACACTGTCGGTATAGCTACGAAATCCAATAGAAAAATAATACCACACTGTCGGTATAGCTCCGAAATCCAACAGGAAAATACCAAACTGTCGGTATAGCTACGAAATCCAACAGGAAAATACCACACTGTCGGCATAGCTACGAAATCCAACAAGAAAATACCACACTGTCAGAATAACTACGAAATCCAATAGAAAAATACCACACTGTCGGTATAGCTACGAAATTCAATAGTAAAATACCACACTGTCGGTATAGCTACGAAATCCAATAGAAAAATACCACACTGTCGGAATAGCTACGAAATCCAATAGAAAAATACCACACTGTCGGTATAGCTACGAAATCCAATAGAAAAATAACACACTGTCGTATAGCTACGAAATCCAATAGAAAAATACCACACTGTCGGTATAGCTACGAAATCCAATAAAAAATACTACACTGTCGGTATAGCTACGAAATCCAATAGAACAATACCACACTCTCGGTATAGCTACGAAATCCAATAGAAAAATACCACACTGTCGGTATAGCTACGAATTCCAATAGAAAAATACCACACTGTCGGTATAGCTACGAAATCCAATAGAAAAATACCACACAGTCGGTATAGCTGCGAAATCCAATAGAAAAATACCACACTGTCGGTATAGCTACGAAATCCAATAGAAAAATACCACACTCTCGGTATAGCTACGAAATCAAATAGAAAAATACCACACTGTCGATATAGCTACGAAATCCAATAGAAATATACCACACTGTCGGTATAGCTACGAAATTCAATAGTAAATTACCACACTGTCGATATAGCTACGAAATCCAATAGAAAAATACCACAATGTCGGTATAGCTACGAAATCCAATAGAAATATACCACACTGTCGGTATAGCTACGAAATCCAATAGAAAAATAAAACACTGTCGGTATAGCTACGAAATCCAATAGAAAAATACAACACTGTCGGTATAGCTACGAAATCCAATAGAAAAATAACACAGTGTCGGAATAGCTACGAAATCCAATAGAAAAATACCACACTGTGGGTATAGCTACGAAATCCAATAGAAAAATACCACACTGTAGGTGTAGCTACGAAATCCAATAGAAAAATACCACACTGTCGGTATAGCTACGAAATCCAATAGAAAAATAATACCACACTGTCGGTATAGCTACGAAATCTAACAGGAAAATACCACACTGCCGGTATAGCTACGAAACCCAACAGGAAAATACCACACTGTCAGAATAACTACGAAATCCAATAGAAAAATACCACACTATCGGTATAGCTACGAAATTCAATAGTAAAATACCACACTGTCGGTATAGCTACGAAATCCAATAGAAAAATACCACACTGTCGGAATAGCTACGAAATCCAATAGAAAAATACCATACTGTCGGTATAGCTACGAAATCCAATAGAAAATAACACACTGTCGGTATAGCTACCAAATCCAATAGAAAAATACCACACTGTCGGTATAGTTACGAAATACAATATAAAAATACCACACTGTCGGTATAGCTACGAAATCCAATAAAAAATACCACACTGTCGGTATAGCTACAAAATCCAATAGAACAATACCACACTCTCGGTATACCTACGAAATCCAATAGAAAAATACCACACTGTCGGCATAGCTACGAAATCCAATAGAACAATACCACACTCTCGGTATAGCTACGAAATCCAATAGAAAAATACCACACTGTCGGTATAGCTACGAAATCCAATAGAAAAATACCACACTGTCGGTATAGCTACGAAATCCAATAGAAAAATACCACACTGTCGGTATAGCTACGAAATCCAATAGAAAAATACCACACTGTGGGTATAGCTACGAAATCCAATAGAAAAATACCACACTGTAGGTATAGCTACGAAATCCAATAGAAAAATACCACACTGTCGGTATAGCTACGAAATCCAATAGAAAAATAATACCACACTGTCGGTATAGCTACGAAATCTAACAGGAAAATACCACACTGTCGGTATAGCTACGAAATCCGACAGGAAAATACCACACTGTCAGAATAACTACGAAATCCAATAGAAAAATACCACACTGTCGGTATAGCTACGAAATTCAATAGTAAAATACCACACTGTCGGTATAGCTACGAAATCCAATAGAAAAATACCACACTGTCGGAATAACTACGAAATCCAATAGAAAAATACCATACTGTCGGTATAGTTACGAAATACAATAGAAAAATACCACACTGTCGGTATAGCTACGTAATCCAATAAAAAATACCACACTGTCGGTATAGCTACAAAATCCAATAGAACAATACCACACTCTCGGTATAGCTACGAAATCCAATAGAAAAATACCACACTGTCGGTATAGCTACGAAATCCAATAGAACAATACCACACTCTCGGCATAGCTACGAAATCCAATAGAAAAATACCACACTGTCGGTATAGCTACGAAATCCAATAGAAAAATACCACACTGTCGGTATAGCTACGAAATACAATAGAAAAATAATACCACACTGTCGGTATAGCTCCGAAATCCAACAGGAAAATACCAAACTGTCGGTATAGCTACGAAATCCAACAGGAAAATACCACACTGTCGGTATAGCTACGAAATCCAACAAGAAAATACCACACTGTCAGAATAACTACGAAATCCAATAGAAAAATACCACACTGTCGGTATAGCTACGAAATTCAATAGTAAAATACCACACTGTCGGTATAGCTACGAAATCCAATAGAAAAATACCACACTGTCGGAATAGCTACGAAATCCAATAGAAAAATACCACACTGTCGGTATAGCTACGAAATCCAATAGAAAAATAACACACTGTCGTATAGCTACGAAATCCAATAGAAAAATACCACACTGTCGGTATAGCTACGAAATCCAATAAAAAATACTACACTGTCGGTATAGCTACGAAATCCAATAGAACAATACCACACTCTCGGTATAGCTACGAAATCCAATAGAAAAATACCACACTGTCGGTATAGCTACGAATTCCAATAGAACAATACCACACTGTCGGTATAGCTACGAAATCCAATAGAAAAATACCACACAGTCGGTATAGCTGCGAAATCCAATAGAAAAATACCACACTGTCGGTATAGCTACGAAATCCAATAGAAAAATACCACACTGTCGGTATAGCTACGAAATCCAATAGAAATATACCACACTGTCGGTATAGCTACGAAATTCAATAGTAAAATACTACACTGTCGATATAGCTACGAAATCCAAAAGAAAAATACCACAATGTCGGTATAGCTACGAAATCCAATAGAAATATACCACACTGTCGGTATAGCTACGAAATCCAATAGAAAAATACCACACTGTCGGTATAGCTACGAAATCCAATAGAAAAATACAACACTGTCGGTATAGCTACGAAATCCAATAGAAAAATAACACAATGTCGGAATAGCTACGAAATCCAATAGAAAAATACCACACTGTGGGTATAGCTACGAAATCCAATAGAAAAATACCACACTGTAGGTGTAGCTACGAAATCCAATAGAAAAATACCACACTGTCGGTATAGCTACGAAATCCAATAGAAAAATAATACCACACTGTCGGTATAGCTACGAAATCTAACAGGAAAATACCACACTGCCGGTATAGCTACGAAATCCAACAGGAAAATACCACACTGTCAGAATAACTACGAAATCCAATAGAAAAATACCACACTATCGGTATAGCTACGAAATTCAATAGTAAAATACCACACTGTCGGTATAGCTAGGAAATCCAATAGAAAAATACCACACTGTCGGAATAGCTACGAAATCCAATAGAAAAATACCATACTGTCGGTATAGCTACGAAATCCATTAGAAAATAACACACTGTCGGTATAGCTACAAAATCCAATAGAACAATACCACACTCTCGGTATAGCTACGAAATCCAATAGAAAAATACCACACTGTCGGTATAGCTACGAAATCCAATAGAACAATACCACACTCTCGGTATAGCTACGAAATCCAATAGAAAAATACCACACTGTCGGTATAGCTACGAAATCCAATAGAAAAATACCACACTGTCGGTATAGCTACGAAATCCAATAGAAAAATAATACCACACTGTCGGTATAGCTCCGAAATCCAACAGGAAAATACCAAACTGTCGGTATAGCTACGAAATCCAACAGGAAAATACCACACTGTCGGCATAGCTACGAAATCCAACAAGAAAATACCACACTGTCAGAATAACTACGAAATCCAATAGAAAAATACCACACTGTCGGTATAGCTACGAAATTCAATAGTAAAATACCACACTGTCGGTATAGCTACGAAATCCAATAGAAAAATACCACACTGTCGGAATAGCTACGAAATCCAATAGAAAAATACCACACTGTCGGTATAGCTACGAAATCCAATAGAAAAATAACACACTGTCGTATAGCTACGAAATCCAATAGAAAAATACCACACTGTCGGTATAGCTACGAAATCCAATAAAAAATACTACACTGTCGGTATAGCTACGAAATCCAATAGAACAATACCACACTCTCGGTATAGCTACGAAATCCAATAGAAAAATACCACACTGTCGGTATAGCTACGAATTCCAATAGAAAAATACCACACTGTCGGTATAGCTACGAAATCCAATAGAAATATACCACACTGTCGGTATAGCTACGAAATTCAATAGGAAAATACCACACTGTCAGAATAACTACGAAATCCAATAGAAAAATACCACACTATCGGTATAGCTACGAAATTCAATAGTAAAATACCACACTGTCGGTATAGCTAGGAAATCCAATAGAAAAATACCACACTGTCGGAATAGCTACGAAATCCAATAGAAAAATACCATACTGTCGGTATAGCTACGAAATCCATTAGAAAATAACACACTGTCGGTATAGCTACAAAATCCAATAGAACAATACCACACTCTCGGTATAGCTACGAAATCCAATAGAAAAATACCACACTGTCGGTATAGCTACGAAATCCAATAGAACAATACCACACTCTCGGTATAGCTACGAAATCCAATAGAAAAATACCACACTGTCGGTATAGCTACGAAATCCAATAGAAAAATACCACACTGTCGGTATAGCTACGAAATCCAATAGAAAAATAATACCACACTGTCGGTATAGCTCCGAAATCCAACAGGAAAATACCAAACTGTCGGTATAGCTACGAAATCCAACAGGAAAATACCACACTGTCGGCATAGCTACGAAATCCAACAAGAAAATACCACACTGTCAGAATAACTACGAAATCCAATAGAAAAATACCACACTGTCGGTATAGCTACGAAATTCAATAGTAAAATACCACACTGTCGGTATAGCTACGAAATCCAATAGAAAAATACCACACTGTCGGAATAGCTACGAAATCCAATAGAAAAATACCACACTGTCGGTATAGCTACGAAATCCAATAGAAAAATAACACACTGTCGTATAGCTACGAAATCCAATAGAAAAATACCACACTGTCGGTATAGCTACGAAATCCAATAAAAAATACTACACTGTCGGTATAGCTACGAAATCCAATAGAACAATACCACACTCTCGGTATAGCTACGAAATCCAATAGAAAAATACCACACTGTCGGTATAGCTACGAATTCCAATAGAAAAATACCACACTGTCGGTATAGCTACGAAATCCAATAGAAAAATACCACACAGTCGGTATAGCTGCGAAATCCAATAGAAAAATACCACACTGTCGGTATAGCTACGAAATCCAATAGAAAAATACCACACTCTCGGTATAGCTACGAAATCAAATAGAAAAATACCACACTGTCGATATAGCTACGAAATCCAATAGAAATATACCACACTGTCGGTATAGCTACGAAATTCAATAGTAAATTACCACACTGTCGATATAGCTACGAAATCCAATAGAAAAATACCACAATGTCGGTATAGCTACGAAATCCAATAGAAATATACCACACTGTCGGTATAGCTACGAAATCCAATAGAAAAATAAAACACTGTCGGTATAGCTACGAAATCCAATAGAAAAATACAACACTGTCGGTATAGCTACGAAATCCAATAGAAAAATAACACAGTGTCGGAATAGCTACGAAATCCAATAGAAAAATACCACACTGTGGGTATAGCTACGAAATCCAATAGAAAAATACCACACTGTAGGTGTAGCTACGAAATCCAATAGAAAAATACCACACTGTCGGTATAGCTACGAAATCCAATAGAAAAATAATACCACACTGTCGGTATAGCTACGAAATCTAACAGGAAAATACCACACTGCCGGTATAGCTACGAAACCCAACAGGAAAATACCACACTGTCAGAATAACTACGAAATCCAATAGAAAAATACCACACTATCGGTATAGCTACGAAATTCAATAGTAAAATACCACACTGTCGGTATAGCTACGAAATCCAATAGAAAAATACCACACTGTCGGAATAGCTACGAAATCCAATAGAAAAATACCATACTGTCGGTATAGCTACGAAATCCAATAGAAAATAACACACTGTCGGTATAGCTACCAAATCCAATAGAAAAATACCACACTGTCGGTATAGTTACGAAATACAATATAAAAATACCACACTGTCGGTATAGCTACGAAATCCAATAAAAAATACCACACTGTCGGTATAGCTACAAAATCCAATAGAACAATACCACACTCTCGGTATACCTACGAAATCCAATAGAAAAATACCACACTGTCGGCATAGCTACGAAATCCAATAGAACAATACCACACTCTCGGTATAGCTACGAAATCCAATAGAAAAATACCACACTGTCGGTATAGCTACGAAATCCAATAGAAAAATACCACACTGTCGGTATAGCTACGAAATCCAATAGAAAAATACCACACTGTCGGTATAGCTACGAAATCCAATAGAAAAATACCACACTGTGGGTATAGCTACGAAATCCAATAGAAAAATACCACACTGTAGGTATAGCTACGAAATCCAATAGAAAAATACCACACTGTCGGTATAGCTACGAAATCCAATAGAAAAATAATACCACACTGTCGGTATAGCTACGAAATCTAACAGGAAAATACCACACTGTCGGTATAGCTACGAAATCCGACAGGAAAATACCACACTGTCAGAATAACTACGAAATCCAATAGAAAAATACCACACTGTCGGTATAGCTACGAAATTCAATAGTAAAATACCACACTGTCGGTATAACTACGAAATCCAATAGAAAAATACCACACTGTCGGAATAACTACGAAATCCAATAGAAAAATACCATACTGTCGGTATAGTTACGAAATACAATAGAAAAATACCACACTGTCGGTATAGCTACGAAATCCAATAAAAAATACCACACTGTCGGTATAGCTACAAAATCCAATAGAACAATACCACACTCTCGGTATAGCTACGAAATCCAATAGAAAAATACCACACTGTCGGTATAGCTACGAAATCCAATAGAACAATACCACACTCTCGGCATAGCTACGAAATCCAATAGAAAAATACCACACTGTCGGTATAGCTACGAAATCCAATAGAAAAATACCACACTGTCGGTATAGCTACGAAATACAATAGAAAAATAATACCACACTGTCGGTATAGCTCCGAAATCCAACAGGAAAATACCAAACTGTCGGTATAGCTACGAAATCCAACAGGAAAATACCACACTGTCGGTATAGCTACGAAATCCAACAAGAAAATACCACACTGTCAGAATAACTACGAAATCCAATAGAAAAATACCACACTGTCGGTATAGCTACGAAATTCAATAGTAAAATACCACACTGTCGGTATAGCTACGAAATCCAATAGAAAAATACCACACTGTCGGAATAGCTACGAAATCCAATAGAAAAATACCACACTGTCGGTATAGCTACGAAATCCAATAGAAAAATAACACACTGTCGTATAGCTACGAAATCCAATAGAAAAATACCACACTGTCGGTATAGCTACGAAATCCAATAAAAAATACTACACTGTCGGTATAGCTACGAAATCCAATAGAACAATACCACACTCTCGGTATAGCTACGAAATCCAATAGAAAAATACCACACTGTCGGTATAGCTACGAATTCCAATAGAACAATACCACACTGTCGGTATAGCTACGAAATCCAATAGAAAAATACCACACAGTCGGTATAGCTGCGAAATCCAATAGAAAAATACCACACTGTCGGTATAGCTACGAAATCCAATAGAAAAATACCACACTGTCGGTATAGCTACGAAATCCAATAGAAATATACCACACTGTCGGTATAGCTACGAAATTCAATAGTAAAATACTACACTGTCGATATAGCTACGAAATCCAAAAGAAAAATACCACAATGTCGGTATAGCTACGAAATCCAATAGAAATATACCACACTGTCGGTATAGCTACGAAATCCAATAGAAAAATACCACACTGTCGGTATAGCTACGAAATCCAATAGAAAAATACAACACTGTCGGTATAGCTACGAAATCCAATAGAAAAATAACACAATGTCGGAATAGCTACGAAATCCAATAGAAAAATACCACACTGTGGGTATAGTTACGAAATCCAATAGAAAAATACCACACTGTAGGTGTAGCTACGAAATCCAATAGAAAAATACCACACTGTCGGTATAGCTACGAAATCCAATAGAAAAATAATACCACACTGTCGGTATAGCTACGAAATCTAACAGGAAAATACCACACTGCCGGTATAGCTACGAAATCCAACAGGAAAATACCACACTGTCAGAATAACTACGAAATCCAATAGAAAAATACCACACTATCGGTATAGCTACGAAATTCAATAGTAAAATACCACACTGTCGGTATAGCTAGGAAATCCAATAGAAAAATACCACACTGTCGGAATAGCTACGAAATCCAATAGAAAAATACCATACTGTCGGTATAGCTACGAAATCCAATAGAAAATAACACACTGTCGGTATAGCTACCAAATCCAATAGAAAAATACCACACTGTCGGTATAGTTACGAAATACAATATAAAAATACCACACTGTCGGTATAGCTACGAAATCCAATAAAAAATACCACACTGTCGGTATAGCTACAAAATCCAATAGAACAATACCACACTCTCGGTATACCTACGAAATCCAATAGAAAAATACCACACTGTCGGCATAGCTACGAAATCCAATAGAACAATACCACACTCTCGGTATAGCTACGAAATCCAATAGAAAAATACCACACTGTCGGTATAGCTACGAAATCCAATAGAAAAATAATACCACATTGTCGGTATAGCTACGAAATCCAACAGGAAAATATCACACTGTCGGTATAGCTACGAAATCCAACAGGAAAATACCACACTGTCGGTATAGCTACGAAATCCAACAGGATAATACCACACTGTCAGAATAACTACGAAATCCAATAGAAAAATACCACACTGTCGGTATAGCTACGAAATTCAATAGTAAAATACCACACTGTCGGCATAGCTACGAAATCCAATAGAAAAATACCACACTGTCGGAATAGCTACGAAATCCAATAGAAAAATACCACACTGTCGGTATAGCTACGAAATCCAATAGTAAAATAACACACTGTCGTATAGCTACGAAATCCAATAGAAAAATACCACACTGTCGGTATAGCTACGAAATCCAATAGAACAATACCACACTCTCGGTATAGCTACGAAATCAAATAGAAAAATACCACACTGTCGGCATAGCTACGAAATCCAACAGGAAAATATCACACTCTCGGTATAGCTACGAAATTCAATAGTAAAATAACACACTGTCGGTATAGCTACGAAATCCAATAAAAAATACTACACTGTCGGTATAGCTACGAAATCCAATAGAACAATACCACACTCTCGGTATAGCTACGAAATCAAATAGAAAAATACCACACTGTCGGCATAGCTACGAAATCCAATAGGAAAATATCACACTCTCGGTATAGCTACGAAATCCAATAGTAAAATACCACACTGTCGATATAGCTACGAAATCCAATAGAAAAATACCACACTGTCGGTATAGCTACGAAATCCAATAGAAATATACCACACTGTCGGTATAGCTACGAAATCCAATAGAAAAATACCACACTGTCGGTATAGCTACGAAATCCAATAGAAAAATACCACACTGTCGGTATAGCTACGAAATCCAATAGAACAATACCACACTGTGGGTATAGGTACGAAATCCAATAGAAAATACCACACTGTAGGTATAGCTACGAAATCCAATAGAAAAATACCACACTGTCGGTATAGCTACGAAATCCAATAGAAAAATAATACCACATTGTCGGTATAGCTACGAAATCCAACAGGAAAATACCACACTGTCGGTATAGCTACGAAATCCAACAGGAAAATACCACACTGTCGGTATAGCTACGAAATCCAACAGGATAATACCACACTGTCAGAATAACTACGAAATCCAATAGAAAAATACCACACTGTCGGTATAGCTACGAAATTCAATAGTAAAATACCACACTGTCGGTATAGCTACGAAATCCAATAGAAAAATACCACACTGTCGGAATAGCTACGAAATCCAATAGAAAAATACTACACTGTCGGTATAGCTACGAAATCCAATAGTAAAATAACACACTGTCGTATAGCTACGAAATCCAATAGAAAAATACCACACTGTCGGTATAGCTACGAAATCCAATAGAAAAATACCACACTGTCGGTATAGCTACGAAATCCAATAAAAAATACTACACTGTCGGTATAGCTACGAAATCCAATAGAACAATACCACACTCTCGGTATAGCTACGAAATCAAATAGAAAAATACCACACTGTCGGCATAGCTACGAAATCCAACAGGAAAATATCACACTCTCGGTATAGCTACGAAATCCAATAGTAAAATACCACACTGTCGATATAGCTACGAAATCCAATAGAAAAATACCACACTGTCGGTATAGCTACGAAATCCAATAGAAATATACCACACTGTCGGTATAGCTACGAAATCCAATAGGAAAATACCACACTGTCGGTATAGCTACGAAATCCAATAGAAAAATACCACACTATCGGTATAGCTACGAAATCCAATAGAACAATACCACACTGTGGGTATAGGTACGAAATCCAATAGAAAATACCACACTGTAGGTATAGCTACGAAATCCAATAGAAAAATACCACACTGTCGGTACAGCTACGAAATCCAATAGAAAAATAATACCACACTGTCGGTATAGCTACGAAACCCAACAGGAAAATACCACACTGTCGGTATAGCTACGAAATCCAACAGGAAAATACCACACTGTCGGTATCGCTACGAAATTCAATAGTAAAATACCACACTGTCGGTATAGCTACGAAATCCAATAGAAAAATACCAAACTGTCGGAATAGCTACGAAATCCAATAGAAAAATACCACACTGTCGGTATAGCTACGAAATCCAATAGAAAAATAACACACTGTCGTATAGCTACGAAATCCAATAGAAAAATACCACACTGTCGGTATAGCTAGGAAATCCAACAGAAAGTACCACACTGTCGGTATAGTTACGAAATTCAATAGTAAAATACCACACTGTCGGTATAGCTACGAAATCCAATAGAAAAATACCACACTGTCGGAATATCTACGAAATCCAATAGAAAAATACCACAATGTCGGTATAGCTACGAAATCCAATAGAAAAATACCACACTGTCGATATAGCTACGAAATCCAATAGAAAAATACCACACTGTCGGTATAGCTACGAAATCCAATAGAACAATACCACACTCTCGGTATAGCTACGAAATCCAATAGAAAAATACCACACTGTCGGTATAGCTACGAAATTCAATAGAAAAATACCACACTGTCGGTATAGCTACGAAATCCAATAGAAAAATAATACCGCACTGTCGGAATAGCTACGAAATCCAACAGGAAAATACCACACTGTCGGTATAGCTACGAAATCCAACAGGAAAATACCATACTGTCAGAATAACTACGAAATCCAATAGAAAAATACCACACTGTCGGTATAGCTACGAAATTCAATAGTAAAATACCACACTGTCGGAATAGCTACGAAATCCAATAGAAAAATACCACACTGTCGGAATAGCTACGAAATCCAATAGAAAAATACCACACTCTCGGTATAGCTACGAAATCCAATAGAAAAATACCACACTGTCGGTATAGCTACGAAATCCAACAGGAAAATACCACACTGTCGATATAACTACGAAATCCAACAGGAAAATACCACACTGTCGATATAGCTACGAAATCCAAAAGAAAAATACCACACTGTTCGCATAGCTACGAAATCCAATAGAAAAATACCACAATGTCGGTATAGCTACGAAATCCAATAGAAAAATACCACACTGTCGGTATAGCTACGAAATCCAACAGGAAAATACCACACTGTCGGTATAACTACGAAATCCAACAGCAAAATACCACACTGTCGATATAACTACGAAATCCAACAGGAAAATACCACACTGTCGATATAGCTACGAAATCCAAAAGAAAAATACCACACTGTCGGCATAGCTACGAAATCCAATAGAAAAATACCACAATGTCGGTATAGCTACGAAATCCAATAGAAAAATACCACACTGCCGGTATAGCTACGAAATCCAATAGAAATATACCACAATGTCGGTATAGCTACGAAATCCAATAGAAATATACCACAATGTCGGTATAGCTACGAAATCCAATAGAAAAATACCACACTGTCGGTATAGCTACGAAATCCAATAGAAAAATAACACACTGTCGGTATAGCTACGAAATCCAATAGAAAAATACCACACTGTGGGTATAGCTACGAAATCCAATAGAAAAATACCACACTGTAGGTATAGCTACGAAATCCAATAGAAAAATACCACACTGTCGGTATAGCTACGAAATCCAATAGAAAAATAATACCACACTGTCGGTATAGCTACGAAATCTAACAGGAAAATACCACACTGTCGGTATAGCTACGAAATCCGACAGGAAAATACCACACTGTCAGAATAACTACGAAATCCAATAGAAAAATACCACACTGTCGGTATAGCTACGAAATTCAATAGTAAAATACCACACTGTCGGTATAGCTACGAAATCCAATAGAAAAATACCACACTGTCGGAATAGCTACGAAATCCAATAGAAAAATACCACACTGTCGGTATAGCTACGAAATCCAATAAAAAATACCACACTGTCGGTATAGCTACAAAATCCAATAGAACAATACCACACTCTCGGTATAGCTACGAAATCCAATAGAAAAATACCACACTGTCGGTATAGCTACGAAATCCAATAGAACAATACCACACTCTCGGCATAGCTACGAAATCCAATAGAAAAATACCACACTGTCGGTATAGCTACGAAATCCAATAGAAAAATACCACACTGTCGGTATAGCTACGAAATCCAATAGAAAAATAATACCACACTGTCGGTATAGCTACGAAATCCAACAGGAAAATACCAAACTGTCGGTATAGCTACGAAATCCAACAGGAAAATACCACACTGTCGGTATAGCTACGAAATCCAACAAGAAAATACCACACTGTCAGAATAACTACGAAATCCAATAGAAAAATACCACACTGTCGGTATAGCTACGAAATTCAATAGTAAAATACCACACTGTCGGTATAGCTACGAAATCCAATAGAAAAATACCACACTGTCGGAATAGCTACGAAATCCAATAGAAAAATACAACACTGTCGGTATAGCTACGAAATCCAATAGAAAAATAACACACTGTCGTATAGCTACGAAATCCAATAGAAAAATACCACACTGTCGGTATAGCTACGAAATCCAATAAAAAATACTACACTGTCGGTATAGCTATGAAATCCAATAGAACAATACCACACTCTCGGTATAGCTACGAAATCCAATAGAAAAATACCACACTGTCGGTATAGCTACGAATTCCAATAGAAAAATACCACACTGTCGGCATAGCTACGAAATCCAATAGAAAAATACCACACTGTCGGTATAGCTGCGAAATCCGATAGAAAAATACCACACTGTCGGTATAGCTACGAAATCCAATAGAAAAATACCACACTCTCGGTATAGCTACGAAATCAAATAGAAAAATACCACACTGTCGGTATAACTACGAAATCCACCAGGAAAATACCACACTCTCGGTATAGCTACGAAATTCAATAGTAAAATACCACACTGTCGATATAGCTACGAAATCCAATAGAAAAATACCACACTGTCGGTATAGCTACGAAATCCAATAGAAATATACCACACTGTCGGTATAGCTACGAAATCCAATAGAAAAATACCACACTGTCGGTATAGCTACGAAATCCAATAGAAAAATACAACACTGTCGGTATAGCTACGAAATCCAATAGAAAAATACCACACTATCGGTATAGCTACGAAATTCAATAGTAAAATACCACACTGTCGGTATAGCTACGAAATCCAATAGAAAAATACCACACTGTCGGAATAGCTACGAAATCCAATAGAAAAATACCATACTGTCGGTATAGCTACGAAATCCAATAGAAAATAACACACTGTCGGTATAGCTACCAAATCCAATAGAAAAATACCACACTGTCGGTATAGTTACGAAATACAATAGAAAAATACCACACTGTCGGTATAGCTACGAAATCCAATAAAAAATACCACACTGTCGGTATAGCTACAAAATCCAATAGAACAATACCACACTCTCGGTATACCTACGAAATCCAATAGAAAAATACCACACTGTCGGCATAGCTACGAAATCCAATAGAACAATACCACACTCTCGGTATAGCTACGAAATCCAATAGAAAAATACCACACTGTCGGTATAGCTACGAAATCCAACAGGAAAATACCACACTGTCGGTATAGCTACGAAATCCAACAGGAAAATACCACACTGTCGGTATAGCTACGAAATCCAACAGGATAATACCACACTGTCAGAATAACTACGAAATCCAATAGAAAAATACCACACTGTCGGTATAGCTACGAAATTCAATAGTAAAATACCACACTGTCGGTATAGCTACGAAATCCAATAGAAAAATACCACACTGTCGGAATAGCTACGAAATCCAATAGAAAAATACCACACTGTCGGTATAGCTACGAAATCCAATAGTAAAATAACACACTGTCGGTATAGCTACGAAATCCAATAGAAAAATAGCACACTGTCGGTATAGCTACGAAATCAAATAAAAAATACTACACTGTCGGTATAGCTACGAAATCCAATAGAACAATACCACACTCTCGGTATAGCTACGAAATCAAATAGAAAAATACCACACTGTCGGCATAGCTACGAAATCCAACAGGAAAATATCACACTCTCGGTATAGCTACGAAATCCAATAGTAAAATACCACACTGTCGATATAGCTACGAAATCCAATAGAAAAATACCACACTGTCGGTATAGCTACGAAATCCAATAGAAATATACCACACTGTCGGTATAGCTACGAAATCCAATAGAAAAATACCACACTGTCGGTATAGCTACGAAATCCAATAGAAAAATACCACACTGTCGGTATAGCTACGAAATCCAATAGAACAATACCACACTGTGGGTATAGGTACGAAATCCAATAGAAAATACCACACTGTAGGTATAGCTACGAAATCCAATAGAAAAATACCACACTGTCGGTACAGCTACGAAATCCAATAGAAAAATAATACCACACTGTCGGTATAGCTACGAAACCCAACAGGAAAATACCACACTGTCGGTATAGCTACGAAATCCAACAGGAAAATACCACACTGTCGGTATAGCTACGAAATCCAATAGAAAAATACCACACTGTCGGTATAGCTACGAAATCCAATAAAAAATACTACACTGTCGGTATAGCTACGAAATCCAATAGAACAATACCACACTCTCGGTATAGCTACGAAATCAAATAGAAAAATACCACACTGTCGGCATAGCTACGAAATCCAACAGGAAAATATCACACTCTCGGTATAGCTACGAAATCCAATAGTAAAATACCACACTGTCGATATAGCTACGAAATCCAATAGAAAAATACCACACTGTCGGTATAGCTACGAAATCCAATAGAAATATACCACACTGTCGGTATAGCTACGAAATCCAATAGAAAAATACCACACTGTCGGTATAGCTACGAAATCCAATAGAAAAATACCACACTGTCGGTATAGCTACGAAATCCAATAGAACAATACCACACTGTGGGTATAGGTACGAAATCCAATAGAAAATACCACACTGTAGGTATAGCTACGAAATCCAATAGAAAAATACCACACTGTCGGTACAGCTACGAAATCCAATAGAAAAATAATACCACACTGTCGGTATAGCTACGAAACCCAACAGGAAAATACCACACTGTCGGTATAGCTACGAAATCCAACAGGAAAATACCACACTGTCGGTATAGCTACGAAATCCAATAAAAAATACCACACTGTCGGTATAGCTACAAAATCCAATAGAACAATACCACACTCTCGGTATACCTACGAAATCCAATAGAAAAATACCACACTGTCGGCATAGCTACGAAATCCAATAGAACAATACCACACTCTCGGTATAGCTACGAAATCCAATAGAAAAATACCACACTGTCGGTATAGCTACGAAATCCAATAGAAAAATAATACCACATTGTCGGTATAGCTACGAAATCCAACAGGAAAATACCACACTGTCGGTATAGCTACGAAATCCAACAGGAAAATACCACACTGTCGGTATAGCTACGAAATCCAACAGGATAATACCACACTGTCAGAATAACTACGAAATCCAATAGAAAAATACCACACTGTCGGTATAGCTACGAAATTCAATAGTAAAATACCACACTGTCGGTATAGCTACGAAATCCAATAGAAAAATACCACACTGTCGGAATAGCTACGAAATCCAATAGAAAAATACCACACTGTCGGTATAGCTACGAAATCCAATAGTAAAATAACACACTGTCGTATAGCTACGAAATCCAATAGAAAAATACCACACTGTCGGTATAGCTACGAAATCCAATAGAAAAATACCACACTGTCGGTATAGCTACGAAATCCAATAAAAAATACTACACTGTCGGTATAGCTACGAAATCCAATAGAACAATACCACACTCTCGGTATACCTACGAAATCCAATAGAAAAATACCACACTGTCGGCATAGCTACGAAATCCAATAGAACAATACCACACTCTCGGTATAGCTACGAAATCCAATAGAAAAATACCACACTGTCGGTATAGCTACGAAATCCAATAGAAAAATAATACCACATTGTCGGTATAGCTACGAAATCCAACAGGAAAATACCACACTGTCGGTATAGCTACGAAATCCAACAGGAAAATACCACACTGTCGGTATAGCTACGAAATCCAACAGGATAATACCACACTGTCAGAATAACTACGAAATCCAATAGAAAAATACCACACTGTCGGTATAGCTACGAAATTCAATAGTAAAATACCACACTGTCGGTATAGCTACGAAATCCAATAGAAAAATACCACACTGTCGGAATAGCTACGAAATCCAATAGAAAAATACCACACTGTCGGTATAGCTACGAAATCCAATAGTAAAATAACACACTGTCGGTATAGCTACGAAATCCAATAGAAAAATACCACACTGTCGGTATAGCTACGAAATCAAATAAAAAATACTACACTGTCGGTATAGCTACGAAATCCAATAGAACAATACCACACTCTCGGTATAGCTACGAAATCAAATAGAAAAATACCACACTGTCGGCATAGCTACGAAATCCAACAGGAAAATATCACACTCTCGGTATAGCTACGAAATCCAATAGTAAAATACCACACTGTCGATATAGCTACGAAATCCAATAGAAAAATACCACACTGTCGGTATAGCTACGAAATCCAATAGAAATATACCACACTGTCGGTATAGCTACGAAATCCAATAGAAAAATACCACACTGTCGGTATAGCTACGAAATCCAATAGAAAAATACCACACTGTCGGTATAGCTACGAAATCCAATAGAACAATACCACACTGTGGGTATAGGTACGAAATCCAATAGAAAATACCACACTGTAGGTATAGCTACGAAATCCAATAGAAAAATACCACACTGTCGGTACAGCTACGAAATCCAATAGAAAAATAATACCACACTGTCGGTATAGCTACGAAACCCAACAGGAAAATACCACACTGTCGGTATAGCTACGAAATCCAACAGGAAAATACCACACTGTCGGTATAGCTACGAAATCCAATAGAAAAATACCACACTGTCGGTATAGCTACGAAATCCAATAAAAAATACTACACTGTCGGTATAGCTACGAAATCCAATAGAACAATACCACACTCTCGGTATAGCTACGAAATCAAATAGAAAAATACCACACTGTCGGATATAGCTACGAAATCCAACAGAAAAATATCACACTCTCGGTATAGCTACGAAATCCAATAGTAAAATACCACACTGTCGATATAGCTACGAAATCCAATAGAAAAATACCACACTGTCGGTATAGCTACGAAATCCAATAGAAATATACCACACTGTCGGTATAGCTACGAAATCCAATAGAAAAATACCACACTGTCGGTATAGCTACGAAATCCAATAGAAAAATACCACACTGTGGGTATAGGTACGAAATCCAATAGAAAATACCACACTGTAGGTATAGCTACGAAATCCAATAGAAAAATACCACACTGTCGGTACAGCTACGAAATCCAATAGAAAAATAATACCACACTGTCGGTATAGCTACGAAACCCAACAGGAAAATACCACACTGTCGGTATAGCTACGAAATCCAACAGGAAAATACCACACTGTCGGTATAGCTACGAAATCCAATAAAAAATACCACACTGTCGGTATAGCTACAAAATCCAATAGAACAATACCACACTCTCGGTATACCTACGAAATCCAATAGAAAAATACCACACTGTCGGCATAGCTACGAAATCCAATAGAACAATACCACACTCTCGGTATAGCTACGAAATCCAATAGAAAAATACCACACTGTCGGTATAGCTACGAAATCCAATAGAAAAATAATACCACATTGTCGGTATAGCTACGAAATCCAACAGGAAAATACCACACTGTCGGTATAGCTACGAAATCCAACAGGAAAATACCACACTGTCGGTATAGCTACGAAATCCAACAGGATAATACCACACTGTCAGAATAACTACGAAATCCAATAGAAAAATACCACACTGTCGGTATAGCTACGAAATTCAATAGTAAAATACCACACTGTCGGTATAGCTACGAAATCCAATAGAAAAATACCACACTGTCGGAATAGCTACGAAATCCAATAGAAAAATACCACACTGTCGGTATAGCTACGAAATCCAATAGTAAAATAACACACTGTCGGTATAGCTACGAAATCCAATAGAAAAATACCACACTGTCGGTATAGCTACGAAATCAAATAAAAAATACTACACTGTCGGTATAGCTACGAAATCCAATAGAACAATACCACACTCTCGGTATAGCTACGAAATCAAATAGAAAAATACCACACTGTCGGCATAGCTACGAAATCCAACAGGAAAATATCACACTCTCGGTATAGCTACGAAATCCAATAGTAAAATACCACACTGTCGATATAGCTACGAAATCCAATAGAAAAATACCACACTGTCGGTATAGCTACGAAATCCAATAGAAATATACCACACTGTCGGTATAGCTACGAAATCCAATAGAAAAATACCACACTGTCGGTATAGCTACGAAATCCAATAGAAAAATACCACACTGTCGGTATAGCTACGAAATCCAATAGAACAATACCACACTGTGGGTATAGGTACGAAATCCAATAGAAAATACCACACTGTAGGTATAGCTACGAAATCCAATAGAAAAATACCACACTGTCGGTACAGCTACGAAATCCAATAGAAAAATAATACCACACTGTCGGTATAGCTACGAAACCCAACAGGAAAATACCACACTGTCGGTATAGCTACGAAATCCAACAGGAAAATACCACACTGTCGGTATAGCTACGAAATCCAATAGAAAAATACCACACTGTCGGTATAGCTACGAAATCCAATAAAAAATACTACACTGTCGGTATAGCTACGAAATCCAATAGAACAATACCACACTCTCGGTATAGCTACGAAATCAAATAGAAAAATACCACACTGTCGGATATAGCTACGAAATCCAACAGGAAAATATCACACTCTCGGTATAGCTACGAAATCCAATAGTAAAATACCACACTGTCGATATAGCTACGAAATCCAATAGAAAAATACCACACTGTCGGTATAGCTACGAAATCCAATAGAAATATACCACACTGTCGGTATAGCTACGAAATCCAATAGAAAAATACCACACTGTCGGTATAGCTACGAAATCCAATAGAAAAATACCACACTGTGGGTATAGGTACGAAATCCAATAGAAAATACCACACTGTAGGTATAGCTACGAAATCCAATAGAAAAATACCACACTGTCGGTACAGCTACGAAATCCAATAGAAAAATAATACCACACTGTCGGTATAGCTACGAAACCCAACAGGAAAATACCACACTGTCGGTATAGCTACGAAATCCAACAGGAAAATACCACACTGTCGGTATAGCTACGAAATCCAATAAAAAATACCACACTGTCGGTATAGCTACAAAATCCAATAGAACAATACCACACTCTCGGTATACCTACGAAATCCAATAGAAAAATACCACACTGTCGGCATAGCTACGAAATCCAATAGAACAATACCACACTCTCGGTATAGCTACGAAATCCAATAGAAAAATACCACACTGTCGGTATAGCTACGAAATCCAATAGAAAAATAATACCACATTGTCGGTATAGCTACGAAATCCAACAGGAAAATACCACACTGTCGGTATAGCTACGAAATCCAACAGGAAAATACCACACTGTCGGTATAGCTACGAAATCCAACAGGATAATACCACACTGTCAGAATAACTACGAAATCCAATAGAAAAATACCACACTGTCGGTATAGCTACGAAATTCAATAGTAAAATACCACACTGTCGGTATAGCTACGAAATCCAATAGAAAAATACCACACTGTCGGAATAGCTACGAAATCCAATAGAAAAATACCACACTGTCGGTATAGCTACGAAATCCAATAGTAAAATAACACACTGTCGTATAGCTACGAAATCCAATAGAAAAATACCACACTGTCGGTATAGCTACGAAATCCAATAGAAAAATACCACACTGTCGGTATAGCTACGAAATCCAATAAAAAATACTACACTGTCGGTATAGCTACGAAATCCAATAGAACAATACCACACTCTCGGTATAGCTACGAAATCAAATAGAAAAATACCACACTGTCGGCATAGCTACGAAATCCAACAGGAAAATATCACACTCTCGGTATAGCTACGAAATCCAATAGTAAAATACCACACTGTCGGTATAGCTACGAAATCCAATAGAAAAATACCACACTGTCGGTATAGCTACGAAATCCAATAGAACAATACCACACTGTGGGAATAGGTACGAAATCCAATAGAAAATACCACACTGTAGGTATAGCTACGAAATCCAATAGAAAAATACCACACTGTCGGTATAGCTACGAAATCCAATAGAAAAATAATACCACATTGTCGGTATAGCTACGAAATCCAACAGGAAAATACCACACTGTCGGTATAGCTACGAAATCCAACAGGAAAATACCACACTGTCGGTATAGCTACGAAATCCAACAGGATAATACCACACTGTCAGAATAACTACGAAATCCAATAGAAAAATACCACACTGTCGGTATAGCTACGAAATTCAATAGTAAAATACCACACTGTCGGAATAGCTACGAAATCCAATAGAAAAATACCACACTGTCGGAATAGCTACGAAATCCAATAGAAAAATACCACACTGTCGGTATAGCTACGAAATCCAATAGTAAAATAACACACTGTCGTATAGCTACGAAATGCAATAGAAAAATACCACACTGTCGGTATAGCTACGAAATCCAATAGAAAAATACCACACTCTCGGTATAGCTACGAAATCAAATAGAAAAATACCACACTGTCGGCATAGCTACGAAATCCAACAGGAAAATATCACACTCTCGGTATAGCTACGAAATCCAATAGTAAAATACCACACTGTCGATATAGCTACGAAATCCAATAGAAAAATACCACACTGTCGGAATAGCTACGAAATCCAATAGAAATATACCACACTGTCGGTATAGCTACGAAATCCAATAGAAAAATACCACACTGTCGGTATAGCTACGAAATCCAATAGAAAAATACCACACTATCGGTATAGCTACGAAATCCAATAGAACAATACCACACTGTGGGTATAGGTACGAAATCCAATAGAAAATACCACACTGTAGGTATAGCTACGAAATCCAATAGAAAAATACCACACTGTCGGTACAGCTACGAAATCCAATAGAAAAATACCACACTGTCGGAATAGCTACGAAATCCAATAGAAAAATACCACACTGTCGGTATAGCTACGAAATCCAATAGAAAAATAACACACTGTCGTATAGCTACGAAATCCAATAGAAAAATACCACACTGTCGGTATAGCTAGGAAATCCAACAGAAAGTACCACACTGTCGGTATAGCTACGAATTCCAATAGAAAAATACCACACTGTCGGAATATCTACGAAATCCAATAGAAAAATACCACAATGTCGTTATAGCTACGAAATCCAATAGAAAAATACCACACTGTCGATATAGCTACGAAATCCAATAGAAAAATACCACACTGTCGGTATAGCTACGAAATCCAATAGAACAATACCACACTCTCGGTATAGCTACGAAATCCAATAGAAAAATACCACACTGTCGGTATAGCTACGAAATTCAATAGAAAAATACCACACTGTCGGTATAGCTACGAAATCCAATAGAAAAATAATACCGCACTGTCGGAATAGCTACGAAATCCAACAGGAAAATACCACACTGTCGGTATAGCTACGAAATCCAACAGGAAAATACCATACTGTCAGAATAACTACGAAATCCAATAGAAAAATACCACACTGTCGGTATAGCTACGAAATTCAATAGTAAAATACCACACTGTCGGAATAGCTACGAAATCCAATAGAAAAATACCACACTGTCGGAATAGCTACGAAATCCAATAGAAAAATACCACACTCTCGATATAGCTACGAAATCCAATAGAAAAATACCACACTGTCGGTATAGCTACGAAATCCAACAGGAAAATACCACACTGTCGATATAACTACGAAATCCAACAGGAAAATACCACACTGTCGATATAGCTACGAAATCCAAAAGAAAAATACCACACTGTTCGCATAGCTACGAAATCCAATAGAAAAATACCACAATGTCGGTATAGCTACGAAATCCAATAGAAAAATACCACACTGTCGGTATAGCTACGAAATCCAACAGGAAAATACCACACTGTCGGTATAACTACGAAATCCAACAGGAAAATACCACACTGTCGATATAACTACGAAATCCAACAGGAAAATACCACACTGTCGATATAGCTACGAAATCCAAAAGAAAAATACCACACTGTCGGTATAGCTACGAAATCCAATAGAAAAATACCACAATGTCGGTATAGCTACGAAATCCAATAGAAAAATACCACACTGCCGGTATAGCTACGAAATCCAATAGAAATATACCACAATGTCGGTATAGCTACGAAATCCAATAGAAATATACCACAATGTCGGTATAGCTACGAAATCCAATAGAAAAATACCACACTGTCGGTATAGCTACGAAATCCAATAGAAAAATAACACACTGTCGGTATAGCTACGAAATCCAATAGAAAAATACCACACTGTGGGTATAGCTACGAAATCCAATAGAAAAATACCACACTGTCGGTATAGCTACGAAATCCAATAAAAAATACCACACTGTCGGTATTGCTACAAAATCCAATAGAACAATACCACACTCTCGGTATAGCTACGAAATCCAATAGAAAAATACCACACTGTCGGAATAGCTACGAAATCCAATAGAACAATACCACACTCTCGGCATAGCTACGAAATCCAATAGAAAAATACCACACTGTCGGTATAGCTACGAAATCCAATAGAAAAATACCACACTGTCGGTATAGCTACGAAATCCAATAGAAAAATAATACCACACTGTCGGTATAGCTACGAAATCCAACAGGAAAATACCAAACTGTCGGTATAGCTACGAAATCCAACAGGAAAATACCACACTGTCGGTATAGCTACGAAATCCAACAAGAAAATACCACACTGTCAGAATAACTACGAAATCCAATAGAAAAATACCACACTGTCGGTATAGCTACGAAATTCAATAGTAAAATACCACACTGTCGGTATAGCTACGAAATCCAATAGAAAAATACCACACTGTCGGAATAGCTACGAAATCCAATAGAAAAATACCACACTGTCGGTATAGCTACGAAATCCAATAGAAAAATAACACACTGTCGTATAGCTACGAAATCCAATAGAAAAATACCACACTGTCGGTATAGCTACGAAATCCAATAAAAAATACTACACTGTCGGTATAGCTACGAAATCCAATAGAACAATACCACACTCTCGGTATAGCTACGAAATCCAATAGAAAAATACCACACTGTCGGTATAGCTACGAATTCCAATAGAAAAATACCACACTGTCGGCATAGCTACGAAATCCAATAGAAAAATACCACACTGTCGGTATAGCTACGAAATCCAACAGGAAAATACCACACTGTCGATATAGCTACGAAATCCAAAAGAAAAATACCACACTGTCGGTATAGCTACGAAATCCAATAGAAAAATACCACAATGTCGGTATAGCTACGAAATCCAATAGAAAAATACCACACTGCCGGTATAGCTACGAAATCCAATAGAAATATACCACAATGTCGGTATAGCTACGAAATCCAATAGAAATATACCACAATGTCGGTATAGCTACGAAATCCAATAGAAAAATACCACACTGTCGGTATAGCTACGAAATCCAATAGAAAAATAACACACTGTCGGTATAGCTACGAAATCCAATAGAAAAATACCACACTGTGGGTATAGCTACGAAATCCAATAGAAAAATACCACACTGTCGGTATAGCTACGAAATCCAATAAAAAATACCACACTGTCGGTATAGCTACAAAATCCAATAGAACAATACCACACTCTCGGTATAGCTACGAAATCCAATAGAAAAATACCACACTGTCGGCATAGCTACGAAATCCAATAGAACAATACCACACTCTCGGTATAGCTACGAAATCCAATAGAAAAATACCACACTGTCGGTATAGCTACGAAATCCAATAGAAAAATACCACACTGTCGGTATAGCTACGAAATCCAATAGAAAAATAATACCACACTGTCGGTATAGCTACGAAATCCAACAGGAAAATACCAAACTGTCGGTATAGCTACGAAATCCAACAGGAAAATACCACACTGTCGGTATAGCTACGAAATCCAACAAGAAAATACCACACTGTCAGAATAACTACGAAATCCAATAGAAAAATACCACACTGTCGGTATAGCTACGAAATTCAATAGTAAAATACCACACTGTCGGTATAGCTACGAAATCCAATAGAAAAATACCACACTGTCGGAATAGCTACGAAATCCAATAGAAAAATACCACACTGTCGGTATAGCTACGAAATCCAATAGAAAAATAACACACTGTCGTATAGCTACGAAATCCAATAGAAAAATACCACACTGTCGGTATAGCTACGAAATCCAATAAAAAATACTACACTGTCGGTATAGCTACGAAATCCAATAGAACAATACCACACTCTCGGTATAGCTACGAAATCCAATAGAAAAATACCACACTGTCGGTATAGCTACGAATTCCAATAGAAAAATACCACACTGTCGGCATAGCTACGAAATCCAATAGAAAAATACCACACTGTCGGTATAGCTGCGAAATCCAATAGAAAAATACCACACTGTCGGTATAGCTACGAAATCCAATAGAAAAATACCACACTCTCGGTATAGCTACGAAATCAAATAGAAAAATACCACACTGTCGGTATAGCTACGAAATCCAACAGGAAAATACCACACTCTCGGTATAGCTACGAAATTCAATAGTAAAATACCACACTGTCGATATAGCTACGAAATCCAATAGAAAAATACCACACTGTCGGTATAGCTACGAAATCCAATAGAAATATACCACACTGTCGGTATAGCTACGAAATCCAATAGAAAAATACCACACTGTCGGTATAGCTACGAAATCCAATAGAAAAATACAACACTGTCGGCATAGCTACGAAATCCAACAGGAAAATATCACACTCTCGGTATAGCTACGAAATCCAATAGTAAAATACCACACTGTCGATATAGCTACGAAATCCAATAGAAAAATACCACACTGTCGGTATAGCTACGAAATCCAATAGAAATATACCACACTGTCGGTATAGCTACGAAATCCAATAGAAAAATACCACACTGTCGGTATAGCTACGAAATCCAATAGAAAAATACCACACTATCGGTATAGCTACGAAATCCAATAGAACAATACCACACTGTGGGTATAGGTACGAAATCCAATAGAAAATACCACACTGTAGGTATAGCTACGAAATCCAATAGAAAAATACCACACTGTCGGTACAGCTACGAAATCCAATAGAAAAATACCACACTGTCGGAATAGCTACGAAATCCAATAGAAAAATACCACACTGTCGGTATAGCTACGAAATCCAATAGAAAAATAACACACTGTCGTATAGCTACGAAATCCAATAGAAAAATACCACACTGTCGGTATAGCTAGGAAATCCAACAGAAAGTACCACACTGTCGGTATAGCTACGAAATCCAATAGAAAAATACCACACTGTCGGAATATCTACGAAATCCAATAGAAAAATACCACAATGTCGTTATAGCTACGAAATCCAATAGAAAAATACCACACTGTCGATATAGCTACGAAATCCAATAGAAAAATACCACACTGTCGGTATAGCTACGAAATCCAATAGAACAATACCACACTCTCGGTATTGCTACGAAATCCAATAGAAAAATACCACACTGTCGGTATAGCTACGAAATTCAATAGAAAAATACCACACTGTCGGTATAGCTACGAAATCCAATAGAAAAATAATACCGCACTGTCGGAATAGCTACGAAATCCAACAGGAAAATACCACACTGTCGGTATAGCTACGAAATCCAACAGGAAAATACCATACTGTCAGAATAACTACGAAATCCAATAGAAAAATACCACACTGTCGGTATAGCTACGAAATTCAATAGTAAAATACCACACTGTCGGAATAGCTACGAAATCCAATAGAAAAATACCACACTGTCGGAATAGCTACGAAATCCAATAGAAAAATACCACACTCTCGATATAGCTACGAAATCCAATAGAAAAATACCACACTGTCGGTATAGCTACGAAATCCAACAGGAAAATACCACACTGTCGATATAACTACGAAATCCAACAGGAAAATACCACACTGTCGATATAGCTACGAAATCCAAAAGAAAAATACCACACTGTTCGCATAGCTACGAAATCCAATAGAAAAATACCACAATGTCGGTATAGCTACGAAATCCAATAGAAAAATACCACACTGTCGGTATAGCTACGAAATCCAACAGGAAAATACCACACTTTCGGTATAACTACGAAATCCAACAGGAAAATACCACACTGTCGATATAACTACGAAATCCAACAGGAAAATACCACACTGTCGATATAGCTACGAAATCCAAAAGAAAAATACCACACTGTCGGCATAGCTACGAAATCCAATAGAAAAATACCACAATGTCGGTATAGCTACGAAATCCAATAGAAAAATACCACACTGCCGGTATAGCTACGAAATCCAATAGAAATATACCACAATGTCGGTATAGCTACGAAATCCAATAGAAATATACCACAATGTCGGTATAGCTACGAAATCCAATAGAAAAATACCACACTGTCGGTATAGCTACGAAATCCAATAGAAAAATAACACACTGTCGGTATAGCTACGAAATCCAATAGAAAAATACCACACTGTGGGTATAGCTACGAAATCCAATAGAAAAATACCACACTGTCGGTATAGCTACGAAATCCAATAAAAAATACCACACTGTCGGTATAGCTACAAAATCCAATAGAACAATACCACACTCTCGGTATAGCTACGAAATCCAATAGAAAAATACCACACTGTCGGTATAGCTACGAAATCCAATAGAACAATACCACACTCTCGGCATAGCTACGAAATCCAATAGAAAAATACCACACTGTCGGTATAGCTACGAAATCCAATAGAAAAATACCACACTGTCGGTATAGCTACGAAATCCAATAGAAAAATAATACCACACTGTCGGTATAGCTACGAAATCCAACAGGAAAATACCAAACTGTCGGCATAGCTACGAAATCCAACAGGAAAATACCACACTGTCGGTATAGCTACGAAATCCAACAAGAAAATACCACACTGTCAGAATAACTACGAAATCCAATAGAAAAATACCACACTGTCGGTATAGCTACGAAATTCAATAGTAAAATACCACACTGTCGGTATAGCTACGAAATCCAATAGAAAAATACCACACTGTCGGAATAGCTACGAAATCCAATAGAAAAATACCACACTGTCGGTATAGCTACGAAATCCAATAGAAAAATAACACACTGTCGTATAGCTACGAAATCCAATAGAAAAATACCACACTGTCGGTATAGCTACGAAATCCAATAAAAAATACTACACTGTCGGTATAGCTACGAAATCCAATAGAACAATACCACACTCTCGGTATAGCTACGAAATCCAATAGAAAAATACCACACTGTCGGTATAGCTACGAATTCCAATAGAAAAATACCACACTGTCGGCATAGCTACGAAATCCAATAGAAAAATACCACACTGTCGGTATAGCTACGAAATCCAACAGGAAAATACCACACTGTCGATATAGCTACGAAATCCAAAAGAAAAATACCACACTGTCGGTATAGCTACGAAATCCAATAGAAAAATACCACAATGTCGGTATAGCTACGAAATCCAATAGAAAAATACCACACTGCCGGTATAGCTACGAAATCCAATAGAAATATACCACAATGTCGGTATAGCTACGAAATCCAATAGAAATATACCACAATGTCGGTATAGCTACGAAATCCAATAGAAAAATACCACACTGTCGGTATAGCTACGAAATCCAATAGAAAAATAACACACTGTCGGTATAGCTACGAAATCCAATAGAAAAATACCACACTGTGGGTATAGCTACGAAATCCAATAGAAAAATACCACACTGTCGGTATAGCTACGAAATCCAATAAAAAATACCACACTGTCGGTATAGCTACAAAATCCAATAGAACAATACCACACTCTCGGTATAGCTACGAAATCCAATAGAACAATACCACACTCTCGGCATAGCTACGAAATCCAATAGAAAAATACCACACTGTCGGTATAGCTACGAAATCCAATAGAAAAATACCACACTGTCGGTATAGCTACGAAATCCAATAGAAAAATAATACCACACTGTCGGTATAGCTACGAAATCCAACAGGAAAATACCAAACTGTCGGTATAGCTACGAAATCCAACAGGAAAATACCACACTGTCGGTATAGCTACGAAATCCAACAAGAAAATACCACACTGTCAGAATAACTACGAAATCCAATAGAAAAATACCACACTGTCGGTATAGCTACGAAATTCAATAGTAAAATACCACACTGTCGGTATAGCTACGAAATCCAATAGAAAAATACCACACTGTCGGAATAGCTACGAAATCCAATAGAAAAATACCACACTGTCGGTATAGCTACGAAATCCAATAGAAAAATAACACACTGTCGTATAGCTACGAAATCCAATAGAAAAATACCACACTGTCGGTATAGCTACGAAATCCAATAAAAAATACTACACTGTCGGTATAGCTACGAAATCCAATAGAACAATACCACACTCTCGGTATAGCTACGAAATCCAATAGAAAAATACCACACTGTCGGTATAGCTACGAATTCCAATAGAAAAATACCACACTGTCGGCATAGCTACGAAATCCAATAGAAAAATACCACACTGTCGGTATAGCTGCGAAATCCAATAGAAAAATACCACACTGTCGGTATAGCTACGAAATCCAATAGAAAAATACCACACTCTCGGTATAGCTACGAAATCAAATAGAAAAATACCACACTGTCGGTATAGCTACGAAATCCAACAGGAAAATACCACACTCTCGGTATAGCTACGAAATTCAATAGTAAAATACCACACTGTCGATATAGCTACGAAATCCAATAGAAAAATACCACACTGTCGGTATAGCTACGAAATCCAATAGAAATATACCACACTGTCGGTATAGCTACGAAATCCAATAGAAAAATACCACACTGTCGGTATAGCTACGAAATCCAATAGAAAAATACAACACTGTCGGCATAGCTACGAAATCCAACAGGAAAATATCACACTCTCGGTATAGCTACGAAATCCAATAGTAAAATACCACACTGTCGATATAGCTACGAAATCCAATAGAAAAATACCACACTGTCGGTATAGCTACGAAATCCAATAGAAATATACCACACTGTCGGTATAGCTACGAAATCCAATAGAAAAATACCACACTGTCGGTATAGCTACGAAATCCAATAGAAAAATACCACACTATCGGTATAGCTACGAAATCCAATAGAACAATACCACACTGTGGGTATAGGTACGAAATCCAATAGAAAATACCACACTGTAGGTATAGCTACGAAATCCAATAGAAAAATACCACACTGTCGGTACAGCTACGAAATCCAATAGAAAAATACCACACTGTCGGAATAGCTACGAAATCCAATAGAAAAATACCACACTGTCGGTATAGCTACGAAATCCAATAGAAAAATAACACACTGTCGTATAGCTACGAAATCCAATAGAAAAATACCACACTGTCGGTATAGCTAGGAAATCCAACAGAAAGTACCACACTGTCGGTATAGCTACGAAATCCAATAGAAAAATACCACACTGTCGGAATATCTACGAAATCCAATAGAAAAATACCACAATGTCGTTATAGCTACGAAATCCAATAGAAAAATACCACACTGTCGATATAGCTACGAAATCCAATAGAAAAATACCACACTGTCGGTATAGCTACGAAATCCAATAGAACAATACCACACTCTCGGTATAGCTACGAAATCCAATAGAAAAATACCACACTGTCGGTATAGCTACGAAATTCAATAGAAAAATACCACACTGTCGGTATAGCTACGAAATCCAATAGAAAAATAATACCGCACTGTCGGAATAGCTACGAAATCCAACAGGAAAATACCACACTGTCGGTATAGCTACGAAATCCAACAGGAAAATACCATACTGTCAGAATAACTACGAAATCCAATAGAAAAATACCACACTGTCGGTATAGCTACGAAATTCAATAGTAAAATACCACACTGTCGGAATAGCTACGAAATCCAATAGAAAAATACCACACTGTCGGAATAGCTACGAAATCCAATAGAAAAATACCACACTCTCGATATAGCTACGAAATCCAATAGAAAAATACCACACTGTCGGTATAGCTACGAAATCCAACAGGAAAATACCACACTGTCGATATAACTACGAAATCCAACAGGAAAATACCACACTGTCGATATAGCTACGAAATCCAAAAGAAAAATACCACACTGTTCGCATAGCTACGAAATCCAATAGAAAAATACCACAATGTCGGTATAGCTACGAAATCCAATAGAAAAATACCACACTGTCGGTATAGCTACGAAATCCAACAGGAAAATACCACACTGTCGGTATAACTACGAAATCCAACAGGAAAATACCACACTGTCGATATAACTACGAAATCCAACAGGAAAATACCACACTGTCGATATAGCTACGAAATCCAAAAGAAAAATACCACACTGTCGGCATAGCTACGAAATCCAATAGAAAAATACCACAATGTCGGTATAGCTACGAAATCCAATAGAAAAATACCACACTGCCGGTATAGCTACGAAATCCAATAGAAATATACCACAATGTCGGTATAGCTACGAAATCCAATAGAAATATACCACAATGTCGGTATAGCTACGAAATCCAATAGAAAAATACCACACTGTCGGTATAGCTACGAAATCCAATAGAAAAATAACACACTGTCGGTATAGCTACGAAATCCAATAGAAAAATACCACACTGTGGGTATAGCTACGAAATCCAATAGAAAAATACCACACTGTCGGTATAGCTACGAAATCCAATAAAAAATACCACACTGTCGGTATAGCTACAAAATCCAATAGAACAATACCACACTCTCGGTATAGCTACGAAATCCAATAGAAAAATACCACACTGTCGGTATAGCTACGAAATCCAATAGAACAATACCACACTCTCGGCATAGCTACGAAATCCAATAGAAAAATACCACACTGTCGGTATAGCTACGAAATCCAATAGAAAAATACCACACTGTCGGTATAGCTACGAAATCCAATAGAAAAATAATACCACACTGTCGGTATAGCTACGAAATCCAACAGGAAAATACCAAACTGTCGGCATAGCTACGAAATCCAACAGGAAAATACCACACTGTCGGTATAGCTACGAAATCCAACAAGAAAATACCACACTGTCAGAATAACTACGAAATCCAATAGAAAAATACCACACTGTCGGTATAGCTACGAAATTCAATAGTAAAATACCACACTGTCGGTATAGCTACGAAATCCAATAGAAAAATACCACACTGTCGGAATAGCTACGAAATCCAATAGAAAAATACCACACTGTCGGTATAGCTACGAAATCCAATAGAAAAATAACACACTGTCGTATAGCTACGAAATCCAATAGAAAAATACCACACTGTCGGTATAGCTACGAAATCCAATAAAAAATACTACACTGTCGGTATAGCTACGAAATCCAATAGAACAATACCACACTCTCGGTATAGCTACGAAATCCAATAGAAAAATACCACACTGTCGGTATAGCTACGAATTCCAATAGAAAAATACCACACTGTCGGTATAGCTACGAAATCCAATAGAAAAATACCACACTGTCGGTATAACTGCGAAATCCAATAGAAAAATACCACACTGTCGGTATAGCTACGAAATCCAATAGAAAAATACCACACTCTCGGTATAGCTACGAAATCAAATAGAAAAATACCACACTGTCGGCATAGCTACGAAATCCAACAGGAAAATACCACACTCTCGGTATAGCTACGAAATTCAATAGTAAAATACCACACTGTCGATATAGCTACGAAATCCAATAGAAAAATACCACACTGTCGGTATAGCTACGAAATCCAATAGAAATATACCACACTGTCGGTATAGCTACGAAATCCAATAGAAAAATACCACACTGTCGGTATAGCTACGAAATCCAATAGAAAAATACAACACTGTCGGTATAGCTACGAAATCCAATAGAAAAATAACACACTGTCGGAATAGCTACGAAATCCAATAGAAAAATACCACACTGTTGGTATAGCTACGAAATCCAATAGAAAAATACCACACTGTAGGTGTAGCTACGAAATCCAATAGAAAAATACCACACTGTCGGTATAGCTACGAAATCCAATAGAAAAATAATACCACACTGTCGGTATAGCTACGAAATCTAACAGGAAAATACCACACTGCCGGTATAGCTACGAAATCCAACAGGAAAATACCACACTGTCAGAATAACTACGAAATCCAATAGAAAAATACCACACTATCGGTATAGCTACGAAATTCAATAGTAAAATACCACACTGTCGGTATAGCTACGAAATCCAATAGAAAAATACCACACTGTCGGAATAGCTACGAAATCCAATAGAAAAATACCATACTGTCGGTATAGCTACGAAATCCAATAGAAAATAACACACTGTCGGTATAGCTACCAAATCCAATAGAAAAATACCACACTGTCGGTATAGTTACGAAATACAATAGAAAAATACCACACTGTCGGTATAGCTACGAAATCCAATAAAAAATACCACACTGTCGGTATAGCTACAAAATCCAATAGAACAATACCACACTCTCGGTATACCTACGAAATCCAATAGAAAAATACCACACTGTCGGCATAGCTACGAAATCCAATAGAACATTACCACACTCTCGGTATAGCTACGAAATCCAATAGAAAAATACCACACTGTCGGTATAGCTACGAAATCCAATAGAAAAATAATACCACATTGTCGGTATAGCTACGAAATCCAACAGGAAAATACCACACTGTCGGTATAGCTACGAAATCCAACAGGAAAATACCACACTGTCGGTATAGCTACGAAATCCAACAGGATAATACCACACTGTCAGAATAACTACGAAATCCAATAGAAAAATACCACACTGTCGGTATAGCTACGAAATTCAATAGTAAAATACCACACTGTCGGTATAGCTACGAAATCCAATAGAAAAATACCACACTGTCGGAATAGCTACGAAATCCAATAGAAAAATACCACACTGTCGGTATAGCTACGAAATCCAATAGTAAAATACCACACTGTCGGTATAGCTACGAAATCAAATAAAAAATACTACACTGTCGGTATAGCTACGAAATCCAATAGAACAATACCACACTCTCGGCATAGCTACGAAATCAAATAGAAAAATACCACACTGTCGGCATAGCTACGAAATCCAACAGGAAAATATCACACTGTCGGTATAGCTACGAAATCCAATAGTAAAATACCACACTGTCGATATAGCTACGAAATCCAATAGAAAAATACCACACTGTCGGTATAGCTACGAAATCCAATAGAAATATACCACACTGTCGGTATAGCTACGAAATCCAATAGAAAAATACCACACTGTCGGTATAGCTACGAAATCCAATAGAAAAATACCACACTGTCGGTATAGCTACGAAATCCAATAGAACAATACCACACTGTGGGTATAGGTACGAAATCCAATAGAAAATACCACACTGTAGGTATAGCTACGAAATCCAATAGAAAAATACCACACTGTCGGTACAGCTACGAAATCCAATAGAAACATAATACCACACTGTCGGTATAGCTACGAAACCCAACAGGAAAATACCACACTGTCGGTATAGCTACGAAATCCAACAGGAAAATACCACACTGTCGGTATAGCTACGAAATCCAATAGAAAAATACCACACTGTCGGTATAGCTACGAAATCCAATAAAAAATACTACACTGTCGGTATAGCTACGAAATCCAATAGAACAATACCACACTCTCGGTATAGCTACGAAATCAAATAGAAAAATACCACACTGTCGGCATAGCTACGAAATCCAACAGGAAAATATCACACTCTCGGTATAGCTACGAAATCCAATAGTAAAATACCACACTGTCGATATAGCTACGAAATCCAATAGAAAAATACCACACTGTCGGTATAGCTACGAAATCCAATAGAAATATACCACACTGTCGGTATTGCTACGAAATCCAATAGAAAAATACCACACTGTCGGTATAGCTACGAAATCCAATAGAAAAATACCACACTGTCGGTATAGCTACGAAATCCAATAGAACAATACCACACTGTGGGTATAGGTACGAAATCCAATAGAAAATACCACACTGTAGGTATAGCTACGAAATCCAATAGAAAAATACCACACTGTCGGTACAGCTACGAAATCCAATAGAAAAATAATACCACACTGTCGGTATAGCTACGAAACCCAACAGGAAAATACCACACTGTCGGTATAGCTACGAAATCCAACAGGAAAATACCACACTGTCGGTATAGCTACGAAATCCAATAAAAAATACCTCACTGTCGGTATAGCTACAAAATCCAATAGAACAATACCACACTCTCGGTATACCTACGAAATCCAATAGAAAAATACCACACTGTCGGCATAGCTACGAAATCCAATAGAACAATACCACACTCTCGGTATAGCTACGAAATCCAATAGAAAAATACCACACTGTCGGTATAGCTACGAAATTCAATAGAAAAATAATACCACATTGTCGGTATAGCTACGAAATCCAACAGGAAAATACCACACTGTCGGTATAGCTACGAAATCCAACAGGAAAATACCACACTGTCGGTATAGCTACGAAATCCAACAGGATAATACCACACTGTCAGAATAACTACGAAATCCAATAGAAAAATACCACACTGTCGGTATAGCTACGAAATTCAATAGTAAAATACCACACTGTCGGAATAGCTACGAAATCCAATAGAAAAATACCACACTGTCGGAATAGCTACGAAATCCAATAGAAAAATACCACACTGTCGGTATAGCTACGAAATCCAATAGTAAAATAACACACTGTCGTATAGCTACGAAATCCAATAGAAAAATACCACACTGTCGGTATAGCTACGAAATCCAATAGAAAAATACCACACTGTCGGTATAGCTACGAAATCCAATACAAAATACTACACTGTCGGTATAGCTACGAAATCCAATAGAACAATACCACACTCTCGGTATAGCTACGAAATCAAATAGAAAAATACCACACTGTCGGCATAGCTACGAAATCCAACAGGAAAATATCACACTCTCGGTATAGCTACGAAATCCAATAGTAAAATACCACACTGTCGATATATCTACGAAATCCAATAGAAAAATACCACACTGTCGGTATAGCTACGAAATCCAATAGAAATATACCACACTGTCGGTATAGCTACGAAATCCAATAGAAAAATACCACACTGTCGGTATAGCTACGAAATCCAATAGAAAAATACCACACTGTCGGAATAGCTACGAAATCCAATAGAACAATACCACACTGTGGGTATAGGTACGAAATCCAATAGAAAATACCACACTGTAGGTATAGCTACGAAATCCAATAGAAAAATACCACACTGTCGGTATAGCTACGAAATCCAATAGAAAAATAATACCACATTGTCGGTATAGCTACGAAATCCAACAGGAAAATACCACACTGTCGGTATAGCTACGAAATCCAACAGGAAAATACCACACTGTCGGCATAGCTACGAAATCCAACAGGATAATACCACACTGTCAGAATAACTACGAAATCCAATAGAAAAATACCACACTGTCGGTATAGCTACGAAATTCAATAGTAAAATACCACACTGTCGGTATAGCTACGAAATCCAATAGAAAAATACCACACTGTCGGAATAGCTACGAAATCCAATAGAAAAATACCACACTGTCGGTATAGCTACGAAATCCAATAGTAAAATAACACACTGTCGTATAGCTACGAAATGCAATAGAAAAATACCACACTGTCGGTATAGCTACGAAATCCAATAGAAAAATACCACACTCTCGGTATAGCTACGAAATCAAATAGAAAAATACCACACTGTCGGCATAGCTACGAAATCCAACAGGAAAATATCACACTCTCGGTATAGCTACGAAATCCAATAGTAAAATACCACACTGTCGATATAGCTACGAAATCCAATAGAAAAATACCACACTGTCGGTATAGCTACGAAATCCAATAGAAATATACAACACTGTCGGTATAGCTACGAAATCCAATAGAAAAATACCACACTGTCGAAATAGCTACGAAATCCAATAGAAAAATACCACACTATCGGTATAGCTACGAAATCCAATAGAACAATACCACACTGTGGGTATAGGTACGAAATCCAATAGAAAATACCACACTGTAGGTATAGCTACGAAATCCAATAGAAAAATACCACACTGTCGGTACAGCTACGAAATCCAATAGAAAAATACCACACTGTCGGAATAGCTACGAAATCCAATAGAAAAATACCAGACTGTCGGTATAGCTACGAAATCCAATAGAAAAATAACACACTGTCGTATAGCTACGAAATCCAATAGAAAAATACCACACTGTCGGTATAGCTAGGAAATCCAACAGAAAGTACCACACTGTCGGTATAGCTACGAAATCCAATAGAAAAATACTACACTGTCGGAATATCTACGAAATCCAATAGAAAAATACCACAATGTCGTTATAGCTACGAAATCCAATAGAAAAATACCACACTGTCGATATAGCTACGAAATCCAATAGAAAAATACCACACTGTCGGTATAGCTACGAAATCCAATAGAACAATACCACACTCTCGGTATAGCTACGAAATCCAATAGAAAAATACCACACTGTCGGTATAGCTACGAAATTCAATAGAAAAATACCACACTGTCGGTATAGCTACGAAATCCAATAGAAAAATAATACCGCACTGTCGGAATAGCTACGAAATCCAACAGGAAAATACCACACTGTCGGTATAGCTACGAAATCCAACAGGAAAATACCATACTGTCAGAATAACTACGAAATCCAATAGAAAAATACCACACTGTCGGTATAGCTACGAAATTCAATAGTAAAATACCACACTGTCGGAATAGCTACGAAATCCAATAGAAAAATACCACACTGTCGGAATAGCTACGAAATCCAATAGAAAAATACCACACTCTCGATATAGCTACGAAATCCAATAGAAAAATACCACACTGTCGGTATAGCTACGAAATTCAATAGTAAAATACCACACTGTCGGAATAGCTACGAAATCCAATAGAAAAATACCACACTGTCGGAATAGCTACGAAATCCAATAGAAAAATACCACAATGTCGGTATAGCTACGAAATCCAATAGAAAAATACCACACTGTCGGAATAGCTACGAAATCCAACAGGAAAATACCACACTGTCGGTATAACTACGAAATCCAACAGGAAAATACCACACTGTCGATATAACTACGAAATCCAACAGGAAAATACCACACTGTCGATATAGCTACGAAATCCAAAAGAAAAATACCACACTGTCGGCATAGCTACGAAATCCAATAGAAAAATACCACAATGTCGGTATAGCTACGAAATCCAATAGAAAAATACCACACTGCCGGTATAGCTACGAAATCCAATAGAAATATACCACAATGTCGGTATAGCTACGAAATCCAATAGAAATATACCACAATGTCGGAATAGCTACGAAATCCAATAGAAAAATACCACACTGTCGGTATAGCTACGAAATCCAATAGAAAAATACCACACTGTCGGTATAGCTACGAAATCCAATAGAAAAATAATACCACACTGTCGGTATAGCTACGAAATCCAACAGGAAAATACCACACTGTCGGTATAACTACGAAATCCAACAGGAAAATACCACACTGTCGATATAACTACGAAATCCAACAGGAAAATACCACACTGTCGATATAGCTACGAAATCCAAAAGAAAAATACCACACTGTCGGCATAGCTACGAAATCCAATAGAAAAATACCACAATGTCGGTATAGCTACGAAATCCAATAGAAAAATACCACACTGCCGGTATAGCTACGAAATCCAATAGAAATATACCCCAATGTCGGTATAGCTACGAAATCCAATAGAAATATACCACAATGTCGGTATAGCTACGAAATCCAATAGAAAAATACCACACTGTCGGTATAGCTCCGAAATCCAATAGAAAAATAACACACTGTCGGTATAGCTACGAAATCCAATAGAAAAATACCACACTGTGGGCATAGCTACGAAATCCAATAGAAAAATAATACCACACTGTCGGTATAGCTAGGAAATCTAACAGGAAAATACCACACTGTCGGTATAGCTACGAAATCCGACAGGAAAATACCACACTGTCAGAATAACTACGAAATCCAATAGAACAATACCACACTCTCGGTATAGCTACGAAATCCAATAGAAAAACACCACACTGTCGGTATAGCTAGGAAATCCAATAGAAAAATACCACACTGTCGGTATAGCTACGAAATCCAATAGAAAAATAATACCACACTGTCGGTATAGCTCCGAAATCCAACAGGAAAATACCAAACTGTCGGTATAGCTACGAAATCCAACAGGAAAATACCACACTGTCGGTATAGCTACGAAATCCAACAAGAAAATACCACACTGTCAGAATAACTACGAAATCCAATAGAAAAATACCACACTGTCGGTATAGCTACGAAATTCAATAGTAAAATACCACACTGTCGGAATAGCTACGAAATCCAATAGAACAATACCACACTCTCGGTATACCTACGAAATCCAATAGAAAAATACCACACTGTCGGCATAGCTACGAAATCCAATAGAACAATACCACACTCTCGGTATAGCTACGAAATCCAATAGAAAAATACCACACTGTCGGTATAGCTACGAAAATCAATAGAAAAATAATACCACATTGTCGGTATAGCTACGAAATCCAACAGGAAAATACCACACTGTCGGTATAGCTACGAAATCCAACAGGAAAATACCACACTGTCGGTATAGCTACGAAATCCAACAGGATAATACCACACTGTCAGAATAACTACGAAATCCAATAGAAAAATACCACACTGTCGGTATAGCTACGAAATTCAATAGTAAAATACCACACTGTCGGAATAGCTACGAAATCCAATAGAAAAATACCACACTGTCGGAATAGCTACGAAATCCAATAGAAAAATACCACACTGTCGGTATAGCTACGAAATCCAATAGTAAAATAACACACTGTCGTATAGCTACGAAATCCAATAGAAAAATACCACACTGTCGGTATAGCTACGAAATCCAATAGAAAAATACCACACTGTCGGTATAGCTACGAAATCCAATACAAAATACTACACTGTCGGTATAGCTACGAAATCCAATAGAACAATACCACACTCTCGGTATAGCTACGAAATCAAATAGAAAAATACCACACTGTCGGCATAGCTACGAAATCCAACAGGAAAATATCACACTCTCGGTATAGCTACGAAATCCAATAGTAAAATACCACACTGTCGATATATCTACGAAATCCAATAGAAAAATACCACACTGTCGGTATAGCTACGAAATCCAATAGAAATATACCACACTGTCGGTATAGCTACGAAATCCAATAGAAAAATACCACACTGTCGGTATAGCTACGAAATCCAATAGAAAAATACCACACTGTCGGCATAGCTACGAAATCCAATAGAACAATACCACACTGTGGGTATAGGTACGAAATCCAATAGAAAATACCACACTGTAGGTATAGCTACGAAATCCAATAGAAAAATAATACCACATTGTCGGTATAGCTACGAAATCCAACAGGAAAATACCACACTGTCGGTATAGCTACGAAATCCAACAGGATAATACCACACTGTCAGAATAACTACGAAATCCAATAGAAAAATACCACACTGTCGGTATAGCTACGAAATTCAATAGTAAAATACCACACTGTCGGTATAGCTACGAAATCCAATAGAAAAATACCACACTGTCGGAATAGCTACGAAATCCAATAGAAAAATACCACACTGTCGGTATAGCTACGAAATCCAATAGTAAAATAACACACTGTCGTATAGCTACGAAATGCAATAGAAAAATACCACACTGTCGGTATAGCTACGAAATCCAATAGAAAAATACCACACTCTCGGTATAGCTACGAAATCAAATAGAAAAATACCACACTGTCGGCATAGCTACGAAATCCAACAGGAAAATATCACACTCTCGGTATAGCTACGAAATCCAATAGTAAAATACCACACTGTCGATATAGCTACGAAATCCAATAGAAAAATACCACACTGTCGGCATAGCTACGAAATCCAATAGAAATATACCACACTGTCGGTATAGCTACGAAATCCAATAGAAAAATACCACACTGTCGAAATAGCTACGAAATCCAATAGAAAAATACCACACTATCGGTATAGCTACGAAATCCAATAGAACAATACCACACTGTGGGTATAGGTACGAAATCCAATAGAAAATACCACACTGTAGGTATAGCTACGAAATCCAATAGAAAAATACCACACTGTCGGTACAGCTACGAAATCCAATAGAAAAATACCACACTGTCGGAATAGCTACGAAATCCAATAGAAAAATACCAGACTGTCGGTATAGCTACGAAATCCAATAGAAAAATAACACACTGTCGTATAGCTACGAAATCCAATAGAAAAATACCACACTGTCGGTATAGCTAGGAAATCCAACAGAAAGTACCACACTGTCGGTATAGCTACGAAATCCAATAGAAAAATACTACACTGTCGGAATATCTACGAAATCCAATAGAAAAATACCACAATGTCGTTATAGCTACGAAATCCAATAGAAAAATACCACACTGTCGATATAGCTACGAAATCCAATAGAAAAATACCACACTGTCGGTATAGCTACGAAATCCAATAGAACAATACCACACTCTCGGTATAGCTACGAAATCCAATAGAAAAATACCACACTGTCGGTATAGCTACGAAATTCAATAGAAAAATACCACACTGTCGGTATAGCTACGAAATCCAATAGAAAAATAATACCGCACTGTCGGAATAGCTACGAAATCCAACAGGAAAATACCACACTGTCGGTATAGCTACGAAATCCAACAGGAAAATACCATACTGTCAGAATAACTACGAAATCCAATAGAAAAATACCACACTGTCGGTATAGCTACGAAATTCAATAGTAAAATACCACACTGTCGGAATAGCTACGAAATCCAATAGAAAAATACCACACTGTCGGAATAGCTACGAAATCCAATAGAAAAATACCACACTCTCGATATAGCTACGAAATCCAATAGAAAAATACCACACTGTCGGTATAGCTACGAAATCCAACAGGAAAATACCACACTGTCGATATAACTACGAAATCCAACAGGAAAATACCACACTTTCGATATAGCTACGAAATCCAAAAGAAAAATACCACACTGTTCGCATAGCTACGAAATCCAATAGAAAAATACCACAATGTCGGTATAGCTACGAAATCCAATAGAAAAATACCACACTGTCGGTATAGCTACGAAATCCAACAGGAAAATACCACACTGTCGGTATAACTACGAAATCCAACAGGAAAATACCACACTGTCGATATAACTACGAAATCCAACAGGAAAATACCACACTGTCGATATAGCTACGAAATCCAAAAGAAAAATACCACACTGTCGGCATAGCTACGAAATCCAATAGAAAAATACCACAATGTCGGTATAGCTACGAAATCCAATAGAAAAATACCACACTGCCGGTATAGCTACGAAATCCAATAGAAATATACCACAATGTCGGTATAGCTACGAAATCCAATAGAAATATACCACAATGTCGGTATAGCTACGAAATCCAATAGAAAAATACCACACTGTCGGTATAGCTACGAAATCCAATAGAAAAATAACACACTGTCGGTATAGCTACGAAATCCAATAGAAAAATACCAGACTGTGGGTATAGCTACGAAATCCAATAGAAAAATACCACACTGTAGGTATAGCTACGAAATCCAATAGAAAAATACCACACTGTCGGTATAGCTACGAAATCCAATAGAAAAATAATACCACACTGTCGGTATAGCTACGAAATCCAGCAGGAAAATACCACACTGTCGGTATAACTACGAAATCCAACAGGAAAATACCACACTGTCGATATAACTACGAAATCCAACAGGAAAATACCACACTGTCGATATAGCTACGAAATCCAAAAGAAAAATACCACACTGTCGGCATAGCTACGAAATCCAATAGAAAAATACCACAATGTCGGAATAGCTACGAAATCCAATAGAAAAATACCACACTGCCGGTATAGCTACGAAATCCAATAGAAATATACCCCAATGTCGGTATAGCTACGAAATCCAATAGAAATATACCACAATGTCGGTATAGCTACGAAATCCAATAGAAAAATACCACACTGTCGGTATAGCTCCGAAATCCAATAGAAAAATAACACACTGTCGGTATAGCTACGAAATCCAATAGAAAAATACCACACTGTGGGTATAGCTACGAAAACCAATAGAAAAATAATACCACACTGTCGGTATAGCTAGGAAATCTAACAGGAAAATACCACACTGTCGGTATAGCTACGAAATCCGACAGGAAAATACCACACTGTCAGAATAACTACGAAATCCAATAGAACAATACCACACTCTCGGTATAGCTACGAAATCCAATAGAAAAACACCACACTGTCGGTATAGCTAGGAAATCCAATAGAAAAATACCACACTGTCGGTATAGCTACGAAATCCAATAGAAAAATAATACCACACTGTCGGTATAGCTCCGAAATCCAACAGGAAAATACCAAACTGTCGGTATAGCTACGAAATCCAACAGGAAAATACCACACTGTCGGTATAGCTACGAAATCCAACAAGAAAATACCACACTGTCAGAATAACTACGAAATCCAATAGAAAAATACCACACTGTCGGTATAGCTACGAAATTCAATAGTAAAATACCACACTGTCGGAATAGCTACGAAATCCAATAGAAAAATACCACACTGTCGGAATAGCTACGAAATCCAATAGAAAAATACCACACTGTCGGTATAGCTACGAAATCCAATAGAAAAATAACATACTGTCGTATAGCTACGAAATCCAATAGAAAAATACCACACTGTCGGTATAGCTACGAAATCCAATAAAACATACTACACTGTCGGTATAGCTACGAAATCCAATAGAACAATACCACACTGTCGGTATAGCTACGAAATCCAATAGAAAAATACCACACTGTCGGAATAGCTACGAATTCCAATAGAAAAATAACACACTGTCGTATAGCTACGAAATCCAATAGAAAAATACCACACTGTCGGAATATCTACGAAATCCAATAGAAAAATACCGCAATGTCGGTATAGCTACGAAATCCAATAGAAAAATACCACACTGTCGATATAGCTACGAAATCCAATAGAAAAATACCACACTGTCGGTATAGCTACGAAATCCAATAGAACAATACCACACTCTCGGAATAGCTACGAAATCCAATAGAAAAATACCACACTGTCGGTATAGCTACGAAATTCAATAGAAAAATACCACACTGTCGGTATAGCTACGAAATCCAATAGAAAAATAATACCGCACTGTCGGAATAGCTACGAAATCCAACAGGAAAATACCATACTGTCAGAATAACTACGAAATCCAATAGAAAAATACCACACTGTCGGTATAGCTACGAAATTCAATAGTAAAATACCACACTGTCGGAATAGCCACGAAATCCAATAGAAAAATACCACACTGTCGGAATAGCTACGAAATCCAATAGAAAAATACCACACTGTCGGAATAGCTACGAAATCCAATAGAAAAATACCACACTGTCGGTATAGCTACGAAATCCAACAGGAAAATACCACACTGTCGATATAACTACGAAATCCAACAGGAAAATACCACAGTGTCGATATAGCTACGAAATCCAAAAGAAAAATACCACACTGTTCGCATAGCTACGAAATCCAATAGAAAAATACCACAATGTCGGTATAGCTACGAAATCCAATAGAAAAATACCACACTGCCGGTATAGCTACGAAATCCAATAGAAATATACCACAATGTCGGTATAGCTACGAAATCCAATAGAAATATACCACAATGTCGGTATAGCTACCAAATCCAATAGAAAAATACCACACTGTCGGTATAGCTACGAAATCCAATAGAAAAATACCACACTGTGGGTATAGCTACGAAATCCAATAGAAAAATACCACACTGTAGGTATAGCTACGAAATCCAATAGAAAAATACCACACTGTCGGTATAGCTACGAAATCCAATAGAAAAATAATACCACACTGTCGGTATAGCTACGAAATCCAACAGGAAAATACCACACTGTCGGTATAACTACGAAATCCAACAGGAAATACCACACTGTCGATATAACTACGAAATCCAACAGGAAAATACCACACTGTCGATATAGCTACGAAATCCAAAAGAAAAATACCACACTGTCGGCATAGCTACCAAATCCAATAGAAAAATACCACAATGTCGGTATAGCTACGAAATCCAATAGAAAAATACCACACTGTCGTATAGCTACGAAATCCAATAGAAAAATAATACAACACTGTCGGTATAGCTCCGAAATCCAACAGGAAAATACCAAACTGTCGGTATAGCTACAAAATCCAACAGGAAAATACCACACTGTCGGTATAGCTACGAAATCCAACAAGAAAATACCACACTGTCAGAATAACTACGAAATCCAATAGAAAAATACCACACTGTCGGTATAGCTACGAAATTCAATAGTAAAATACCACACCGTCGGTATAGCTACGAAATCCAATAGAAAAATACCACACTGTCGGAATAGCTACGAAATCCAATAGAAAAATACCACACTGTCGGTATAGCTACGAAATCCAATAGAAAAATAACACACTGTCGTATAGCTACGAAATCCAATAGAACAATACCACACTCTCGGTATAGCTACGAAATCCAATAGAAAAATACCACACTGTCGGTATAGCTACGAATTCCAATAGAAAAATACCACACTGTCGGAATAGCTACGAAATCCAATAGAAAAATACCACACTGTCGGTATAGCTGCGAAATCCAATAGAAAAATACCACACTGTCGGTATAGCTACGAAATCCAATAGAAAAATACCACACTCTCGGTATAGCTACGAAATCAAATAGAAAAATACCACACTGTCGGTATAGCTACGAAATCCAACAGGAAAATACCACACTCTCGGTATAGCTACGAAATTCAAAAGTAAAATACCACACTGTCGATATAGCTACGAAATCCAATAGAAAAATACCACACTGTCGGTATAGCTACGAAATCCAATAGAAATATACCACACTGTCGGTATAGCTACAAAATCCAATAGAAAAATACCACACTGTCGGTATAGCTACGAAATCCAATAGAAAAATACAACACTGTCGGTATAGCTACGAAATCCAATAGAAAAATAACACACTGTCGGAATAGCTACGAAATCCAATAGAAAAATACCACACTGTGGGTATAGCTACGAAATCCAATAGAAAAATACCACACTGTAGGTGTAGCTACGAAATCCAATAGAAAAATACCACACTGTCGGTATAGCTACGAAATCCAATAGAAAAATAATACCACACTGTCGGTATAGCTACGAAATCTAACAGGAAAATACCACACTGCCGGTATAGCTACGAAATCCAACAGGAAAATACCACACTGTCAGAATAACTACGAAATCCAATAGAAAAATACCACACTATCGGTATAGCTACGAAATTCAATAGTAAAATACCACACTGTCGGTATAGCTACGAAATCCAATAGAAAAATACCACACTGTCGGAATAGCTACGAAATCCAATAGAAAAATACCATACTGTCGGTATAGCTACGAAATCCAATAGAAAATAACACACTGTCGGTATAGCTACCAAATCCAATAGAAAAATACCACACTGTCGGTATAGTTACGAAATACAATAGAAAAATACCACACTGTCGGTATAGCTACAAAATCCAATAGAACAATACCACACTCTCGGTATACCTACGAAATCCAATAGAAAAATACCACACTGTCGGCATAGCTACGAAATCCAATAGAACAATACCACACTGTCGATATATCTACGAAATCCAATAGAAAAATACCACACTGTCGGTATAGCTACGAAATCCAATAGAAATATACCACACTGTCGGTATAGCTACGAAATCCAATAGAAAAATACCACACTGTCGGTATAGCTACGAAATCCAATAGAAAAATACCACACTGTCGGCATAGCTACGAAATCCAATAGAACAATACCACACTGTGGGTATAGGTACGAAATCCAATAGAAAATACCACACTGTAGGTATAGCTACGAAATCCAATAGAAAAATAATACCACATTGTCGGTATAGCTACGAAATCCAACAGGAAAATACCACACTGTCGGTATAGCTACGAAATCCAACAGGATAATACCACACTGTCAGAATAACTACGAAATCCAATAGAAAAATACCACACTGTCGGTATAGCTACGAAATTCAATAGTAAAATACCACACTGTCGGTATAGCTACGAAATCCAATAGAAAAATACCACACTGTCGGAATAGCTACGAAATCCAATAGAAAAATACCACACTGTCGGTATAGCTACGAAATCCAATAGTAAAATAACACACTGTCGTATAGCTACGAAATGCAATAGAAAAATACCACACTGTCGGTATAGCTACGAAATCCAATAGAAAAATACCACACTCTCGGTATAGCTACGAAATCAAATAGAAAAATACCACACTGTCGGCATAGCTACGAAATCCAACAGGAAAATATCACACTCTCGGTATAGCTACGAAATCCAATAGTAAAATACCACACTGTCGATATAGCTACGAAATCCAATAGAAAAATACCACACTGTCGGTATAGCTACGAAATCCAATAGAAATATACCACACTGTCGGTATAGCTACGAAATCCAATAGAAAAATACCACACTGTCGAAATAGCTACGAAATCCAATAGAAAAATACCACACTATCGGTATAGCTACGAAATCCAATAGAACAATACCACACTGTGGGTATAGGTACGAAATCCAATAGAAAATACCACACTGTAGGTATAGCTACGAAATCCAATAGAAAAATACCACACTGTCGGTACAGCTACGAAATCCAATAGAAAAATACCACACTGTCGGAATAGCTACGAAATCCAATAGAAAAATACCAGACTGTCGGTATAGCTACGAAATCCAATAGAAAAATAACACACTGTCGTATAGCTACGAAATCCAATAGAAAAATACCACACTGTCGGTATAGCTAGGAAATCCAACAGAAAGTACCACACTGTCGGTATAGCTACGAAATCCAATAGAAAAATACTACACTGTCGGAATATCTACGAAATCCAATAGAAAAATACCACAATGTCGTTATAGCTACGAAATCCAATAGAAAAATACCACACTGTCGATATAGCTACGAAATCCAATAGAAAAATACCACACTGTCGGTATAGCTACGAAATCCAATAGAACAATACCACACTCTCGGTATAGCTACGAAATCCAATAGAAAAATACCACACTGTCGGAATAGCTACGAAATTCAATAGAAAAATACCACACTGTCGGTATAGCTACGAAATCCAATAGAAAAATAATACCGCACTGTCGGAATAGCTACGAAATCCAACAGGAAAATACCACACTGTCGGTATAGCTACGAAATCCAACAGGAAAATACCATACTGTCAGAATAACTACGAAATCCAATAGAAAAATACCACACTGTCGGTATAGCTACGAAATTCAATAGTAAAATACCACACTGTCGGAATAGCTACGAAATCCAATAGAAAAATACCACACTGTCGGAATAGCTACGAAATCCAATAGAAAAATACCACACTCTCGATATAGCTACGAAATCCAATAGAAAAATACCACACTGTCGGTATAGCTACGAAATCCAACAGGAAAATACCACACTGTCGATATAACTACGAAATCCAACAGGAAAATACCACACTTTCGATATAGCTACGAAATCCAAAAGAAAAATACCACACTGTTCGCATAGCTACGAAATCCAATAGAAAAATACCACAATGTCGGTATAGCTACGAAATCCAATAGAAAAATACCACACTGTCGGTATAGCTACGAAATCCAACAGGAAAATACCACACTGTCGGTATAACTACGAAATCCAACAGGAAAATACCACACTGTCGATATAACTACGAAATCCAACAGGAAAATACCACACTGTCGATATAGCTACGAAATCCAAAAGAAAAATACCACACTGTCGGCATAGCTACGAAATCCAATAGAAAAATACCACAATGTCGGTATAGCTACGAAATCCAATAGAAAAATACCACACTGCCGGTATAGCTACGAAATCCAATAGAAATATACCACAATGTCGGTATAGCTACGAAATCCAATAGAAATATACCACAATGTCGGTATAGCTACGAAATCCAATAGAAAAATACCACACTGTCGGTATAGCTACGAAATCCAATAGAAAAATAACACACTGTCGGTATAGCTACGAAATCCAATAGAAAAATACCAGACTGTGGGTATAGCTACGAAATCCAATAGAAAAATACCACACTGTAGGTATAGCTACGAAATCCAATAGAAAAATACCACACTGTCGGTATAGCTACGAAATCCAATAGAAAAATAATACCACACTGTCGGTATAGCTACGAAATCCAGCAGGAAAATACCACACTGTCGGTATAACTACGAAATCCAACAGGAAAATACCACACTGTCGATATAACTACGAAATCCAACAGGAAAATACCACACTGTCGATATAGCTACGAAATCCAAAAGAAAAATACCACACTGTCGGCATAGCTACGAAATCCAATAGAAAAATACCACAATGTCGGAATAGCTACGAAATCCAATAGAAAAATACCACACTGCCGGTATAGCTACGAAATCCAATAGAAATATACCCCAATGTCGGTATAGCTACGAAATCCAATAGAAATATACCACAATGTCGGTATAGCTACGAAATCCAATAGAAAAATACCACACTGTCGGTATAGCTCCGAAATCCAATAGAAAAATAACACACTGTCGGTATAGCTACGAAATCCAATAGAAAAATACCACACTGTGGGTATAGCTACGAAAACCAATAGAAAAATAATACCACACTGTCGGTATAGCTAGGAAATCTAACAGGAAAATACCACACTGTCGGTATAGCTACGAAATCCGACAGGAAAATACCACACTGTCAGAATAACTACGAAATCCAATAGAACAATACCACACTCTCGGTATAGCTACGAAATCCAATAGAAAAACACCACACTGTCGGTATAGCTAGGAAATCCAATAGAAAAATACCACACTGTCGGTATAGCTACGAAATCCAATAGAAAAATAATACCACACTGTCGGTATAGCTCCGAAATCCAACAGGAAAATACCAAACTGTCGGTATAGCTACGAAATCCAACAGGAAAATACCACACTGTCGGTATAGCTACGAAATCCAACAAGAAAATACCACACTGTCAGAATAACTACGAAATCCAATAGAAAAATACCACACTGTCGGTATAGCTACGAAATTCAATAGTAAAATACCACACTGTCGGAATAGCTACGAAATCCAATAGAAAAATACCACACTGTCGGAATAGCTACGAAATCCAATAGAAAAATACCACACTGTCGGTATAGCTACGAAATCCAATAGAAAAATAACATACTGTCGTATAGCTACGAAATCCAATAGAAAAATACCACACTGTCGGTATAGCTACGAAATCCAATAAAACATACTACACTGTCGGTATAGCTACGAAATCCAATAGAACAATACCACACTGTCGGTATAGCTACGAAATCCAATAGAAAAATACCACACTGTCGGAATAGCTACGAATTCCAATAGAAAAATAACACACTGTCGTATAGCTACGAAATCCAATAGAAAAATACCACACTGTCGGAATATCTACGAAATCCAATAGAAAAATACCGCAATGTCGGTATAGCTACGAAATCCAATAGAAAAATACCACACTGTCGATATAGCTACGAAATCCAATAGAAAAATACCACACTGTCGGTATAGCTACGAAATCCAATAGAACAATACCACACTCTCGGAATAGCTACGAAATCCAATAGAAAAATACCACACTGTCGGTATAGCTACGAAATTCAATAGAAAAATACCACACTGTCGGTATAGCTACGAAATCCAATAGAAAAATAATACCGCACTGTCGGAATAGCTACGAAATCCAACAGGAAAATACCATACTGTCAGAATAACTACGAAATCCAATAGAAAAATACCACACTGTCGGTATAGCTACGAAATTCAATAGTAAAATACCACACTGTCGGAATAGCCACGAAATCCAATAGAAAAATACCACACTGTCGGAATAGCTACGAAATCCAATAGAAAAATACCACACTGTCGGAATAGCTACGAAATCCAATAGAAAAATACCACACTGTCGGTATAGCTACGAAATCCAACAGGAAAATACCACACTGTCGATATAACTACGAAATCCAACAGGAAAATACCACAGTGTCGATATAGCTACGAAATCCAAAAGAAAAATACCACACTGTTCGCATAGCTACGAAATCCAATAGAAAAATACCACAATGTCGGTATAGCTACGAAATCCAATAGAAAAATACCACACTGCCGGTATAGCTACGAAATCCAATAGAAATATACCACAATGTCGGTATAGCTACGAAATCCAATAGAAATATACCACAATGTCGGTATAGCTACCAAATCCAATAGAAAAATACCACACTGTCGGTATAGCTACGAAATCCAATAGAAAAATACCACACTGTGGGTATAGCTACGAAATCCAATAGAAAAATACCACACTGTAGGTATAGCTACGAAATCCAATAGAAAAATACCACACTGTCGGTATAGCTACGAAATCCAATAGAAAAATAATACCACACTGTCGGTATAGCTACGAAATCCAACAGGAAAATACCACACTGTCGGTATAACTACGAAATCCAACAGGAAATACCACACTGTCGATATAACTACGAAATCCAACAGGAAAATACCACACTGTCGATATAGCTACGAAATCCAAAAGAAAAATACCACACTGTCGGCATAGCTACCAAATCCAATAGAAAAATACCACAATGTCGGTATAGCTACGAAATCCAATAGAAAAATACCACACTGTCGTATAGCTACGAAATCCAATAGAAAAATAATACAACACTGTCGGTATAGCTCCGAAATCCAACAGGAAAATACCAAACTGTCGGTATAGCTACAAAATCCAACAGGAAAATACCACACTGTCGGTATAGCTACGAAATCCAACAAGAAAATACCACACTGTCAGAATAACTACGAAATCCAATAGAAAAATACCACACTGTCGGTATAGCTACGAAATTCAATAGTAAAATACCACACCGTCGGTATAGCTACGAAATCCAATAGAAAAATACCACACTGTCGGAATAGCTACGAAATCCAATAGAAAAATACCACACTGTCGGTATAGCTACGAAATCCAATAGAAAAATAACACACTGTCGTATAGCTACGAAATCCAATAGAACAATACCACACTCTCGGTATAGCTACGAAATCCAATAGAAAAATACCACACTGTCGGTATAGCTACGAATTCCAATAGAAAAATACCACACTGTCGGAATAGCTACGAAATCCAATAGAAAAATACCACACTGTCGGTATAGCTGCGAAATCCAATAGAAAAATACCACACTGTCGGTATAGCTACGAAATCCAATAGAAAAATACCACACTCTCGGTATAGCTACGAAATCAAATAGAAAAATACCACACTGTCGGTATAGCTACGAAATCCAACAGGAAAATACCACACTCTCGGTATAGCTACGAAATTCAAAAGTAAAATACCACACTGTCGATATAGCTACGAAATCCAATAGAAAAATACCACACTGTCGGTATAGCTACGAAATCCAATAGAAATATACCACACTGTCGGTATAGCTACAAAATCCAATAGAAAAATACCACACTGTCGGTATAGCTACGAAATCCAATAGAAAAATACAACACTGTCGGTATAGCTACGAAATCCAATAGAAAAATAACACACTGTCGGAATAGCTACGAAATCCAATAGAAAAATACCACACTGTGGGTATAGCTACGAAATCCAATAGAAAAATACCACACTGTAGGTGTAGCTACGAAATCCAATAGAAAAATACCACACTGTCGGTATAGCTACGAAATCCAATAGAAAAATAATACCACACTGTCGGTATAGCTACGAAATCTAACAGGAAAATACCACACTGCCGGTATAGCTACGAAATCCAACAGGAAAATACCACACTGTCAGAATAACTACGAAATCCAATAGAAAAATACCACACTATCGGTATAGCTACGAAATTCAATAGTAAAATACCACACTGTCGGTATAGCTACGAAATCCAATAGAAAAATACCACACTGTCGGAATAGCTACGAAATCCAATAGAAAAATACCATACTGTCGGTATAGCTACGAAATCCAATAGAAAATAACACACTGTCGGTATAGCTACCAAATCCAATAGAAAAATACCACACTGTCGGTATAGTTACGAAATACAATAGAAAAATACCACACTGTCGGTATAGCTACAAAATCCAATAGAACAATACCACACTCTCGGTATACCTACGAAATCCAATAGAAAAATACCACACTGTCGGCATAGCTACGAAATCCAATAGAACAATACCACACTCTCGGAATAGCTACGAAATCCAATAGAAAAATACCACACTGTCGGTATAGCTACGAAATCCAATAGAAAAATAATACCACATTGTCGGTATAGCTACGAAATCCAACAGGAAAATACCACACTGTCGGTATAGCTACGAAATCCAACAGGAAAATACCACACTGTCGGTATAGCTACGAAATCCAACAGGATAATACCACACTGTCAGAATAACTACGAAATCCAATAGAAAAATACCACACTGTCGGTATAGCTACGAAATTCAATAGTAAAATACCACACTGTCGGTATAGCTACGAAATCCAATAGAAAAATACCACACTGTCGGAATAGCTACGAAATCCAATAGAAAAATACCACACTGTCGGTATAGCTACGAAATCCAATAGTAAAATAACACACTGTCGTATAGCTACGAAATCCAATAGAAAAATACCACACTGTCGGTATAGCTACGAAATCCAATAGAAAAATACCACACTGTCGGAATAGCTACGAAATCCAATAAAAAATACTACACTGTCGGTATAGCTACGAAATCCAATAGAACAATACCACACTCTCGGTATAGCTACGAAATCAAATAGAAAAATACCACACTGTCGGCATAACTACGAAATCCAACAGGAAAATATCACACTCTCGGTATAGCTACGAAATCCAATAGTAAAATACCACACTGTCGATATAGCTACGAAATCCAATAGAAAAATACCACACTGTCGGAATAGCTACGAAATCCAATAGAAATATACCACACTGTCGGTATAGCTACGAAATCCAATAGAAACATACCACACTGTCGGTATAGCTACGAAATCCAATAGAAAAATACCACACTGTCGGTATAGCTACGAAATCCAATAGAACAATACCACACTGTGGGTATAGGTACGAAATCCAATAGAAAATACCACACTGTAGGTATAGCTACGAAATCCAATAGAAAAATACCACTCTGTCGGTACAGCTACGAAATCCAATAGAAAAATAATACCACACTGTCGGTATAGCTACGAAACCCAACAGGAAAATACCACACTGTCGGTATAGCTACGAAATCCAACAGGAAAATACCACACTGTCGGTATAGCTACGAAATCCAATAAAAAATACCACACTGTCGGTATAGCTACAAAATCCAATAGAACAATACCACACTCTCGGTATACCTACGAAATCCAATAGAAAAATACCACACTGTCCGCATAGCTACGAAATCCAATAGAACAATACCACACTCTCGGTATAGCTACGAAATCCAATAGAAAAATACCACACTGTCGGTATAGCTACGAAATCCAATAGAAAAATAATACCACATTGTCGGTATAGCTACGAAATCCAACAGGAAAATACCACACTGTCGGTATAGCTACGAAATCCAACAGGAAAATACCACACTGTCGGTATAGCTACGAAATCCAACAGGATAATACCACACTGTCAGAATAACTACGAAATCCAATAGAAAAATACCACACTGTCGGTATAGCTACGAAATTCAATAGTAAAATACCACACTGTCGGTATAGCTACGAAATCCAATAGAAAAATACCACACTGTCGGAATAGCTACGAAATCCAATAGAAAAATACCACACTGTCGGTATAGCTACGAAATCCAATAGTAAAATAACACACTGTCGTATAGCTACGAAATCCAATAGAAAAATACCACACTGTCGGTATAGCTACGAAATCCAATAAAAAATACTACACTGTCGGTATAGCTACGAAATCCAATAGAACAATACCACACTCTCGGTATAGCTACGAAATCAAATAGAAAAATACCACACTGTCGGCATAGCTACGAAATCCAACAGGAAAATATCACACTCTCGGTATAGCTACGAAATCCAATAGTAAAATACCACACTGTCGATATAGCTACGAAATCCAATAGAAAAATACCACACTGTCGGTATAGCTACGAAATCCAATAGAAATATACCACACTGTCGGTATAGCTACGAAATCCAATAGAAAAATACCACACTGTCGGTATAGCTACGAAATCCAATAGAAAAATACCACACTGTCGGTATAGCTACGAAATCCAATAGAACAATACCACACTGTGGGTATAGGTACGAAATCCAATAGAAAATACCACACTGTAGGTATAGCTACGAAATCCAATAGAAAAATACCACACTGTCGGTATAGCTACGAAATCCAATAGAAAAATAATACCAAATTGTCGGTATAGCTACGAAATCCAACAGGAAAATACCACACTGTCGGTATAGCTACGAAATCCAACAGGAAAATACCACACTGTCGGTATAGCTACGAAATCCAACAGGATAATACCACACTGTCAGAATAACTACGAAATCCAATAGAAAAATACCACACTCTCGGTATACCTACGAAATCCAATAGAAAAATACCACACTGTCCGCATAGCTACGAAATCCAATAGAACAATACCACACTCTCGGTATAGCTACGAAATCCAATAGAAAAATACCACACTGTCGGTATAGCTACGAAATCCAATAGAAAAATAATACCACATTGTCGGTATAGCTACGAAATCCAACAGGAAAATACCACACTGTCGGTATAGCTACGAAATCCAACAGGAAAATACCACACTGTCGGTATAGCTACGAAATCCAACAGGATAATACCACACTGTCAGAATAACTACGAAATCCAATAGAAAAATGCCACACTGTCGGTATAGCTACGAAATTCAATAGTAAAATACCACACTGTCGGTATAGCTACGAAATCCAATAGAAAAATACCACACTGTCGGAATAGCTACGAAATCCAATAGAAAAATACCACACTGTCGGTATAGCTACGAAATCCAATAGTAAAATAACACACTGTCGTATAGCTACGAAATCCAATAGAAAAATACCACACTGTCGGTATAGCTACGAAATCCAATAAAAAATACTACACTGTCGGTATAGCTACGAAATCCAATAGAACAATACCACACTCTCGGTATAGCTACGAAATCAAATAGAAAAATACCACACTGTCGGCATAGCTACGAAATCCAACAGGAAAATATCACACTCTCGGTATAGCTACGAAATCCAATAGTAAAATACCACACTGTCGATATAGCTACGAAATCCAATAGAAAAATACCACACTGTCGGTATAGCTACGAAATCCAATAGAAATATACCACACTGTCGGTATAGCTACGAAATCCAATAGAAAAATACCACACTGTCGGTATAGCTACGAAATCCAATAGAAAAATACCACACTGTCGGTATAGCTACGAAATCCAATAGAACAATACCACACTGTGGGTATAGGTACGAAATCCAATAGAAAATACCACACTGTAGGTATAGCTACGAAATCCAATAGAAAAATACCACACTGTCGGTATAGCTACGAAATCCAATAGAAAAATAATACCAAATTGTCGGTATAGCTACGAAATCCAACAGGAAAATACCACACTGTCGGTATAGCTACGAAATCCAACAGGAAAATACCACACTGTCGGTATAGCTACGAAATCCAACAGGATAATACCACACTGTCAGAATAACTACGAAATCCAATAGAAAAATACCACACTGTCGGTATAGCTACGAAATTCAATAGTAAAATACCACACTGTCGGTATAGCTACGAAATCCAATAGAAAAATACCACACTGTCGGAATAGCTACGAAATCCAATAGAAAAATACCACACTGTCGGTATAGCTACGAAATCCAATAGTAAAATAACACACTGTCGTATAGCTACGAAATCCAATAGAAAAATACCACACTGTCGGTATAGCTACGAAATCCAATAGAAAAATACCACACTGTCGGTATAGCTACGAAATCCAATAAAAAATACTACACTGTCGGTATAGCTACGAAATCCAATAGAACAATACCACACTCTCGGTATAGCTACGAAATCAAATAGAAAAATACCACACTGTCGGCATAGCTACGAAATCCAACAGGAAAATATCACACTCTCGGTATAGCTACGAAATCCAATAGTAAAATACCACACTGTCGATATAGCTACGAAATCCAATAGAAAAATACCACACTGTCGGTATAGCTACGAAATCCAATAGAAATATACCACACTGTCGGTATAGCTACGAAATCCAATAGAAAAATACCACACTGTCGGTATAGCTACGAAATCCAATAGAAAAATACCACACTGTCGGTATAGCTACGAAATCCAATAGAACAATACCACACTGTGGGTATAGGTACGAAATCCAATAGAAAATACCACACTGTAGGTATAGCTACGAAATCCAATAGAAAAATACCACACTGTCGGTACAGCTACGAAATCCAATAGAAAAATAATACCACACTGTCGGTATAGCTACGAAACCCAACAGGAAAATACCACACTGTCGGTATAGCTACGAAATCCAACAGGAAAATACCACACTGTCGGTATAGCTACGAAATTCAATAGTAAAATACCACACTGTCGGTATAGCTACGAAATCCAATAGAAAAATACCACACTGTCGGAATAGCTACGAAATCCAATAGAAAAATACCACACTGTCGGTATAGCTACGAAATCCAATAGAAAAATAACACACTGTCGTATAGCTACGAAATCCAATAGAAAAATACCACACTGTCGGTATAGCTAGGAAATCCAACAGAAAGTACCACACTGTCGGTATAGCTACGAAATTCAATAGTAAAATACCACACTGTCGGTATAGCTACGAAATCCAATAGAAAAATACCACAATGTCGGAATATCTACGAAATCCAATAGAAAAATACCACAATGTCGGTATAGCTACGAAATCAAATAGAAAAATACCACACTGTCGATATAGCTACGAAATCCAATAGAAAAATACCACACTGTCGGTATAGCTACGAAATCCAATAGAACAATACCACACTCTCGGTATAGCTACGAAATCCAATAGAAAAATACCACACTGTCGGTATAGCTACGAAATTCAATAGAAAAATACCACACTGTCGGTATAGCTACGAAATCCAATAGAAAAATAATACCACACTGTCGGAATAGCTACGAAATCCAACAGGAAAATACCACACTGTCGGTATAGCTACGAAATCCAACAGGAAAATACCATACTGTCAGAATAACTACGAAATCCAATAGAAAAATACCACACTGTCGGTATAGCTACGAAATTCAATAGTAAAATACCACACTGTCGGAATAGCTACGAAATCCAAGAGAAAAATACCACACTGTCGGAATAGCTACGAAATCCAATAGAAAAATACCACACTCTCGGTATAGCTACGAAATCCAATAGAAAAATACTACACTGTCGGTATAGCTACGAAATCCAACAGGAAAATACCACACTGTCGATATAACTACGAAATCCAACAGGAAAATACCACACTGTCGATATAGCTACGAAATCCAAAAGAAAAATACCACACTGTTCGCATAGCTACGAAATCCAATAGAAAAATACCACAATGTCGGTATAGCTACGAAATCCAATAGAAAAATACCACACTGTCGGTATAGCTACGAAATCCAACAGGAAAATACCACACTGTCGGTATAACTACGAAATCCAACAGGAAAATACCACACTGTCGATATAACTACGAAATCCAACAGGAAAATACCACACTGTCGATATAGCTACGAAATCCAAAAGAAAAATACCACACTGTCGGCATAGCTACGAAATCCAATAGAAAAATACCAAAATGTCGGTATAACTACGAAATCCAATAGAAAAATACCACACTGCCGGTATAGCTACGAAATCCAATAGAAATATACCACAATGTCGGTATAGCTACGAAATCCAATAGAAATATACCACAATGTCGGTATAGCTACGAAATCCAATAGAAAAATACCACACTGTCGGTATAGCTACGAAATCCAATAGAAAAATAACACACTGTCGGTATAGCTACGAAATCCAATAGAAAAATACCACACTGTGGGTATAGCTACGAAATCCAATAGAAAAATACCACACTGTAGGTATAGCTACGAAATCCAATAGAAAAATACCACACTGTCGGTATAGCTACGAAATCCAATAGAAAAATAATACCAAATTGTCGGTATAGCTACGAAATCCAACAGGAAAATACCACACTGTCGGTATAGCTACGAAATCCAACAGGAAAATACCACACTGTCGGTATAGCTACGAAATCCAACAGGATAATACCACACTGTCAGAATAACTACGAAATCCAATAGAAAAATACCACACTCTCGGTATACCTACGAAATCCAATAGAAAAATACCACACTGTCCGCATAGCTACGAAATCCAATAGAACAATACCACACTCTCGGTATAGCTACGAAATCCAATAGAAAAATACCACACTGTCGGTATAGCTACGAAATCCAATAGAAAAATAATACCACATTGTCGGTATAGCTACGAAATCCAACAGGAAAATACCACACTGTCGGTATAGCTACGAAATCCAACAGGAAAATACCACACTGTCGGTATAGCTACGAAATCCAACAGGATAATACCACACTGTCAGAATAACTACGAAATCCAATAGAAAAATACCACACTGTCGGTATAGCTACGAAATTCAATAGTAAAATACCACACTGTCGGTATAGCTACGAAATCCAATAGAAAAATACCACACTGTCGGAATAGCTACGAAATCCAATAGAAAAATACCACACTGTCGGTATAGCTACGAAATCCAATAGTAAAATAACACACTGTCGTATAGCTACGAAATCCAATAGAAAAATACCACACTGTCGGTATAGCTACGAAATCCAATAAAAAATACTACACTGTCGGTATAGCTACGAAATCCAATAGAACAATACCACACTCTCGGTATAGCTACGAAATCAAATAGAAAAATACCACACTGTCGGCATAGCTACGAAATCCAACAGGAAAATATCACACTCTCGGTATAGCTACGAAATCCAATAGTAAAATACCACACTGTCGATATAGCTACGAAATCCAATAGAAAAATACCACACTGTCGGTATAGCTACGAAATCCAATAGAAATATACCACACTGTCGGTATAGCTACGAAATCCAATAGAAAAATACCACACTGTCGGTATAGCTACGAAATCCAATAGAAAAATACCACACTGTCGGTATAGCTACGAAATCCAATAGAACAATACCACACTGTGGGTATAGGTACGAAATCCAATAGAAAATACCACACTGTAGGTATAGCTACGAAATCCAATAGAAAAATACCACACTGTCGGTATAGCTACGAAATCCAATAGAAAAATAATACCAAATTGTCGGTATAGCTACGAAATCCAACAGGAAAATACCACACTGTCGGTATAGCTACGAAATCCAACAGGAAAATACCACACTGTCGGTATAGCTACGAAATCCAACAGGATAATACCACACTGTCAGAATAACTACGAAATCCAATAGAAAAATACCACACTGTCGGTATAGCTACGAAATTCAATAGTAAAATACCACACTGTCGGTATAGCTACGAAATCCAATAGAAAAATACCACACTGTCGGAATAGCTACGAAATCCAATAGAAAAATACCACACTGTCGGTATAGCTACGAAATCCAATAGTAAAATAACACACTGTCGTATAGCTACGAAATCCAATAGAAAAATACCACACTGTCGGTATAGCTACGAAATCCAATAGAAAAATACCACACTGTCGGTATAGCTACGAAATCCAATAAAAAATACTACACTGTCGGTATAGCTACGAAATCCAATAGAACAATACCACACTCTCGGTATAGCTACGAAATCAAATAGAAAAATACCACACTGTCGGCATAGCTACGAAATCCAACAGGAAAATATCACACTCTCGGTATAGCTACGAAATCCAATAGTAAAATACCACACTGTCGATATAGCTACGAAATCCAATAGAAAAATACCACACTGTCGGTATAGCTACGAAATCCAATAGAAATATACCACACTGTCGGTATAGCTACGAAATCCAATAGAAAAATACCACACTGTCGGTATAGCTACGAAATCCAATAGAAAAATACCACACTGTCGGTATAGCTACGAAATCCAATAGAACAATACCACACTGTGGGTATAGGTACGAAATCCAATAGAAAATACCACACTGTAGGTATAGCTACGAAATCCAATAGAAAAATACCACACTGTCGGTACAGCTACGAAATCCAATAGAAAAATAATACCACACTGTCGGTATAGCTACGAAACCCAACAGGAAAATACCACACTGTCGGTATAGCTACGAAATCCAACAGGAAAATACCACACTGTCGGTATAGCTACGAAATTCAATAGTAAAATACCACACTGTCGGTATAGCTACGAAATCCAATAGAAAAATACCACACTGTCGGAATAGCTACGAAATCCAATAGAAAAATACCACACTGTCGGTATAGCTACGAAATCCAATAGAAAAATAACACACTGTCGTATAGCTACGAAATCCAATAGAAAAATACCACACTGTCGGTATAGCTAGGAAATCCAACAGAAAGTACCACACTGTCGGTATAGCTACGAAATTCAATAGTAAAATACCACACTGTCGGTATAGCTACGAAATCCAATAGAAAAATACCACAATGTCGGAATATCTACGAAATCCAATAGAAAAATACCACAATGTCGGTATAGCTACGAAATCAAATAGAAAAATACCACACTGTCGATATAGCTACGAAATCCAATAGAAAAATACCACACTGTCGGTATAGCTACGAAATCCAATAGAACAATACCACACTCTCGGTATAGCTACGAAATCCAATAGAAAAATACCACACTGTCGGTATAGCTACGAAATTCAATAGAAAAATACCACACTGTCGGTATAGCTACGAAATCCAATAGAAAAATAATACCACACTGTCGGAATAGCTACGAAATCCAACAGGAAAATACCACACTGTCGGTATAGCTACGAAATCCAACAGGAAAATACCATACTGTCAGAATAACTACGAAATCCAATAGAAAAATACCACACTGTCGGTATAGCTACGAAATTCAATAGTAAAATACCACACTGTCGGAATAGCTACGAAATCCAAGAGAAAAATACCACACTGTCGGAATAGCTACGAAATCCAATAGAAAAATACCACACTCTCGGTATAGCTACGAAATCCAATAGAAAAATACTACACTGTCGGTATAGCTACGAAATCCAACAGGAAAATACCACACTGTCGATATAACTACGAAATCCAACAGGAAAATACCACACTGTCGATATAGCTACGAAATCCAAAAGAAAAATACCACACTGTTCGCATAGCTACGAAATCCAATAGAAAAATACCACAATGTCGGTATAGCTACGAAATCCAATAGAAAAATACCACACTGTCGGTATAGCTACGAAATCCAACAGGAAAATACCACACTGTCGGTATAACTACGAAATCCAACAGGAAAATACCACACTGTCGATATAACTACGAAATCCAACAGGAAAATACCACACTGTCGATATAGCTACGAAATCCAAAAGAAAAATACCACACTGTCGGCATAGCTACGAAATCCAATAGAAAAATACCAAAATGTCGGTATAACTACGAAATCCAATAGAAAAATACCACACTGCCGGTATAGCTACGAAATCCAATAGAAATATACCACAATGTCGGTATAGCTACGAAATCCAATAGAAATATACCACAATGTCGGTATAGCTACGAAATCCAATAGAAAAATACCACACTGTCGGTATAGCTACGAAATCCAATAGAAAAATAACACACTGTCGGTATAGCTACGAAATCCAATAGAAAAATACCACACTGTGGGTATAGCTACGAAATCCAATAGAAAAATACCACACTGTAGGTATAGCTACGAAATCCAATAGAAAAATACCACACTGTCGGTATAGCTACGAAATCCAATAGAAAAATAATACCACACTGTCGGTATAGCTACGAAATCTAACAGGAAAATACCACACTGTCGGTATAGCTACGAAATCCGACAGGAACATACCACACTGTCAGAATAACTACGAAATCCAATAGAAAAATACCACACTGTCGGTATAGCTACGAAATTCAATAGTAAAATACCACACTGTCGGTATAGCTACGAAATCCAATAGCAAAATACCACACTGTCGGAATAGCTACGAAATCCAATAGAAAAATACCATACTGTCGGTATAGTTACGAAATACAATAGAAAAATACCACACTGTAGGTATAGCTACGAAATCCAATAAAAAATACCACACTGTCGGTATAGCTACAAAATCCAATAGAACAATACCACACTCTCGGTATAGCTACGAAATCCAATAGAAAAATACCACACTGTCGGTATAGCTACGAAATCCAATAGAACAATACCACACTCTCGGTATAGCTACGAAATCCAATAGAAAAATACCACACTGTCGGTATAGCTACGAAATCCAATAGAAAAATACCACACTGTCGGTATAGCTACGAAATCCAATAGAAAAATAATACCACACTGTCGGTATAGCTCCGAAATCCAACAGGAAAATACCAAACTGTCGGTATAGCTACGAAATCCAACAGGAAAATACCACACTGTCGGTATAGCTACGAAATCCAACAAGAAAATACCCCAGTGTCAGAATAACTACGAAATCCAATAGAAAAATACCACACTGTCGGTATAGCTACGAAATTCAATAGTAAAATACCACACTGTCGGTATAGCTACGAAATCCAATAGAAAAATACCACACTGTCGGAATAGCTACGAAATCCAATAGAAAAATACCACACTGTCGGTATAGCTACGAAATCCAATAGAAAAATAACACACTGTCGTATAGCTACGAAATCCAATAGAAAAATACCACACTGTCGGTATAGCTACGAAATCCAATAAAAAATACTACACTGTCGGTATAGCTACGAAATCCAATAGAACAATACCACACTCTCGGTATAGCTACGAAATCCAATAGAAAAATACCACACTGTCGGTATAGCTACGAATTCCAATAGAAAAATACCACACTGTCGGTATAGCTACGAAATCCAATAGAAAAATACCACACTGTCGGTATAGCTACGAAATCCAATAGAAAAATAATACCACACTGTCGGTATAGCTCCGAAATCCAACAGGAAAATACCAAACTGTCGGTATAGCTACGAAATCCAACAGGAAAATACCACACTGTCGGTATAGCTACGAAATCCAACAAGAAAATACCACAGTGTCAGAATAACTACGAAATCCAATAGAAAAATACCACACTGTCGGTATAGCTACGAAATTCAATAGTAAAATACCACACTGTCGGTATAGCTACGAAATCCAATAGAAAAATACCACACTGTCGGAATAGCTACGAAATCCAATAGAAAAATACCACACTGTCGGTATAGCTACGAAATCCAATAGAAAAATAACACACTGTCGTATAGCTACGAAATCCAATAGAAAAATACCACACTGTCGGTATAGCTACGAAATCCAATAAAAAATACTACACTGTCGGTATAGCTACGAAATCCAATAGAACAATACCACACTCTCGGTATAGCTACGAAATCCAATAGAAAAATACCACACTGTCGGTATAGCTACGAATTCCAATAGAAAAATACCACACTGTCGGTATAGCTACGAAATCCAATAGAAAAATACCACACTGTCGGTATAGCTGCGAAATCCAATAGAAAAATACCACACTGTCGGTATAGCTACGAAATCCATTAGAAAAATACCACACTCTCGGTATAGCTACGAAATCAAATAGAAAAATACCACATTGTCGGTATAGCTACGAAATCCAACAGGAAAATACCACACTCTCGGTATAGCTACGAAATTCAATAGTAAAATACCACACTGTCGATATAGCTACGAAATCCAATAGAAAAATACCACACTGTCGGTATAGCTACGAAATCCAATAGAAATATACCACACTGTCGGCATAGCTACGAAATCCAATAGAAAAATACCACACTGTCGGTATAGCTACGAAATCCAATAGAAAAATACAACACTGTCGGTATAGCTACGAAATCCAATAGAAAAATAACACACTGTCGGAATAGCTACGAAATCCAATAGAAAAATACCACACTGTGGGCATAGCTACGAAATCCAATAGAACAATACCACACTGTAGGTGTAGCTACGAAATCCAATAGAAAAATACCACACTGTCGGTATAGCTACGAAATCCAATAGAAAAATAATACCACACTGTCGGTATAGCTACGAAATCTAACAGGAAAATACCACACTGCCGGTATAGCTACGAAATCCAACAGGAAAATACCACACTGTCAGAATAACTACGAAATCCAATAGAAAAATACCACACTATCGGTATAGCTACGAAATTCAATAGTAAAATACCACACTGTCGGTATAGCTACGAAATCCAATAGAAAAATACCACACTGTCGGAATAGCTACGAAATCCAATAGAAAAATACCATACTGTCGGTATAGCTACGAAATCCAATAGAAAATAACACACTGTCGGTATAGCTACCAAATCCAATAGAAAAATACCACACTGTCGGTATAGTTACGAAATACAATAGAAAAATACCACACTGTCGGTATAGCTACGAAATCCAATAAAAAATACCACACTGTCGGTATAGCTACAAAATCCAATAGAACAATACCACACTCTCGGTATACCTACGAAATCCAATAGAAAAATACCACATTGTCGGCATAGCTACGAAATCCAATAGAACAATACCACACTCTCGGTATAGCTACGAAATCCAATAGAAAAATACCACACTGTCGGTATAGCTACGAAATCCAATAAAAAATATTACACTGTCGGTATAGCTACGAAATCCAATAGAACAATACCACACTCTCGGTATAGCTACGAAATCAAATAGAAAAATACCACACTGTCGGCATAGCTACGAAATCCAACAGGAAAATATCACACTCTCGGCATAGCTACGAAATCCAATAGTAAAATACCACACTGTCGATATAGCTACGAAATCCAATAGAAAAATATCACACTGTCGGCATAGCTACGAAATCCAATAGAAATATACCACACTGTCGGTATAGCTACGAAATCCAATAGAAAAATACCACACTGTCGGTATAGCTACGAAATCCAATAGAAAAATACCACACTGTCGGTATAGCTACGAAATCCAATAGAACAATACCACACTGTGGGTATAGGTACGAAATCCAATAGAAAATACCACACTGTAGGTATAGCTACGAAATCCAATAGAACAATACCACACTGTCGGTACAGCTACGAAATCCAATAGAAAAATAATACCACACTGTCGGTATAGCTACGAAACCCAACAGGAAAATACCACACTGTCAGTATAGCTACGAAATCCAACAGGAAAATACCACACTGTCGGTATAGCTACGAAATTCAATAGTAAAATACCACACTGTCGGAATAGCTACGAAATCCAATAGAAAAATACCACACTGTCGGAATAGCTACGAAATCCAATAGAAAAATACCACACTGTCGGTATAGCTACGAAATCCAATAGAAAAATAACACACTGTCATATAGCTACGAAATCCAATAGAAAAATACCACACTGTCGGTATAGCTACGAAATCCAATAAAAAATACTACACTGTCGGTATAGCTACGAAATCCAATAGAACAATACCACACTCTCGGTATAGCTACGAAATCCAATAGAAAAATACCACACTGTCGGTATAGCTACGAATTCCAATAGAAAAATACCACACTGTCGGTATAGCTACGAAATCCAATAGAAAAATACCACACTGTCGGTATAGCTGCGAAATCCAATAGAAAAATAACACACTGTCGGTATAGCTACGAAATCCAATAGAAAAATACCACACTCTCGGTATAGCTACGAAATCAAATAGAAAAATACCACACTGTCGGTATAGCTACGAAATCCAACAGGAGAATACCACACTCTCGGTATAGCTACGAAATTCAATAGTAAAATACCACACTGTCGATATAGCTACGAAATCCAATAGAAAAATACCACACTGTCGGTATAGCTACGAAATCCAATAGAAAAATACCACACTGTCGGTATAGCTACGAAATCTAACAGGAAAATACCACACTGCCGGTATAGCTACGAAATCCAACAGGAAAATACCACACTGTCAGAATAACTACGAAATCCAATAGAAAAATACCACACTATCGGTATAGCTACGAAATTCAATAGTAAAATACCACACTGTCGGTATAGCTACGAAATCCAATAGAAAAATACCACACTGTCGGAATAGCTACGAAATCCAATAGAAAAATACCATACTGTCGGTATAGCTACGAAATCCAATAGAAAATAACACACTGTCGGTATAGCTACCAAATCCAATAGAAAAATACCACACTGTCGGTATAGTTACGAAATACAATAGAAAAATACCACACTGTCGGTATAGCTACGAAATCCAATAAAAAATACCACACTGTCGGTATAGCTACAAAATCCAATAGAACAATACCACACTCTCGGTATACCTACGAAATCCAATAGAAAAATACCACACTGTCGGCATAGCTACGAAATCCAATAGAACAATACCACACTCTCGGTATAGCTACGAAATCCAATAGAAAAATACCACACCGTCGGTATAGCTACGAAATCCAATAGAAAAATAATACCACATTGTCGGTATAGCTACGAAATCCAACAGGAAAATACCACACTGTCGGTATAGCTACGAAATCCAATAGAAAAATAACACACTGTCGTATAGCTACGAAATCCAATAGAAAAATACCACACTGTCGGTATAGCTACGAAATCCAATAAAAAATACTACACTGTCGGTATAGCTACGAAATCCAATAGAACAATACCACACTCTCGGTATAGCTACGAAATCCAATAGAAAAATACCACACTGTCGGTATAGCTACGAATTCCAATAGAAAAATACCACACTGTCGGTATAGCTACGAAATCCAATAGAAAAATACCACACTGTCGGTATAGCTGCGAAATCCAATAGAAAAATACCACACTGTCGGTATAGCTACGAAATCCAATAGAAAAATACCACACTCTCGGTATAGCTACGAAATCAAATAGAAAAATACCACACTGTCGGTATAGCTACGAAATCCAACAGGAGAATACCACACTCTCGGTATAGCTACGAAATTCAATAGTAAAATACCACACTGTCGATATAGCTACGAAATCCAATAGAAAAATACCACACTGTCGGTATAGCTACGAAATCCAATAGAAATATACCACACTGTCGGCATAGCTACGAAATCCAATAGAAAAATACCACACTGTCGGTATAGCTACGAAATCCAATAGAAAAATACAACACTGTCAGTATAGCTACGAAATCCAATAGAAAAATAACACACTGTCGGAATAGCTACGAAATCCAATAGAAAAATACCACACTGTGGGTATAGCTACGAAATCCAATAGAAAAATACCACACTGTAGGTGTAGCTACGAAATCCAATAGAAAAATACCACACTGTCGGTATAGCTACGAAATCCAATAGAAAAATAATACCACACTGTCGGTATAGCTACGAAATCTAACAGGAAAATACCACACTGCCGGTATAGCTACGAAATCCAACAGGAAAATACCACACTGTCAGAATAACTACGAAATCCAATAGAAAAATACCACACTATCGGTATAGCTACGAAATTCAATAGTAAAATACCACACTGTCTGTATAGCTACGAAATCCAATAGAAAAATACCACACTGTCGGAATAGCTACGAAATCCAATAGAAAAATACCATACTGTCGGTATAGCTACGAAATCCAATAGAAAATAACACACTGTCGGTATAGCTACCAAATCCAATAGAAAAATACCACACTGTCGGTATAGTTACGAAATACAATAGAAAAATACCACACTGTTGGTATAGCTACGAAATCCAATAAAAAATACCACACTGTCGGTATAGCTACAAAATCCAATAGAACAATACCACACTCTCGGTATACCTACGAAATCCAATAGAAAAATACCACACTGTCGGCATAGCTACGAAATCCAATAGAACAATACCACACTCTCGGTATAGCTACGAAATCCAATAGAAAAATACCACACTGTCGGTATAGCTACGAAATCCAATAGAAAAATAATACCACATTGTCGGTATAGCTACGAAATCCAACAGGAAAATACCACACTGTCGGTATAGCTACGAAATCCAACAGGAAAATACCACACTGTCGGTATAGCTACGAAATCCAACAGGATAATACCACACTGTCAGAATAACTACGAAATCCAATAGAAAAATACCACACTGTCGGTATAGCTACGAAATTCAATAGTAAAATACCACACTGTCGGTATAGCTACGAAATCCAATAGAAAAATACCACACTGTCGGAATAGCTACGAAATCCAATAGAAAAATACCACACTGTCGGTATAGCTACGAAATCCAATAGTAAAATAACACACTGTCGTATAGCTACGAAATCCAATAGAAAAATACCACACTGTCGGTATAGCTACGAAATCCAATAGAAAAATACCACACTGTCGGTATAGCTACGAAATCCAATAAAAAATACTACACTGTCGGTATAGCTACGAAATCCAATAGAACAATACCACACTCTCGGTATAGCTACGAAATCAAATAGAAAAATACCACACTGTCGGCATAGCTACGAAATCCAACAGGAAAATATTACACTCTCGGTATAGCTACGAAATCCAATAGTAAAATACCACACTGTCGATATAGCTACGAAATCCAATAGAAAAATACCACACTGTCGGTATAGCTACGAAAACCAATAGAAATATACCACACTGTCGGAATAGCTACGAAATATAATAGAAAAATACCACACTGTCGGTATAGCTACGAAATCCAATAGAAAAATACCACACTGTCGGTATAGCTACGAAATCCAATAGAACAATACCACACTGTGGGTATAGGTACGAAATCCAATAGAAAATACCACACTGTAGGTATAGCTACGAAATCCAATAGAAAAATACCACACTGTCGGTACAGCTACGAAATCCAATAGAAAAATAATACCACACTGTCGGTATAGCTACGAAACCAAACAGGAAAATACCACACTGTCGGTATAGCTACGAAATCCAACAGGAAAATACCACACTGTCGGTATAGCTACGAAATTCAATAGTAAAATACCACACTGTCGGTATAGCTACGAAATCCAATAGAAAAATACCACACTGTCGGAATAGCTACGAAATCCAATAGAAAAATACCACAATGTCGGTATAGCTACGAAATCCAATAGAAAAATACCACACTGTCGATATAGCTACGAAATCCAATAGAAAAATACCACACTGTCGGTATAACTACGAAATCCAATAGAACAATACCACACTCTCGGTATAGCTACGAAATCCAATAGAAAAATACCACACTGTCGGTATAGCTACGAAATCCAATAGAAAAATACCACACTGTCGGTATAGCTACGAAATCCAATAGAAAAATAATACCGCACTGTCGGTATAGCTACGAAATCCAACAGGAAAATACCACACTGTCGGTATAGCTACGAAATCCAACAGGAAAATACCATACTGTCAGAATAACTACGAAATCCAATAGAAAAATACCACACTGTCGGTATAGCTACGAAATCCAATAGAAAAATACCACACTGTCGGTATAGCTACGAAATCCAATAGAACAATACCACACTGTGGGTATAGGTACGAAATCCAATAGAAAATACCACACTGTAGGTATAGCTACGAAATCCAATAGAAAAATACCACACTGTCGGTACAGCTACGAAATCCAATAGAAAAATAATACCACACTGTCGGTATAGCTACGAAACCCAACAGGAAAATACCACACTGTCGGTATAGCTACGAAATCCAACAGGAAAATACCACACTGTCGGTATAGCTACGAAATTCAATAGTAAAATACCACACTGTCGGTATAGCTACGAAATCCAATAGAAAAATACCACACTGTCGGAATAGCTACGAAATCCAATAGAAAAATACCACAATGTCGGTATAGCTACGAAATCCAATAGAAAAATACCACACTGTCGATATAGCTACGAAATCCAATAGAAAAATACCACACTGTCGGTATAACTACGAAATCCAATAGAACAATACCACACTCTCGGTATAGCTACGAAATCCAATAGAAAAATACCACACTGTCGGTATAGCTACGAAATCCAATAGAAAAATACCACACTGTCGGTATAGCTACGAAATCCAATAGAAAAATAATACCGCACTGTCGGTATAGCTACGAAATCCAACAGGAAAATACCACACTGTCGGTATAGCTACGAAATCCAACAGGAAAATACCATACTGTCAGAATAACTACGAAATCCAATAGAAAAATACCACACTGTCGGTATAGCTACGAAATTCAATAGTAAAATACCACACTGTCGGAATAGCTACGAAATCCAATAGAAAAATACCACACTGTCGGTATAGCTACGAAATCCAATAGAAAAATACCACACTCCCGGTATAGCTACGAAATCCAATAGAAAAATACCACACTGTCGGTATAGCTACGAAATCCAACAGGAAAATACCACACTGTCGGTATAACTACGAAATCCAACAGGAAAATACCACACTGTCGATATAACTACGAAATCCAACAGGAAAATACCACACTGTCGATATAGCTACGAAATCCAAAAGAAAAATACCACACTGTCGGCATAGCTACGAAATCCAATAGAAAAATACCACAATGTCGGTATAGCTACGAAATCCAATAGAAAAATACCACACTGTCGGTATAGCTACGAAATCCAACAGGAAAATACCACACTGTCGGTATAACTACGAAATCCAACAGGAAAATACCACACTGTCGATATAACTACGAAATCCAACAGAAAAATACCACACTGTCGGCATAGCTACGAAATCCAATAGAAAAAAACCACAATGTCGGTATAGCTACGAAATCCAATAGAAAAATACCACACTGTCGTATAGCTACGAAATCCAATAGAAATATACCACAATGTCGGTATAGCTACGAAATCCAATAGAAAAATACCACACTGTCGGTATAGCTACGAAATCCAATAGAAAAATAACACACTGTCGGTATAGCTACGAAATCCAATAGAAAAATACCACACTGTGGGTATAGCTACGAAATCCAATAGAAAAATACCACACTGTAGGTATAGCTACGAAATCCAATAGAAAAATACCACACTGTCGGTATAGCTACGAAATCCAATAGAAAAATAATACCACACTGTCGGTATAGCTACGAAATCTAACAGGAAAATACCACACTGTCGGTATAGCTACGAAAACCAACAGGAAAATACCACACTGTCAGAATAACTACGAAATCCAATAGAAAAATACCACACTGTCGGTATAGCTACGAAATTCAATAGTAAAATACCACACTGTCGGTATAGCTACGAAATCCAATAGAAAAATACCACACTGTCGGAATAGCTACGAAATCCAATAGAAAAATACCATACTGTCGGTATAGCTACGAAATCCAATAGAAAAATAACACACTGTCGGTATAGCTACCAAATCCAATAGAAAAATACCACACTGTCGATATAGCTACGAAATCCAATAGAAAAATACCACACTGTCGGTATAACTACGAAATCCAATAGAACAATACCACACTCTCGGTATAGCTACGAAATCCAATAGAAAAATACCACACTGTCGGTATAGCTACGAAATCCAATAGAAAAATACCACACTGTCGGTATAGCTACGAAATCCAATAGAAAAATAATACCGCACTGTCGGTATAGCTACGAAATCCAACAGTAAAAATACCACACTGTCGGTATAGCTACGAAATCCAACAGGAAAATACCATACTGTCAGAATAACTACGAAATCCAATAGAAAAATACCACACTGTCGGTATAGCTACGAAATTCAATAGTAAAATACCACACTGTCGGAATAGCTGCGAAATCCAATAGAAAAATACCACACTGTCGGTATAGCTACGAAATCCAATAGAAAAATACCACACTCCCGGTATAGCTACGAAATCCAATAGAAAAATACCACACTGTCGGTATAGCTACGAAATCCAACAGGAAAATACCACACTGTCGGTATAACTACGAAATCCAACAGGAAAATACCACACTGTCGATATAACTACGAAATCCAACAGGAAAATACCACACTGTCGATATAACTACGAAATCCAACAGGAAAATACCACACTGTCGGCATAGCTACGAAATCCAATAGAAAAATACCACAATGTCGGTATAGCTACGAAATCCAATAGAAAAATACCACACTGTCGGTATAGCTACGAAATCCAACAGGAAAATACCACACTGTCGATATAACTACGAAATCCAACAGAAAAATACCACACTGTCGGCATAGCTACGAAATCCAATAGAAAAAAACGACAATGTCGGTATAGCTACGAAATCCAATAGAAAAATACCACACTGTCGTATAGCTACGAAATCCAATAGAAATATACCACACTGTCGGTATAGCTACGAAATCCAATAGAAAAATAATACCACACTGTCGGTATAGCTACGAAATCTAACAGGAAAATACCACACTGTCGGTATAGCTACGAAAACCAACAGGAAAATACCACACTGTCAGAATAACTACGAAATCCAATAGAAAAATACCACACTGTCGGTATAGCTACGAAATTCAATAGTAAAATACCACACTGTCGGTATAGCTACGAAATCCAATAGAAAAATACCACACTGTCGGAATAGCTACGAAATCCAATAGAAAAATACCATACTGTCGGTATAGCTACGAAATCCAATAGAAAAATAACACACTGTCGGTATAGCTACCAAATCCAATAGAAAAATACCACACTGTCGATATAGCTACGAAATCCAATAGAAAAATACCACACTGTCGGTATAACTACGAAATCCAATAGAACAATACCACACTCTCGGTATAGCTACGAAATCCAATAGAAAAATACCACACTGTCGGTATAGCTACGAAATCCAATAGAAAAATACCACACTGTCGGTATAGCTACGAAATCCAATAGAAAAATAATACCGCACTGTCGGTATAGCTACGAAATCCAACAGTAAAAATACCACACTGTCGGTATAGCTACGAAATCCAACAGGAAAATACCATACTGTCAGAATAACTACGAAATCCAATAGAAAAATACCACACTGTCGGTATAGCTACGAAATTCAATAGTAAAATACCACACTGTCGGAATAGCTACGAAATCCAATAGAAAAATACCACACTGTCGGTATAGCTACGAAATCCAATAGAAAAATACCACACTCCCGGTATAGCTACGAAATCCAATAGAAAAATACCACACTGTCGGTATAGCTACGAAATCCAACAGGAAAATACCACACTGTCGGTATAACTACGAAATCCAACAGGAAAATACCACACTGTCGATATAACTACGAAATCCAACAGGAAAATACCACACTGTCGATATAGCTACGAAATCCAAAAGAAAAATACCACACTGTCGGCATAGCTACGAAATCCAATAGAAAAATACCACAATGTCGGTATAGTTACGAAATCCAATAGAAAAATACCACACTGTCGGTATAGCTACGAAATCCAACAGGAAAATACCACACTGTCGGTATAACTACGAAATCCAACAGGAAAATACCACACTGTCGATATAACTACGAAATCCAACAGAAAAATACCACACTGTCGGCATAGCTACGAAATCCAATAGAAAAAAACGACAATGTCGGTATAGCTACGAAATCCAATAGAAAAATACCACACTGTCGTATAGCTACGAAATCCAATAGAAATATACCACAATGTCGGTATAGCTACGAAATCCAATAGAAAAATACCACACTGTCGGTATAGCTACGAAATCCAATAGAAAAATAACACACTGTCGGTATAGCTACGAAATCCAATAGAAAAATATCACACTGTGGGTATAGCTACGAAATCCAATAGAAAAATACCACACTGTCGGTATAACTACGAAATCCAATAGAACAATACCACACTCTCGGTATAGCTACGAAATCCAATAGAAAAATACCACACTGTCGGCATAGCTACGAAATCCAATAGAAAAATACCACACTGTCGGTATAGCTACGAAATCCAATAGAAAAATAATACCGCACTGTCGGTATAGCTACGAAATGCAACAGGAAAATACCACACTGTCGGTATAGCTACGAAATCCAACAGGAAAATACCATACTGTCAGAATAACTACGAAATCCAATAGAAAAATACCACACTGTCGGTATAGCTACGAAATTCAATAGTAAAATACCACACTGTCGGAATAGCTACGAAATCCAATAGAAAAATACCACACTGTCGGTATAGCTACGAAATCCAATAGAAAAATACCACACTCCCGGTATAGCTACGAAATCCAATAGAAAAATACCACACTGTCGGTATAGCTACGAAATCCAACAGGAAAATACCACACTGTCGGTATAACTACGAAATCCAACAGGAAAATACCACACTGTCGATATAACTACGAAATCCAACAGGAAAATACCACACTGTCGATATAGCTACGAAATCCAAAAGAAAAATACCACACTGTCGGCATAGCTACGAAATCCAATAGAAAAATACCACAATGTCGGTATAGCTACGAAATCCAATAGAAAAATACCACACTGTCGGTATAGCTACGAAATCCAACAGGAAAATACCACACTGTCGGTATAACTACGAAATCCAACAGGAAAATACCACACTGTCGATATAACTACGAAATCCAACAGAAAAATACCACACTGTCGGCATAGCTACGAAATCCAATAGAAAAAAACCACTATGTCGGTATAGCTACGAAATCCAATAGAAAAATACCACACTGTCGTATAGCTACGAAATCCAATAGAAATATACCACAATGTCGGTATAGCTACGAAATCCAATAGAAAAATACCACACTGTCGGTATAGCTACGAAATCCAATAGAAAAATAACACACTGTCGGTATAGCTACGAAATCCAATAGAAAAATACCACACTGTGGGTATAGCTACGAAATCCAATAGAAAAATACCACACTGTAGGCATAGCTACGAAATCCAATAGAAAAATACCACACTGTCGGTATAGCTACGAAATCCAATAGAAAAATAATACCACACTGTCGGTATAGCTACGAAATCTAACAGGAAAATACCACACTGTCGGTATAGCTACGAAAACCAACAGGAAAATACCACACTGTCAGAATAACTACGAAATCCAATAGAAAAATACCACACTGTCGGTATAGCTACGAAATTCAATAGTAAAATACCACACTGTCGGTATAGCTACGAAATCCAATAGAAAAATACCACACTGTCGGAATAGCTACGAAATCCAATAGAAAAATACCATACTGTCGGTATAGCTACGAAATCCAATAGAAAAATAACACACTGTCGGTATAGCTACCAAATCCAATAGAAAAATACCACACTGTCGATATAGCTACGAAATCCAATAGAAAAATACCACACTGTCGGTATAACTACGAAATCCAATAGAACAATACCACACTGTCGGTATAGCTACGAAATCCAATAGAAAAATACCACACTGTCGGTATAGCTACGAAATCCAATAGAAAAATACCACACTGTCGGTATAGCTACGAAATCCAATAGAAAAATAATACCGCACTGTCGGTATAGCTACGAAATCCAACAGTAAAAATACCACACTGTCGGTATAGCTACGAAATCCAACAGGAAAATACCATACTGTCAGAATAACTACGAAATCCAATAGAAAAATACCACACTGTCGGTATAGCTACGAAATTCAATAGTAAAATACCACACTGTCGGAATAGCTGCGAAATCCAATAGAAAAATACCACACTGTAGGTATAGCTACGAAATCCAATAGAAAAATACCACACTCCCGGTATAGCTACGAAATCCAATAGAAAAATACCACACTGTCGGTATAGCTACGAAATCCAACAGGAAAATACCACACTGTCGGTATAACTACGAAATCCAACAGGAAAATACCACACTGTCGATATAACTACGAAATCCAACAGGAAAATACCACACTGTCGATATAACTACGAAATCCAACAGGAAAATACCACACTGTCGGCATAGCTACGAAATCCAATAGAAAAATACCACAATGTCGGTATAGCTACGAAATCCAATAGAAAAATACCACACTGTCGGTATAGCTACGAAATCCAACAGGAAAATACCACACTGTCGATATAACTACGAAATCCAACAGAAAAATACCACACTGTCGGCATAGCTACGAAATCCAATAGAAAAAAACGACAATGTCGGTATAGCTACGAAATCCAATAGAAAAATACCACACTGTCGTATAGCTACGAAATCCAATAGAAATATACCACACTGTCGGTATAGCTACGAAATCCAATAGAAAAATAATACCACACTGTCGGTATAGCTACGAAATCTAACAGGAAAATACCACACTGTCGGTATAGCTACGAAAACCAACAGGAAAATACCACACTGTCAGAATAACTACGAAATCCAATAGAAAAATACCACACTGTCGGTATAGCTACGAAATTCAATAGTAAAATACCACACTGTCGGTATAGCTACGAAATCCAATAGAAAAATACCACACTGTCGGAATAGCTACGAAATCCAATAGAAAAATACCATACTGTCGGTATAGCTACGAAATCCAATAGAAAAATAACACACTGTCGGTATAGCTACCAAATCCAATAGAAAAATACCACACTGTCGATATAGCTACGAAATCCAATAGAAAAATACCACACTGTCGGTATAACTACGAAATCCAATAGAACAATACCACACTCTCGGTATAGCTACGAAATCCAATAGAAAAATACCACACTGTCGGTATAGCTACGAAATCCAATAGAAAAATACCACACTGTCGGTATAGCTACGAAATCCAATAGAAAAATAATACCGCACTGTCGGTATAGCTACGAAATCCAACAGTAAAAATACCACACTGTCGGTATAGCTACGAAATCCAACAGGAAAATACCATACTGTCAGAATAACTACGAAATCCAATAGAAAAATACCACACTGTCGGTATAGCTACGAAATTCAATAGTAAAATACCACACTGTCGGAATAGCTACGAAATCCAATAGAAAAATACCACACTGTCGGTATAGCTACGAAATCCAATAGAAAAATACCACACTCCCGGTATAGCTACGAAATCCAATAGAAAAATACCACACTGTCGGTATAGCTACGAAATCCAACAGGAAAATACCACACTGTCGGTATAACTACGAAATCCAACAGGAAAATACCACACTGTCGATATAACTACGAAATCCAACAGGAAAATACCACACTGTCGATATAGCTACGAAATCCAAAAGAAAAATACCACACTGTCGGCATAGCTACGAAATCCAATAGAAAAATACCACAATGTCGGTATAGCTACGAAATCCAATAGAAAAATACCACACTGTCGGTATAGCTACGAAATCCAACTGGAAAATACCACACTGTCGGTATAACTACGAAATCCAACAGGAAAATACCACACTGTCGATATAACTACGAAATCCAACTGAAAAATACCACACTGTCGGCATAGCTACGAAATCCAATAGAAAAAAACGACAATGTCGGTATAGCTACGAAATCCAATAGAAAAATACCACACTGTCGTATAGCTACGAAATCCAATAGAAATATACCACAATGTCGGTATAGCTACGAAATCCAATAGAAAAATACCACACTGTCGGTATAGCTACGAAATCCAATAGAAAAATAACACACTGTCGGTATAGCTACGAAATCCAATAGAAAAATATCACACTGTGGGTATAGCTACGAAATCCAATAGAAAAATACCACACTGTCGGTATAACTACGAAATCCAATAGAACAATACCGCACTCTCGGTATAGCTACGAAATCCAATAGAAAAATACCACACTGTCGGCATAGCTACGAAATCCAATAGAAAAATACCACACTGTCGGTATAGCTACGAAATCCAATAGAAAAATAATACCGCACTGTCGGTATAGCTACGAAATGCAACAGGAAAATACCACACTGTCGGTATAGCTACGAAATCCAACAGGAAAATACCATACTGTCAGAATAACTACGAAATCCAATAGAAAAATACCACACTGTCGGTATAGCTACGAAATTCAATAGTAAAATACCACACTGTCGGAATAGCTACGAAATCCAATAGAAAAATACCACACTGTCGGTATAGCTACGAAATCCAATAGAAAAATACCACACTCCCGGTATAGCTACGAAATCCAATAGAAAAATACCACACTGTCGGTATAGCTACGAAATCCAACAGGAAAATACCACACTGTCGGTATAACTACGAAATTCAACAGGAAAATACCACACTGTCGATATAACTACGAAATCCAACAGGAAAATACCACACTGTCGATATAGCTACGAAATCCAAAAGAAAAATACCACACTGTCGGCATAGCTACGAAATCCAATAGAAAAATACCACAATGTCGGTATAGCTACGAAATCCAATAGAAAAATACCACACTGTCGGTATAGCTACGAAATCCAACAGGAAAATACCACACTGTCGGTATAACTACGAAATCCAACAGGAAAATACCACACTGTCGATATAACTACGAAATCCAACAGAAAAATACCACACTGTCGGCATAGCTACGAAATCCAATAGAAAAAAACCACTATGTCGGTATAGCTACGAAATCCAATAGAAAAATACCACACTGTCGTATAGCTACGAAATCCAATAGAAATATACCACAATGTCGGTATAGCTACGAAATCCAATAGAAAAATACCACACTGTCGGTATAGCTACGAAATCCAATAGAAAAATACCACACTGTCGGTATAGCTACGAAATCCAATAGAAAAATACCACACTGTGGGTATAGCTACGAAATCCAATAGAAAAATACCACACTGTAGGCATAGCTACGAAATCCAATAGAAAAATACCACACTGTCGGTATAGCTACGAAATCCAATAGAAAAATAATACCACACTGTCGGTATAGCTACGAAATCTAACAGGAAAATACCACACTGTCGGTATAGCTACGAAAACCAACAGGAAAATACCACACTGTCAGAATAACTACGAAATCCAATAGAAAAATACCACACTGTCGGTATAGCTACGAAATTCAATAGTAAAATACCACACTGTCGGTATAGCTACGAAATCCAATAGAAAAATACCACACTGTCGGAATAGCTACGAAATCCAATAGAAAAATACCATACTGTCGGTATAGCTACGAAATCCAATAGAAAAATAACACACTGTCGGTATAGCTACCAAATCCAATAGAAAAATACCACACTGTCGATATAGCTACGAAATCCAATAGAAAAATACCACACTGTCGGTATAACTACGAAATCCAATAGAACAATACCACACTGTCGGTATAGCTACGAAATCCAATAGAAAAATACCACACTGTCGGTATAGCTACGAAATCCAATAGAAAAATACCACACTGTCGGTATAGCTACGAAATCCAATAGAAAAATAATACCGCACTGTCGGTATAGCTACGAAATCCAACAGTAAAAATACCACACTGTCGGTATAGCTACGAAATCCAACAGGAAAATACCATACTGTCAGAATAACTACGAAATCCAATAGAAAAATACCACACTGTCGGTATAGCTACGAAATTCAATAGTAAAATACCACACTGTCGGAATAGCTGCGAAATCCAATAGAAAAATACCACACTGTCGGTATAGCTACGAAATCCAATAGAAAAATACCACACTCCCGGTATAGCTACGAAATCCAATAGAAAAATACCACACTGTCGGTATAGCTACGAAATCCAACAGGAAAATACCACACTGTCGGTATAACTACGAAATCCAACAGGAAAATACCACACTGTCGATATAACTACGAAATCCAACAGGAAAATACCACACTGTCGATATAACTACGAAATTCAACAGGAAAATACCACACTGTCGGCATAGCTACGAAATCCAATAGAAAAATACCACAATGTCGGTATAGCTACGAAATCCAATAGAAAAATACCACACTGTCGGTATAGCTACGAAATCCAACAGGAAAATACCACACTGTCGATATAACTACGAAATCCAACAGAAAAATACCACACTGTCGGCATAGCTACGAAATCCAATAGAAAAAAACGACAATGTCGGTATAGCTACGAAATCCAATAGAAAAATACCACACTGTCGTATAGCTACGAAATCCAATAGAAATATACCACACTGTCGGTATAGCTACGAAATCCAATAGAAAAATAATACCACACTGTCGGTATAGCTACGAAATCTAACAGGAAAATACCACACTGTCGGTATAGCTACGAAAACCAACAGGAAAATACCACACTGTCAGAATAACTACGAAATCCAATAGAAAAATACCACACTGTCGGTATAGCTACGAAATTCAATAGTAAAATACCACACTGTCGGTATAGCTACGAAATCCAATAGAAAAATACCACACTGTCGGAATAGCTACGAAATCCAATAGAAAAATACCATACTGTCGGTATAGCTACGAAATCCAATAGAAAAATAACACACTGTCGGTATAGCTACCAAATCCAATAGAAAAATACCACACTGTCGATATAGCTACGAAATCCAATAGAAAAATACCACACTGTCGGTATAACTACGAAATCCAATAGAACAATACCACACTCTCGGTATAGCTACGAAATCCAATAGAAAAATACCACACTGTCGGTATAGCTACGAAATCCAATAGAAAAATACCACACTGTCGGTATAGCTACGAAATCCAATAGAAAAATAATACCGCACTGTCGGTATAGCTACGAAATCCAACAGTAAAAATACCACACTGTCGGTATAGCTACGAAATCCAACAGGAAAATACCATACTGTCAGAATAACTACGAAATCCAATAGAAAAATACCACACTGTCGGTATAGCTACGAAATTCAATAGTAAAATACCACACTGTCGGAATAGCTACGAAATCCAATAGAAAAATACCACACTGTCGGTATAGCTACGAAATCCAATAGAAAAATACCACACTCCCGGTATAGCTACGAAATCCAATAGAAAAATACCACACTGTCGGTATAGCTACGAAATCCAACAGGAAAATACCACACTGTCGGTATAACTACGAAATCCAACAGGAAAATACCACACTGTCGATATAACTACGAAATCCAACAGGAAAATACCACACTGTCGATATAGCTACGAAATCCAAAAGAAAAATACCACACTGTCGGCATAGCTACGAAATCCAATAGAAAAATACCACAATGTCGGTATAGCTACGAAATCCAATAGAAAAATACCACACTGTCGGTATAGCTACGAAATCCAACAGGAAAATACCACACTGTCGGTATAACTACGAAATCCAACAGGAAAATACCACACTGTCGATATAACTACGAAATCCAACTGAAAAATACCACACTGTCGGCATAGCTACGAAATCCAATAGAAAAAAACGACAATGTCGGTATAGCTACGAAATCCAATAGAAAAATACCACACTGTCGTATAGCTACGAAATCCAATAGAAATATACCACAATGTCGGTATAGCTACGAAATCCAATAGAAAAATACCACACTGTCGGTATAGCTACGAAATCCAATAGAAAAATAACACACTGTCGGTATAGCTACGAAATCCAATAGAAAAATATCACACTGTGGGTATAGCTACGAAATCCAATAGAAAAATACCACACTGTCGGTATAACTACGAAATCCAATAGAACAATACCGCACTCTCGGTATAGCTACGAAATCCAATAGAAAAATACCACACTGTCGGCATAGCTACGAAATCCAATAGAAAAATACCACACTGTCGGTATAGCTACGAAATCCAATAGAAAAATAATACCGCACTGTCGGTATAGCTACGAAATGCAACAGGAAAATACCACACTGTCGGTATAGCTACGAAATCCAACAGGAAAATACCATACTGTCAGAATAACTACGAAATCCAATAGAAAAATACCACACTGTCGGTATAGCTACGAAATTCAATAGTAAAATACCACACTGTCGGAATAGCTACGAAATCCAATAGAAAAATACCACACTGTCGGTATAGCTACGAAATCCAATAGAAAAATACCACACTCCCGGTATAGCTACGAAATCCAATAGAAAAATACCACACTGTCGGTATAGCTACGAAATCCAACAGGAAAATACCACACTGTCGGTATAACTACGAAATCCAACAGGAAAATACCACACTGTCGATATAACTACGAAATCCAACAGGAAAATACCACACTGTCGATATAGCTACGAAATCCAAAAGAAAAATACCACACTGTCGGCATAGCTACGAAATCCAATAGAAAAATACCACAATGTCGGTATAGCTACGAAATCCAATAGAAAAATACCACACTGTCGGTATAGCTACGAAATCCAACAGGAAAATACCACACTGTCGGTATAACTACGAAATCCAACAGGAAAATACCACACTGTCGATATAACTACGAAATCCAACAGAAAAATACCACACTGTCGGCATAGCTACGAAATCCAATAGAAAAAAACCACTATGTCGGTATAGCTACGAAATCCAATAGAAAAATACCACACTGTCGTATAGCTACGAAATCCAATAGAAATATACCACAATGTCGGTATAGCTACGAAATCCAATAGAAAAATACCACACTGTCGGTATAGCTACGAAATCCAATAGAAAAATAACACACTGTCGGTATAGCTACGAAATCCAATAGAAAAATACCACACTGTGGGTATAGCTACGAAATCCAATAGAAAAATACCACACTGTAGGCATAGCTACGAAATCCAATAGAAAAATACCACACTGTCGGTATAGCTACGAAATCCAATAGAAAAATAATACCACACTGTCGGTATAGCTACGAAATCTAACAGGAAAATACCACACTGTCGGTATAGCTACGAAAACCAACAGGAAAATACCACACTGTCAGAATAACTACGAAATCCAATAGAAAAATACCACACTGTCGGTATAGCTACGAAATTCAATAGTAAAATACCACACTGTCGGTATAGCTACGAAATCCAATAGAAAAATACCACACTGTCGGAATAGCTACGAAATCCAATAGAAAAATACCATACTGTCGGTATAGCTACGAAATCCAATAGAAAAATAACACACTGTCGGTATAGCTACCAAATCCAATAGAAAAATACCACACTGTCGATATAGCTACGAAATCCAATTGAAAAATACCACACTGTCGGTATAACTACGAAATCCAATAGAACAATACCACACTCTCGGTATAGCTACGAAATCCAATAGAAAAATACCACACTGTCGGTATAGCTACGAAATCCAATAGAAAAATACCACACTGTCGGTATAGCTACGAAATCCAATAGAAAAATAATACCGCACTGTCGGTATAGCTACGAAATCCAACAGTAAAAATACCACACTGTCGGTATAGCTACGAAATCCAACAGGAAAATACCATACTGTCAGAATAACTACGAAATCCAATAGAAAAATACCACACTGTCGGTATAGCTACGAAATTCAATAGTAAAATACCACACTGTCGGAATAGCTACGAAATCCAATAGAAAAATACCACACTGTCGGTATAGCTACGAAATCCAATAGAAAAATACCACACTCCCGGTATAGCTACGAAATCCAATAGAAAAATACCACACTGTCGGTATAGCTACGAAATCCAACACGAAAATACCACACTGTCGGTATAACTACGAAATCCAACAGGAAAATACCACACTGTCGATATAACTACGAAATCCAACAGGAAAATACCACACTGTCGATATAGCTACGAAATCCAAAAGAAAAATACCACACTGTCGGCATAGCTACGAAATCCAATAGAAAAATACCACAATGTCGGTATAGCTACGAAATCCAATAGAAAAATACCACACTGTCGGTATAGCTACGAAATCCAACAGGAAAATACCACACTGTCGGTATAACTACGAAATCTAACAGGAAAATACCACACTGTCGATATAACTACGAAATCCAACAGAAAAATACCACACTGTCGGCATAGCTACGAAATCCAATAGAAAAAAACGAAAATGTCGGTATAGCTACGAAATCCAATAGAAAAATACCACACTGTCGTATAGCTACGAAATCCAATAGAAATATACCACAATGTCGGTATAGCTACGAAATCCAATAGAAAAATACCACACTGTCGGTATAGCTACGAAATCCAATAGAAAAATAACACACTGTCGGTATAGCTACGAAATCCAATAGAAAAATATCACACTGTGGGTATAGCTACGAAATCCAATAGAAAAATACCACACTGTCGGTATAACTACGAAATCCAATAGAACAATACCACACTCTCGGTATAGCTACGAAATCCAATAGAAAAATACCACACTGTCGGCATAGCTACGAAATCCAATAGAAAAATACCACACTGTCGGTATAGCTACGAAATCCAATAGAAAAATAATACCGCACTGTCGGTATAGCTACGAAATCCAACAGGAAAATACCACACTGTCGGTATAGCTACAAAATCCAACAGGAAAATACCATACTGTCAGAATAACTACGAAATCCAATAGAAAAATACCACACTGTCGGTATAGCTACGAAATTCAATAGTAAAATACCACACTGTCGGAATAGCTACGAAATCCAATAGAAAAATACCACACTGTCGGTATAGCTACGAAATCCAATAGAAAAATACCACACTCCCGGTATAGCTACGAAATCCAATAGAAAAATACCACACTGTCGGTATAGCTACGAAATCCAACAGGAAAATACCACACTGTCGGTATAACTACGAAATCCAACAGGAAAATACACACTGTCGATATAACTACGAAATCCAACAGGAAAATACCACACTGTCGATATAACTACGAAATCCAACAGAAAAATACCACACTGTCGGCATAGCTACGAAATCCAATAGAAAAAAACCACACTGTCGGTATAGCTACGAAATCCAATAGAAAAATACCACACTGTCGGTATAGCTACGAAATCCAATAGAAAAATACCACACTGTCGGTATAGCTACGAAATCCAATAGAAAAATAAAACACTGTCGGTATAGCTACGAAATCCAATAGAAAAATACCACACTGTGGGTATAGCTACGAAATCCAATAGAAAAATACCACACTGTAGGCATAGCTACGAAATCCAATAGAAAAATACCACACTGTCCGTATAGCTACGAAATCCAATAGAAAAATAATACCACACTGTCGGTATAGCTACGAAATCTAACAGGAAAATACCACACTGTCGGTATAGCTACGAAAACCAACAGGAAAATACCACACTGTCAGAATAACTAAGAAATCCAATAGAAAAATACCACACTGTCGGTATAGCTACGAAATTCAATAGTAAAATACCACACTGTCGGTATAGCTACGAAATCCAATAGAAAAATACCACACTGTCGGAATAGCTACGAAATCCAATAGAAAAATACCATACTGTCGGTATAGCTACGAAATCCAATAGAAAAATAACACACTGTCGGTATAGCTACCAAATCCGTTAGAAAAATACCACACTGTCGGTATAGTTACGAAATACAATAGAAAAATACCACACTGTCGGTATAGCTACGAAATCCAATAAAAAATAGCACACTGTCGGTATAGCTACAAAATCCAATAGAACAATACCACACTCTCGGTATAGCTACGAAATCCAATAGAAAAATACCACACTGTCGGTATAGCTACGAAATCCAATAGAACAATAAGACACTCTCGGAATAGCTACGAAATCCAATAGAAAAATACCACACTGTCGGTATAGCTACGAAATCCAATAGAAAAATACCATACTGTCGGTATAGCTACGAAATCCAATAGAAAAATAACACACTGTCGGTATAGCTACCAAATCCGTTAGAAAAATACCACACTGTCGGTATAGTTACGAAATACAATAGAAAAATACCACACTGTCGGTATAGCTACGAAATCCAATAAAAAATACCACACTGTCGGTATAGCTACAAAATCCAATAGAACAATACCACACTCTCGGTATAGCTACGAAATCCAATAGAAAAATACCACACTGTCGGTATAGCTACGAAATCCAATAGAACAATACCACACTCTCGGAATAGCTACGAAATCCAATAGAAAAATACCACACTGTCGGTATAGCTACCAAATCCGTTAGAAAAATACAACACTGTCGGTATAGTTACGAAATACAATAGAAAAATACCACACTGTCGGTATAGCTACGAAATCCAATAAAAAATACCACACTGTCGGTATAGCTACAAAATCCAATAGAACAATACCACACTCTCGGTATAGCTACGAAATCCAATAGAAAAATACCACACTGTCGGTATAGCTACGAAATCCAATAGAACAATACCACACTCTCGGAATAGCTACGAAATCCAATGGAAAAATACCACACTGTCGGAATAGCTACGAAATCCAATAGAAAAATACCACACTGTCGGTATAGCTACGAAATCCAATAAAAAATACTACACTGTCGGTATAGCTACGAAATCCAATAGAACAATACCACACTCTCGGTATAGCTACGAAATCCAATAGAAAAATACCACACTGTCGGTATAGCTACGAATTCCAATAGAAAAATACCACACTGTCGGAATAGCTACGAAATCCAATAGAAAAATACCACACTGTCGGTATAGCTGCGAAATCCAATAGAAAAATACCACACTGTCGGTATAGCTACAAAATCCAATAGAAAAATACCACACTCTCGGTATAGCTACGAAATCAAATAGAAAAATACCACACTGTCGGTATAGCTACGAAATCCAACAGGAAAATACCACACTCTCGGTATTGCTACGAAATCCAATAGTAAAATACCACACTGTCGATATAACTACGAAATCCAATAGAAAAATACCACACTGTCGGCATAGCTACGAAATCCAATAGAAAAATACCACACTGTCGGTATAGCTACGAAATCCAATAGAACAATACCACACTGTGGGTATAGGTACGAAATCCAATAGAAAATACCACACTGTCGGTATAGCTACGAAATCCAATAGAAAAATAATACCACACTGTCGGTATAGCTACGAAATCCAACAGGAAAATACCACACTGTCGGTATAGCTACGAAATCCAACAGGAAAATACAACACTGTCGGTATAGCTACGAAATCCAATAGAAAAATACCACACTGTCGGTATAGCTACGAAATCCAATAGAAAATACCACAATGTCGGTATAGCTACGAAATCCAATAGAAAAATACCACACTGTCGATATAGCTACGAAATCCAATAGAAAAATACCACACTGTCGGTATAGCTACGAAATCCAATAGAACAATACCACACTCTCGTTATAGCTACGAAATCCAATAAAAAATACCACACTGTCGGTATAGCTACGAAATCCGTTAGAAAAATACCACACTGTCGGTATAGCTACGAAATCCAATAGAAAAATAATACCACACTGTCGGTATAGCTACGAAATCCAATAGAAAAATACCACACTGTCGGTATAGCTACGAAATCCAATAGAAAATACCACAATGTCGGTATAGCTACGAAATCCAATAGAAAAATACCACACTGTCGATATAGCTACGAAATCCAATAGAAAAATACCACACTGTCGGTATAGCTACGAAATCCAATAGAACAATACCACACTCTCGTTATAGCTACGAAATCCAATAGAAAAATACCACACTGTCGGTATAGCTACGAAATCCGTTAGAAAAATACCACACTGTCGGTATAGCTACGAAATCCAATAGAAAAATAATACCACACTGTCGGTATAGCTACGAAAACCAACAGGAAAATACTACACTGTCGGAATAGCTACGAAATCCAACAGGAAAATACCATACTGTCAGAATAACTACGAAATCCAATAGAAAAATACCACACTGTCGGTATAGCTACGAAATTCAATAGTAAAATACCACACTGTCGGAATAGCTACCAAATCCAATAGAAAAATACCACACTGTCGGTATAGCTACGAAATCCAATAGAAAAATACCACACTGTCGGTATAGCTACGAAATCCAATAGAAAAATACCACACTGTCGGTATAGCTACGAAATCCAATAGAAATATACCACTGTCGGTATAGCTACGAAATCCAATAAAAAATACCACACTGTCGGTATAGCTACGAAATCCAATAGAACAATACCACACTCTCGGTATACCTACGAAATCCAATAGAAAAATACCACACTGTCGGTATAGCTACGAAATCCAATAGAAAAATACCACACTGTCGGTATAGCTACGAAATCCAATAGAAAATACCACACTGTGGGTATAGCTACGAAATCCAACAAGAAAATACCACACTGTCGGTATAACTACGAAATCCAACAGGAAAATACCACACTGTCGGTATAGCTACGAAATCCAATAGAAAAATACCACACTGTCGGTATAGCTACGAAATCCAATAGAAAAATACCACACTGTCGGTATAGCTACGAAATCCAACAGAAAAATACCACACTGTCGGTATAGCTACGAAATCCAATAGAAAAATACCACACTGTCGGCATAGCTACGAAATCCAATAGAAAAATATCACACTGTCGGTATAGCTACGAAATTCAATAGAAAAATCGCATACGAGTAAAATGCCAATCCTCACACAGTGGGAAAGCCGCCGACATTGAAGAGTTCCAATCATTGGTCACGCGGGAAAAGGGAGATAAATATAAAAACCGTCATGGCGCTACTGTCATTTCGTAAACAATCGCGAGGTCGTATTTCAAATATTCATCGTAACTTTGTTAATGTGTGTTTGGTGTAACTTAACCAGTAAAACATGTACAAAACGCATAACTGCTCGAAATATAAGAAATATCAAACGACGCCAGATGTCAATAAAAATATGGCGGGGAATACCCCGGTCTTAAGTTGACTGACACAAATGCGCCCTCAAAACTGACGAAGGTTGAAATATATTTAAATCGAAACAATAAACGTAAAGGAAGGTGTGTTAATTAAACAATCCCGTCTGGTTCTTGCTACATTTATAAATTTGGGTTTGAAGTCGTGGTTCATTTTTAGCATTTTGAGACCTTTCAAATACATCGTAGTACGATAATGTATTCCCTAGTCCGAACTTGCTGAACAAATGTTGGGGTTACCTAATTATCGTATCTACACATCGGCAACAAAGTTGAGTTATATTCTGGTCTCATTAAAAAAAAAAGCGTGGATGTAGTTCAAATGAGAGCTCCATGCTAATGAAGTACATGTTGTACACCTGATTGATGTAATTGTGTCAAACCCGGTTTAAATTCTACCCCTGCATGTTTTTGGAACACAAGACCTCAACCACTGATTTTAATTTTATGTGTTTGGTATTTTTTGTGTGGTTTTTTTTTGGAAAGGGGTATGCGAGCTTGAATGAATATGTCGGTTTAGCTATACTTTTGGACTGCGAGTAATAAAACACATTTAGTTATTGCCACTGTTGGATCTATTTTTAACAATTTCTGTGAGAGCAGCTATTTGGTTTGTATTGGAGGTTCAGACAAGAATATCAGGATAAAAAAGAATTCCATTTGATTTTCACTCCGTTGGTGGGGTCCTGAAATGAGAAAGGCCTTGTATTTATTCTATCCAACAGAGAAACTTTCCGAAAATATAACCGCCTGTGAAAATAACTTCACTTAGTCAGGGAATGACCATTTAACTTTTAGAGATAAAAATGTATTGACCTGAAATGTGCAAAAAATAAATTTGTCTGCCATTTTCAACAAGATATCTTGGTACAAAATGAAAAAACCAACTTATATCAATTCTAAATGTGCAACAACAACAAAATAATCCACTGGAATTTGCTTAGAGTGGAAAAAAAATCAAGTTTGGGGGAACAATATCCCCCCCCCCCCCCCCCACCATCAAAAGTCCCTTACTGCTTTAAGCCAATCCTTGGTTTTTTATTTATATCTTTAGAAAAACACTGGTCTAATACATATTAGACTTTTTTTAAGTGTAGTAAGTTTTCCTGTCTTATTGCAACCAATCTATAATGGATTTAGTTGGTGTTTGTAAATGCAGGACTCTACATATTTGTGCAAATTGCCAGAAATACAGGGATAAAAATAATTGCTATTGTGATTTTGGCAAGTACAAAATTTCAGAAAAAAATGTTCAATCTCAGAAAGCATACTGAAAAGAAAAATGATAGAAAGGGCCTGTAATAAGCATAAAAAATCAATGCATAAATTAAAAAAAACATAGGAAATCATACACCAAGAAATACAAACTCCAACTAGAGTCCAGACATTTAAATGTGAGTAGATTAGGATGACCACAGACCCAAGACATGACCACATTTGATGACGTGGTTGACCAATAATCCAAGCCATGATCACATTTTAATTTCTTCTTTTAAGATGAAGAACAACAACAAATTAAAGTCCAATATATCAACTAACTATTGAAGACCCTTTATAACTTTAGAACAGCAAAACAATCAATTATCTCTTTCTTTGTGTTTGTTTCTAAGTTTGTCATGTGATGTTATCTCATTATATTTCATATGGGTTATAATTTTAAAATATCACAAAAAATAATAATAAAAAGAAATGATTACTTTATACTAGAACTCATTTTTCTGTTACCTTTAGTTAAATAAAGTAAGAAACTTTAGGTAAGTTTTAACTGTTGTTGAACAGTAACAGTTTTTACTACAAGAGAATCCAAATAAAAAAAATTCTACAGCTCTTGAACTGTCATGGATATGAATACGAAATTTACTTGAAAAGATGCATAACCACAGTGACATGAACTTACAAATAAAGACAAAGACAGAAAGACTACCATTCATACAGATAGCATTCATACACACATATTTTAAAACAAAGACAGAATGACAAGCATTCAGTGCCGGATGTAGATAAAGAGATGCCCTAGGCTATTCCACTAATGATATCCCTCAAATTCCCCACCTTCACGACTGGAGGAAGATGGAAGTGTGCTTAATCAATTTCAATAAAGGTGAAGATGATGAGGGGTGTTTAAAATTCTGCAATATTCTGAAATGGAGTGCAACTATGTAAGGAAAATTACAATATGATTGCTTAGAAAGTACAGCATTGGTCGGAGGCCCCCTAAATTGTGAGGCTCTAGGCTTCAGCCTATCGAGCCTATAGGTAAATTCGGCACTGCAAGCATTCACACATAAATTTTAAAACAAAGACAGAATTACAAGCATTTACACATAGATTTGAAAACAAAGGCAGAATGGAAACAAATTAAGCTTTCCATTAAAAAAATAATTCTGCAATAAATTCACTTATTTCCTGTAATGTATAAAGGTCTACATTATTCTGTGAAACAGAATCATCAAAATTATACCTATGTAAACATGTATTTATGTACTGAAAAGCTTGAAACATAACTTCCTCTCCTGTATCTGACCTACAAAATGAGTTAAAACTCTTATAACATGTGGGACAACAAAATATCTTCACTGAAACATCAATATCGGTATCAAAATTTAACTCCAATTTTAAATGTTTCAAAAAGTATCCACACTTTCTTTTAATATTGAAATATATCTTGTAGTCCTTGAAGATTTTTCAGACAAAATATTCCTTTTCCTTTTTCAAATTATCTAGGGCATTATAATGGACATGACATAATACATCTGTGAATACTTGTTCATTTTGTTCTGCATATTTACCTGAAAGGGAAATGTCAATTTTTTTCCCTAATTAAAATGGATCAATATCAGTAGTGTGATCTCCTCTTTTATCACAAATATCAAAATGGTGTAAGAAACACATTTTTTCTGAGGGGGCAACTGACATTTTCATAGTTTCTTAGAGAAAGAAGCATGATTATCATTTTCCTCCAATACCCTAGAACAAATGCTTAAATTTTCTTTCACATTTTCTACAAATACAAAGAAAAATCAGACATATTACAAGTCTCTTGTACAAACTCATAATGAATAAGATGGGCATAACGTTTAGATATGTCTTCTTGACCACAATGACTAAAGGGCCCAGGATTTGTGTCTGGGTGGACTTTGTAGCAGTTGGACATCTGCGTATCCCTCTGTGACCACATGGGCTTGTCTTTAAGACAACATATATATAACTGTATTAAAAAATATGCACCCCCACATACTAGCTATACATATAGCATGTAGGGTGCATATTTGTTGTTAGTAAAGTTATATATAGTATGTAATTGTGCATAATTTTTTCAGTTAAGTTATATATGTCTTAAATGATATATCATAGGGTGCATATTTTTTCTTAATACAATTATATATATGTCTTACAAATGATATATGGGTGCATATTTTTTTTAATAAAGATATATGTCATGTCTTAGAGACAAACCCTTCTGTCTGCAACATACCTGCTACAATTTTCTGTACCTGTACATGAGGTTGGTCGAGAAATGATGAAAATCACAAAAAGCTTGGTCATGGAAGTGAATAAATCTTTCTTCATTCTAAACAATAATAAACAAGCAAGACGGAAATAAAACTTTAAAAAATTCTAAACACAAAACAGTGTACATGGCCATTTACTTGATCACATCTTGGGTCGTTTATGGTGTAATTGTTCTAAAAAATATATAAACAATTGAACAATTGTTAAATATGAACGTATCCAGATCCACTGTAAAACAAATAAAAAATATTTAAAGTGAGATAAACATCTTATAAAACCGTCTTCTCTAGTCGCGTCTCGATGTAAACAACAAGAATTTTAACCTTTCTAAACACAGCCTCACTTGCTTATTTGCGATGAGTGATGGGTAATTATGCAACTTTTTGGAATCTCTTTTCCTTTTCATATCTATTTTTGATCATTTTATATTTAAACAACCAATAGCATGCTTAATAGTCAGTTATATTTAAACCAGGGTATTTACCCGCTATAATTTATTTTTCAACAACATCAAAGCAATTTCCGATTTTCAAAGCCGTTTATAAGATATATATTTCACAGTTAATCATCAGTACGATTTATTCATATAGTAAACATATTTAAGATACCAACAAATTAAAAAAATATGCATAGTTCATTATTTTTTTCCACTTTATTTCATAAAAACCATACACATATAACGTAAACAAATACATGACGCGAAGCGCCGCGAGTGCCATCTATACCAATATTGGAGTCTTTTTTCTTGAATCTGTGGACAAAACGTAATATGAGTGGAGGTACGGAAAATGTACTTGGCGCTCCCACTGCACATATAACCGAAGTCGAACAGCGATGATATTGAATTGATTTGATACTGAACGTATGTTACATGAGGCATGGCTAGATAAAGGAACGCCCTCGTACGAATATTTTCAAACAGAGTAGTGCAGTGTCGCTAGAAATGATCACCGACTAAGTATACCAATTAAGGCTATGGTGGTGTCATAATTGATACCAAGATAGAATTCATCAGTACAGATGTCACTGAACTGAGAACAGACTGTGAAATCACATGAGCCCAAATAAACAATGCTAGTTTAAAAAACATCATAGTATTGTCCTACCACAAACGACATTCTGAGGATGGGTCCTCCATAAAACAAATGCATTAACCTCTAAGCTGCTTGAATCTAATATCAAACTCTAATGTCCCTCCTTATAGGAGGAGCTCTTAATCTTAGTCACATATACTGACCTATTCCCTGTTCACAAATACACAACCAGACAAACCAGACCAGAACAACACAATGATACCTTAATTGATATATGACTATAATCTTCAACGAGTAATCAACTTACCCACTAGGAATGAAAATTCACTTTGCTTAGTCCTAGTATTAATAGAGTCTCTACTCAGCCATCCGCTAGTCCTTGCAGACCATAACAATTATTTAATCTGACATTTGGCTTCGTAGAAATAGCGATATGTCACAAAAACGTACAAATAACACAAAGAAAAAGGTACAGCCATTAAATTAGATCATGACAAAACATCCACATTGCCTTTGATGTAAATGTAAAATAGAATGTCTTCAAGAATAACGTTTTTCAAACGGAACAAAGCATACCTCATAACAACAACCTCCGATAATCCGATAAATGATCAATAAAATGAGCAAGCGCCCAGGCGCTCTGGAAGGGTAGGCAGCTCCTGCTTCACTTGTGACACCACTCATAAGAGTATTATGTTAGATTTACCAATTGACAATCCAGACCAGATCATAAACTACCAATCAAAACCAACAAATTTAATAGTCCATAAAATCTTTAAAAAATTATTAGCGCTAAATGACTCGTTATTAATTCGAATCCCGCTGAGGGAAAAAAAAAATATGTTAGTTAAAAGATCTAACTGATGAGCAACACGAACACCACAACAAATGGGGGGTAAGCAGTTTCTACTACAATACTCGTAGTGTTACTCTTGTTAGAACCCGATGATAATTCATGAATAAGGAAAGGATGGAATTGGGATTACGACAGACGGAAAATATCGGTGGACATGTGCTTGACACAGATATTCCATGACGGTTAACCAAGAGATGGTGACGATTGTAAAGGTTAGCAGAAACCACCTATCAAGGGAATCGACAAATCCTGGAATATCGTATCAACTGAGAGAGATATACTCCATATGTATGTGCTGTTGGAATGTTACTACATTTGTACATATTAATGGTTGGTTTAGAAAGTGAAAATGAAAATCATCCCTATTGTCGTAGAGTTTCGTTCATAACCGACACACACTGTCGATTGTTAGGTATATGTCAAGGTATGAAGAGATCTAGCTGTATCTGTGGTATCCAACTTAATGGAATAGATGCGAGCAACATAATCACCAAACGTAGAATTATTTAGTGAAATGACGCCATCTATATGCCGGAACGTGAAATTAAAAGATCGGACTAACTTCTATATATAATTGAATGCGCACGCCGCGTTTCTGGAATAACCTTCATCAGGTACGCTCCAAGTCGAAAGAATGGACAGACTAATAATTTGAAACCTTAATGGAGCAACTGAACCAAACGACTTAAACAGGATAACAAAGTCGGCTAAGAACACCTATGCCTGAGGGAAGAGAACCTTAATGATAATTACGTTATTTAGAAACTGTAAATTTCAATAACAAATATAACTAATAAACCATGTCAGTAGCTTTAGCTTTTGACTAAACGACAACAATGACAATTCTGACATGTAATTGGGTGCCAAGATGGTCTTAAGAAAACAAAAGGACAAACAACGACACACAAATTACCACACAGAAAACTTGAGATCAAACAACACGAACCCCAATAAAAATCGGATGCCCCGGAAGGGTAGGTAGTTCTTGCTCCATTAGTTGCACCCATTGTGTTACTGTTAAACGACACAAACATTATGTGATATGGAAATTGTGTTGGACACCAATATACGTAAATAAATATAAATAACAGATAAAACATGCACCCCTTACAAAACAAGCGGGAGTTAAAAAGAATCAAACATCGTGTTTACGCGGAAATCGTAACGGACAGTACAACACGGAACTAAGAACTCAGGACTGCACAAAGACACGTCGAACTCTAAGATGAATCGAACATTATTGTTACTTGTGATAAATACCCACTCGTACACTGTAGGACAATGCCAGGTGTATATGAACATATTAACATATTTGCACTTAAAGTGAGGACTATAATTTGTGTACCCATATTTTATTATTAGTTAATATTTTGTTTACTTTATCATTTTCAATATCAGTTTGTTGACTTTAAAAGATATATAAAATAGATATAAAATATACGTCCCTGACCACGAATTTTACAGTAATTCGAGCATTTTGATAATATTTGTTTCAGAGAACATTTTGTTAGAATCAGAAGTTTTTTTAAACAAAATAAGATTCGTCCCGTCTGAAAACAACATATTTGCATCTACGTTGATCATTCGGTTTAATGAAACGGTGTGTTCCCCGAACGTCAACTTTCTTAAAATCACATATGGTACATATTGTTGTTCTAGCAATTATAATCTATTACATTGAGGTTCAATAAGGGAGCACCATTAAGGGTACGTTACATTAACATCAACTTTCTTAAAATCAAATATATACTATGCTATAAAATAAATTTCAATAAATAAAATCATTAAAAAAATAATGTTTTATTTTAAAATATTAAGATTTAGATAAAAAAAAACTCATTTGAATAAATATTGAAATAAATTAGACTATTATATTTATTTAATTGTAAAATATGGTTTTGTATTATAATTTGTATATTTAAGAAATAAATCATGGAAGCCAGAAAGTGGTGGGAGTTTTAACAAGGATTGCCGGATATTAGTATTTTATCCCGAGCCAGAAGCGAGGGATAATATTTACTAATATCCGCCAATCCATGTTAAAACTCAAAGCACATTCTGGCTTCCATGATTTATTTCGACTCTGATATGTCTAAGAGTACAAATACGGTAATATACTTTGATTGGAAGACGGTAATTTATATTCACGTTTGCGGAAGATGTCGCAAACAATTTATGCTGCCAATGGAAAAGTCAGTCACATTCACCGGCGCATGTGCGAATGAGATTATACCATCGATAAATCACTCGTTTGTCTACAAAGCGAAAGAAGGAGGTGATGTTAGAATTAAATGTAATATTAGGTAAAACAATAATGTATCTCTGAGTTACTGATAATTAATGGCGAGAACAGTTTTAAGTAATTAATTCTTTGATGGAGATGATACGTTCAGCTTCCAAGCTAAGTTTAAAGTGAATACATTTCACATTTGATTCATAGCTTGTTATGAATTGTCCAAGTCTACTGAACAGTCTTGCTTGATTGTGTGCTTAGCTGTATTAATATATACACAAAGAAAAAAGATAAGCACCCCCATGTTTTTTGAAATGACAAATGGTACAAGTATCACGAGATTACTGACCAGATAATCTCAAGAACGCAATGGTGACCTGTTAGGACATTACATTGGCTGTAAGAAACCACAAAAAAATCAAGAAAAATGTTAATTTAATGAATATTTAATCACAATATCACAAGGCCAGTTTTTGCAGTAAAACATGTCAATTTTAAGCATTGACCTTCACAGTTCAAAAAGCACGATAAGATTGTCATGTCACTTTCAAAACGTCACTTATGACGACATCTATTGTTCAAAGTTCAGTACCGGGTGTAACCCCCACGTGCTTGGATGACGGCCTCAACCCTGCGTCTCATCCCTCCAGTTAGACATTGGATGTCCTGTTGTGATAGCTGCTGCCATTCCCGGTGCAATGCTGCTTCCAACTGACGAATGTTTTGCACAGGAGGTTCCCGAACCTGTATACGACGGCATAACATGTCCAAAATATGCTATATGGGATTCAAATCCAGGCTCATGGCTGACCAAGGAACAGAAGTCACGGCTTCGCTTTGGAGGTAGGCGGTTACTGCTCTTGAACGATGAGGCCTGGTGTTGTCATCCATATACACACCTTGTAGCTAGTATGTGGTTGTCGAAATGGGGGATAACTGGTTGCAAGACGTATCTGATGTACTGATCACCAGTTAGGTTGCCTTGTATGGTGAATAAATCCAGCTTGCAGTCCTGAGAGATACACCTCCAAACAATTACTGAGCCTCCACCGTAAGGGACAGTTGGCTGGATGTTCCTTGCGGCATAGGCTGTATTTTTGTGTCTCGCAACCCTCATACGGCCGTCGGTTACATGAACCAGAAACCGGTTCTCGTCTGACCAATGGATCGTGCGCCATGTCCTTCAATTCCAACCACGTCGTGCTAAACACCATGCCAAACGTGTTCGTCGATGTCGGTCTACCAACAGTGGACATTTAATGACTCTCCTTGACTTAAGTCCCGCTGATTTCAGACGGTTTCTAACTGTTCTTGTTGACAAACGTATATTGGGCAGCCAGTGTTGTTTGAGTACGGGACTGGTTACGAATGGCATCCGTCTAACCAAACGCTGTAATGCACTGTCGTCACGATCAGATGTTACCCGTGGTCTTCCGGATCTTGACAAGTCTTTCACATTTTTGGTTTGTGTGTGTTTTCTCACCAGTCGGCTGACTACAGTATAGTGGTAGCCCATCTGATGTCCAATAGCTTTGAAGGACATCCCTGTTGTATGCATGCCTATTATTTGCCATCTTTGGGCTTCTGATATTCGCCTTCGTACCATGCTTACTGAGAATGAATAATTTTTTTAAAACACCGGACTTAGATACCCAAATTGGAAGCGTGAACATACTGAATTTTGAGTAATGCGTGAGAACCATGGTTCAAGTGCATGACTAGTCGATATTAGACATAGTGGTCACACATGTGTGAGCACATCTTTTTAATGGAACATTGTTCTTGCTATAATCAATATAAATATTAGAATCTAAAGTTAGTGCCACTTATTATGTTTTAATATATCAGGGGGTGCTTAACTTTTTTCTTTGTGTATATATAGTACTTATTAAAAAAGAAAAGAAAAAATATATGTTAAGGATCTGTTTTAATACCAATATACATGTACAGTTCATTGACTTAATTTGAAGGTACAATTGAATGGAATATGTCTACTGGAAAATGTGGTTACATACAAATCAAATGAACCAATAGTAGGGTTAGGGTTATGGTCTTTAACGCCACTTTAAACAATATTTCAGTTATATCGTGGCGACCAATTTTATAGGTGGAGGAAACCGGAGTACCCGGAGAAAACTACCGACCTGTCGGTGGTTTTCTCCGGCTACTCCATTTTATAAGTCAATGAACTTTATTATCATTATGCTCGCCCAGAACTGTTAATATCTCACAGTACAAACTAGCATGTACATGTAGATATCTAATATTTAATGCGCACGACTCGTTTCTGGAATAACCTTCATCAAGTACGCTCAAGGTCAAAATACTGGAAAGCCAAATCATTGAAAAGTACATGACAGCACGAAAACCACCGGGCCTATACAGGCAGCTAAAATTGACAAAGGTCACTCACTATATAGTCCATCGTCGTATTTCTGTATTAAACTTCTGCTTGACACCATACTCCATACCCACGATACATGGTATTGACGTCTTTAATTTAGTGATTATAGATATCGTCATGTAGATACTGTATCTTCAATTTGTGAATTATGATTTTATTATACCTATCATATACACTACCATTACTTTATTTATATGTATGTGTAATATTAACTTTACTTTTTATTTACAGAATTCGTTACCATGATGACCAAAAGATAAAGTTAACAAGACTCGCTCCTATTTGTTTATTGTTTAACATTCAGTATTAGATTTGTTATTATTTAATGACCTTCAACAAGATAAACAATCTATATTTATGTGTCAAATTGTATCATTAATTTTTAATGAGGTAGACTATTAGAAGCCTTACAAACAAACATATATATGTACTAATTTGGAACTAGCTAGATAATCATGACAATACGACATTACTAGTTAGATAATCATAAAAATACGAAGTAGAATAATCATTAGTTTCAGTCGCTTATCAGAAAGTAGGGTTGTCTCCCTTTCTTTTCTAAATTGCTTTGTATTTCTAAGCAGAACATCTTAACAATAACATTCATTTATTCAAATTAAACTAATAGATTTATCAAATATAATCGAATAGACTGTTACACTGAGAGAGTTAGCTCATGTGGAAATTCAACAAATAACCTTTTTAAAAACAACAAAGGGGAATTCTGTTGAAATTTTATTGCCACTATTGAAAATATTGTATGAGTATTACAAATGCATTTGCAGTGGAAAAATGATAAATAGAGAAAATTCATTGATCTCCTCTTGAAAATGTGCAACGTTTATCATTTTTATGCTTTGCTTTTTATTATTCGGTTTTGATTGCAAATAAAATATATTATTTGTAATGAGAGCGCAATCTTATACTTGATGTGTTGTGGGTATGACGTTGTGTGTACATAATATCATATATGTATAATTTTTGTAGTTATTTATTTCAACTGGAAGGACAGAGTATTACTTTAACACGTAGTGTAACAGGGGGTAAATTTGTCCGTTGTCACATTTAGACATCAGTATCTACTCAAAGGCAAAGCAAAACATTCAAACGAAAGCTCCAAGCTACGTTTTTACGTGAAAACCGTGATTCCCCATTGCAACACTTAATAAACCGAGAATCAGTTAGTTTAAATAAAAATGTAGATATCAAATGTACGCTCAAAGTCGAAAGATTAGAAAGCCAAATAATTTAAAGTTTTGGGAGCATGAAAAACAAAGGGTCTAAACGGGATAGACATCTAATGTCATCTATGTCTGAGGGAGGAGAACAAATCATCTAATGTCATCTATGTCTGAGGGAGGAGAACAAATCATCTAATGTCATCTATGTCTGAGTGGAGGAGAACAAATCATCTAATGTCATCTATGTCTGAGGGAGGAGAACAAATCATCTAATGTCATCTATGTCTGAGGGAGGAGAACAAATCATCTAATGTCATCTATGTCTGAGGGAGGAGAACATATCATCTAATGTCATCTATGTCTGAGGGAAGAAAACAAATCATCTAATGTCATCTATGTCTGAGGGAGGAGAACAAATCATCTAATGTCATCTATGTCTGAGGGAGGAGAACATATCATATAATGTCATCTATGTCTGAGGGAGAACATATCATCTAATGTCATCTATGTCTGAGGGAGGAGAACATATCATCTAATGTCATCTATGTCTGAGGGAGGAGAACAAATCATCTAATGTCATCTATGTCTGAGGGAGGAGAACAAATAATATAATGTCATCTATGTCTGAGGGAGGAGAACAAATCATCTAATGTCATCTATGTCTGAGGGAGGAGAACATATCATCTAATGTCATCTATGTCTGAGGGAGGAGAATATATCGTCTAATGTCATCTATGTCTGAGGGAGGAGAACATATCATATAATGTCATCTATGTCTGAGGGAGGAGAACATATCATCTAATGTCATCTATGTCTGAGGGAGGAGAACAAATCATCTAATGTCATCTATGTCTGAGGGAGGAGAACAAATCATCTAATGTCATCTATGTCTGAGGGAGGAGAACAAATCATCTAATGTCATATATGTCTGAGGGAGAACAAATCATTTAATGTCATCTATGTCTGAGGGAGGAGAACATATCATCTAATGTCATCTATGTCTGAGGGAAGAGAACAAATCATCTAATGTCATCTATGTCTGAAGGAGGAGAACAAATCATCTAATGTCATCTATGTCTGAGGGAGGAGAACATATCATCTAATGTCATCTATGTCTGAGGGAGGAGAACAAATCATCTAATGTCGTCTATGTCTGAAGGAGGAGAACATATCGTATAATGTCATCTATGTCTGAGGGAGGAGAACATATCATCTAATGTCATCTATGTCTGAGGGAGGAGAACAAATCATCTAATATCATCTATGTCTGAGGGAGAACATTTCATCCAATGTCATCTATGTCTGAGGGAGGAGAACATATCATCTAATGTCATCTATGTCTGAGGGAGGAGAACAAATCATCTAATGTCATCTATGTCTGAGGGAGAACATATCATCTAATGTCATCTATGTCTGAGGGAGGAGAACATATCTTCTAATGTCATCTATGTCTGAGGGAGGAGAACAAATAATCTAATGTCATCTATGTGTGAGGTAGGAGAACAAATCATCTAATGTCATCTATGTCTGAGGGAGGAGAACAAATAATCTAATGTCATCTATGTCTGAGGGAGGAGAACAAATCATCTAATGGCATCTATGTCTGAGGGAGGAGAACACATCATCTAATGTCATATATGTCTGAGGGAAGAGAACAAATCATCTAATGTCATCTATGTCTGAGGGAGGAGAACAAATGATCTAATGTCATCTATGTCTGAGGGAGGAGAACAAATGATCTAATGTCATCTATGTCTGAGGGAGAACAAATCATCTAATGTCATCTATGTCTGAGGGAGGAGAACATATCATCTAATGTCATCTATGTTTGAGGGAGGAGAACAAATCATCTAATGTCATCTATGTCTGAGGGAGGAGAACAAATCATCTAATGTCATCTATGTCCGAGGGAAGAGAACACATCATCTAATGTCATCTATGTCTGAGGGAGGAGAACAAATCATATAATGTCATCTATGTCTGAGGGAGGAGAACATATCATCCAATGCCATCTATGTCTGAGGGAGGAGAACATGTCATCTAATGTCATCTATGTCTGAGGGAGGAGAACATATCATCTAATGTCATCTATGTCTGAGGGAAGAGAACAAATCATCTAATGTTATCTATGTCTGAGGGAGGAGAACAAATCATCTAATGTCATCTATGTCTGAGGGAGGAGAACATATCATCTAATGTCATCTATGTCTGAGGGAGGAGAACAAATCATCTAATGTCATCTATGTCTGAGGGAGAACATATCATCTAATGTCATCTATGTCTGAGGGAGGAGAACATATCATCTAATGTCATCTATGTCTGAGGGAGGAGAACAAATCATCTAATGTCATCTATGTCTGAAGGAGGAGAACAAATAATATAATGTCATCTATGTCTGAGGGAGGAGAACAAATCATCTAATGTCATCTATATCTGAGGGAGGAGAACATATCATCTAATGTCATCTATGTCTGAGGGAGGAGAATATATCGTCTAATGTCAGCTATGTCTGAGGGAGGAGAACATATCATCTAATGACATCTATGTCTGAGGGAGGAGAACATATCATCTAATGTCATCTATGTCTGAGGGAGGAGAACATATCATCTAATGTCATCTATGTCTGAGGGAGGAGAACAAATCATCTAATGTCATCTATGTCTGAGGGAGGAGAACAAATCATCTAATGTCATCTATGTCTGAGGGAGGAGAACAAATGATCTAATGTCATCTATGTCTGAGGGAGGAGAACAAATGATCTAATGTCATCTATGTCTGAGGGAGAACATGTCATCTAATGTCATCTATGTCTGAGGGAGGAGAACATATCATCTAATGTCATCTATGTTTGAGGGAGGAGAACAAATCATCTAATGTCATCTATGTCTGAGGGAGGAGAACAAATCATCTAATGTCATCTATGTCTGAGGGAGGAGAACACATCATCTAATGTCATCTATGTCTGAGGGAGGAGAACAAATCATATAATGTCATCTATGTCTGAGGGAGGAGAACATATCATCCAATGCCATCTATGTCTGAGGGAGGAGAACATGTCATCTAATGTCATCTATGTCTGAGGGAGGAGAACATATCATCTAATGTCATCTATGTCTGAGGGAAGAGAACAAATCATCTAATGTCATCTATGTCTGAGGGAGGAGAACAAATCATCTAATGTCATCTATGTCTGAGGGAGGAGAACATATCATCTAATGTCATCTATGTCTGAGGGAGGAGAACAAATCATCTAATGTCATCTATGTCTGAGGGAGAACATATCATCTAATGTCATCTATGTCTGAGGGAGGAGAACATATCATCTAATGTCATCTATGTCTGAGGGAGGAGAACAAATCATCTAATGTCATCTATGTCTGAAGGAGGAGAACAAATAATATAATGTCATCTATGTCTGAGGGAGGAGAACAAATCATCTAATGTCATCTATATCTGAGGGAGGAGAACATATCATCTAATGTCAGCTATGTCTGAGGGAGGAGAACATATCATCTAATGACATCTATGTCTGAGGGAGGAGAACATATCATCTCATGTCATCTATGTCTGAGGGAGGAGAACATATCATCTAATGTCATCTATGTCTGAGGGAGGAGAACAAATCATCTAATGTCATCTATGTCTGAGGGAGGAGAACAAATCATCTAATGTCATCTATGTCTGAGGGAGGAGAACAAATCATCTAATGTCATCTATGTCTGAGGGAGGAGAACAAATCATTTAATGTCATCGATGTCTGAGGGAGGAGAACATATCATCTAATGTCATCTATGTCCGAGGGAAGAGAACAAATCATCTAATGTCATCTATGTCTGAAGGAGGAGAACAAATCATCTAATGTCATCTATGTCTGAGGGAGGAGAACATATCATCTAATGTCATCTATGTCTGAGTGAGGAGAACAAATCATCTAATGTCGTCTATGTCTGAGGGAGGAGAACATATCATATAATGTCATCTATGTCTGAGGGAGGAGAACAAACAATCTAATGTCATCTATGTCTGAGGTAGGAGAACAAATCATCTAATGTCATCTATGTCTGAGGGAGGAGAACAAATAATCTAATGTCATCTATGTCTGAGGGAGGAGAACAAATCATCTAATGTCATCTATGTCTGAGGGAGGAGAACACATCATCTAATGTCATATATGTCTGAGGGAAGAGAACAAATCATCTAATGTCATCTATGTCTGAGGGATGAGAACAAATCATCTAATGTCAGCTATGTCTGAGGGAGGAGAACAAATGATCTAATGTCATCTATGTCTGAGGGAGAACATATTATCTAATGTCATCTATGTCTGAGGGAGGAGAACATATCATCTAATGTCATCTATGTCTGAGGGAGGAGAACAAATCATCTAATGTCATCTATGTCTGAGGGAGGAGAACAAATCATCTAATGTCATCTATGTCTGAGGGAGGAGAACAAATCATCTAATGTCATCTATGTCTGAGGGAGAACAAATCATCTAATGTCATCTATGTCTGAGGGAGGAGAACAAATCATCTAATGTCATCTATGTCTGAGGGAGGAGAACAAATCATCTAATGTCATCTATGTCTGAGGGAGGAGAACATATCTTCTAATGCCATCTATGTCTGAGGGAGGAGAACATGTCATCTAATGTCATCTATGTCTGAGGGAGGAGAACAAATCATCTAATGTCATCTATGTCTGAGGGAGGAGAACAAATCATCTAATGTCATCTATGTCTGCGGGAAGAGAACAAATCATCTAATGTCATCTATGTCTGAGTGAGGAGAACATATCATCTAATGTCATCTATGTCTGAGGGAGGAGAACATATCATCTAATGTCATCTATGTCTGAGGGAAGAGAACAAATCATCTAATGTCATCTATGTCTGAGGGAGGAGAACACATCATCTAATGTCATATATGTCTGAGGGAAGAGAACAAATCATCTAATGTCATCTATGTCTGAGGGAGGAGAACAAATCATCTAATGTCAGCTATGTCTGAGTGAGGAGAACAAATGATCTAATGTCATCTATGTCTAAGGGAGAACATATTATCTAATGTCATCTATGTCTGAGGGAGGAGAACATATCATCTAATGTCATCTATGTCTGAGGGAGGAGAACAAATCATCTAATGTCATCTATGTCTGAGGGAGGAGAACAAATCATCTAATGTCATCTATGTCTGAGGGAGGAGAACAAATCATCTAATGTCATCTATGTCTGAGGGAGAACAAATCATCTAATGTCATCTATGTCTGAAGGAGGAGAACATATCATCTAATGTCATCTATGTCTGAGGGAAGAGAACAAATCATCTAATGTCATCTATGTCTGAGGGAGGAGAACATATCTTCTAATGCCATCTATGTCTGAGGGAGGAGAACATGTCATCTAATGTCATCTATGTCTGAGGGAGGAGAACAAATCATCTAATGTCATCTATGTCTGAGGGAGGAGAACATATCATCTAATGTCATCTATGTCTGCGGGAAGAGAACAAATCATCTAATGTCATCTATGTCTGAGTGAGGAGAACATATCATCTAATGTCATCTATGTCTGGGGGAGGAGAACATATCATCTAATGTCATCTATGTCTGAGGGAAGAGAACAAATCATATAATGTCATCTATGTCTGAGGGAGGAGAACATATCATATAATGTCATCTATGTCTGAGGGAGGAGAACATATCATCTAATGTCATCTATATATGAGGGAGGAGAACAAATAATCTAATGTCATCTATGTCTTAGGGAGGAGAACAAATCATCTAATGTCATCTATGTCTGAGGGAGGAGAACAAATCATCTAATGTCATCTATGTCTGAGGGAGGAGAACAAATCATCTAATGTCATCTATGTCTGAGGGAGGAGAACAAATGATATAATGTCATCTATGTCTGAGGGAGGAGAACAAATGATCTAATGTCATCTATGTCTGAGGGAGAACATATCATCTAATGTCATCTATGTCTGAGGGAGGAGAACATATCTTCTAATGTCATCTATGTCAGAGGGAGGAGAACATATCATCTAATGTCATCTATGTCTGAGGGAGGAGAACAAATCATCTAATGTCATCTATGTCTGATGGAGGAGAACAAATCATCTAATGGCATCTATGTCTGAGGGAGGAGAACAAATCATCTAATGTCATCTATGTCTGAGGGAGGAGAACATATCATCTAATGTCATCTATGTCTGAGGGAAGAGAACAAATCATCTAATGTCATCTATGTCTGAGGGAGGAGAACATATCATCTAATGTCATCTATGTCTGAGGGAGGAGAATATATCATCTAATGCCATCTATGTCTGAGGGAGGAGAACATATCATCTAATGTCATCTATGTCTGAGGGAGGAGAACAAATCATCTAATGTCATCCATGTTTGAGGGAGGAGAACAAATCATATAATGTCATCTATGTCTGAGGGAGGAGAACAAATCATCTAATGTCATCTATGTCTGAGGGAGGAGAACACATCATCTAATGTCATCTATGTCTGAGGGAGGAGAACACATCATCTAATGTCATCTATGTCTGAGGGAGGAGAACAAATCATCTAATGTCATCTATGTCTGAGGGAGGAGAACATATCATCTAATGTCATCTATGTCTGAGGGAGGAGAACATATCATCTAATGTCATCTATGTCAGAGGGAGGAGAACAAATCATCTAATGTCATATATGTCTGAGGGAGGAGAACATATCATATAATGTCGTCTATGTCTGAGGGAGGAGAACAAATGATCTAATGTCATCTATGTCTGAGGGAGGAGAACAAATCATCTAATGTCATCTATGTCTGAGGGAGGAGAACAAATCATCTAATGTCATCTATGTCTGAGGGAGGAGAACAAATCATCTAATGTCATCTATGTCCGAGGGAGGAGAACAAATCATATCATATCATCTATGTCTGAGGGAAGAAAACAAATCATCTAATGTCATCTATGTCTGAGGGAGGAGAACAAATGATCTAATATCATATATGTCTGAGGGAGGAGAACAAATCATCTAATGTCATCTATGTCTGAGTGAGGAGAACAAATCATCTGATGTCATCTATGTCTGAGGGAGGAGAACAAATCATCTAATGTCATCTATGTCTGAGGTAGGAGAACAAATCATCTAATGTCATCTATGTCTGAGGAAGGAGAACAAATCATCTAATGTCATCTATTTCTGAGGGAGGAGAACAAATCATCTAATGTCATCTATGTCTGAGGGAGGAGAACAAATCATCTAATGTCATCTATGTCTGAGGGAGGAGAACAAATCATCTAATGCCATCTATGTCTGAGGGAGGAGAACAAATAATCTAATGCCATCTGTCTGAGGGAGGAGAACAAATCATCTAATGTCATCTATGTCTGAGGGAGGAGAACATATTGTATTTGAAAATGGATTAGATACAAGTTAAACAAACTTATGAAATCTTCTCCAATTTCTATTTGTTACATTAAAGAAAAATAGATGCATGTATTACTATATATAGCACTAAATAACGAATTGATGATGTTATCAATATTCACAAACAAGATGAAAGTAGAAATAAAATTAAGATGGATTCATATGATATGCATGTTCACTCAATTCAATTCCATTTATGCGATGAGATATATCTTTTAACATTTTTTTTTTTTATTTTAATTATAATTAAAGTTTGTTGCCACCTGTCACAAAACTGATAACTAGATTGTAGCAAGTTGTAACCGTGGTGAGATTACCTATCAAGATAGTATATATAAACCAATCAATATTTTGGGGTTTTTGAATGAAAAAGATTGGTCTATGTACCAGTTAATGTATTTATTTTCCATCAATGATTTTAACCAATGATGCATGTTATAATAATATGTATATATATTTGATGTTGTAATGCATAAACTTGCAGGTTGAAATGATTTGTAAATTGTATTAATTGTTGCCACCATGTCTTACCTCTGTGATATCGTACGTAATTATTGTACATAATTTATTATAGATTTATAAGATGCTATAAGTCTTCCAATGGATATCGAGACAAGCACATGTTACAAGAATAATTTGACGTTATTTATCTTGTATTTCTTGTTATTGTCCCCCAAAACAGGGATGTAATATTTGATGTGATATTAAGATTAAAATATATAGATACATGTACTTAGTGTCTGAGCCAGACTATTAAACTCACAATTCTTTAAAAGGTATTTTTATTCCCTCCACCAGTCAATACAAGTCATGTACTAAGGTGGAATCCTTGATTTAGCATCCACAACACCCACAACCTCAAATATTAAAAGCTATCAATATATTTGTATGAAAAGTTTGAAGTTACTAAAGGCGTTATCAGAAACTGTAAATTGGAGAGGACAGATAATACAATGGTCAAAGGAAAAAGGACAAAAGGACAAACAATGATCTACAAACAGAAGGACAGATAATACAATGGTCAACGGAAAAAGGACAAAAGGACAAACAATGATCTACAAACAGAAGGACAGATAATGCAATGGTCAACGGAAAAAGGACAAACAATGATCTATAAACAGAAGGACAGATAATACAATGGTCAACGGAAAAAGGACAAAAGGACAAACAAAGATCTACAAACAGAAGGTCAGATAATACAATGGTCAAAGGAAAAAGGACAAACAATGATCTATAAACAGAAGGACAGATAATACAATGGTCAAAGGAAAAAGGACAAAAGGACAAATAATGATCTACAAACAGAAGGACAGATAATGCAATGGTCAACGGAAAAAGGACAAAAGGACAAACAATGATCTACAAACAGAAGGACAGATAATACAATGGTCAACGGAAAAAGGACAAAAGGACAAACAATGATCTACAAACAGAAGGACAGATAATACAATGGTCAACGGAAAAAGGACAAAAGGACAAACAATGATCTATAAAACGCTACATAGAAAACTAAAGATTGAGCTGAAACGAAACTCACTAAAAGCTGGGGATGAACTCAGGTGCTGCGGTTGAACTCAGGTGCTGAGGAAAGGTTATTATGTCATATTCCACTAATGACACCTTATTTTTTAAAACATGTAAATAATATGATCGATCTTCTGAAATATCATAAACAGTTGAATATTTGTACATATTATATACTAGTACCTCAAATTTAACTTGATTAAAATATCGAACACGTTTTTCATTGCACAGAAACCATTTCAGTGACTTCTCACATATTTCATATCCCAGTGAAGATGATGGTAATCGACGTTTGTTTACTTGTTTGTTTGTTTGATGGTGTTTAACGCCACTTTCAACAATATTTCAGTTATATCGTGGCGGTCAGTTTTATTTGTGGAGGAAACATCATGTTGTACACCTCGCCCTTATCGAGATTCGAACGAACAACATCAGTGGTGATAGGCACTGGTTACATAGGTAGTTGTAAATCCAACTCCCATACGATCACGACCACGACGGCCCGCAGATGATAATCGATACAACGGATACTAGTATATTCATGATATTTAGACTTCTGTCTGAAATGTAAGGCAAATAGACAATGTAGTTCTAATATTCATAACAAGTGTGATGACTTTTCAATCGTAAATTCACATTTTAAGCAGTATTACCAACGTCTACTCCCCCCCCCCCCCCCCCCCCCCCCATATGGAGTCTACATATCTGAGTTCAAACGATATTGTGGAGCCTGTCATAATTGTCAAGCATGTCTAAACTGAAGACTTCATTTAAAAACAAGTTGTTTGTTCAGAGATACTAATTATCTAACCTATAGTAGCTTGAAGATGCCGGAGGTCGAAGGACAGACAATAAAATGGCCAACAGGCAATAATCTACAAAACTCTACAAAGAAAACTAAAGATTGAGCAACGCGAACCTCACTATAAGCGGGGATACATTCAGGTGCTCCATAAAGTTAAGTATTTCCTGCCTTACGTGTGGCACCGTCATGTTAATCGTCTTACAAACTCGACAAGTCATGAATGAGGAAATGATGAGATTGTGATAACGACCAGCGGAGCATATCCGTGGTCACTTGTGAAACCGATATTCCGTAACGGTTAATCAAGTCGTGGTGGCGATCTTAAAACTGCCGACCACTTAAACACCAGGAATATTGGATCAGTAGCTTCTTTGTTAGCAACAACCCTATACCAAGGAACTCATGATAGAAACGACCATCTCTGGAATCTCGTATCAACTGAGACATAGGGATACTCCAGGAGCAGTTCCAATGTTTGGCCATCTCTGGAATCTCGTATCAACTGAGACATAGGGATACTCCAGGAGCAGTTCCAATGTTTGGCCATCTCTGGAATCTCGTATCAACTGAGACATAGGGATACTCCAGGAGTAGTTCCAATGTTTGGCCATCTCTGGAATCTCGTATCAACTGAGACATAGGGATACTCCAGGAGCAGTTCCAATGTTTGGCCATCTCTGGAATCTCGTATCAACTGAGACATAGGGATACTCCAGGAGCAGTTCCAATGTTTGGCCATCTCTGGAATCTCGTATCAACTGAGACATAGGGATACTCCAGGAGCAGTTCCAATGTTTGGCCATCTCTGGAATCTCGTATCAACTGAGACATAGGGATACTCCAGGAGCAGTTCCAATGTTTGGCCATCTCTGGAATCTCGTATCAACTGAGACATAGGGATACTCCAGGAGCAGTTCCAATGCTTGGCCATCTCTGGAATCTCGTATCAACTGAGACATAGGGATACTCCAGGAGCAGTTCCAATGTTTGGCCATCTCTGGAATCTCGTATCAACTGAGACATAGGGATACTCCAGGAGCAGTTCCAATGTTGATACATGTAAATGTAAAGTTTGGAAAAATGAGAAAATGATATTTGTTTCTATCGTAGAGTTCAGTTATGGCAGGTATTAAGGCGCTCGATCGTGATCCGTAATGAAATATTTCATCATGGAACCTATTGAAGTTGTGGGTGGTTGGTTACTATTTAAATTAATTATCGTTGTTATTTATCTACGTTGTATGGACTAATAATTCAAAAGATTAATTAAAACTCCAAAGACAATACCTTTTAATACAATGCACGACTACATACGTTGTGTATCTAGGTTATAATAATTTAAATCTTTGTATACAAAGATATGATATGATTCACCCATTCTTTGTAGCAGTACATATTGTATAGAAACTATATTGTCTTGTATCAGAACAACAATAACCTTATACTATCATGTTTTAGCTTCTACATACAGTTATAAAATGGTAAGTTCATGTTTAGTTAATATAATATAGTAGTATAGTGACAGGACAAAGATTATTTTGTCTCGCTTACGTTTTTTTTATTATATCACCAATTTCGTAATGGATTGACTTATAATATCTGTTATTTATTACAAATTTTACTATGCATGAAAAACTGCATCGGTAGTCAAATGGCTATTGTGGTAGATCGTGGGATCGAATCACGGTCGAGTCGAACCAAAATATGGCTATTGTGGTAGATCGTGGGTTCGAGTCACGGTCGAGTCAAGCCAAAATATGGCTATTGTGGTAGATCGTGGGTTCGAGTCACGGTCGAGTCAAACCAAAATATGGCTATTGTGGTAGATCGTGGGTTCGAGTCACGGTCGAGTCAAACCAAAATATGGCTATTGTGGTAGATCGTGGGTTCGAGTCACGGTCGAGTCAAACCAAAATATGGCTATTGTGGTAGATCGTGGGTTCGAGTCACGGTCGAGTCAAACCAAAATATGGCTCTTGTGGTAGATCGTGGGTTCGAGTCACGGTCGAGTCAAACCAAAATATGGCTATTGTGGTAGATCGTGGGTTCGAGTCACGGTCGAATCAAACCTAAGACTATAACATTGGTATTTGATGCTTCTCCTCTATGCATGCATTATTAAGGAGTAAGTGCAAAGACTGGTTGGTTCGAATCATGATAATATGACCGAGTGGAGCGACATGTATGCCTGAGTATTGCTGTTTCAGTGAATTACACTATACAGATCTAATTAAGCGTGTTGGTCTATAACAGAGCGGACATCATCACCTTCTCATAGCTTGTTGTCGTCATGATAATGTTGAAAAATACTCTTTTGGCAATAAACAACAATCAATTACTTTGTGTGTGAAAATAACTATTATTTAATAGAACTACAAAAACAAATAAACAAGTATTTTTGATGATTTGACAACAAACAGTCGTATGTAGCATGAGAGACAACTTAATAAGAACAATTTATATTGTATTAAATGTCATATAAGTAGGTTACAGTAGATAGTTTACTACTTTTGTCATCATCATGTAATGAATTCATAAAATCAGAATAAAATATCATTGTAATAGATACATAATATACCAGATATAATATTATTGCTTTATAATATCATCTTAATTATCAGTTAGGTTGATCAAAAGTTACTTGATTTTGTTCCCCCATCTGATTGAACGCATGTACTTGATTAAATACATAAACACTACGTTTCCTTTAAATTGACATGTCAGCACATATTGTGACAGGTTGGAAGAATTTAATCTGTCGGATTTTTTTTATTGATTTTTTATTATATGGTTTTATAATGTATTTCCGGTGTATTGCTTCATTCGTTATTTGGATATGTGAACTGGGGTACAAAGTTACTTTAGTACTTACACTGACATTGCTGACCTCTACGAACCTATTGTCGGATCATTTGGTCGTCCATTACGTTTTCATTTTATATTTTACTGTGTTAGTTTATATAATGTACTTAAAGTTTTTTCTAATCAAGTAAATAATTGAAAACAGTATCTAATTGTGAACTTTGGACACGAGTACCTACCATATTGTCATTAAAATACATTCCCTTTGAATAAGTGTACTTTCACTGTGGTCATTCAAATGCATTCCCCTTTGGCTATTTTTATTCTCCACGTGGTTCTTCAATTGCACAGACCCCATTGCAGTGACTTCTCACATCTTTCATATCCCAATGAAGATGATGGTAATCGACGTTTGTTTACTTGTTTGTTTGTTGGATGGTGCTTAACGCCACTTTCAACACTATTTCAGTTATATCGTGGCGGTCAGTTTTATTTGTGGAGGAAACATCATGTTGTACACCTCGCCCTTATCGAGATTCGAACGAACAACATCAGTGGTGATAGGCACTGGTTGCATAGATAGTTGTAAATCCAACTCCCATACGATCATGACCACGACGGCCCGCAGATGATAATCGATACAACGGATACTAGTATATTCATGATATTTAGACTTCTGTCTGAAATGTAAGGAAAATAGACAATGTAGTTCTAATATTCATGACAAGTGTGATGACTTTTCAATCGTAAATTCACATGTTAAGCAGTATTACCAACGTCTACCCCCAAATATGGAGTCTACATATCTGAGTTCATACGATATTGCAGAGCCTGTCATAATTGTCAAGCATGTCTAAACTGAAGACTTCATTTAAAAACAAGTTATTTGTTCAGAGATACTAATTATCTAACCTATAGTAGCTTGAAGATGCCGGAGGTCGAAGGACAGACAATAAAATGGCCAACAGGCAATAATCTACAAAACTCTACAAAGAAAACTAAAGATTGAGCAACGCGAACCTCACTATAAGCGGGGATACATTCAGGTGCTCCATAAAGTTAAGTATTTCCTGCCTTACGTGTGGCACCGTCATGTTAATCGTCTTACAAACTCGACAAGTCATGAATGAGGAAATGATGAGATTGTGATAACGACCAGCGGAGCATATCCGTGGTCACTTGTGAAACCGATATTCCGTAACGGTTAATCAAGTCGTGGTGGCGATCTTAAAACTGTCGACCACTTAAACACCAGGAATATTGGATAGCAACAACCCTATACCTAGGAAATCATGATAGAAACGACCATCTCAGGAATCTCGTATCAACTGAGACATAGGGATACTCCAGGAGCAGTTCCAATGTTTGGCCATCTCTGGAATCTCGTATCAACTGAGACATAGGGATACTCCAGGAGCAGTTCCAATGTTTGGCCATCTCTGGAATCTCGTATCAACTGAGACATAGGGATACTCCAGGAGCAGTTCCAATGTTTGACCATCTCTGGAATCTCGTATCAACTGAGACATAGGGATACTCCATGAGCAGTTTCAATGTTTGGCCATCTCTGGAATCTCGTATCAACTGAGACATAGGGATACTCCAGGAGCAGTTCCAATGTTTGGCCATCTCTGGAATCTCGTATCAACTGAGACATAGGGATACTCCAGGAGCAGTTCCAATGTTTGGCCATCTCTGGAATCTCGTATCAACTGAGACATAGGGATACTCCAGGAGCAGTTCCAATGTTTGGCCATCTCTGGAATCTCGTATCAACTGAGACATAGGGATACTCCAGGAGCAGTTCCAATGTTTGGCCATCTCTGGAATCTCGTATCAACTGAGACATAGGGATACTCCAGGAGCAGTTCCAATGTTGATACATGTAAATGTAAAGTTTGGAAAAATGAGAAAATGATATTTGTTTCTATCGTAGAGTTCAGTTATGGCAGGTATTAAGGCGCTCGATCGTGATCCGTAATGAAATATTTCATCATGGAACCTATTGAAGTTGTGGGTGGTTGGTTACTATTTAAATTAATTATCGTTGTTATTTATCTACGCTGTATGGACTAATAATTCAAAAGATTAATTAAAACTCCAAAGACAATACCTTTTAACACAATGCACGACTGCGTACGTTGTGTATCTAGGTTATAATAATTTAATTCTTTGTATACAAAGATTGATATGATTCACCCTTTCTTTGTAGCAGTACATATTGTATAGAAACTATATTGTCTTGTATAAGAACAACAATAACTTTACACTATGATGTTTTGACTTCTACATACAGTTATAAAATGGTAAGTTCATGTTTAGTTAATACAATATAGTTAGCATAGTGGCAGGACAAAGATTATTTTGTCTCGCTTACGTTTTTTATTATATCACCAATTTCGTAATGGATTGACTAATAATATCTGTTATTTATTACACATTTTACTATGCATGAAAAACTGCATCGGTAGTCAAATGGCTATTGTGGTAGATCGTGGGTTCGAATCACGGTCGAGTCAAACCAAAATATGGCTATTGTGGTAGATCGTGGGTTCGAGTCACGGTCGATTCAAACCAAAATATGGTTATTGTTGTAGATCGTGGGTTCGAGTCACGGTCGAGTCAAGCCAAAATATGGCTATTGTGGTAGATCGTGGGTTCGAGTCACGGTCGAATCAAACCTAAGACTATAACATTGGTATTTGATGCTTCTCCTCTATGCATGCATTATTAAGGAGTAAGAGCAAAGACTGGTTGGTTCGGAATCATGATAATATGACCGAGTGGAGCGACATGTATGCCTGAGTATTGCTGTTTCAGTGAATTACACTATACAGATCTAATTAAGCGTGTTGGTCTATAACAGAGCGGACATCATCACCATCTCATTGATAGTAGCTTGTTGTCGTCATGATCATGTTGAAAAATACTCTTTTGGCAATAAACAACAATCAATTACTTTGTGTGTGAAAATAACTATTATTTAATAGAACTACAAAAACAAATAAACAAATATTTTTGATGACTTGACAACAAACAGTCGTATGTAGCATGAGAGACAACTTAATAAGAACAATTTATATCATATTAAATGTCATATAAGTAGGTTACAGTAGATAGTTTACTACTTTTGTCATCATCTTGTAATGAATTCATAAAATCAGAACAAAATATCATTGTAATAAATACATAATATACCAGATATATTATTATTGCTTTATAATATCATCTTAATTATCAGTTAGTTTGATCAAACGTTACTTGATTTTGTTCCTCCATCTGATTGAACGCATGTACTTGATTAAATACATAAACACTACGTTTCCTTTAAATTGACATGTAAGCACATATTATGACAGGTTGGAGGAATTTAATCTGTCGGATTTTTTTATTGATTTTTTATTATATGGTTCTATAATGTATTTCCGGTGTATTGCTTCATTCGTTATTTGCATTCCCCTTTGAATAAGTGTACTTTCCCTGTGGTCATTCAAATGCATTCCCCTTTAGCTATTTTTATTCTCCCCGTGGTTTTTCAAAGATACCGAAAATTGTGTCTTAACGACCCAAAATAACACAATTTTGGTTATCGATTTCTATATTATTGAGACGTTTTATATACCATTTTCTATCGTAAATAGCGATCGCGCCGTCGAAGCTTCTATGGTAAATTAAACATTGCACAAATGATTAATTTTTAAAATAATACCGGTACTTTAATGAATAAATTCAAATGACAGTACTTTATAGTCGTTGATAATGCAAGATGGATTTTCCTATTGCCACACGAATCCCATTTTTTTAAGGACAGCTTCTGGATTTACTTGCCCGACATTATCATGACGGTGGACGCAAAGCATCGCCAACCCGAACAGGCGATCTTAAGTCATTGTTGCTCTACACCAAGTCTTGAGGCCCTGAAGAGCCGAGAAAGATCTCTCACATGTCACATGAACCGATTAATGTTAGAACCCCACCCCCTCTCTCTGTTTTTCTCTCTCTCCAGAAAATCAGACGAGGCAAATGGTAGTTACGACCCTGTCATTAAAAAACGTTCCCTGAACAGGAGTGCCTTCCATTTTGTCTTTGTTTTCTTTCACAGAAGAACAAATAGCAGGTAAATACCCGATTTACAACGCAACTAATTGATGAAACAGATTGATGGTTTGGTTTATGGTGTTTACTGCCACTTTCAACAATATTTCAGTTATATCATGGCAGATTGAATACATCAGGAATTTTGTTCTTATATATGTGCGTTCAACCTTTAAGTCATACTACAGATAATTTGCACTGTCCAACATACATAGAGTGTAAACCTTAATACCCTTATACATTGATAACAGATCAATTTACTTTTTAATGTCTACAATATTTAGCTTTAGAATTTTTAGAGTAACATTAGAACTTACAAATTTTCTGTTGTATTAATAACTATACTGGTATCATTACAATATTTAAAAAAAAAAGACACATTCAAAAACCAACAAAATTATCACACTGTCGGACGAGTTCCAAAATCCAATTGAAGAATCCTAAAACAAACAAAGGCAAAGTCGATACCCCTAACATACACATACACGACCGTTAACTTTCCTGGCTGGATACAGGAAATCTCCTAAAAAGTGGCGGGGTTAGAATAGTTTGATGTACCCCCTTACAGTGAAATGATGTGGCCATGGTAGTGTTTTCCGCAATGACACTCGCAAACATCAATTAACTATAAAACATGATACGCTAAAAATAAATCCTATTAATTACTTTGTATTATGTATCATATATAATTCAATATTGTAATTAAATGTTATGTTGAATTAATTAATAATAAACACATAGATATTAAATTTAGTGCGCACGACACGTTTCTGGAATAACCTTCATCAGGTACGCTAAAAATCGAAAGATTGGAAAGCCAAATAAAATATGTTTAAACTAAATTGACTATACATTGTATATTATTTATGATTCTAATATGTGTTGATTTGCATTAATAGATATAGTGCTTAAATTAAAAAATAAACTATCTATTATATCTTTCCTTACTTTAATATAATTAATTCCTGATGATTTACCTGAGTTTTACAAAATAGTTTCCCCTATATTTCACTATTTTCTTCTGTATTTTCCAAATCTTTTCACTAATCAACTTGCGTTTCTTACATATTTTTCATATCTTTTCACTATTCAACTTACCTTTCTTCCATATTTTCCCTATCTTTTCACTATTCAACTCGCCTTTCTTCCATATTGTCCATATCTTATCACTATTTGACTTGCCTTTCTTCCATATTTTCCCTATCTTTCGACTATTCACCTTAGTTTTCTTCTGTATTTCCCCTATCTTTTCACTATTCAACTTGCCTTTCTCCCATATTTTTCATATCTTATCACTATTCAACCTACTTTTCTTCCGCTTTTTCCATATCTTTTCACTATTCAACTTACATTTCTTCCATATTTTCCAAATCATTTCACTATTCAGCTGATCTTTCTTCCATATTTTTCCTATCTTTTCACTGTTTTCTTCTGTATTTTCCAAATCTTTCCACTAATCAACTTACCTTTCTTCCATATTTTCCAAATCATTTCACTATTCAACTGACATTTCTTCTATATTTTCCATATCTTTGTACCAAGTCAGGGTCATTACGGTTTTCACAGTTTTCCGGTTGTTGACTGATTTTGTCTGTTTATATAATTATGAGTTTTGACTTTCCCTTTGTAAGATTGTTCGGAGTTCGGTAATTTTGTTATTACCCTTTTTTACTATTCAACTTATTTTTCTTCTATGCTTTCCAAATCTTATCACTATTCAACTTGGCTTTCTTCCATAGTTTTCATATCGTTTCACTATTCAACTTACCTTTCTTCCATATTGTCTATATCATATAACAATGCAACTTACTTTTCTTCCATATTTTCCATATCTTTTCACTATTCAACTTGCCTTTCTTCCATATTTTTCATATCTTTTCACTATTCAACTTACCTTTCTTCCATATTTTCTCTATCTTTTAACTATTTAGCTTACATTTCTTCTGAATCTTCCGAATCTTTTCACTATTCAACTTACTTTTCTTCCATATTTTCCATATCATTTCACAATTCAACCTTCTTTTCTTCTGCATTTTCTATATCTTTTCACCATTCAACTTACTTTTCTTCCATATTTTCCAAATCATTTCACTAGTCAGCTTGGGTTTCTTCCATATTGTCCATATCTTTTCACTATTCAACTTACTTTTCTTGCATGTTTTCCATATCATTTCCCAATTCAACTAGCCTTTCTTCCATATCTTCCAAATCATTTCACTATTCAGCTTGGGCTTTTTCCATAATTTCCATATCTTATCACTATTCAACTTACGTTTCTGCTGTATTTTCCATATCTTTTCACTATTCAACTTACCTTTATTCCATATTTTCCATATCACTTCACAATTCAACTTGGGTTTCTTCTGTGTTTTCCATATCTTTTCACATTTCAACTTGGCTTTCTTCCATATTTTCCATATCTTTTCACTATTTAACTTACTTTTCTTCCATAATTTTCATATCATTTCACAATTCAACCTACTTTTCCTTCGCATTTTCCATATCTTTTCACTATTCAACTTATGTTTCTTTCATAATTTCCAAGTCTTCACTTTTATTCTGTATTTTCATATCTTATCACCATTCGACTTACCTTTCTTCCATATTTTTCATATCTTTTCACTATTCAACTAGCCTTTCTTTCATATTGTCCATATCTTATGACAATTCAACTTGCTTTCTTCAATATTTTCCATATCTTTACACAATTCAACTTTCTTTCTTCTGTATTTTCCATATCGTTTCACAATTCAACTTGCTTTTCTTCTGTATTTTCCATATCTTTTCACTATTCAACTGACTTTTCTTCCATATTTTTCATATCTTTTCACCATTCGATTTGCCTTTCTTCCATTTTTTCCCACATCATTTCACTATTCAACTTGCCTTTCTTCCATATTTTCCAGATCTTTTCACTCTTCAACTTGGGAATTCTTCCATATTTTCCCTATCTTTTCAGTATTCAACTTACATTTCTTCTGTATTTTCCATATCATATCACAATTTTCTTCTGTATTTACCATATCATTTCACTATTCAACTTACTTTTCTTCCATAATGTCCATATCATTTCACATTTCAACTTATTTCTCTTCCATATTTTCCATATCTTTTCACTGTTCTACTTGTAATTCTTCCATCTTTTCCATATCTTTTCACTATTCAACTTATTTTCTTCCATATTTTCCAAATCATTTCACTATTCAACTTGCCTTTCTTCCATATTTTTCATATATTATCACTATTCAGCCTACTTTTCTTCCGCCTTTTCCATATCTTTTCACTATTCCACTTACTTTTCTTCCATACTTTCCAAATCATTTTTGCTATTCAGTTTATCTTTCTTCCATATTTTCCATATCTTTTCACTATTGAACCTACTTTTCTTCCATATTTTTAATATCTTTTCATTATTGAAGTTGCCTTTCTTCCATATTTTTTATATCTTTACGCTATTCAGCTTATCTTTCTTCCATATTTTTCCTATCTTTTCATTATTTTCTTCTGTATTTTCCCAATCTTTTCACTATTCGACTTACTTTTCTTTCATAATTTCCCTATCTTTTCACTATTCAACTTACTTTTCTTCCATATTTTCCAAATCATTCCACTATTCAACTTACCTTTATTCCATATTTTTGCAAATCATTTCACTATTCAATTGACTTTTTTTCCATATTTACTATATCTTTTAACTATTCAACTTATCTTTCTTTCGTAATTTCCATGTCTTTTCACTCTTTCATTCTGTATTTTCCATATCTTATCACTATACGACTTTCCTTTCTAGTACAAAATGTAGCCTTGGACCCCACCCTTCCATTGGAAGGGTGGGGTCCGAGGCTACATTTTGTACTACTACAATAGTAAGAATAAAAACACGCGTCACTTCCGGTCACGTGAATGACGTCACTTGCGGTAGCACATCTTTTCCAAATTATGATAGCCTACAGGTCCTCAAAACAGTCAATTACTGGTCAAACCCCTAACATGCCGTCGCCACCATCATCACCGGCACTCCCGTCACCACCGCTGCCGCAGCAGCAGCAGCAGCACTTACAAATACGGAAAAAAAAACAAAAAATTCTAAATCATAAGCGTGAATTAAATTTCTTAATTTATTCCAGTTCAAAAAAATAAAACAAAAAAAACGTTCTAAATTAAACGTTTTCAAAGATGATTACACTTGGTCTTCCTTAGAAATGCCACAGTACTTAACTGAATTTTATTTCTTATATTTTTAATACATCTTTTAATCGCATTTACTGATAAGTGAGCCGGTTTTGTTTTACATTCTATATATAAAGTTGAATAGTGAAAAGATATGGAAAACATGGAAGAAAAGAAAATTGAGTAGTGATAAGATTTGGAAAGTATGGAAGAAAAATAAGCTGAATAGGGAAAAGATATCGAAAATACAGAAGAAAATTGTGAAACGATATGGAAAATACAGAAGAAAAGTAAGTTGAATAGTGAAAAGATAGAGAAAATTGTGAGATGATATGGAAAATATGGAAGACAGTAAGTTGAAATGTGAAATGATATGGAAAATATGGAAGAAAATTGTGAAATGATATGGAAAATATCAAAGAAAAGTAAGTTGAATAGTGAAAAGATATGAATAATATGGAAGAAAGGCAAGTCAAATAGTGAAAGGATATGAAAAATATGGAAGAAACCAAAGTTGAATAGTGAAAGGATATGGAAAATAAGGAAGAAAGGCAAGTTGAATAGTGAAAAGATATGGGAAATATTGAAGAAAAGTAAGTTGAATAGTGAAAAGATAGGGAAATTATGGAAGAAAGGTAAGTTGAGTGGTGATAAGTTATGAAAATTATGGAAGAAAAGTAAGTTGAAATGTGAAATGATATGAACACTATGGAAGAAAAGTAAGTCGAATAGTGAAATGATTTGGAAAATACAGAAGAAAATTGTGAAATATTATGGAAAATACAGAAAAAAGGTAGGTAAAATAGTGAAAAGATAGGGAAATTATGGAAGAATTGCCAAGTTGAATTGTGAAAAGATATGGAAAATACAGCAGAAAGAAAGTTGAAATGTGATAAGATATGGACAATATGGAAGAAAAACAAGTTGAACAGTGCATATATATGACAAATATGGAAGAAACCAAGTTGAATAGTGATAAGATATGGACAATATGGAAGGAAATTGTGAAATAATATGGGAAATAGGGAAGAAAGATAAGTTGAATAGTGAACAGATATGGAAAATGCGGAAGAAAAGTAGATTGAATTGTGAAATGATATGGAAAATATGGAAGAAAGGTAAGTTGAATAGTGTAAAGATATGGAAAATATGGAAGAAAACCAAGTTGAAATGTGAAAAGATATGGAAAATACAGAAGAAACCCAAGATGAATTGTGAAGTGATATGGAATAAAAATAAGTTGAAATGTGAAAAGATATGAAAAATATGGAAGAAACCCAAGCTGAATAGTGAAAAGACATGGAAAATACAGCAGGAAAGCAAGTTGAATTGTGAAAAGATATGGAAAATACAGAATAAAGCAAGTTGAAATGTGATAAGATATGGACAATATGGAAGAAAGACAAGTTGAACAGTGAAAATATATGAAAAATATGGAAGAAACCTAGTTGAATAGTGATAAGATATGGACAATATGGAAGTAAATTGTGAAATGATATGGAAAATATGGAAGAAAGATAAGTTGACTAGCGAAAAGATATGGAAAATGAGGAAGAAAAGTAGGTTGAATTGTGAAATGATATGGAAAATATGGAAGAAAGGTCAGTTGAATAGTGAAAAGATATGGAAAATATGGAAGAAAACGAAGTTGAAATGTGAAAAGATATGGAAAATATGGAAGAAAAGTAAGTTAAATAGTGAAAAGATAGCGAAATTATGGAAGAAAATTAAGTTGAATAGTGATAAAATATGAAAATTATGGAAGAAAAGTAAGTTGAAATGGAAATGATATGAACATTATGGAAGAAAAGTAGGTTGAATAGTGAAATGATTTGGAAAATACAAAAGAAAAGTAAGTTGAATAGTGAAAAGATATTGAAAATATGGAAGAAAGGCAAGTTGAATAGAGAAATGAAATGGAAAATATGGAAGAAAGGCAAGTCGAATAGTGAAAAGATATGAAAAATATGGAAAAAGGGTAAGTTGAATAGTGAAAAGATATCGAAAATATGGAAAAAAATTATGAAATGATATGGAAAATACAGAAGAAATGTAAGTTGAATAGTGAAAAGATAGGAAAAATAGGGAAGAATCCCCAAGTTGAATAGTGAAAAGATATGGAAAATATGGAAGAAAGGCAAGTTGAATAGTGAAATGATGTGGAAAATATGGAAGAAAGGCAAGTCAAATAGTGAAAAGATATGAAAAATATGGAAGAAAAGTAAGTTGAATTGTGAAAAGATATGGAAAATACAGAAGAGAGTAAGTTGAATTGTGATAAGATATGGAAAATATGGAAGAAAGGGAAGTTGAATAGTGAAAATATATGATTAATATGGAAGAAACCCAAGTTGAATAGTAGTAATATATAGACAATATGGAAGAAAATTGTGAAATGATATGGAAAATATATGGTAGAAAGGCAAGTCAAATTGTAATAAGATATTGAAAATACAGAAAAGAATAGTGAAAGAAAGATCAGTTGAATAGTGAAAAGATATGGTAAAAGCGGAAGAAAAGTAGTTTGAATTGTGAAATGATATAGAAAATATGGAAGAAAGGTAAGTTGAATAGCGAAAAGATATGGAAAATATGGAAGAAAACCAAGTTGAAATGTGAAAAGATATGGAAAATGCAGAAGAAACCCAAGTTGAATTGTGAAGTGATATGGAAAATATGGAATAAAGGTAAGTTGAATTGTGAAAAGAAAGGAACATTATGGAAGAACGACATGTCGAATAGTGTAATGATTTGGAAAATATGGAAGAAAAGTAAGTTGAATAGTGAAAAGATTTGGAAAATTTACAGAAGAAAATAGTGAAAAGATAGGGAAAATATGGAAGAAAGATAAGCTAAATAGTGAAATGATTTGGAAAATATGGACGAAAATTCATTTGAATAGTGAAAAGATATGGAAAATGCGGAAGAAAAGTAGGTTGAATAGTGATTAGATATGAAATAAAGGTAATAACAAAATTACCGAACTCCGAACAATCTTACAAAGGGAAAGTCAAAACTCATAATTATATAAACAGACAAAATCAGTCAACAACCGGAAAAATATGGAAAAAACCCAAGCTGAATAGTGAAATGACTTGGAAAATATGGAAGAAATGTAACTTGAATGGTGAAAAGATATGGAAAATGCGGAAGAAAAATAGGTTGAATTGTGAAATGATATGGAAAATATGGAAGAAAAGTAAGTTTAATAGTGAAAAGATTCGGAAAATTCAGAAGAGGTGTAAGTTGAATAGTGAAAAGATAGGGAAAATATGGAAGAAAGATAAGTTGAATAGTGAAAAGATATGAAAAATATGGAAGAAAGGCAAGTTGAATAGCGAAAAGATATGGAAAATATGGAAGAAAAGTAAGTTTAATTGTGAAATGATATTGACAATATGGAAGAAATGTGAGTTGAATAGTGAAAAGATATGGAAACTATGGAAGAAAGGCAAGTTGAATAGCGAAAAGATATGGAAAATATGGAAGAAAAGTAAGTTTAATTGTGAAATAATATTGACAATATGGAAGAAATGTGAGTTGAATAGTGAAAAGATATGGAAACTATGGAAGAAAGGCAAGTTGAATAGCGAAAAGATATGGAAAATATGGAAGAAAAGTCAGTTTAATTGTGAAATGATATTGACAATATGGAAGAAATGTGAGTTGAATAGTGAAAAGATATGGAAACTATGGAAGAAAGCCAAGTTGAATAGTCATAAAATTTGGAAAGTTGGAAAGTATGAAAGAAAAATAAGTTGAATAGTGAAAAGATATGGAAAATAGGGAAAACAAATCAGTTGAATAGTGAAATGAATTGGAAAATATGGAAAAAAGGTAAGTTGAATAGTGGAAAGATTTGGAAAATATGGAAGAAAAGTAAGTTGAATAGTTAAAAGATAGGGAAATTATGGAAGAAAAGTAAGTCGAATAGCGAAAAAATTTGGAAAATATGGAAGACAGAACAGCTGAATAGTGAAAAGATATGAAAAATATGGAAGAAAGTCAAGTTCGATATTGAAAAGATATTAAAAATATGGAAGAAAAGTAGGTTGAATAATGAAAAGATATGGAAAATATGGAAGAAAGATAAGCTGAAATAGGGAAATGATTTGGAAAATATGGAAGAAAAGTTAGTTGAATAGTGAAAAGATATGGAAAATGCGGAAGAAAAGTAGGTTGAATAGTGATAAGATATGAAAAATATGGAAGAATGGCAAGTTGAATAGTGAAATGATTTGGAAAATATGAAAGAAACCCAAGTTGAATAGTGAAAAGATATGGAAATATGGAAGAAAAGTAAGTAGAATAATGAAAAGAAAGGGAAAATACAGAAGAAAATTGTGAAAAGATATGGAAATTGTGAAAGAAAGCAAGTTGAATTGTGAAAATATATGGAAAATACAGAAGAAAGGCAAGTTGAATACTGAAAAGATATGGAAAATATGGAAGAAAAGTAAGTTGAATAGTGAACAGATATGGAAAATACAGTAGAAAAGAGCGTATATCAACCACCACCGCCACCGCCACCACCGTCACCGCCGCCACTGCCGCCACAGCAGCGGTAGCAATAGTGTTGAAATCCCACCCTAAAAAGCGTTACAAACAAAAACAAAACGAAACAAACTATGAAAAGATCACACATTAACGTAACCATCTATGACAAAGCTGCAACTTTTTTCCCGTATTATTTTAAACCCCAACATTTGAAATCCAACATTACTTTTATGGTGTGATAAAAACATTTCATTTTCCCGTATTAAAAAAAAAATTAAAAAAAGATTATTAAATAAATAAAAAACAAATAAAAAAAAACAAATAAATAAATAAAAAATAAAAAAAAATGAAATAAAATATGAAAAAAAAAAGAATCTCTAATAGGGGGAAATCCCCACCTTCTGGGTACGTGTGTGCGCACCCCAGGGAACACCCTTCGGGGTCACGTGACACGTGTACCAACATTTTGTACTACTCTAGTAAGAAAAAAATAATAATAACGCGGGAAAATCCTCGCATGCGCACGCGATCACTCCCGTGACTTCCGCCCACTTCCGGTCATGGCCGGTAACGTCTCTCCCGGTTGCTCATGCGCACGTGATCACTTCCAGTAGCACCACCAACACAAATATGATTTGTCCGTCCCCATATACTACTGACAGGTGTTTCGCAACATTATAGCGAAGTTGTGTATTTGTTGAATGTTTGGAGTAAAATACAATAGCCCGCTTAAACATGTTAAGCATGATTATGTTAAAACAAACAAGACACACACAAATATATAGGAAATGTTACATGGTAACAAGTGCATATGTTTTTGTTTTCATTAATTTTCTTCCACATATTGTAAGCTTCACTAAAATACTTATAATAAAGTTATCAATAGAAATATCATACATCGATGCATCTCATCATAGTATCTTATCCATCAGTGTGCTGATTATACTACAGAAAATATATAATTAGTTCCTATTTTTGGCATTCCCCCAAAATAGTAAAATAGCAGAGTAGTCAAATGATATACTTACAAGTGAAGAACCTTGAATAATCCAGAATATTAAAAGAGGTCTTTTTAAAACGTAACATACATGTGAAATTAATCTAGGATTTAATGAATTTGTTTCATTTTGTCATTAAGATATTTACGGTTCTGTGTGGACAGAGATTTTTAATATTCATGTATGCATTTTCCATTAGGTTCTAATGTGCTTAAATGTTATTTGAAATCTAGCGTCACCATATTTCTAATCGCCGTCTTTTTATAAAATTTGTAGATCAATTTCTCAATTGTGGATTCTATGATTGCTCAGAGTGGGGGTGTTCACTTACTAAATACAGGTATATACAGATGTGTCACCGACATGGTTTACCTCTTCCAGCTTTCTACTGTTTAATTGAGTCGTACATTTTCCACTTTGCATGAGTATTTTAAAGATATGATACATCTATATATCAATGTGTAATTTTTCTACAAGCCCCTAGCTTCTTCATTGATAAGACAATTAAAATATGATCACTAAGGAAGCTTTCTGTTATGAACTAATGCGATAAAGTGCAAAATTGTTTATTTGTAAGCAAATATATAAATGAGTATGGTTTTCGTCCTGTTAATAGAAATATTATTTCAGGCCAAGCGAATTAAATTGTTTTGTCTAGATAGATCTGTATATACAGAACAAATGTATTGATAATTTACTGTACACCACAGACTTCTTATCAAGTCAATGTATTTATTACAGTAGCACCATCACTTAATCTAACACTACAGTGATTCTTTATTACTTGGCATAATGTCAAAAGTAAAACAGCAGTCAGATGCTACAGAACAAACAGCTTACAATATTTATATGTTACACTTCAGAATGAAATGATACAACAGTACAACGACATAGAGGAAACATAAATGGACAACTGTAATAAAACAAGAAGCAAACACGAAAACAAATGCAGTTTTTAGTTTCTAGTATTCAAGGGTTATCTGTTTTGAAGCCACACTTACTCATATTATACTGTTTAATAAAAACCTAGATATCTAATTTAGTGCGCATGCCTCGTTTCTGGAATAACCTTCATCAGGTACGCTTCAAGTCGAAAGGCTGGCAAGTCAAATAATTAGAAATTATTGGAAGCAGGTAAACCAAACGGCTGAACCATGATAGACAAAGTCGGCTAAGGTCACCTATTCCTGAGGGAGGAGAACCTTAATAATAATAACAGTATATTCAATAACAAATATAACTAATAAACCACTGTAACTCTTGACTAAACGATAACAATGACAATTCTGACATGTAATTTGGTCTTAAGAAGACAGACAAAAGGACAAACAACAATCCACAAATTAAAGTCCAATATATCAACTAAACTATTGAAGCCCTTTATAACTTTAGAACAGCAACAAAATCAATTATCTCTTTCTTTGTGTTTGTTTCTAAGTTTGTCATGTGATTTTATCTCATTATATTTCATATGGGTTATAATTTTAAAATATCACAAAAAATAATAATAAAAAAAATGATTACTTTATACTAGCCCTCATTTTTCTGTTACCTTTAGTTAAATAAAGTAAGAAACTTTAGGTAAGTTTTAACTGTTGTTGAACAGTAACAGTTTTTACTACAAGAGAATCCAAATAAAAATATTTCTACAGCTCTTGAACTGTCCTGGATATGAATACGAAATTTACTTGAATAGATGCATAACCACAGTGACATGAACTTACAAATAAAGACAAAGACAGAAAGACTACCATTCATACAGATAGCATTCATACACACATATTTTAAAACAAAGACAGAATGACAAGCATTCAGTGCCGGATTTAGATAAAGAGAGGCCCTAGGCTATTCCACTAATGATATCCCTCAAATTCCCCACCTTCATGACTGGAGGAAGATGGAAGTGTGCTTAATCAATTTCAATTTCAATAAAGGTGAAGATGATGAGGGGTGTTTAAAATTCTGTAATATTCTGAAATGGAGTGCAACTATGCAAGGAAAATTACTATAGGATTGCTTAGAAAGCACACCATTGGTCGGAGGCCCCCTAAATTTTGAGGCCCTAGGCTTCAGCCTATCGATCCCATAGGTAAATCCGGCACTGCAAGCATTCATACATAAATTTTAAAACAAAGACAGAATTACAAGCATTCACACATAGATTTGAAAACAAATGCGGAATGGAAACAACATAACCTTTCCATTAAAAAAATAATTCTGCAATAAATTCACTTATTTCCTGTAATGTATAAAGGTCTACATTATCCTGTGAAACAGAATCATCAAAATTATACCTATGTAAACATGTATTTATGTACTGAAAAGCTTGAAACATAACTTCCTCTCCTGTATCTGACCTACAAAATGAGTTAAAACTCTTATAACACGTGGGACAACAAAATATCTTCACTGAAACATCAATATCGGTATCAAAATTTAACTCCAATTTTAAATGTTTCAAAAAAGTATCCACACTTTCTTTTAATATTGAAATATATCTTGTAGTCCTTGAAGATTTTTCAGACGAAACATTCCTTTTCCTTTCTCAAATTATCTAGGGCATTATAATGGACATGACATAATACATCTGTGAATACTTGTTCATTTTGTTCTGCATATTTACCTGAAAGGGAAATGTCAAATTTTTTTCCTAATTATAATGGATCAATATCAGTAGTGTGATCTCCTCTTTTATCACAAATATCAAAATGGTGTAAGAAACACTTTTTTCTGAGGGGGCAACTGACATTTTCATAGTTTCTTAGAGAAAGAAGCATGATTATCATTTTCCTCCAATACCCTAGAAAAAATGCTTAAATTTTCTTTCACATTGCCTACAAATACAAAGAAATATCAGATATATTACAAGTCTCTTGTACAAACTCATAATGAATAAGATGGGCATAACGTTTAGATATGTCTTCTTGACCACAATGACTAAAGGGCCCAGGATTTGTGTCTGGGTGGACTTTGTAGCAGTTGGACATCTGCGTATCCCTCTGTGACCACAGGGGCTTGTCTTTAAGACAACATATATATAACTGTATTAAAAAATATGCACCCCCACATACTAGCTATACCTATAGCATGTAGGGTGCATATTTGTTGTTAGTAAAGTTATATATAGTATGTAGGGGTGCATATTTTGTTTAGTAAAGTTATATATAGTATGTAATTGTGCATAATTTTTTCAGTTAAGTTATATATGTCTTAAATGATATATCATAGGGTGCATATTTGTTCTTAATACAATTATATATATGTCTTACAAATGATATAGGGGTGCATATTTTTTTTTATTAAAGTTATATGTCATGTCTTAAAGACAAGCCCTTGTGTATGCAACATACCTGCTACAATTTTCTGTACCTGTACATGAGGTTGGTCGAGAAATGATGAAAATCACAAAAAGCTTGGCCATGGAAGTGAATAAATCTTTCTTCATTCTAAACAATAATAAACAAGCAAGACGGAAATAAAACTTTAAAAAATTTTAAACACAAAACAGTGTACATGGCCATTTACTTGATCACATCTTGGGTCGTTTATGGTGTAATTGTTTTAAAAAAATATATAAATAATTGAACAATTGTTAAATATGAACGTATCCAGATCCACTGTAAAACAAATAAAAACATTTAAAGTGAGTTAAAGATCTTATCAAACCGTCTTCTCTGGTCGCGTCTCGATGTAAACAACAAGGATTTTAACCTTTCTACACACAGCCTCACTTGCTTATTTGCGATGAGTGATGGGTAATTATGCAACTTTTTGGAATCTCTTTTCCTTTTCATATCTATTTTTGATTATTTTATATTTAAACAACCAATAGCATGCTTAATAGTCAGTTATATTTAGACCAGGGTATTTACCCGCTATAATTTTATTTTCAACAACATCAAAGCAATTTCCGATTTTCAAAGCCGTTTATAAGATATATATTTCACAGTTAATCATCAGTACGATTTATTCATATAGTAAACACATTTAAGATACCAAAAAAAAAAAAAAAAAAATATGCATAGTTCATTATTTTTTTCCACTTTATTTCATAAAAACCATACACATATAACGTAAACAAATACATGACGCGAAGCGCCGCGAGTGCCATCTATACCAATATTGGAGTCTTTTTTCTTGAATCTGTGGACAAAACGTAATATGAGTGGAGGTAAAAAAAAATACGGAAATGGTACTTGGCGCTCCCACTGCACATATAACCGAAGTCGAACAGCGATGATATTGAATTGAATTGATACTGGACGTATGTTACATGAGGCATGGCTAGATAAAGGAACGCCCTCGTACGAATATTTTCAAACAGAGTAGTGCAGTGTCGCTAGAAATGATCACCGACTAAGTATACCAATTAAGGCTATGGTGGTGTCATAATTGATACCAAGATAGAATTCATCAGTACAGATGTCACTGAACTGAGAACAGACTGTGAAATCACATGAGCCCAAATAAACAATGCTAGTTTAAAAAACATCATAGTATTGTCCTACCACAAACGACATTCTGAGGATGGGTCCTCCATAAAACAAATGCATTAACCTCTAAGCTGCTTGAATCTAATATAAAACTCTAATGTCCCTCCTTATAGGAGGAGCTCTTAATCTTAGTCACATATACTGACCTATTCCCTGTTCACAAATACACAACCAGACAAACCAGACCAGAACAACACAATGATACTTTAATTGATATATGACTATAATCTTCAACGAGTAATCAACTTACCCACTAGGGATGAAAATTCACTTTGCTTAGTCCTAGTATTAATAGAGTCTCTACTCTGCCATCCTCTGGTCCTTGCAGACCATGACAATTATTTAATCTGACATTTGGCTTCGTAGAAATAGCGATATGTCACAAAAATGTACAAATAACACAAAGAAAAAGGTACAGCCAATAAATTAGATCATGACAAAACATCCACATTGCCTTTGATGTAAATGTAAAATAGAATGTCTTCAAGAATAACGTTTTTCAAACGGAACAAAGCATACCTCATAACAACAACCCCCGATAATCCGATAAATGATCAATAAAATGAGCAAGCGCCCAGGCGCTCTGGAAGGGTAGGCAGTTCCTGATTCACTTGTGACACCACTCATAAGAGCATCATGTTACATTTACCAATTGACAATCCAGACCAGATCATAAACTACCAATCAAAACCAACAAATTTAATAGTCCATAAAATCTTTAAAAAATTATTAGCGCTAAATGACTCGTTATTAATTCGAATCCCGCTGAGGGAAAAAAAAATATGTTAGTTAAAAGATCTAACTGATGAGCAACACGAACACCACAACAAATGGGGGGTAAGTAGATTCTGCTACAATACCCGTAATGTTACTCTGGTGATAATTCATGAATAAGGAAAGGATGGAATTGGGATTACGACAGACGGAAAATATCGGTGGACATGTGCTTGACACAGATATTCCATGACGGTTAACCAAGAGATGGTGACGATTGTAAAGGTTAGCAGAAACCACCTATCAAGGGAATCGACAAATCCTGGAATATCGTATCAACTGAGAGAGATATACTCCATATGTATGTGCTGTTGGAATGTTACTACATTTGTACATATAAATGGTTGGTTTAGAAAGTGAAAATGAAAATCATCCCTATTGTCCTAGAGTTTCGTTCTTAACCGACACACACTGTCGATTGTTAGGTATATGTCAAGGTATGAAGAGATCTAGCTGTATCTGTGGTATCCAACTTAATAGAATAGATGCGAGCAACATAATCACCAAACGTAGAATTATTTAGTGAAATGACGCCATCTATATGCCGGAACGTGAAATTAAAAGATCGGACTAACTTCTATATATAATTGAATGCGCACGCCGCGTTTCTGGAATAACCTTCATCAGGTACGCTCCAAGTCGAAAGAATGGACAGACTAATAATTTGAAACCTTAATGGAGCAACTGAACCAAACGACTTAAACAGGATAACAAAGTCGGCTAAGAACACCTATGCCTGAGGGAGGAGAACCTTAATGATAATTACGTTATTTAGAAACTGTAAATTTCAATAACAAATATAACTAATAAACCATGTCAGTAACTTTAGCTTTTGACTAAATGACAACAATGACAATTCTGACATGTAATTGGGTGCCAAGATGGTCTTAAGAAAACAAAAGGACAAACAACGACACACAAAATACCACACAGAAAACTTGAGATCAAACAACACGAACCCCAATAAAAATCGGATGCCCCGGAAGGGTAGGTAGTTCTTGCTCCATTAGTCGCACCCGTTGTGTTACTGTTAAACGACACGAACATTATGTGATATGGAAATTGTGTTGGACACCAATATACGTAAATAAATATAAATAACAGATAAAACATGAACTCCTTACAAAACAAGCGGGAGTTAAAAAGAATCAAACATCGTTTTTACGCGGAAATCGTAACAGAAAACTGATGACTTACAGACCCTGGATCGTTTAAGTTAACAGCTATTTCGTATCGTTTGCGTTTTTCGTTCGTTTCGTTTGCGTGTATCGTTCGTTCGTTTTTCGCTTTCCGTTTCGTTCGTGTAATTGGTTCGTTCGTTTCGTGCATCGTTCGTTTCGTTCGTCAGTTTAATTAGACGAACGCACGAAACGAAATACGAACGAACGATATACGAAACGAACGAACGAACGATATACGATACACGATACCCGAAACAATACAATACACTGCTGGGGTGTTGGGTGTTAAGCAAAACCTAACATTTTGTGAAAACGGAAGTTTATGTACACATTCCAATTTTTTTCGAGTTAAAAACAAAATAAATAGTACATTAACAATTCATAAGCACACTTAAAATATATATCCGTTGGAAGCATTCAAACTAGCATATGCACAAAGTTAGAGAGTGTGCGATGTTACCAGACTGGACTATTTTATTAATTGTTTTAAGGGAAAACATATTTAATAAATGCATTTTTTCTATAATTTACTCTACGGACAAATACCCAAGAAATCATCTACATGTGTCAGATCTACATGTGTGTAAACAAACGCCTCTGGCAGTTTCACCTGGAAAATACTTGCACTGCAGGTGTGAAATGTCAACTCTTAATTTCATTCTAATTAACAATTATATGACCCCTTGAAGCCACACACCTCTCGGACAGCTTGACCGGGAAAATAACTGATACAGCTATATCTGGTTGTCAATACAGAATCCGAATAATTATATAAATATAAATTCTGTATAATTATATAATTATATAAATATATAGTCATATTTGGAAGTCAAATATATGAGATTTAAAATTTTATATTTTATATAAATAAATATAATTATTAAGCACATTGATAAAATAAACTATTTAATATAAATTGTATTATCCTATTACTTTACCGACTAATTTATCATTTATACATATCAATTGCGCATAAAATATAAAATCAGTTAATCACATCAATTTGCACAAAAGTCATTCAAATAATAACATGATACTATATTGTACTTCTATAGAGCTAGAATCGTTTGTCATTGGATAATATATGGTAACGCTCCAATGATTCGTTCGTTCGTTTGCGTTTCCCGTATAGTCCGTTCGTTTGATTTCGTTCGTTCGTTCGTGTATCGTGCGTTCTTTTCGTGCATCGTGCGTTTTTCGTATCGTTCGTGTGAAGCGTTCGTTCGTTTTTCGTTCGTTTCGTTTGCGTTTTTCGTTCGTTTGCGTTTGGTACGTATTGTAAGCTTATACGATCCAGGATCTGAAATATGTTATATATACAGCTAAAAATGCCGAATATTGGGTTATTTCCATGGCGTTTGGTGTAACTAGTTACATCAACAATGTTAAGAGGCTTGTTGTATGAGTGCGGACGTATAAGACATAAAAAAATTCCGTGCATGTTTTCTTGCAAATTTGTTAAGATTTACACTAGCCGAAATAAGATAAAATACGTATTGCACTTTCTATCTCAAGCTATATACGGAGATGAATATTGAATGGATTATAATAGCATCTCACCTCATGAATTTTACTTTTGTCTATTTCAGCTGAGAGCCAAAGAGTATAGGTTCAAGATGTCAATTGGAAATCATGACATTGACATGAATTTACATAGAAAACTAATGTCAATAACTGACATAAATAAAGATATGTCAATCAGAAATTTATTGAAATCGGAATTAAAATTTGGAAAAGCAAGCCATATATTTGTTTGTTATCATTCAGACACTTCGAGAACATTTGCTAAGACTATACAGTCAAGCTTAATGGCTGCATTTGGAAATGAACTTGTTATATGCAATCATGAAGATGACTTTATACCCGGATGTTCTATTCTTCAGAATATTACAACAACAATTCGGGAGTCAATTAAAGTGGTCCTTATATTGTCAGAAGCTTTCATAAACAGTTCATGGTGCAGCTTTGAAGCGGAATATACTCTTAGTCTTAAACTAAACATGAAAGAATCCAAGACTATTATTCCGCTTTACACAGATAACTACAGTTTGATTAATAAGCCTACTTTCTTGAAGCCTTTTTCTGCAATAGACTGCACTTTATCACCCGATATATGGTACCCCAAGCTGATAGAAGGACTGAATACAGAAATTAAACACTGGAAACAGCTTACAGAACCACCTTCTCTTGCTAATGACAAAGAATACCACTTTGTTACTTTCATAGACCGTGAAAGCAATTCTAAATGTGATAGCATGATATGTCAAGTACTGGAAGAACTTAAAAAGAATGGCTTTATAGGAAAGATTCTTTCAATAGAACACTTTTCTACTCTAGAATGTTTCCAAGTGGTAGAAGAAATAGTTCTTGCTTTAGAAAAAACTTCAAAAATACTGATTTTTTCACACGAGAAACTAACAAAAAACCAACTTTATCTAGCTCTCGTAAAGTTGGTAAAAATGTTTATTGAAGATAAAAGAATTACGACCACATATATAATACCAGTGAAGCTTGATGGTGCGTCATTTCCAGTTCTTGGGGATACGATATCTTATTTAGATGTAGGAATAACGGATGGGTACCTTGGAAAGCTGAAGGACGCCATAGCAAGGACAGGTATGAGATGAAACGAACATGTTAATCACATTTCACATTTAAGATGAAACTAATCATAACATTAAAAACAGCATGGGGTATATGACATACATTTCAAAACACAAATACTAAGGTTTAAAAAGTAACTACATGGTTTACTATTTAACACTGTTGTATATGTTGTGGTCTCTCTATCCCGGCTGTGTCATTGTCATTATGGAAAACTTTCACAGGTATCACAAACCAAGAGTTTTACCATTCATCGCCATCCTATATTTCTTATCAAATCCAGTTTCTCATCTCCGACTAATAAGATTGAGCTTTAAAAACATACAACATAAATGATTGTTGCTCTTCGCTTGAATCAAAACAAAACAATATTGCTCTATTCTCAATACTTACTTATCCTCTTCATCATAAGGCATCAACACAATTGTTGACGTTTCAGTAACTTAATCGTTTTTACAGAGTGGGGTTGTTAGCCTTACGACAAACCTACATACTGTTGGACAGGGTTTTCTTTCTGGGTTGTCCTTCCCATAAATGATTGCATTTACCCTGCTCTACTCACAAGTTTCATCTACCTGGAGTTTTTTCTTTCATGGTTATCTCCCTTAGCCTTTTACTTTCACAAGTAGGTGGTATATATTTCGTACTTATGTGTTCTCATGCGGAAAAAGAAATCCGTCATATCAAATACGGCCCGCTTCTTTTGTTTCAATTGTACTGTATCCTATGCAAACAAACAAACAAACAAAACAAAACAAATAGTTTTATTGATAATCATATCATCTTTGTGGGCAGTATAAATCAACACAAAATTTCATACAATGATTGGCAATGATGTGAATGATTAGAAATATCAATAAAATAAAATAAACAATAATAAACATTATGGATATTAAGCACAGTGACCCCAAATTATCTGTTGAAGAGGCATGGCTAACAATGACTATATGTATAACCATGATCCTCTATATTAACATCGACAAAAATAAAACAGAATTAAATTGACATTTTAGGGGGGTTAGGGTTATGGTGGTGTTTAATGCCACTAGCGGAATTCGTTATCATCACAATTTAGAATTTCTTTTCATCAATCTTAAAGCGACAAGTCAATGTATATCATTATTATAGCTATGAGTTTGATTTCCATCGTAGTTACATGCTGATACAATTACGGTTTTCTCTGTAAATAAAACAGATCCCCATAAAGCACACAATACTATTATTAGTGACGTTGAATACACATAGGCCATACCACATATAGACAGATTATCATTCGTTTGAATATTGAGAATATCGAGTGCAATATATTGTATATGATAGTGACGTTTTACTGGTCATACGTGAATTCATTGGGACATTAAACTGTAGAACGATAAAATTATATGTACACTATTTGTTATTTTTCAGGAGAATGTAGGTTTTGTTTTCCTGAGGAGGCTGTTTTATCTTTTGAAAATGGCATATTTCGAGTTGCAGATTTTGAATGTCCGAGAACAGAGAGGGATGATAAAGATCCTCGAATATTAGATATGTGTTTCATTAGGAGAGATACAAGACCACATTTAATAATAATAGATGCAGATAACATGAAAGTCAAGTTTTTATCTGTTTTGGGAAATGTATGTATCGATGGATATACATTTTCTAATCCGAATGAACGTCCGAATCGATTATCTAAAATAAACGAAGACAGTTTTGCATTAATTTATGAAAACAATCTGGATATCGCTATATTTAACATAACTAATAGGGACTTAACATTGAACAATATATTGAAAGTTGACAGCTGCGTGAATTGTATTAAAGGCTTAGTTGCATTTTCAGACAAACATTTTCTGATAACAAACGGTTCACATTGCTTCAGTTTTATGAACGATAGGGTGATTGAGACGCCCACTGATACATCAACAGCGATGTCGCTTGCAAGACGATTAACTAAATCAAATAGTGATGATATTTTTATTGCGGATGAAGATGATCGTCGATTGATATGGCTCGACATAAATGGAAATACGTTATTTGCACAGGATAAGTGGAATCGTAATCTTCACAATGTTCGAGGTATCGCTTCAGGGAACAGTAAAATATATGCAGCTGTAAATAATGCCGTGGTAGTTTTCAAATATGTATGTAAGAGTCGGTCGTCTTCTGTATGCCACGACACACCATCTCCAAGCCAGTCCTCCTCTCTAGTTCACGATACACCATCGTCAAGTCCGTCCCCTACTGTAGGTCACGACACACCATCGTCAAGCCAGTCCTCTTTTGTAGGTCACGACACGCCATCGTCAACCCAGTATTCTTCTGTAGGCCACGACACACACTATTCAATAGATAAAGAAGCTATCCGATTAATTAAATTCCAACGACCGATTGATCACAACAGAGCAATATGTTTAGATTATTCAGAACAATATCTTGCATTGAGTCAGGTTATAAATGGGAAAGATAGAATACGAATATTTAAACTCCACTCTAACACAATTCTATGAAGTCATAATACTCAACTATATTGTTCAAAATTATTTTTCCAATATTCCGCGAGGGAACATCTGGGCATGTAAACGGGACATACATTCTCCGCTGCAGGGTACGACAACCTTCACAGAATATTGTACTGGATGAAATTCATTGTTTTATTATCGAGGAGAACGTGTGAAAATACTATTCCATCGTAAGATAAAAGAACGGCACATTCTTTATTGCCAATACGGTTTTAACAGCATGCTAGTGGAGTGATATTTTCTATATCAGGTGATATAGCGTTCCTCTAATGGTACTTGATTAGTGAACCCTTGTGTACTTACATTACATAATCTTCATCATTGTTTACTTGTTATTGGCCAAAGTATATATATCTTCACTTGTCATTCCTTCCTTAAATACCAGACATGAAAGTGTAAAATAAAATGATAAAACAATATAAATACCCTCAGAACAGTTCAAAATGTCAACCAGAAAATTGTTGTAACATAGGCATAATCGATATCCATAGCACACATATACATGACCGCTGATTCTCTGAAATGGTATATACATGAATGATCAATGACTTGTGACTTGGTAACTGTTACGGAATATCTGTGTGACAAATGACATGGATGTGTTCCGTTTGTGATAATCACAATCTGTCATTTCATCATTCATGACTTATCACCGAGTTTGTAACGATAGTAACACGACAGGTGCCGCTAGTTGAGCATGCCCATTGTTTTGATTATGGGGCTCGTGTTATTAAGTCTTTTCTTGGCTATGTAGTGCACTACAGATCCTCATTTGCCCTTTTCTCGCTTGGTCATTGCATTGTCTGTCCTTCGATCCACGGCTTCTGATTTACCCTACAATCAAGTCTAAAGGTATGTTGATGTATCTGTTTAGTAAACACTACAATCAAGTCTAAAGGTATGTTGATGTATTTGTTTAGTAAACACTACAATCAAGTCTAAAGGCATGTTGATGTATTTGCTTAGTAAACACTACAATCAAGTCTAAAGGTATGTTGATGTATTTGTTTAGTAAACACTACAATCAAGTCTAAAGGCATGTTGATGTATTTGCTTAGTAAACAATACAATCAAGTCTAAAGGTATGTTGATGTATCTGTTTACTAAACACTACCATCAAGTCTAAAGGTATGTTGATGTATTTGTTTAGTAAACACTACAATCAAGTCTAAAGGTATGTTGATGTATCTGTTTAGTAAACACTACAATCAAGTCTAAAGGTATGTTGATGTATTTGTTTAGTAAACACTACAATCAAGTCTAAAGGTATGTTGATGTATTTGCTTAGTAAACACTACAATCAAGTCTAAAGGCATGTTGATATATCTGTTTAGTAAACACTACAATCAAGTCTAAAGGTATGTTGATGTATCTGTTTAGTAAACACTACAATCAAGTCTAAAGGTATGTTGATGTATTTGTTTAGTAAACACTACAATCAAGTCTAAAGGTATGTTGATGTATTTGCTTAGTAAACACTACAATCAAGTCTAAAGGCATGTTGATATATCTGTTTAGTAAACACTACAATCAAGTCTAAAGGTATGTTGATGTATTTGTTTAGTGAACACTACAATCAAGTCTAAAGGTATATTGATGTATTTGTTTAGTAAACACTACAATCAAGTCTAAAGGTATGTTGATGTATCTGTTTAGTAAACAATACAATCAAGTCTAAAGGTATGTTGATGTATTTGTTTAGTAAACACTACAATCAAGTCTAAAGGTATGTTGATGTATTTGTTTAGTAAACACTACAATCAAGTCTAAAGGTATGTTGATGTATTTGTTTTGTAAGCACTACAATCAAGACTAAAGGTATGTTGATGTATTTGTTTAGTAAACACTACAATCAAGTCTAAAGGTATGTTGATGTATTTGTTTTGTAAGCACTACAATCAAGTCTAAAGGTATGTTGATGTATTTGTTTAGTAAACAATACAATCAAGTCTAAAGGTATGTTGATGTATTTGTTTAGTAAACACTACAATCAAGTCTAAAGGTATGTTGATGTATTTTTTTTTAGTAAAAACTACAATCAAGTCTAAAGGTATGTTGATGTATCTGTTTAGTAAGCACTACAATCAAGACTAAAGGTATGTTGATGTATTTTTTTTTAGTAAACACTACAATCAAGTCTAAAGGTATGTTAATGTATTTTTTTTGTAAGCACTACAATCAAGACTAAAGGTATGTTGATGTATTTGTTTAGTAAACACTACAATCAAGACTAAAGGTATGTTGATGTATTTTTTTTGTAAGCACTACAATCAAGACTAAAGGTATGTTGATGTATTTGTTTAGTAAACACTACAATCAAGACTAAAGGTATGTTGATGTATTTGTTTAATAAACACTACAATCAAGTCTAAAGGTATGTTGATGTATCTGTTTTCTGGTTTTGGTTTTCATATTAGATATATCTGACAAATAAAACTTTATCACACAATCTATTGATTAATATATATGTTATGGGTTGATAAGTCCTTGTATAATCTGATATAAATAGCATATTATTTGATTATAATATATTAATGATATTACATGTATATTATATGTTTTACTATATCATTGTAAAATATCATGCTTATTGTGTTTGTCTTAATATGAATTTAAAACAAAATAAATGTTAAGAATTACATTTTTGTTTTGTTTCTGAGTTCTTTTCTGTTTATTGTTTGACTGTTTTACTTTTTTGTTTTTCCTTTCTTCACTTTTGTTTTCCATTTTCAGTTAGTTTCCATGGTAACTGTGATTTCTGTCCTAAATAAAGGCAGTGCACAATACATGAACATGTAATATTTTCAACAACTTTTAACAGGCAATATTCAATATTTCAACAAAATAAAAATTGAGTACAATCTATAGGTTGGCCAAAGTACATGTTGTATATGAAAATTGAGTACATTCTATAGGTTGGCCAAAGTACATGTTGTATATAAAAATTAAGTACAATCTATAGGTTGGCCAAAGTACATGTTGTATATAAAAATTGAGTACAATCTATAGGTTGGCCAAAGTACATGTTGTATATGAAAATTGAGTACAATCTATAGGTTGGCCAAAGTACATGTTGTATATGAAAATTGAGTACATTCTATAGGTTGGCCAAAGTACATGTTGTATATAAAAATTAAGTACAATCTATAGGTTGGCCAAAGTACATGTTGTATATAAAAATTGAGTACAATCTATGGGTTGGCATCAGTACATGTTGTATATAAAAATTGAGTACAATCTATAGGTTGGCATAAGTACATGTTGTATATAAAAATTGAGTATAATCTATAGGTTGGCCAAAGTACATGTTGTATATAAAAATTGAGTACAATCTATAGGTTGGCATAAGTACATGTTGTATATAAAAATTGAGTACAATCTATAGGTTGGCATAAGTACATGTTGTATATAAAAATTGAGTACAATCTATAGGTTGGCATAAGTACATGTTGTATATAAAAATTGAGTATAATCTATAGGTTGGCCAAAGTACATGTTGTATATAAAAATTGAGTACAATCTATAGGTTGGCATAAGTACATGTTGTATATAAAAATTGAGTACAATCTATAGGTTGGCTAAAGTACATGTTGTATATAAAAATTGAGTACAATCTATAGGTTGGCATAAGTACATGTTGTATATAAAAATTGAGTACAATCTATAGGTTGGCATAAGTACATGTTGTATATAAAAATTGAGTACAATCTATAGGTTGGCATAAGTACATGTTGTATATAAAAATTGAGTATAATCTATAGGCTGGCCAAAGTACATGTTGTATATAAAAATTGAGTACAATCTATAGGTTGGCTAAAGTACATGTTGTATATAAAAATTGAGTACAATCTATGGGTTGGCCAAAGTACATGTTGTATATAGAAATTGAGTACAATCTATAGGTTGGCCAAAGTACATGTTGTATATAGAAATTGAGTACAATCTATAGGTTGGCCAAAGTACATGTTGTATATAAAAATTGAGTACAATCTATAGGTTGGCATAAGTACATGTTGTATATAAAAATTGAGTACAATCTATGGGTTGGCTAAAGTACATGTTGTATATAAAAATTGAGTATAATCTATAGGTTGGCCAAAGTACATGTTGTATATAAAAATTGAGTACAATCTATAGGTTGGCCAAAGTACATGTTGTATATAGAAATTGAGTACAATCTATAGGTTGGCCAAAGTACATGTTGTATATAGAAATTGAGTACAATCTATAGGTTGGCCAAAGTACATGTTGTATATAGAAATTGAGTACAATCTATAGGTTGGCCAAAGTACATGTTGTATATAGAAATTGAGTACAATCTATAGGTTGGCCAAAGTACATGTTGTATATAAAAATTGAGTACAATCTATAGGTTGGCTAAAGTACATGTTGTATATAGAAATTGAGTACAATCTATAGGTTGGCCAAAGTACATGTTGTATATAGAAATTGAGTACAATCTATAGGTTGGCCAAAGTACATGTTGTATATAAAAATTGAGTACAATCTATAGGTTGGCCAAAGTACATGTTGTATATAAAAATTGAGTACAATCTATAGGTTGGCTAAAGTACATGTTGTATATAAAAATTGAGTATAATCTATAGGTTGGCCAAAGTACATGTTGTATATAGAAATTGAGTACAATCTATAGGTTGGCCAAAGTACATGTTGTATATAGAAATTGAGTACAATCTATAGGTTGGCCAAAGTACATGTTGTATATAGAAATTGAGTACAATCTATAGGTTGGCCAAAGTACATGTTGTATATAGAAATTGAGTACAATCTATAGGTTGGCCAAAGTACATGTTGTATATAAAAATTGAGTACAATCTATAGGTTGGCCAAAGTACATGTTGTATATAGAAATTGAGTACAATCTATAGGTTGGCCAAAGTACATGTTGTATATAAAAATTGAGTACAATCTATAGGTTGGCTAAAGTACATGTTGTATATAGAAATTGAGTACAATCTATAGGTTGGCCAAAGTACATGTTGTATATAGAAATTGAGTACAATCTATAGGTTGGCCAAAGTACATGTTGTATATAAAAATTGAGTACAATCTATGGGTTGGCCAAAGTACATGTTGTATATAAAAATTGAGTACAATCTATAGGTTGGCCAAAGTACATGTTGTATATAAAAATTGAGTACAATCTATAGGTTGGCTAAAGTACATGTTGTATATAAAAATTGAGTATAATCTATAGGTTGGCCAAAGTACATGTTGTATATAAAAATTGAGTACAATCTATAGGTTGGCCAAAGTACATGTTGTATATAAAAATTGAGTACAATCTATAGGTTGGCCAAAGTACATGCTGTATATAGAAATTGAGTACAATCTATAGGTTGGCATAAGTACATGTTGTATATAAAAATTGAGTACAATCTATAGGTTGGCCAAAGTACATGTTGTATATAAAAATTGAGTACAATCTATAGGTTGGCCAAAGTACATGTTGTATATAGAAATTGAGTACAATCTATAGGTTGGCCAAAGTACATGTTGTATATAAAAATTGAGTACAATCTATAGGTTGGCCAAAGTACATGTTGTATATAAAAATTGAGTACAATCTATAGGTTGGCCAAAGTACATGTTGTATATAAAAATTGAGTACAATCTATAGGTTGGCCAAAGTACATGTTGTATATAAAAATGTACATCTATCAACACCTTCACAACTCTATAAAACTGTAAGAATTCTTGTAATTACAGTTCTACATTATCAAATACAATTAAAATTATTATTATTTGTTGCAATATTACACATTAGTTGTTATTGTGTGTAGTTATTGCCTTTAATGACTTTGAAAATAGTTCCCGGGGTGGATGTGGTTTAATGGCTGGGCGTTGCATTCAATTATTAAGTTTTAATTTCGGAGTCATGTGTCAACTCTTTGACCATTCACATAGGCCTTTTAAAATGATATGGACACATAATGTAAATCATTGATACATTCTAACAACTTCTGTCTAAAATATTTACACAATTGTGTTATGTGCATTGTATTGAAAACCCTCGATTGATTCCGAATTTCTTTTTTTTTTCTCGCGATGATACGATTGAAAGTTTACAGCAACTTCCGTTGGGCGTTAAATAATTTCTAAATATTTAGTGATGAAATTCATTTGAGTCGATCTTCTATTACTATCTATTGCGTTGTCATCCTGAACATATGTGTGTCTAATGTGGATATATGGTTTATCACGAGAACGTTCATTGGAGGTGATTTACTGAGTGTTCCCATTTATTTGAAATAGCCTTTAATCATTTTAGATTTTATATTCGGATAGAGGACACACCGTCCAAATATGTTGACTTCCTATAGTGTAGTTTTCAGTGCTGATCATAACGATTGGAATAAGAGAATTCACTGGTCTTTTATCCAATGAGAAAATATAACTTGTATTGCCGTATGTATTGACAATTCGATATTCAAAGAGAGGTTTTATTAGGATTTTACAGCATTTCTTCAATCGAATTATTTAATTCAGAATATCAGACGGGATTTAATAAAATCGGAAAATAACATAAATGAAATTCTTGTAGTAGTCAGTCCAACTATACCATTAAACTGTCGTACGAATAAAAATAGCAAAAACATCAGCTTGTTGGAAAACTGAAATAATACAAAATACACAAAGTTAACTTCTAACGACTGGTTAACATCTGTCTGTCTTGACGTTGTAACGTCACACGCGGTCTGTCGTTACTGGGTCTGTCATTCGTTCTACCTGTTTGTCGAAGACGAACCATAATCCTTCAAATGGTTATTCTAGACACATTAAAGTGACCTGCTCCGGTTTGGTAAGTCCTTCCAGCCTGAACCATGCCCATCGCTCGCTCACTGTCATTTTGACGGAGCCGTGGCAAAGACAATGTTCAGAACATTTATCATGTGACAGAAGATTTCTGTAGATTTGGTAAGCTAAAACGTACAGAGGCAGAAACAATTGCGAGCAGTTTGTTGATTAATCTTTGGAATGACAAAGCCGAGAGGGCAAGGCTATGATTGTTGTTTAACCATGTCCGTTGAAGCTTCAGGAGTGAAAACTCGTATTACCGAAAAATTGTCTGATGCAAACTACTGTGTACACTGTAGAGCGCATTGTCTGAACTTAGTTATTGTCAATAGTTGTCAAAATGTCCAGGAAATGCGTTGATTGCCGGCACATTGTGAAACCAGGTGGACCTGGCGAGTAGACACTTTGACATGGCGCCTGAAGCACTATGAAAAGGATCTTGACATATTGCAAGACATTCAGGAAAAAACAAGTGGACATTCTGATGCCAGCTCATACGAACCAATGATTCAGAATTTAAAAATTTTAGCAGTTGGTGTGGTTACTCAATTTGTACTGGAATATATATGTCAATTGCACTCTAGGCAGTTGCTTGCTTGTTTTTCTTTTTGGTGGGAGCTCATATTCAAACTAGACTTTTGGTCGATACAATGTCTGATATTCGTTAAAACTGTAGTGTATCTTTCCATCGTTTATTCGATTCATTGCGACAGAAAATGAAATAACCGTAACAAAACCGCGTACATCAGGACGACACAGACATACAGCACGAGCAGTAGCAGAAATCATCGAAGAGCAGTTTAGAATAAATCTGTTTGATACTCTCATTGATCATGTAATCAGTCATCTGAACGCCGATGCTCTTTGGCTTTTACTTGATGTTCTGTTACCTCGACAAACTGAATGATGATCTGATAGACACGATTGTAGAGGAATACAAAAATGATAATCCGTTTCCAGACGATTTTCCACAAGAACTCCATCGATGGTGAAATAACTTGGGCAATAATTGCGTGCCGGAATCATGCACCCTTAAAATTGCGCTGAGCTAAACTTTTATTTTATAGATGCTGACACCAATGTCTGAAGCACCCCTGAATACCAACTTCCATGTTTCTACAACCAATATTAAAGAGATTGTCTAAAACGATAACTGATAAATACCGGTTTATTGGAGTTTGACAAGGTGTAGGAGTACAAGTAAAAATAAAATACAATATGTTTATCAAATGTATGGGTTAGAAGTTAGGGTTATTATGTTTAACGCCACTTTTAACAAAATTTCAGTTATATCGTTATCAAAGGTATGACCATCAATGAAATTTTAGATAGTATGCGATGCTATAATAAGGAAACAATAAACAATTTGAACCACAATCTAATTGCCAAAACAATATTTCGCCATTTGTGCGCAAATGACAGCATGCGATATGTTGAAATCTTCCAAAAAAAACGTTTTTTTTTTTAAAACCAATGATTCATTATCATCATTGACATAATAGTTTTATACTCAGAAGACGGACGACGCTGTAAAAACGGCAAGATCGAACGTAACATATAACTTGTAAACAGATGTGTAGTCCAGTGAAAGGAACGTAATGAGATTACATTGGTGTAGATAGATCCAAGGATTTTTATATATCGACCAATGTTGGTGGTGATTGGCACATTCGGCTTCAGTGCGGAAGTCTAATGCTCATATTTAGGTTCGTGTTAAACCAATAGGTTCGTGTTAAACCAATAGGTTCGTGTTTAACCAACAGGTTCTGGTTACACCAATAGTTTCGTGCTAAACCAATAGGTTCGTGTTAAAGCAATAGGTTCGCGTTAAACCAATAGGTTCGTGTTAAACCAATAGGTTCGTGTTAAACCGATAGGTTCGTGTGCTAAACCAATAGGTTTGTGTTAAACCAATAGGCTCGTGCTAAACCAATAGGTTCGTGTTAAACCAATAGGTTCTTGTTAAACCAATAGGTTCGTGTTAAACCAACAGGTTCTTGTTAAGCCAAGGTTCGCGTTAAACCAACAGGTTCTTGTTAAGCCAAGGTTCGTGCTAAACCAATAGGTTCGTGTTAAACCAATAAGTTCTTGCTAAGCCAATAGGTTCGTGTTAAACCAATAGGTTATTGTTAAACCAAGGTTCGTGTTAAACCAATAGGTTCTTGTTAAACCAATAGGTTCTTGTTAAACCAAGGTTCGTGTTAAACCAATAGGTTCGTGTTAAACCAATAGGTTCTTGTTAAACCAAGGTTCGTGTTAATCCAATATGTTCTTGTTAAACCAAGGTTCGTGTTAAATCAATAAGTTCTTGTTAAACCAAGGTTCGTGTTAAACCAATAGGTTCTTGTTAAACCAATGTTCGTGTTAAACCAATATTTTCTTGTAAAACCATGGTTCGTGTTAAACCAATAGGTTCTTGTTAAACCAAGGTTCGTGTTAAACCAATAGGTTCTTGTTAAACCAAGATTCGTGTTAAACCAATAGGTTCTTGTTAAACCAAGATTCGTGTTAATCCAATAGGTTCTTGCTAAACCAAGGTTCGTGTTAAACCAATAGGTTCTTGTTAAACCAAGGTTCGTGTTAAACCAATAGATTCGTGTTAAACCAATAGGTTCTTATTAAACCAAGGTTCGTGTTAATCCAATATGTTCTTGTTAAACCAAGGTTCGTGTTAAATCAATAGGTTCTTGTTAAACCAAGGTTCGTGTTAAACCAATAGGTTCTTGTTAAACCAATGTTCGTGTTAACCCAATATGTTCTTGTTAAACCATGGTTCGTGTTAAACCAATAGGTTTTTGCTAAGCCAAGATTCATGTTCAGCCAATAGATTCTTGTTAAACCATGGTTCGTGTTAAACCAATAGGTTCGTGTTAAACCAATAGATTCTTGTTAAACCAATAGGTTCTTGTTAAACCAATAGGTTCGTGTTAAATCAATAGGTTCTTGTTAAACCATGGTTCGTGTTAAGCCAATAGGTTCGTGTTAAACCAATAGGTTCGTGTTAAACCAAAATGTTGGTGTTAAGCCAATAGGTTCGTGTTAAACCAATAGGTTCTTGTTAAACCAATAGGTTCTTGTTAAACCAATAGGTTCTTGTTAAACCAATAGGTTTGTGTTAAACCAGCTTCGTGTTAAACCAATACCATATTGTAGTATTCTTTTGATCTTTGTTTTTTATCCTACTTTCTGCTATTTTCCGTCTATTTCGAGATTTCGACCAGAACCACTCAATATAATACCCGTTTTATATGAAATCTAAACATGATATTTATATTTGGAAAATTGATGTCGAAACATTTATTAATGTATTTGTCTCAATGAAAGTACAGTCGTTTGACATGAATGAGTTCACAAAATGGCGACGTCGTTATTGTCCTTTCTACGAACATGCGGTAAAAATCGGCAGTAGCATAGATTAAACAACGAAAAAACGAATGACACACACACTGATGTTGTTTCTCTGATTATTATCTCCCTGCAGTCGTCCAAAGTTTAATTATTCCCCTTAGATAAATAAAAAATCGTCTGCTAAGCAACATTGGCACCGTACGGTAGGGAACTTACCACCGAGCAGAAAGAAATAATTCTAAATTTGTCAAATGAAGGTTTTTCGAGCTATAAAAAACAGAATATGACAGGCATTAACAGTAGAACAATCCAGAAACTTTTGAAGCGGATGAGAGAAAGAGGAAACATTGAAAACTTGCCACGAAGTGGGGGTATACGAAAAAAGACTCCTCGGGATGACAGAATTCTTTTTCGTAGCGTTAAAACAAACAGACGACAAACTCTGAAAGATGTAACAGCAAGATTTAATCAAAGAACTGGCTGTAATGTTTCATCTAGAACAGTTTGCAGAAGACTGTTTCGGGAAGGGTACAAACGTAGAGTAGTGTATAAAAAAAAATCACAATTTTTCAAGTCAACCGCCAGCGAATTGCACTGGACAGTAGATCAGTGGTCGCATATTATTTTCAGTGATGAGACAAAGATAATAATTTGTCAAAATCGCAAAATTTATGTCTGGAGAAAGGCTGATCATACAAGATTACGTCCGGAATGTGTTGGCCGTCGAGACGACTGAGAAACCATATGTCGTACATCAGTAATGTTTTGGGGGTGTATATCATATTATGACGTGGGAACACTGACACCAGTTGAAAGGAATATGAACACTGAAAAGTATATTTCAGTATTAGACGATAACCTTTGGCCAGTTATCGCAAGACATTTTTCAAACCGAAGGATAATGCACCGTTTCAGTTAGATCCAACCAATGGAAGGAAGAAAATTATAATATAAATATCCTTCCTTGGCCAGCACAAAGCCCTGATTTAAATATTATAGAAAACGTATGGAAAGGTGCTAAAAATTCAGGTGCAACGATGATTAAACGATATCCGAAATGCCCAGGACTTGAAACGAATTGTATCTGACAGTTGGACTTCCCTCCCTTTACACTACGTACGGAGCCTGTATGCAAGTCTACCACGAAGAATACGATGTGTTTTGCGTTCTAGAGGTCATATATCAAATACTGAAGAATTCCTGTAAGTAAAATATTCTTTTATTACTAATAATTGGATTTTTTAAATGCTAATGTGATTTTATTCATAACGTAACGTCAGCCATATTGAGAACTCATTCATGGCAGACGACTGTACATGAATGTCATGTGCGTAAACATATGATTTGAAACTTTCAGGCTGCCATGACTACAATATAAAAAACAAACAAAAACAAACAACCAAACGACCAAAACCGATTTGTTTTAAATATATCTACTAATATATAATCTTTTAGTGATTTTCTGTCCGATATTTACACCATTAATTCATACGTCGGCCATTTTCTGAGTAAGTTCTGTAATGTATATATTTATTCATATTTTTGTTTATTTAATTTCTTGCCAAAGGGAAAACAAACCTACACAATTCCAATAATTACATGAAACGTCCTTGATTTGTATGCTCCATCGCATTAGACTTTATATGATCTGGTGCCTAAGCCGTTCGTAAAACGATAGACGACATACAAACCTATAGCATATTGTGAGTGTTATACCTTGTGGAAACAATACATGGCCTTCATTACACATTTTTAAGTTCGTTTGATCTATATATTAACTTGATATACTAAAGTATTAAACATTGATCAGTAAATACAAATCAGTGAACACAATGCATGGAACAAAATGTTTATGAATATTAATAAACAATATACATGAAATTTAAGTCGACGAGGGGATATTAGTTTCATCATTGACTTTCCAAAGAGGAATAGTAGCTAGAAAGCAAACACTATCCGTTGGGATGTGTGCTAAGTCATTGAAAAATATTAAATTAATCGGAAAAAAAGGCACTATGACATTTAGTTTATATATACAAATTATATTCATATCGTACTAAAATATAAAATAAATCTATCCTGTCATTTTTATAATAGAAGTTTCTTCCGGAGTCTGTATATGTTATCTATTTATTGGATAGAGGGTTGGTGATGACGATCAATCTGATAACATGAGGGTTCATGACGGTTAGATCGATGTTTTCACTTTGGAAATTTGACGGAAGACATCATGAATTGGTTAATGTATACGCATTGTCTATTCTTCAGATGACTTGGCATCTGTAATTTGCCATGTCGTATTCTGTATACGTCCCTTTCGGCTCGTGTATGACATGTATACGGGTATCATATGTATTGGTTTTTGTCTCTTCCTACGATTGTTGCGAAATTGCAGTATTTTTTCTTCATTTTATAACTGGACTTTGACCATTACTTACCCTGAGTAACATATGTGGTACCACTTGCGAGGCACGAACTGCCAACCTTTCCGGAGCACATGCGTGGTACCACGTATGAAGCACAAACTGTCTACCTTTCCGGAGAACATGCGTGGTACTAGGTGCGAAGCACGAACTGGTTATCTTTCCAGACCACATGCGTGGTACCATGTGTGAAGCACGAACTGTCTACCCTTCCGGAGAACATGCGTGGTACCACGTGTGAAGTACGAACTGTGTATCTACCTTTCCGGAGCACGTGCGTGGTACCACATGCGAAGAACGAACTGTCTACCTTGCCGGAGAACACGCGTGATACCACGTGTGAAGCACGAACTGCCTACCTCTCCGGAGAATATGCGTTGTACCACATGTGGAGGACGAACTGCCTACATTTCCGGAGAACATGCGTAAACTACTAGTTTTGAATGGGTTTGCCTTTGTTCAAATTGATACTTATTTGCTTTGTCCCTTTTTTGTCTTTTTTTTTGTCACGTTTTTAGCTTTTTCATTACTTTTATAATTAGTCTTGGTATCATCTGTTGTTCTTTTAAATCATTATAGTTCTAATGTCATGTAAATTGCATCAAACATTACATGTGTTTGTTAATATTTTATAAACGAGGCAACCGCATCGGTGGCGTAATGGTTAGCGTGCTTACCTCGAGTGCGATAGATCATGAGTTCGAGCCCCGGTCGGGTAAACCAAAGACTATAAAATTGGTATGTGTTGCTTCTCCGCTAAGCACACAGCATTAAGGAGAAAGAGCAAAGACTGATTGGCTCGGAATCAGAATAATGTGTCCGAGTGGAGCGACATGTCTACCCATAGACTGTTGTTTCAGTGAGCTAGCACTATACAAATCAAAATCAGTGTGTTGGTCTAGTACAAATCGGACTTCATCATCATCTCATCGAACATTAACGTGTTCTCGTCGTGATATAGCTGAACAATTGCTGAGTTGGTGTTAAGCAACAGTCACTCACTCCCATAAGCGAGGAAGATGTTCGGTGTTAATTTTAATAAGAAACGTTTGGAGATACCTAAGGGAGGTAATAAGAAGCCGTAAGTCGAGGAAGGTCAGACAATACAATGACCAAAAGAAAAAGGACATGCAATGATTTACAAGAAAAGATTAAAAATATCAAAAAGGTAACCAGAAGCCGTAAATCGAAGAAGTGCAAAGAATGCAATGAACAAAAGAAACGGGATATACAATGATTTACAACTACTGAAAGGGTAATTAGAAGTCGTAATTCTAAGAACAGACCATCCAATGGCAAAAAGAATAGGAAGAAATGGAAAAACAATGATATAAAACATATTACACCGAAAACTAAAGATCGAACAACACGAACTTCACTAAAGCCGAAGCTGAACTTAGATGCTCCGGAAGGGTAGTCAATTCCTGCTCCACGTGTGGCACCCGTCGTGTTACTTTTGTCAGAAACTCGGTGATAAGTCCTCAGTAAGGAGTGAAGCATGTTGTCTAGCAGGAGATAAACTGTCCTATTTCTTTACTCGGGTTCCATCAAGGGTCATTTTTCATAAATGAACTAGATCATATGCGATTAGTTTTCATATTTGATTCATGTCGTCTCACTTTTGAAAATACTTTGAAAATATTGCAATGTCTACTTATACCAAATAAGTTGACGATTATGTCAAAGGTCGCACATGGCAATTGAAAAGGTTCATACATTCACAGGTTTCATAAATTAGTCCTTAATAGAGGAAACAACAGCATTGAATGTTTCAACCGAGCGCCTCATTACTATGGCCTGTGGTAGACAGTTCCAGTAAGACATCGCACGTGATGACGAGGAATGTATGTATCGTGATTGTCTCAAGGTTGGCTTAAGTCTTACTTTGTTAGTAAAGCTCCTTTGTCGTTCACCATTTTGATACATCATGACAAGTCGATAATCTTTACACCTGTCTCCAAGGCTGCACCAGTTTAAGTGTTATAACATGATGTATTTCACGGTCTGTTGATGACGGACCTGGCAAACCAGCGTTGGATCATTTCGTGTAGGGGTCACGGGCAGAACAAGCATACTCAAGTGATGTTTTAATGGTTGATATTTATTGGTAAGTTAAGATTAATGTTGACGTTTCGACGGAGGAAGCCAGGCGTTTGATTGGCTTTCGTAAAGACGTTATTTACATGGTTCTTCCATTTTAAATCAGACCGAGATATGTGTCTTCTCATATTTCGAGTTGATGACCATAAGGGATGTTGCTAAATTTAATCGAATTTTTCTTTCGAGTGACATTACATTTGTTTGAATGAAAAGTAATTTTCTATTTCCCGTTATGTATTGCTAGTTGCAAATCCTGTTGCAAATGGTTGGCACCAATGTTGAGTTTTATAGCCACGTATGCAATGGTGTCGTCTGGTGGCTTTACGTCCGGCTGATGTATAGTACAGAAATAGACTGGGTCTAAGACTGACTCTTGGGGAATTCCAAATTCTGTTCATCCCATATTGTGTCCTGTTTAGCTAAAAGCTTTCAATCCAGGAAGATACTTTAATCCCCCACAATCCCGTAGTTGCTTAGTTTATGTGGAAGTAGAACATGCCATTATGCAGATTTGTGTTTGTTCATCGTTCTCCGGGTTTGACCTCGTCAATCATGTTTGCCAACTGAGTTTCGCTTAATCTCCACTTAAACCCACCCATGTTGAAATGGATAATGGATGTCATGTTCATAATACTACTTACAACAATGGCAGAAAATATAGATAGGAGAAATAGTCATCTAGATTTTTAGTTCGTCGGGTCCTGTTGCTAAATTTAACTGTAGTTCACCAACACTTGTTTTTTGCCTCTTTGGTATCTTCTACTTACATGTTATATTTATAAATGGCATTTTAGGGAATTTAGAATAAAGTGGAATATTACAAATGTACATTTTTAAGAACATCAATTCTGATGAAAAACTTCAATGTTAACAAATTTTAACTGGAAGGTTTTTCCGTCTTGCTGAGCGGTCAGTTTACTTATGTAGATAAAAAAAAATGTTTCACTGCATTATGCATTGTTCCGTTGTTATCAGGACAAGACTGACAGTGTCCTTGGTGTATTGCCAATATGATTGTCGAAGAAACTTCTAAATATGATATTTGAAGGATTTTTATATTTGGTTTTAATATCCCCGTCCTAATTCTGAAGATTTTCCTTTGATTTATGCAGTAAATGTTTTATGTTAAAATATTTAATAAAATGATTCATAAGACTTTATCTAAGACTGAATCATTTTTATTCAAGGAATGGAAATGTTTTTAGTGAATTCAAAAGATACAAATGGTTTTTTTTAGTAATGAGTTTGCCTTCCACGTCTCTATTATACAATTCCTAAATCATGTAATTATTGTTAAAACTAAGGTTCTTCTCCCTCAGGCATATGTGACCTTAGCCGATTTGTGTTATCATTTTTAGGACTTTTAGTTATCATGCTTAGAACTTTTAGTTATCATGTTTAGGACTTTTAGTTATCATGCTTAGGACTTTTAGTTATCATGTTTAGGACTATTGTTATCATGTTTAGGACGTTTAGTTATCATGTTTAGGACTTTTAGTTATCATGCTTAGGACTTTTAGTTATCATGCTTAGGACTTTTTGTTATCATTTTTAGGACTTTTAGTTATCATGTTTAGGACTTTTAGTTATCATGTTTAGGACTTTTAGTTATCATGTTTATGACTTTTTGTTATCATGTTTAGGACTTTTAGTTATCATGCTTAGGACTTTTAGTTATCATATTTAGGACTTTTAGTTATCATGTTTAGGACTTTTAGTTATCATGTTTAGGACTTTTAGCTATCATGTTTAGGACTTTTTGTTATCATGTTTAGGACTTTTAGTTATCATGTTTTGGACTTTTAGTTATCATGTTTAGGACTTTTAGTTATCATGTTTAGGACTTTTTGTTATCATGTTTAGGACTTTTAGTTATCATGTTTAGGACTTTTAGTTATCATGTTTAGGACTTTTAGTTATCATGTTTATGACTTTTTGTTATCATGTTTAGGACTTTTAGTTATCATGTTTAGGACTTTTAGTTATCATGTTTAGGACTTTTAGTTATCATGTTTAGGACTTTTAGTTATCATGTTTAGGACTTTTAGTTATCATGTTTAGGACTTTTTGTTATCATGTTTAGGACTTTTAGTTATCATGTTTATGACTTTTTGTTATCATGCTTAGGTCTTTTAGTTATCATGTTTTGGACTTTTTGTTATCATGCTTAGGACTTTTTGTTATCATGTTTAGGACTTTTAGTTATCATGCTTAGGACTTTTAGTTATCATGTTTTTAGTTATCATGTTTAGGACTTTTTGTTATCATGTTTAGGACCTTGTGTTATCATGCTTAGGACTTTTAGTTATCATGTTTAGGACTTTTAGTTATCATGTTTTTAGTTATCATGTTTAGGACTTTTTGTTATCATGTTTAAGACCTTGTGTTATCATGCTTAGGACTTTTAGTTATCATGTTTAGGACTATTAGTTATCATGCTTAGGACTTTTTGTTATCATGTTTAGGACTTTTAGTTATCATGCTTAGGACTTTAGTTTTCATGTTTAGGACTTTTTGTTATCATGTTTAGGACCTTGTGTTATCATGCTTAGGACTTTTAGTTATCATGTTTAGGACTTTTAGTTATCATGTTTAGGACTTTTAGTTATCATGTTTAGGACTTTTAGTTATCATGTTTAGGACTTTTTGTTATCATGTTTAGGACTTTTAGTTATCATGTTTAGGACCTTGTGTTATCATGCTTAGGACTTTTAGTTATCATGTTTATGACTTTTTGTTATCATGTTTAGGACTTTTTGTTATCATGTTTAGGACTTTTAGTTATCATGTTTAGGACTTTTAGTTATCATGTTTAGGACTTTTAGTTATCATGCTTAAGACTTTTTGTTATCATGTTTAGGACTTTTTGTTATCATGTTTAGGACTTTTTGTTTTCTTGCTCCCAAAGACATTTACATTTTTTGCCTTTCAAATATTTTGACTTTGAGGTACCTGATGAAGGGTCCAGAAACGCGTCGTGTGCACTGAATTTGAAATCTACGTCTTTTTTTAACCTGTAAAGACATTTTCTTAATTATGACCATTTTTGTCATGTCTACTCGCCATCTTTGATTTACAGAAAATTCCAATCCACATTTTCTTGAACGACACTGGAGTCTTCTAAAGGACTTTTACTCTTTAATTCACATAATTTTGTCATTTTGTTATAGTTTGCAGCAGTACAATTTTTTTTCATTCGAACAAAGAATAGCACATTTTGACATACTTTCTGGATTCACAATAATTGTTTTATACGAATTATCCTGTCTGAGACCTGCCAGAACTTGATATTGTTTCGTTTGGGTGTCATAGTTTTCAACCAGATGAATAAATAAATAAATAAATAAAAATCACAATATAGAACATTCTTCTAACACGATGTAATTATAATAAACACCAAATAGTCACTTTATACGCATCTGATACGCTTTAATTGATACGGTGTAATGTAAGCATTAATCAAATGATGTATCTTTTTTCCCAAGCTGTACCTAATGGATACTGCATTGATTTTCTTAGAAATTGTCCTTTTCTTTTTAAAATATTTCCAATACTTTGTTTTAATATTTATTAGATTATGTTGAATTCAAATTAAATCAAATATATATGAATTATTGATGTAGTAATTTTTATTTAATGAAAGTCAGTTTATTGATAATATACCTATCATTCCTTCAGTGGAGGGCATTGATATAATTTCCCATGACGGATTTTCGACTTCTTGGAATAGTTCACTTTCTGTGAATTAATTTGTTTGTTTATTTGCATTAGAATACTTAAATCAAATATTGCATTTTGTATTTGTTTTAAATATATTTATATCATAGATCTTGAGGCAACTTCAAGTAACTATTATTTAACTGATATAAGGACTGGAACTTAGACTAGAAGGCAGTTGCATTGTATTATCTATTGTATGTGAAAACGTATATATAACTGTTTAATTCTAAATTTAATTTAAACTGACAAGTGATTTATAAGTCAACAAATCGCTGTTCCACATTTCAATTTCCTTTGTCCTCAAATAAATAATACGTTGACAGTATTGTTTCCTCTATCATTCTGTACGTGGTCACATGATCTGTAAAACGTTTAAGTTTTTCTTAGGAGTTGTTGGTTCCGCAAATATGAAAACATGCTAAAGGACAATAAAAAAAGTGGAAAGGGAAACGTGATGAAAGATGAAGAACAGCAATAAAGCAAAGTTCCTGTGTCTCTTGTTATTTTCCAGTGTATAATTTACATATACGACGTACCTTTCACACAACCATGGTATAGGAGAGCTCATGTCTAATTTACGTTATTTGTGCTAGTTTGTGTATAGTGGTGGAGACACATATGTGTTGTTTTGCTTTGTTTATCTTCATCTTGTGTCTTGTGTATCCAATGTTGCCAGTTTTTCTGGATTGCCAATTCTTGATTGACCCTTCGGTTTTCTCTACCGTTTATTTGGTCCACTGAATTAAACTTTAACCCGCCCTCCCACACATACTGGTAGATTGAAAGTGTTCTGTGTTGTTTAGTCATAACACATATTGATACATTGGAAGTGTTCTGTGTGACATAGTCTCAACACATGTTGATAGATTGAAAGTGTTCTGTGTGGCATAGTCTCAACACATGTTGATACTTTGGAAGTGTTCTGTGTGGCATAGTCTCAACACATATTGATACATTGGAAGTGTTATGTGTGGCATAGTCTCAACAGATGTTGGTAGATTGAAAGTGTTCTGTGTGGCATAGTCTCAACAGATGTTGGTAGATTGAAAGTGTCCTGTGTGGCATAGTCTCAACACATGTTGGTAGATTGAAAGTGTTCTGTTTGGATTAGTCTCAACACATGTTGATACATTGGAAGTGTACTGTGTGGCATTGTCTCAACACATGTTGGTAGATTGAAAGTGTTCTGTGTGGATTAACCTCAACACATGTTGTAGATTGAAAGTTTTCTTTGTGGATTAGTCTCAACACATGTTGGTAGATTGGAAGTGTTCTGTGTGGGCATAGTCTCAACACATGTTGGTAGATTGGAAGTGTTCTGTGTGGATTAGTCTCAACACATGCTGGTAGATTGAAAGTGTTTTGTGTGGATTAGTCTCAACACATGTTGGTAGATTGAAAGTCTTTTGTGTGGATTAGTCTCAACACATTCTGATATATTGGAAGTGTACTGTGTGGCATAGTTTCAACAGATGTTGATACATTGAAAGTGTTCTGTGTGGCATAGTCTCAACAGATGTTGGTAGATTGAAAGTGTTCTGTGTGGATTAACCTCAACACATGTTGTAGATTGAAAGTGTTCTGTGTGGCATAGTCTCAACACATGTTGGTAGATTGAAAGTGTTCTGTGTGGATTAGTTTCAACACATGTTGATACATTGGAAGTGTTCTGTGTGGCATAGTCTCAACGCATGTTGGTAGATTGAAAGTGTTCTGTGTGGATTAGTTTCAACACATGTTGATACATTGGAAGTGTTCTGTGTGGCATAGTCTCAACACATGTTGTTAGATTGAAAGTGTTCTGTGTGGATTAGTCTCAACACATGTTGATACATTGGATGTGTTCTGTGTGGCATTGTCTCAACACATGTTGGTAGATTGAAAGTGTTCTGTGTGGATTAACCTCAACACATGTTGGTAGATTGAAAGTGTTCTGTGTGGATTAGTCTCAACACATGTTGGTAGATTGAAAGTGTTTTGTGTGGCATAGTCTCAACACATGTTGGTAGATTGGAAGTGTTCTGTGTGGATTAGTCTCAACACATGTTGGTAGATTGAAAGTGTTTTGTGTGGATTAGTCCCAACTCGCTTTTGTTTCATAGGGGTTCATCTCCCTCAGACATAAGTAACCTTAGCCGATTTTGGCAATCCTGTGTAGGCCCTTCGGTTTTCTTACTCCCAAAGACTTATAATTTTTGTTGGGTTTTTAATCTTTTCACTTTGAAAGTACATGATGAAGATTATTCCAAAAACGCGTCGTGTGCACTAAATTAGATATCTACTTGGTAAGTTTGGGCGAGATGATTTTAATTTAAATACGAAACATTAATATAATATAGACTCGAAAGATCTAAGAAAATAGCCGCATTACAAAGATATCAGAACTTGACTCAAAAAATGTTCAAACCCCGTAATGCATTCTTAATAAACAAAGTTCATTATCAGTTTGCTTTTTTGAATTTTAAACAAGATAATAGTAAACACATTATATCTACTCGCTCTGATAAGTTTTTGATATACCGATTCCTGTTTATAACACATTAGGAAATTCAAACATGTCTTCATCCTTTTCTAACGAAAATGGCAAATACGTCTGCAGATTGGAATACTGAAAGAAAATAAATTCAATGATATGTTGGATGTATGCACTCATATTTGTACATGTAATAAATTTTCGCATTTTATCTTAATATCGTTATTATAGAATAACTATTATAATGAATATAATACTTAGAAGATTGCACCTACTGTTTACATAAATTATGCAAAATATGTACTTAACTAATAAAATCTTATATAGAAGGATAAATCAACTTGCAGAAATCTTATAAAATAAATAGTACATCCATGTTACAGCTTGTTAAGATGTTAAGACATATTTTACATTGTAGTTGTAGACACTAATTGAATTCTTCTAACAGTTTTTAATGACATCTGGTATCACATGAAGACAATTAATGCCTACGGACGTTTGTGGAGAATTGGTGTGTATATCTATCATACGGAATCAAATGTATTTTTGTCATGCTTCAATCATGGTCTATTAGTAGAGATACAAATAACACGTCGAAGTGAGGTGGATAAAATTACTTTTTACCCTTTTTGGTATAATAGTATATATAGGGATTTGGGTCATTTCGTGCGATGATTGTTTCCGGCCCCTGTCTTCATGTCAAGTGACCTTAAATTAATCTTTAACCGTCCAATCAAAGATTAGCCAATCAGGCAACAGCTCTTTTCGTGGTGTTAATATCTTACAATTTGGACGGCTTGTCGCTGATTGATCAGTTGAAAATATCACCACAGACGTAATGTCGTTGAATATAAGTGTATTGACTAAAAATAAAACGAATATCCTCCAGTGCATTTTAAATGTATTTTACTTCATATTTCGCTTGTGTGTTTATCATGGCATGTATTTTCCTCCTAATTTCCCTCTATAGATTAATTGAGAAGTGTATTGACTTCATATTTCCCCTATAGATCAATTGAAAAGTATATTTGCCTCCAAATTTCACCATCTAGATTAATTAAGAAGTGTATTGGCCTCATATTTCCCCTATAGATTAATTGAGACCCTCTAGATTAATTGAGAAGTGTATTTACCTCATATTTCTCCTCTAGATTAATTTGGAAGTGTATTTGCCTCTATTTTCCCTCTAATTGAGAAGTGTATTTGCCTCATATTTTCCCTCTAATTGAGAAGTCTAGTTGCTTCCTATTTCCCATGTGATTTGCACCATTTTACATTTACCTCATATTTACTTTCTGCGTTAATAAAATAGTGTAGTTACTTTCTATTTTCCCTTATTTTTCCCAAGATTTATAGTTATCTTCAGTATTTATATAGTAGTGTATTTATTTTGTATTTCCCGTGTGTATTTTACGGACTTGTATTTAGCCCCTAATTTCCTTTTTTAAAAATTTATATCCCCTATGTATGCTTTACGAACTTGTATATTAAACCCTAATTTCCTTTTGTTTCTGTTTGTACACGCGTTTTCTTTGTATCCCCTATGTGTGTTTTAAGGGCTTGTATTTACCTCCATTATTCCAGTTTTCATATATGTTGTTTGGCATGTACGCAAAATACGGATATTCCATCTCATTCTCATAGTTACAGAATGGTCCAGCGTCATAAATGGCCATCCAACCATAATCATCTGGACAACCATAATACGATTTGTTTATGTAAAATCTTCTCTTAACAGAAGCATCACTGAAATATGTTTAACATCAACTGAACATTATTTAAGCTAGATTCACCACCAGAACACGTTGACAAATAGTAAATCATACAGATTAAACGCTGGTACTTAGAAGGGACAATAATGGTATGTTTTATTTTCACAAGTAATAAGGGGTAATAATGGATATGGACACAAAGGTTTGCCTTGTACCGGTGGGCCATTTACAACTGTTGTTCATTTAGGAGTATTGATACATTTATGTACCCCGTCTTAGAATGGACCGTATATTTGATTCGTCCGTACAAACAGTTGTCATATCTCACTGCAGAAAAACGAGTCAACTCTGTGGTTTCATTATGTATCCATGTATTATTTATACATTTATTATTACTTTTACTGCTTCGAATATTTTGGCTTTGAGTGTACTTGATGAATGTTATTTCAGAAACGGGTCGCGCGCACTAAATTTGATATCTACGATTATATATCTAAGCTACAAATCGTTAACCAGAAAGAGTAAATTAAACATGTAACAACACAATGGACACAACAGTTGATGAATCACATAATTGTTTTTCAAACCTAGACAAACAGAGTTTTGAATAAAGTGACTATGAATCAGAAGTAAAACTTAACAAAGGTTCGACGAACACAAATTCTCACTAGATAGTAGCATCAGAGCATGTGTTGTAAAGTCGTTATCATGTCTTATTAATGTTATATCATTATTGTATATACCAGTAAAAGAACTTGATCCAAACATATAGTATCAGAAACATGTCTGTCTATTTATACACAGATAGGACGTATAAAACAACACATTTTAGATGGATACATTTGACGTTATCATAGACACCCGGAGCAAAAATCGCATCGGTGGTGAAATTGTTAGCGTACTAGACTCCTCGAGTGCGGTAGATACAAGATAAGGTATTTATTGTTAGCGTACTAGACTCCTCGAGTGCGGTAGATACAAGATAAGGTATTTATTGTTAGCGTACTAGACTCCTCGAGTGCGGTAGATAAAAGATAAGGTATTTATTGTTAGCGTACTAGACTCCTCGCGTGCGGTAGATACAAGATAAGGTATTTATTGTTAGCGTACTAGACTCCTCGAGTGCGGTAGATACAAGATAAGGTATTTATTGATTCTCCGCACTAAGGAGCAAGAGCAAAGACTCGATGGCTCGAAAATAGGATAATGTGTTCGAGTGGAGCGACATGTCTAACCACGGACTGTTGTTCCAGTGAGCTAGCACTATAACAATCCAACTAGGCCTGTTGGTTTAGTACAAATCATCATCTCATACAAATGCAACTTGTTCTCGCCATTGTATAGCTGACAACTTGTTCTCTCGCCATTGTATAGCTGACAACTTGTTCTCTCGCCATTGTATAGATGACAACTTGTTCTCGCCATTGAATAGCTGACAACTTGTTCTCGCCATTGTATTGCTGACAACTTGTTCTCGCCATTGTATAGCTGACAACTTGTTCTCCCCATTGTATAGCTGTCAACCTGTTCTCGCCATTGTATAGCTGACAACTTGATCTCGCCATTGTATAGCTGACAACTTGTTCTCTCGCCATTGTATAGATGACAACTTGTTCTCTCTCGCCATTGTATAGCTGACAACTTGTTCTCGCCATTGAATAGCTGACAACTTGTTCTCGCCATTGTATTGCTGACAACTTGTTCTCGCCATTGTATAGCTGACAACTTGCTCTGGCCATTGTATAGCTGACAAATTGTTCTCGCCATTGCATAGCTGACAATTTGTTCTCGCCATTGTATAGCTGACAAATTGTTCTCGCCATTGTATAGCTGACAACTTGTTCTCGCCATTGTATAGCTGACAAATTGTTCTCGTCATTGTATAGCTGACAATTTGTTCTCGCCATTGTATAGCTGACCACTTGTTCTCGCCATTGTATAGCTGACAACTTGTTCTTGTCATTGCATAGCTGACAACTTGTTCTCGCCATTGTATAGCTGACAACTTGTTCTCGCCATTGTATAGCTGACAAATTGTTCTTGCCATTTTATAGCTGATAACTTGTTCTCGCCATTGTATAGCTGAATACCTTTTCTCGCCATTGTATAGCTGACAACTTGTTCTCGCCATTGTATAGCTGACAAATTGTTCTCGTCATTGCATAGCTGACAACTTGTTCTCGCCATTGTATAGCTGACCACTTGTTCTCGCCATTGTATATCTGACAACTTGTTCTTGCCATTGCATAGCTGACAACTTGTTCTCGCCATTGTATAGCTGACAACTTGTTCTCGCCATTGTATATCTGACAACTTGTTCTCGCCATTGTATAGCTGACAACCTGTTCTCGCCATTGTATAGCTGACAACTTGTTCTCGCCATTGTATAGCTGACAACTTGTTCTCGCCATTGTATAGCTGACAACTTGTTCTCGCCATTGTATAGCTGTCAACCTGTTCTCGCCATTGTATAGCTGACAACTTGTTCTCGCCATTGTATAACTGACAAATTGTTCATTTGGTTTTAAATCACTCACTCCTGAAGCAACGCATTGATATTTGAGTTGTGATAATCTTAATTGAATTTTCATGAACTTGCTTCAGTTGGATAAGAATAACTGAATTGTGATGATCTTGTGTGTGTTGTGGTAATCTTATTTATCATATTTCTAGGGTTAAGGCGTCGCAGTATAGTTGAATACTTGGACCAGTGATGTTAATGAACTATCAATACCTCATTCATTCATTGCTAAGGGTAGAATAATAGCATATTCATCTCTCATAGTTTGTAAAGCGTATATATTGTTTCCTGTAACACACCGTATAACATATTAAGTTACTCACTAAAATGGACCGTTCTTTTGTTAGAGTTCCCATATCATCAACAGAATATTTCTTCATTAAAACAATAGAATATTAAGTTACTCTCTAAAATGGACCGCTGTCTTGTTCATTTTCGCATTTCTATATACCAAGTTATTTCCCTACCACACAACTTCATTACATACATACAATGTTTATATAATAATATCTACAACTGAAGGTTGCAGAAATATCATACTATATCTCTTCTTACAACAAGAATTAATACCATTGTATTCTAACTTGACTTAGTCGATATTGTCTATCCTGTTTAGGCCCGTTGGTTGTATTGCTTTCAAACATATTGTCTATCCTGTTTAGGCCCATTGGTTGTATTGCTTCCAAACATATTGTCTATCCTGTCTAAGCCCGTTGGTTGTATTGTGTCTATCCTGTTTAGGCCCGTTGGTTGTATTGTCTATCCTGTTTAGGCCCGTTGGTTGTATTGTATCTATCCTGTTTAGGCCCGTTGGTTGTATTGTGTCTATCCTGTTTAGGCCCGTTGGTTGTATTGTGTCTATCCTGTTTAGGCCCGTTGGTTGTATTGTGTCTATCCTGTTTAGTCCAGTTGGTTGTATTGTCTATCCTGTTTAGGCCCGTTGGTTGTATTATGTCTATCCTGTTTAGGCCCGTTGGTTGTATTGTTTCTATCCTGTTTAGGCCTGTTGGTTGTATTGTGTCTATCCTGTTTAGGCCTGTTGGTTGTATTGTGTCTATCCTGTTTAGTCCAGTTGGTTGTATTGTTTCTATCCTGTTTAGGCCCGTTGGTTGTATTGTGTCTATCCTGTTTAGGCCCGTTGGTTGTATTGTGTCTATCCTGTTTAGGCCCGTTGGTTGTATTGTCTATCCTGCTTAGGACCGTTGGTTGTATTGTCTATCCTGTTTAGGCCCGTTGGTTGTATTGTCTATCCTGTTTAAGCCCGTTGGTTGTATTGTGTCTATCCTGTTTAGGCCCGTTGGTTGTATTGTGTCTATCCTGTTTGGGCCCGTTGGTTGTATTGTGTTTGTCCTGTTTAGGCCCGTTGGTTGTATTGTGTCTATCCTGTTTAGGCCCGTTGGTTGTATTGTGTTTGTCCTGTTTAGGCCCGTTGGTTGTATTGTGTCTATCCTGTTTAGGCCCGTTGGTTGTATTGTGTCTATCCTGTTTGGGCCCGTTGGTTGTATTGTGTCTATCCTGTTTAGGCCCGTTGGTTGTATTGTGTCTATCCTGTTTGGGCCCGTTGGTTGTATTGTCTATCCTGTTTAGGCCCGTTGGTTGTATTGTGTCTATCCTGTTTAGGCCCGTTGGTTGTATTGTGTCTATCCTGTTTAGGCCCGTTGGTTGTATTGTGTCTATCCTGCTTAGGCCCGTTGGTTGTATTGTGTTTGTCCTGTTTAGGCCCGTTGGTTGTATTGTGTCTATCCTGTTTAGGCCCGTTGGTTGTATTGTGTCTATCCTGTTTAGGCCCGTTGGTTGTATTGTGTCTATCCTGTTTAGGCCCGTTGGTTGTATTGTGTCTATCCTGTTTAGGCCCGTTGGTTGTATTGTGTCTATCCTGTTTAGGCCCGTTGGTTGTATTGTGTCTATCCTGTTTAGGCCCGTTGGTTGTATTGTGTATCCTGTTTAGGCCCGTTGGTTGTATTGTGTCTATCCTGTTTAGGCCCGTTGGTTGTATTGTCTATCCTGTTTAGGCCCGTTGGTTGTATTGTGTTTGTCCTGTTTAGGCCCGTTGGTTGTATTGTGTATCCTGCTTAGGCCCGTTGGTTGTATTGTGTCTATCCTGTTTAGGCCCGTTGGTTGTATTGTGTCTATCCTGTTTAGGCCCGTTGGTTGTATTGTCTATCCTGTTTAGGCCCGTTGGTTGTATTGTGTTTGTCCTGTTTAGGCCCGTTGGTTGTATTGTGTCTATCCTGTTTAGGCCCGTTGGTTGTATTGTGTCTATCCTGCTTAGGCCCGTTGGTTGTATTGTGTCTATCCTGCTTAGGCCCGTTGGTTGTATTGTGTCTATCTTGTTTAGGCCCGTTGGTTGTATTGTGTCTATCCTGTTTAGGCCCGTTGGTTGTATTGTGTCTATCCTGTTTAGGCCCGTTGGTTGTATTGTCTATCCTGTTTAGGCCCGTTGGTTGTATTGTGTCTATCCTGTTTAGGCCCGTTGGTTGTATTGTGTCTATCCTGTTTAGGCCCGTTGGTTGTATTGTGTCTATCCTGTTTAGGCCCGTTGGTTGTATTGTGTCTATCCTGTTTAGGCCCGTTGGTTGTATTGTGTCTATCCTGTTTAGGCCCGTTGGTTGTATTGTGTATCCTGTTTAGGCCCGTTGGTTGTATTGTGTCTATCCTGTTTAGGCCCGTTGGTTGTATTGTCTATCCTGTTTAGGCCCGTTGGTTGTATTGTGTTTGTCCTGTTTAGGCCCGTTGGTTGTATTGTGTATCCTGCTTAGGCCCGTTGGTTGTATTGTGTCTATCCTGTTTAGGCCCGTTGGTTGTATTGTGTCTATCCTGTTTAGGCCCGTTGGTTGTATTGTCTATCCTGTTTAGGCCCGTTGGTTGTATTGTGTTTGTCCTGTTTAGGCCCGTTGGTTGTATTGTGTCTATCCTGTTTAGGCCCGTTGGTTGTATTGTGTCTATCCTGTTTAAGCCCGTTGGTCGTATTGTGTCTATCCTGTTTGGGCCCGTTGGTTGTATTGTGTCTATCCTGTTTAGGCCCGTTGGTTGTATTGTGTCTATCCTGTTTAGGCCCGTTGGTTGTATTGTCTATCCTGTTTAGGCCCGTTGGTTGTATTGTGTCTATCCTGTTTAGGCCTGTTGGTTGTATTGTCTATCCTGTTTAAGCCCGTTGGTCGTATTGTGTCTATCCTGTTTAAGCCCGTTGGTCGTATTGTGTCTATCCTGTTTAGGCCCGTTGGTTGTATTGTCTATCCTGTTTAGGCCCGTTGGTTGTATTGTGTCTATCCTGTTTAGGCCTGTTGGTTGTATTGTGTCTGTCCTGTTTAGGCCCGTTGGTTGTATTGTATCTATCCTGTTTAGGCCCGTTGGTTGTATTGTGTCTGTCCTGTTTAGGCCCGTTGGTTGTATTGTATCTATCCTGTTTAGGCCCGTTGGTTGTATTGTATCTCTCCTGTTTAGGCCCGTTGGTTGCATTGTCTATCTTGTTTAGGCCCGTTGGTTATATTGTGTCTATCCTGTTTAGGCCCGTTGGTTGTATTGTACCTATCCTGCTTAGGCCTGTTGGTTGTATTGTGTCTATCCTGTTTAGGCCCGTTGGTTGTATTGTCTATCCTGCTTAGGCCCGTTGGTTGTAATGTGTCTATCCTGTTTAGACCCGTTGGTTGTATTGTGTCTTTTCTGTTTAGGCCCGTTGGTTGTATTGTGTCTATCCTGTTTAGGCCCGTTGGTTGTATTGTGTTTGTCCTGTTTAGGCCCGTTGGTTGTATTGTGTCTATCCTGTTTAGGCCCGTTGGTTGTATTGTGTCTATCCTGTTTAGGCCCGTTGGTTGTATTGTATCTATCCTGTTTAGTCCCGTTGGTTGTATTGTTTCTATCCTGTTTTGGCCCATTGGTTGTATTGTGTCTATCCTGTCTAAGCCCGTTGGTTGTATTGTATCTATCCTGTTTAGGCCCGTTGGTTATATTGTGTCTATCCTGTTTAGGCCCGTTGGTTGTATTGTTGTCTATCCTGCTTAGGCGTGTTGGTTGTATTGTGTCTATCCTGTTTAGGCCCGTTGGTTGTATTGTTGTCTATCCTGTTTAGGCCCGTTGGTTGTATTGTGTATCCTGTTTAGGCCCTTTGGTTGTATTGTGTCTATCCTGTTTTGGCCCGTTGGTTGCATTGTCTATCTTGTTTAGGCCCGTTGGTTGTATTGTATCTATCCTGTTTAGTCCCGTTGGTTGTATTGTTTCTATCCTGTTTTGGCCCATTGGTTGTATTGTGTCTATCCTGTTTAGGCCCATTGGTTATATTGTGTCTATCCTGTTTAGTCAAGTTGGTTGTATTGTTGTCTATCCTGCTTAGGCCCGTTGGTTGTATTGTTGTCTATCCTGTTTAGGCGTGTTGGTTGTATTGTGTCTATCCTGTTTAGGCCCGTTGGTTGTATTGTTGTCTATCCTGTTTAGGCCCGTTGGTTGTATTGTGTATCCTGTTTAGGCCCATTGGTTGTATTGTGTCTATCTTGTTTAGGCCCGTTGGTTGTATTGTGTCTATCCTGTTTAGGACCGTTGGTTGTATTGTGTCTATCCTGTTTAGGCCCGTTGGTTGTATTGTGTATCCTGTTTAGGCCCATTGGTTGTATTGTGTCTATCTTGTTTAGGCCCGTTGGTTGTATTGTGTCTATCCTGTTTAGGACCGTTGGTTGTATTGTGTCTATCCTGTTTAGGCCCGTTGGTTGTATTGTGTATCCTGTTTAGGCCCATTGGTTGTATTGTGTCTATCTTGTTTAGGCCCGTTGGTTGTATTGTGTCTATCCTGTTTTGGCCCGTTGGTTGTATTGTGTCTATCCTGTTTAGGCCCTTGGTTGTATTGTGTCTATCCTGTTTAGGCCCTTGGTTGTATTGTTGTCTATCCTGTTTTGGCCCGTTGGTTGTATTGTGTCTATCCTGTTTTGGCCCGTTGGTTGTATTGTGTCTATCCTGTTTAGGCCCGTTGGTTTTATTGTGTATCCTGTTTAGGCCCATTGGTTGTATTGTGTCTATCCTGTTTAGGCCCTTGGTTGTATTGTGTCTATCCTGTTTTGGCCCGTTGGTTGTATTGTGTCTATCCTGTTTTGGCCCATTGGTTGTATTGTGTATCCTGTTTAGGCCCGTTGGTTGTATTGTGTCTATCCTGTTTTGGCCCGTTGGTTGTATTGTGTCTATCCTGTTTTGGCCCGTTGGTTGTATTGTCTATCCTGTTTTGGCCCGTTGGTTGTATTGTGTCTATCCTGTTTAGGCCCGTTGGTTGTATTGTGTATCCTGTTTAGGCCCGTTGGTTGTATTGTGTCTATCCTGTTTTGGCCCGTTGGTTGTATTGTGTCTATCCTGTTTTGGCCCGTTGGTTGTATTGTCTATCCTGTTTTGGCCCGTTGGTTGTATTGTGTCTATCCTGTTTTGGCCCATTGGTTGTATTGTGTCTATCCTGTTTAGGACCGTTGGTTGTATTGTGTCTATCCTGTTTAGGCCCGTTGGTTGTATTGTGTCTATCCTGTTTAGGACCGTTGGTTGTATTGTGTCTATCCTGTTTAGGACCGTTGGTTGTATTGTGTCTATCCTGTTTTGGCCCGTTGGTTGTATTGTGTCTATCCTGTTTAGGACCGTTGGTTGTATTGTGTCTATCCTGTTTAGGCCCGTTGGTTGTATTGTGTATCCTGTTTAGGCCCATTGGTTGTATTGTGTCTATCTTGTTTAGGCCCGTTGGTTGTATTGTGTCTATCCTGTTTTGGCCCGTTGGTTGTATTGTGTCTATCCTGTTTAGGCCCTTGGTTGTATTGTGTCTATCCTGTTTAGGCCCTTGGTTGTATTGTTGTCTATCCTGTTTTGGCCCGTTGGTTGTATTGTGTCTATCCTGTTTTGGCCCGTTGGTTGTATTGTGTCTATCCTGTTTAGGCCCGTTGGTTGTATTGTCTATCCTGTTTAGGACCGTTGGTTGTATTGTATCTATCCTGTTTAGGACCGTTGGTTGTATTGTGTCTATCTTGTTTAGGCCCGTTGGTTGTATTGTGTCTATCCTGTTTAGGACCGTTGGTTGTATTGTGTCTATCCTGTTTAGGACCGTTGGTTGTATTGTGTCTATCTTGTTTAGGCCCGTTGGTTGTATTGTGTCTATCTTGTTTAGGCCCGTTGGTTGTATTGTCTATCCTGTTTAGGCCCGTTGGTTGTATTGTGTCTATCCTGTTTAGGCCCGTTGGTTGTATTGTGTATCCTGTTTAGGCCCATTGGTTGTATTGTGTCTATCCTGTTTTGGCCCGTTGGTTGTATTGTGTCTATCCTGTTTAGGCCCGTTGGTTGTATTGTATCTATCCTGTTTAGGCCCGTTCGTTGTATTGTCTATCCTGTTTTGGCCCGTTGGTTGTATTGTGTCTATCATGTTTAGGCCCGTTGGTTGTATTGTCTATCCTGTTTAGGCCCGTTGGTTGTATTGTCTATCCTGTTTAGGCCCGTTGGTTGTATTATGTCTATCCTGTTTAGGACCGTTGGTTGTATTGTGTCTATCCTGTTTAGGCCCGTTGGTTGTATTGTATCTATCCTGTTTAGGCCCGTTGGTTGTATTGTGTCTATCCTGTTTAGGCCCGTTGGTTGTATTGTGTCTATCCTGTTTAGGCCCGTTGGTTGTATTGTGTCTATCCTGTTTAGGCCCGTTGGCTGTATTGTGTCTATCCTGTTTAGGCCCGTTGGTTGTATTGTGTCTATCCTATTTAGTCCCGTTGGTTGTATTGTCTATCCTGTTTAGGCCTGTTGGTTGTATTGTGTCTATCCTGTTTATTCTCGTTGGTTGTATTGTATCTATCCTGCTTAGGCCCATTGGTTGTATTGTGTCTATCCTTTTTAGTCCCGTTGATTCTGTTATGTCTATCCTGTTTAGGCCCTTGGTTGTATTGTGTCTATCCTGTTTAGGCCCGTTGGTTGTATCGTGTCTATCCTGTTTAGGCCCGTTGGTTGTATTGTGTCTATCCTGTTTAGGCCCGTTGGTTGTATTGTGTCTATCCTGTTTAGGCCCGTTGGTTGTATTGTGTCTATCCTGTTTAGTCCCGTTGGTTGTATTGTCTATCCTGTTTAGGCCCGTTGGTTGTATTGTGTCTATCCTGTTTAGGCCTGTTGGTTGTATTGTCTATCCCGTGTAGGCCCGTTGGTTGTATTGTGTCTATCCTGTTTAGGCCCGTTGGTTGTATTGTGTCTATCCTGTTTAGGCCCGTTGGTTGTATTGTGTCTATCCTGTTTAGTCCCGTTGGTTGTATTGTCTATCCTGTTTAGGCCCGTTGGTTGTATTGTGTCTATCCTGTTTAGTCTCGTGGTTGTATTGTATCTATCCTTTTTAGGCCCGTTGATTGTATTGTGTCTATCCTGTTTAGGCCCGTTGGTTGTATTGTGTCTATCCTGTTTAGTCCCGTTGGTTGTATTGTCTATCCTGTTTAGGCCCGTTGGTTGTATTGTGTCTATCCTGTTTAGGCCCGTTGGTTGTATTGTGTCTATCCTGTTTAGGCCCGTTGGTTGTATTGTGTCTATCCTTTTTAGGCCCGTTGATTGTATTGTGTCTATCCTGTTTAGGCCCTTGGTTGTATTGTGTCTATCCTGTTTAGGCCCGTTGGTTGTATTGTGTCTATCCTGTTTAGGCCCGTTGGTTGTATTGTGTCTATCCTTTTTAGGCCCGTTGATTGTATTGTGTCTATCCTGTTTAGGCCCTTGGTTGTATTGTGTCTATCCTGTTTAGGCCCGTTGGTTGTATTGTGTCTATCCTTTTTAGGCCCGTTGATTGTATTGTGTCTATCCTGTTTATGCCCGTTGGTTGTATTGTGTCTATCCTGTTTAGGCCCGTTGGTTGTATTGTGTCTATCCTGTTTAGGACCGTTGGTTGTATTATGTCTATTCTGTTTAGGTCCGTTGGTTGTATTGTGTCTATCCTGTTTAGGTCCGTTGGTTGTATTGTATCTATCCTGTTTAGGTCCGTTGGTTGTATTGTGTCTATCCTGTTTAGGACCGTTGGTTGTATTATGTCTATTCTGTTTAGGCTCGTTGGTTGTATTATGTCTATCCTGTTCAGGCCCGTTGGTTGTATTGTGTCTATCCTGTTCAGGCCCGTTGGTTGTATTGTGTCTATCCTGTTTTGGACCGTTGATTGTGTTGTGTATATCCTTTTTAGGCCCGTTGATTGTGTTGTGTCTATCCTGTTTAGTCCCGTTGGTTGTATTGTCTATCCTGTTTAAGCCCGTTGGTCGTATTGTGTCTATCCTGTTTAGGACCGTTGATTGTGTTGTGTCTATCCTGTTTAGGCCCGTTGGTTGTATTGTGTCTATCCTGTCTAAGCCCGTTGGTTGTATTGTGTCTATCCTGTTTAGGCCCTTGGTTGTATTGTGTCTATCCTGTTTAGGCCCGTTCGTTGTATTGTCTATCCTGTTTTGGCCCGTTGGTTGTATTGTGTCTATCATGTTTAGGCCCGTTGGTTGTATTGTCTATCCTGTTTAGGCCCGTTGGTTGTATTGTGTTTGTCCTGTTTAGGCCCGTTGGTTGTATTGTGTCTATCCTGTTTGGGCCCGTTGGTTGTAATGTGTCTATACTATTTAGGCCTGTTGGTTGTATTGTGTCTATCCCGTTTAGGCCCGTTGGTTGTATTGTGTCTATCCTGTTTAGGCCCGTTGGTTGTATTGTCTATCCTGTTTAGGCCCGTTGGTTGGTTCCAAACTTTTAAAAGTTATTTGGGTTTCCAATATTTCAATATTTCGGTATTGAGCTAAACCCGATGAAGGTTATTCCCGTGCGCACTAACTTTGATATCTACATTTTATTATATCAACTAATTATTTCCCTGTGTACTTCATAGAGTATAGCAGGGTTCTGCAAGAGAACCTTTGGTCTCTTGAGCAGTTTTTGAATCATGATTTCAGAATATATGGTATTATGTTGTCAAAAAAATTGGTGACCAAAACAATTTCTAAAACATAAAAATACAATAAAATGAAAAACAAAAAATACCATACTGTTGGAACAATTCTAAAATATCATACTGTCGGAACAATTCTAAAATACCATACTGTCGGAACAATTCTAAAATACCATACTGTCGGAACAATGCTAAAATACCATACTGTCGGAACAATTCTAAAATACCATACTGTCGGAACAATTCTAAAATACCATACTGTCGGAACAATTCTAAAATACCATACTGTCGGAACAATTCTAAAATACCATACTGTCGGAACAATTCTAAAATACCATACTGTCGGAACAAATCTAAAATACCACACTGTCGGAACAATTCTAAAATACCACACTGTCGGAACAATTCTAAAATATCATACTGTCGGAACAATTCTAAAAATACCACACTGTCGGAACAATTCTAAAAATACCACACTGTCGGAACAATTCTAAAAATACCACACTGTCGGAACAATTCTAAAATACCACACTGTCGGAACAATTCTAAAATATCATACTGTCGGAACAATTCTAAAATACCATACTGTCGGAACAATTCTAAAATACCATACTGTCGGAACAATGCTAAAATACCATACTGTTGGAACAATTCTAAAATACCATACTGTCGGAACAATTCTAAAATACCATACTGTCGGAACAATTCTAAAATACCATACTGTCGGAACAATTCTAAAATATCATACTGTCGGAACAATTCTAAAATACCATACTGTCGGAACAATTCTAAAATACCAAACTGTCGGAACAATTCTAAAATACCACACTGTCGGAACAATTCTAAAATACCACACTGTCGGAACAATTCTAAAATACCACACTGTCGGAACAATTCTAAAATATCATACTGTCGGAACAATTCTAAAAATACCACACTGTCGGAACAATTCTAAAAATACCACACTGTCGGAACAATTCTAAAAATACCACACTGTCGGAACAATTCTAAAATACCATACTGTCGGAACAATTCTAAAATACCATACTGTCGGATCAATTCTAAAATACCACACTGTCGGAACAATTCTAAAATACCATACTGTCGGAACAATTCTAAAATACCATACTGTCGGAACAATTCTAAAATACCATACTGTCGGAACAATTCTAAAATACCACAATGTCGGAACAATTCTAAAATACCATACTGTCGGAACAATTCTAAAATACCATACTGTCGGAACAATTCTAAAATACCATACTGTCGGATCAATTCTAAAATACCATACTGTCGGAACAATTCTAAAATACCATACTGTCGGAACAATTCTAACATGAAATATCAAAAACGTAGAAAGAGACAAAATATATACCCCTAACACAAATACATGACTGTTCACATTCCCTGCTTAGTACAGGCACTTCAATGAAATGTGGCGGGGTTAGACTAGTTTTATGTTTTATTTTCTTCCAATGAAATTGTGTGACAGAAAATATGCTGAAAAAATATAGCCCCCTTCTCCGGTTAATTAAGAGTGAAATAGTCATTCTCTTACCTAGAGTTGTCATGTGTTTACTGTGGACATGAATGTTGTTGTGATAGTGGGTTATTATAACATTGATACTGTTCACTGAATTCTCTTTGAAACATAAATAAAAAACATGATTTACCCATCAATACTGAAGAAGTTGAACCTTTGGTTAGGAACATTGAGATCTGTAAATGAACTACTAGCTAGCCGATCCTTACTAAACCAACTGACGTTTGTATCATTACTCTGATTGTCGAAATTTAAATTTATCACCATCGTACTGTTTTTGTACATTGCAACTTTAATCTGAAAAGGGATAGAAAATAGAAAAAAATATGATACAGATTTACTTTGGCAAAAATATAAATAACTTAATGTGTGCTTAATCCATAAAATAAAACCTTAAGACTTGTTATTTAAATTCTAATATGCATTGTAACGTTTAGCATAACAATTAAGAGATGTGTGGTTTTTCAATCAGAAATTGTAAAACTGATTTTTATGACTGTTCTTTTAGTGATAGATATATCCTAGACAAAATTATCAGTTTGTTGTTGTATCGTTTAGACCCTGTGTTTTCCTTGCTCCAAAAGACGACTTTTAAGTTAGTTAGCTTTCCAATCTTCCGACTTTAAGCGTATCCGATGAAGGCTGTTCCAGACATGCGTTATTCGTACTAAATTAGATTGTCATGTAACATATTTTTTAATTTTTCTTTTCCGGAAATTTTGTCTATTCCCGTGATCGGACTTGTTATTTACGTAATGCAAAAAACGTGTTTTACGTTTTGTGGCAAGTAGCCCAGCGCTACATTATTTCATTTTGGAAACCTTTGGAACACAATGGAGTAAGTTAAATATAATTATTTCATGTCCTAGTGTAAGGATCTAAGCGTACGCATTGTTTTCTTCATGATTTATAAGTGTATTTTTGTTATGAACACACAAACTTGCCGATTGATAACTGAACCATTTATTTTTTGTCACATAATATTTCAAGGTTATTTTTACATTCTGATGTTTGTAATTTACTTGGATAAATATTTCTGTATTGTTTATAATGTCCAAGGGTCGTGATAAGCCCTCCGTTATTGATTTTTGAAATATAGAACACTCCCCACGCAAGTGGATCTAAAAAATACAGTACCGCGCTGGGGTACAACGGTGTAATTGTAAATACCGCATTTTGTTATTGCATTTTGAATGTTGGTTTACAGTACAACTTTTAAAAGTGTTTTTTCACATACAGTGCTACACAGTCGTAATGCACTTTGAGTAATACAGTGCTACACAGTCGTAGTGCACTTTGAGTAATACAGTGCTGCACAGTGAAACCTACACTTACTCACGGTGACGCACTGAGTTGTTACATTGTTTGGACCTGGTTTATGGTATTGGAAACATTGTATTAAACTGGTTATTGGATAATATTGATATGCATTTTGTAATATGCACTTATTTCAGTCAACGCTCCAGTATTATTTTGGGATTTTTAATATAACATGCAATGTGTACTTGATTTATGAATTTAATTGACATTGTTGTAAAACTGAGTTTTGGCATTTTGTACTTTCCGATCTAACCATCATTATCATCATTATCATCATTATCATCATCATCATACATATTTGTCATAATAAACGGTTAAACTGCCGCATCGTCTTCTTCATAAGGCCAGGGCAGAACATAGATATCAACGTTTTTATTAATGCATACATATACCAGTAGAATAAATGTCATGTTAACAAACAGGTCTACAAGAATCTTAAATTATATTTATTTCATGTAAAAACAAAACTTCCTCCACGGTCGTAGAAATAATTTTTTAAAAATCTTAAAAGAACATATTTGCCTTCTTTATTTTTACTCTTAATTGAACTTCACATCTCACCATACAATATTGTATATTTAGGTAGTCCATTTACCATTTAAGAACCATATGAGGTTAAGTTATTTGTGGACTAAGTTCGAGTAATAACCCATACAGTAGTTCTCCCTCTTATGAGATCACCTCCTCTGTAACGTAGAAGTGACCTTGTTAGAGAACTGGTATATCTTGGAGGGGGGGGGAGAGTATATTTTTACTATTATAGTCGGGCATAGTGAATCTGAAATCTGGTAAGAAAGGTGGCCTTTGATGGGAGTGATCTTCTAACAGGGGTTTCCTTTATTGGGATTGGTCTTATAAGAAGGGGATTGATATACTACATTTTATATTTTGTGGTGATTCCATTTAAAGTAATATGAAAAGCAAATATCGTGGAATTTTTGGATTAAATATTTTTACTTAAAATGTCACTTAACTTTAACTAAAATCAACTGCATAACATTAAAATTGCGCTCAAATGCAGATTTTAAGAGCTAATCGCAAAATATTTGACAGCAGATAATTCTGTTTTCCCGTACAGTAATGCAAAGGATATGCGCGTGACCCAAAGATAAGATAAGATAAGATAAGATAAGTTTTATTTATAGTCGGCATATTTAAATAACAATACAACACAAGCCCTAGTGGGCTTTTGACCCAAGATCTGAACTCTTTCGGGGAGATTATCGCTCATGCGCAATGTTCAGTTGATGAAAAAAAATAAAAATATTCCGTGTGTACCACATAAGTAGTATATCAGTACGGTTCAAGCCATATTTCAGGGGGAATCAGGCCATTGTGCATGCGTGACGTAAAGTACGTGACCGGAAGTGAGAGTTTTTTCTTCCTATAGTAGTAATACAAAATGTACCATTGCGCATGACCGGAAGTAACATGGCTACCGGATGTGACCTGAAGTGACGTCATAAGACCGGAAGTGAGGGTTTCCCGGCCTTTTTCTCGGGTATTTTCGGATATGTTTGAGGTTTTTCGCTATGTTGTGTAGTACTCCAAGGGTGGTTTCTACCACGTCTACGTTCTCACTGTGGTATTTCTACTAAATAACCGAAGAGTCAAATAAATGAAATGGTACATTTGACCCCCTAAGTCACCCAATAGAAGGTCACTCTGCATTTATCCAGGCTTTCGACTGGCTTTATATAGAGGCTTTTTTTTTCTTTTTTATTCCTTTTTTTTGTCATAGCACATGTCTAGCAAGTAACAACACAAATTTCTGTACAATGTCCGTCGCTTCCACGGGATTTTCTAAGAGCCTGGTGACGTCTGTCATGCTATGTCCTGCACATCGATGAAAGAGGTAAAAGATGCAATGATGTCCGCACACGGTAGATCCTTCTTCTTGTACTCGAACGGTATTGCAAGTCCAATGAAGACAATGTTTGTTCATGAAATTGACATAAGCGGATTTGTGCGGTGGACGTCCGGTTGGATCGTAGTAATCCCCTCTTGAGTTGGCGTCGATGTATATAGCGACCCAGTGTTGTCTCATTCGATGGTCTGGATCCGTATTTCCCACAAGCGCCGAAGGTACGTTTAATAGTTTGGGTAATCTGTTTCTGGCATAGACCCCCTTAAACACCGGTCTGGAGTGGGGATAATCCGTTTTTTGTTTTGGGTTACGGACTGATATGATCCCGATCATTTCATGCCATGGGTCCATCCATTTATCAGTGTGATTGCCGGACCTACAGGCAGTGAACAATCGATGTTTGTCCGATGGTTCGTTCACAATATCAAACACATGATGACTCCCAAGCCAGATCGGATCTTATGGTTTTATGGTGAATATCAGACGTTGTATGGATCCGTAGAAGGGGTAGAATTTCAACAAGGTTAACCGGATATGGATAATTTAGATCCAAGAGAAAAACATTTAATCATCCTAGACGATTTAATGGACGAAACGGATCAAAGAGTAGCTTCTCTGTTTACGAAGAAGAGTCACCATAGAAACATTAGCATCATGTACATTGTACATAATCTGTTTCATCGAGGCAAATATCATCGAACGATTAGTCTGAATGCCCATTACATGGTCGTCTTCAAAAACCCCAGAGACTTATCACAGAACATGTCCGTGGCGCATCAAATATATCCCCAAAGGACAAAATACTTTTTGAAAGCCTACACTGCAGCCACTGCTCAACCCCACGGCTATTTAGTCATCGACATGAAACAAGAGACACCGAACATATTGAGACTAAGAAGTCATATCTTTCCCGGGGAGAAACAGATAGCGTATGCCGATATTTAGCTATATATCTCAGTCTGTCCAAGATTAATTCAGTTTTACGAGAGATGTAGAAGGAGTGACATGGTATCTCCGCGCTTAAATAAACACGTTGGCGTATTCACAAAAAAACAAGACCGGGTGTATTCGCAATCACATCATATACAAAGCCGATCACAGTCTCATCGAGTGTCTGTGCGAGTGTGCCTATAACATGTTAAAAGCAAACGTTCCATTGACCAGAAAAAAAAGAAACACAGCCGGATTGAGAGCATTGGTGAAAAAGTCTGTTCCTCTCAAAAAGAAGAAAACGATCTTACAGAAAGGAGGCTTCCTAGGCTCTCTCTTGGCACCCATTGTGTCCGTAGTGGCACCTCTGCTATCCACCATCTATCTTACAATGAAACCCCTGGAATTGATGAATCAAGGCGGTCAGCTACCACGTCCCAAACCACCCATCGAACAGCGCGTGAAAGTCATGGACACGTTGGACAAGAAGATGCAAACGATACTAGATAGAGAAGACATACCTACCGATCAACGCCTTAAGCTCTATGACCAATCCCTGTATCGATATTTAGATGTCTTCGATGGCTACAGACCTAAACCAGAAGTCTCAACGCCAACGCCGGAATTAGAATCTCTCGACCCCATCGAAAGCGAAATCTTGGACAGCGTTCCAAAAACGATGAGGGGTAAGGCCGATTTTTATTGAAAAAAATGAAAACCAATCGAGACATCACATGGAATGAGAAAGGGGAATTGAAATTCAAAGATAAAATCGTACATGGAAGTAACATAGTGGATTTAGTCAATGATGTGCTGCGCAATAGGGAATATTTTAACCCAGAAGAATGGGAAACTTTCGGAGAAGCATTAAGAGAAGCAAATGTAACACAATAATTGATCGGTCATACAGATCGATGGAGATACATCACTCAGGCCAAAAAAACACCAAGAAGCCGTAAATGACAGGAAAGTTCGTCACCCACTAGACATGACACACCAGAAATTCCGAAAAGTACAAAACGTAAACAGAAATGGCTTAAATATTAAAGAAAGGGTCATTGAGTCAGTAGCAGCTATGGAGTCGTCCTATTACAATGTAGTTGCCCCCGCCAGTTATGGGGGTCTCAATAAATTCAGACCGAAAGGGTACATAAAGAAACCAAAGACTGGTTACAGACACATGATGCCTACACCTTGCATAAACCAACGAGACGACGATTTCCCAGACGTCAAGTGGTAGGCCGATTTGGTGGACATGGGCAAATTAGCATCTTATAACAAAGGTTGTCTTATCGAAATACGCATGGGTCGTTCCATTGAAAGACAAGACGAGAAAAAGTTTAAAAGAAGCCTTCCAAGTCATTTTCAAGACGGGTCGACAACCGATACGCCTACAGACAGATCGTGGAACCGAGTTTACAAACAGAGTGTTTCAGAAATTTATGAAGGAGAATGATGTCCATTTCTTTACCACGTATAATGACGAGACGAAAGCTAGCATTGTGGAACGATTCAACAGAACTTTGAAAACCAAAATGTGGAAATATTTCACACACAGAGAAACTTTAATGTATATGGACGTTTTACCAGATATGGTCGAATCGTATAATCGTGCGGTGCACAGAAGTATAGGGATGCCCCCGGCAGAAGTCACGCGGTCGAATCAGAGGACGGTAGCGAAAAGACTGTACGGACGAAAAGGATCTAGGAAATCATGTAAGTTTGTTCCTGGAGATCGAGTGCGACTGACTAAGGCGAAACGTACGTTCAAGAAAGGATACTTACCTAACTGGACCGAAGAATTGTTTACCATAGTATACGTAGTCAGAGACGATCACGGGGAGATTCTAGAAGGAATATTCTATGCCGAAGAATTACAGAAAGTCTTTAAGAGAGACGACGTGTACAAGATTGAAATCATTTCGAAAAAGAGAAAAAAGGGACGAAGAGTTCAGTATTTGGTCAAGTGGCTTGGATATCCGGATACCTTTAATAGTTGGATCTTTCGATCAGACCTACAAAAGCACACAACACCTACTTGAATAGTCAGTTTAATGAATGGCATCGACCGACTCAGACAGTGTATCATCTTGGGTCACTTATGGAAAAAGGACGGCTTGATCGGATGTCGTGTTCTTGTGTCAAGTCCTTATCCTGTACACGTTTATTGTGGTGAGCATTTATAGCTTGACGGTACAGTCGCAAAACAGTACCTTGTGGACGGCCTTGTTGAGCAGTTGTCAGAGATACCTGCTACCTAGCCCCATGATCAAGACGAAGCATGTTTTACCTGACTCATTACACGACGAAAGTGCCGAAAATAATGGATCTGGACGGAGCATGGGAAATCGGATTGGCAGAGATACAGTATCCTTACAGTTGGTATAACGTCAAGAATAACGAAGCCTGGTTGAAGGTTCACTTTTACAAGGAGTCAGAACTACAAAAGCGTTTGGTGTTGTTACCGGATGGGTACTATTCCTCGGCCAAAAGGATCATTAAAGCCATCGAGTGTAAAAAGCACAGGACGGAACTCAAGAATAAATTCAACATGGGTTTCAGCGAATTCAATCATAAAAAAGATTGTCAAGTCATCATCAGTCCTTTATTACAATCCATGTTAGGATTCAGACAAGCTATCTTCCCGGCGGGGGAGTATGTTTCAGATTGGGTAGCGGACGTCAAGAAAGGATTAAATTTTCTATGCATGTATTGTCCCTTGGTGGAACCGAGAATGGTGGGAGATGCCCAATTACCGTTATTGAGAATTGTACCGGTGGATGGAAGAGACAGAGAAATGATCCCCGAGTGTTTGATCCGATACAGTACTGTCCCCTGATACAACGACGATTTCAGACCGTGGAAATAGATATAAATTTGTGTTGTTACTTTTTAGACATGTGCTATGAAAAAAAAAGAAAAATAAGTTAATGCAGCCTCTATATAACGCCAGTCACAAGCCTGGGTAAATGCAGAGTGACCTTCTATTGGGTGACTTAGGGGATTAAATGTACCATTTCATTCATTTGACTCTTACGCTATTTAGTAGAAATACCACAGTGAGAACTCGGACGTGGTAGAAAACACTCTTGGAGTACTACACAACATAACGAAAAACCTCGAAAATATCCGAAAACACCCGAAAAAAGGACGGGAACCCTCACTTCCTGGTATGCTACTTCCGGTCATGCGCAATGACAAATTGTGTACTACTACTATAGTAAGAAAAAAGCGCGGGAAAAACTCTCACTTCCGGGTATGCGCAGAACATACTTCCGGTCACATGACTGACATCACTTCCGGTCAGGGTCACTTCCGGTCACGCATGCACCATGGCCTTATTCCCCCTGAAATATGGCTTGAACCGCACTGATATACTACTCACATAAGAATAATTGCAAACACAAAATTGGTTCACGCGACATGAAAGTGACAGATTCCTCAATTTTCATTGTCAGGAATGTGTGTGTGCTTACCTCAGTATCCATGATTTGTTTATCTTTTCTTCACGAGGTCATGATCGGCAATCATCGGACCAAAACTTTTCTTCACGAGGTCATGATCGGCAATCATCGGAACAAAACAACCGAAAGTTAATCAGTCTCCACAACAATGGCGACTACGATAATCATGCACACGGATTTGCAGATTTCTAGTTGTTGAGAACATATTTCGACTTGAAACATGCATGAATAGCTTAGTAAAGGTACCGCCGTATTCCAAATTGAATTTTCAGTGGAAAATTTTCTTCACCCAAAACTGGTGTAATATTACTTTAAACATTATTCCACCAATAATATTGATGCTATTGTATACGTCCTACATTGTAGTCTCTGATACGCTTACACGCACTCAAAATATCGGTATTTTAACGATGCAACGTAAATGTAGTACATTTCTGTATTATGTGATGATGGTATTGTAGATTATTGCAATTTAACTTTGAGCCGTAATAAAAGGGAGAGGTTTGGCGCTTTAAAATCTGATTCAACCCACCATATCTTTAGAAATGCCTGTACCAAGTCAGGGTCATTACGGTTTTCACAGTTTTCCGGTTGTTGACTGATTTTGTCTGTTTATATACTTGTGAGTTTTGACTTTCCCTTTGTAAGATTGCTCGGAGTTCGGTAATTTTGTTATTACCCTTATCTACTATTATGAATAAACTAGACACAAAAGCTGTCAGTTATTATTGCTTATTTGATAACGTTTTATTACATACAATGAATTTAACAGTATAATATATTGCCAGTCATAAAAGGAGAAGCATTGATTGAAATAAATGAAAGATAAGCCGGTCACGCACTTAATTTCATTAAATCAATATAAACTATGCCGTTTGAAAACCTAAGCGTGACTTTTGGCCAGTACAGTATTTTTAATTGAATAAGTCGCATTTACGCCATAAAGTTTATATGACATTATAAGTTTAATATTAGTCTCGCTCCAATAGTCTCGCTTGATATTCACATGATAAAGTAAACATATTTTTTTCAATTTTTAATTGTGTTTATCCAATCACTCACAGTACGGTATTTTTTTCCTTCTTCATTTTAAGGTTCAAATATTTATCATGGTGGCCAACGTTAAACTTTCGAAATGATGACTACAAGTTAACCAATAGGAACCCTTGGTTCAGTAGCATCCTTTTTAGAAGCAACCACCTTTCAATGAAATCATGTTAGGAACCACAAGCTCTGGAATATCGGATCAAATGAGATATATATACCCGGTACTCCCTATGAAGGTGCTGCTGGAATGTTGCTACATATAAATGGAAAGAGCCATAACAAATAAAGAAACAAAATGTTCAAATAAACCGATGTATATAAATATAATTCCTAATTTTATTACATATAATATTCCACTTTGAACATTTATGACAAAATCTAAATATGTCACTGCGCTTGATAAACACTGGTAACGAATATACACTTACACATCTGGAATTATATGTTTGTTCCTTTTTTTATATGTAATAGTTTGTTTTCCAGCTATAAAATAACTTACTTGTTTAATATTCTGTGTGTCCCAGTTATCAATTATCGCGTTTCTGTAATGTGTCGTACACGTTAAAGTGTGGGTAAGGTGGCATCCAACTTCCGGTGTAGAAGGTGAGATCTTACCAATGTATGCAGGGTGTACCATCACACCTATTCCAGCAGAACCTCTAAATACTAACTCCCAGGTGTCTGCAAATGAAGAACAGAGTGGGCATGTCATAATATGATTTAGTCATACTCATAAACAGCTTCTGGTTTTCTTAAGAATTTAACATAACATTATGTTACCTAAACTTAAGTACCTGATCCAACTCCTGGAAAAAAGAATAAAAACGAATAGACAAACAATGATGAGAAAACACTACACAGAAAACTAGATTTCACATAACCAACCCTACCATAAACCGGTGTGAACTCAGGTGATTCGGAAGGCTAAGCAGTTTCTGCTAGAATAAAGTGGCACCCGTCGTGTTACTCATGCAACAAATCAAGTGATAAGTCATTAACAAGGAACGGACAGTATTTGACTAGGACGAACGGAACATATTCTTTGACATTGTGTAATTGTTGACCGAGTCATGATGGTGACTGGAAAACTGTGGAAGAGATGACTTGACCACCAGCAACCCTCTATCAAGGAAATCGTGTTAGGAAACACAGGATCAACTGAGATATACCCCCATATGCAGGTGTAGCAGGAATGTTACTGCATATAAAAGATAAGCTCAGCTTGTGGGCTCTTTAATTTGGAAAATAAAAATTATATTCTATTCTATTCTATTCTATACCAGGCTGCATACCACCAAAAGCAACGATAGAAATATAAATCCAGTGTTAACCACAAGGTCTTCAACATGTGGAACAGGAGTTTTGTTCATGAGATAACGACCTAAAACGCGCGAATTGCAAATGTCTACTCTGAAGGGGACCTTTAAAATATATTTAATTTGACTTGTGCTTGATATATTTTGCATTTAAAGAGCAACTAGCAAATGTTTTAACTAATCTGAAATTATTTTTGCACCATACATTATGAACATTGTCGTTATCACTCTGTAAGAATTATTTTAAGAAAACTAGCACCAACTATTTGTGTCGTATACCTCGAGTCTCCAACCCAAAAAAATTCTTAATTGGTAAAAACTCGTTATCTTAGTTTTAAATACAATAATTGAACATTCATATTTAATTAGAATAAAGCAGTGAACATATATGACACGAAAAACCTAACATTATATCCGTAAAATGTACAGAAACGGTCGTTTTATGTACCCATGACAAAAAATATCGTGTTTCGCCGGTCGGTTTTATGTCAATAGCTTTTTCGTAGAGCAAACCGATGTTTTAAAACAAACACACATTGTCATAACTAATAATCAAGTTGCCGAAACGCTATGGTATTAAAGCACACATTTCAATGACGGTGTGGAAATTTGACGTTTTTTTCCGCCATCTTGTTGGTCTCCAACCAAAATAACCCCTTCTCCAACCAAATAGGTTCGACCCCCTGTTAATACAACTTTTCTTTCACCTTGACAAACGTAATAAATTCGTTATCAGACATTACATGCTGACAAACGTAATAAAATTGTTATCAGATATTACATGCTGACAAACGTAATAAAATCGTTATCAGACATTTCATGCTGACAAACGTAATAAAATCGTTATCAGACATTACATGCTGACAAACGTAATAACATCGTTATCAGACATTACATGCTGACAAACGTAATAAAATCGTTATCAGACATTTCATGCTGACAAACGTAATAAAATCGTTATCAGACATTACATGCTGACAAACGTAATAAAATCGTTATCAGACATTACATGCTGACAAACGTAATAACATCGTTATCAGACATTACATGCTGACAAACGTAATAAAATCGTTATCAGACATTACATGCTGACAAACGTAATAAAATCGTTATCAGATATTACATGCTGACAAACGTAATAAAATCATTATCAGACATTTCATGCTGACAAACGTAATAAAATCGTTATCAGACATTACATGCTGACAAACGTAATAACATCGTTATCAGACATTACATGCTGACAAACGTAATAAAATCGTTATCAGACATTTCATGCTGACAAACGTAATAAAATCGTTATCAGACATTACATGCTGACAAACGTAATACAATCGTTATCAGACATTACATGCTGACAAACGTAATAAAATCGTTATCAGACATTACATGATGACAAACGTAGTAAATTCGTTATCAGAAATTTCATGCTGACAAACGTAATAAAATCGTTATCAGACATTACATGCTGACAAACGTAATAAAATCGTTATCAGACATGTCATGCTGACAAACGTAATAAAATCGTTATCAGACATTTCATGCTGACAAAAATATGTTGATTGAACCTTAATCATTTAAAATCAAAACGTTCTGATGTCAGTACCAGTTATTATACATGTTGTGTTCTGGTCTCAGTACCAGTTATTATACATGTTGTGTTCTGATGTCAGTACCAGTTATTATACATGTTGTGTTCTGATATCAGTACCAGTTATTATACATGTTGTGTTCTGATGTCAGTACCAGTTATTATACATGTTGTGTTCTGATATCAGTACCATTTATTATACATGTTGTGTTCTGATGTCAGTACCAGTTATTATACATGTTGTGTTCTGATGTCAGTACCAGTTATTATACATGTTGTGTTCTGATGTCAGTACCAGTTATTATACATGTTGTGTTCTGATGTCAGTACCAGTTATTATACATGTTGTGTTCTGATGTCAGTACCAGTTATTATACATGTATTCTGATGTCAGTACCAGTTATTATACATGTTGTGTTCTGATGTCAGTACCAGTTATTATACATGTTGTGTTCTGATGTCAGTACCAGTTATTATACATGTTGTATTCTGGTGTCAGTACCAGTTATTATGCATGTTGTGTTCTGATGTCAGTACCAGTTATTATACATGTTGTGTTCTGATGTCAGTACCAGTTATTATACATGTTGTGTTCTGATGTCAGTACCAGTTATTATACATGTTGTGTTCTGATGTCAGTACCAGTTATTATACATGTTGTGTTCTGGTGTCAGTACCAGTTATTATACATGTTGTGTTCTGATGTCAGTACCAGTTATTATACATGTTGTGTTCTGATGTCAGTGCCAGTTATTATACATGTTGTGTTCTGATGTCAGTACCAGTTATTATACATGTTGTATTCTGATGTCAGTACCAGTTATTATACATGTTGTGTTCTGATGTCAGTACCAGTTATTATACATGTTGTGTTCTGATGTCAGTACCAGTTATTATGCATGTTGTGTTCTGATGTCAGTACCAGTTATTATACATGTTGTGTTCTGATGTCAGTACCAGTTATTATACATGTTGTGTTCTGATGTCAGTACCAGTTATTATACATGTTGTGTTATGTTTTATTATTTATATTTTAATCTCATCTTTCACACGACCATTAGTTGTTTTGTCTGTCCAGACAGATGTTTTGCATTGTCTAATTGATATTTAATTCGTCTTTATTGTACTCTTGTTGTCATTTTAAAATCAAATCGATTTTCATTTAATATTTGCCCAACCCAATGCTGTTATTTGATATGTGTTTTAAATGTATTATTATTTACACGTCTTGTTTTTCACAAAATATCAATGGTACTTCAGCAAAATCGTTGCGGGGCCATGATTGGTTTTAATTAAAATACAAATGTGTTTGATTTGATAATATATTGCTTAAGAGAAAAGGACAGTTAACACAGACAAAACTACTAAGCTAATACAATATTCAGATTCTATTTCAGATTTCTATCTTTATTAAACTTAATTCTAATATAACGTCCTTCAAACGCTTTGAGTCCAAACCCGTGGTAAAAATAATATTTATCTATGACCGATTACGTCATAGATAGACGTGGTCTGTACTTGTAAAGTGGCTGTTTCATGACACTCCCTTGTAAAAGATGCACAATAATAAGCATGCAATGCACAAAATAAATAAACATTCGTGTATTGGAAATCGGCTCAAGCGATATAGAAAACAGACAGGTATTATAAACCCGTATCCCTTGCGAAGATCCAGAATAACATATAGTATTCTTGCATATCCCTGGGTCTAAAAATCACACAAATTAAAATTCCGCGAAATATTGTTCATGACTTTGGTATATAAACAACATAACGTCATATGAAGACTTCCAGTTTAGAACGTAAAGATCCTGACGTTTTTTGGCTTAGTGTACGCCTACGTGTCAAAGTGGAATTTGCACTATATTCCCTTTCTTTTGAATTGATGTTCATGAATGACCCGATTTAGTAACCGCAAAACATATTTACCATCGGCATTGAAACACCTTTTCGGTTGTCATTTCAAACATCTTTGGAAAAAAACGGAATATTATTGTAACATTTCAGTCGGGTCAATTAACGGAACAACCAAAACACTGGATGACCTAGGCCGTTTCGATTTGAAAATGTTCCGTAATTGTCCTATTAGAATCGAAATAATTACCGGTAGCTATATATTTATATTGTTTTTACCACAGGATGTCACTTTATGCCTTCATTTTACCCCTTTACTCGTGGTAAAATATTCGGCATAAAGTGCCAACCCGTGGTAAAACAATAATGAATCAATGAATCAATCAATCAATCAATCAATCAATCAATCAATCAATCTTTATTTCCTCCATAGGTATGAAGATTTACAAAGCAAAATCAAATATCAAAACAAAGCAACATATTTACATATAACATACATGAAGTTGTGCATGAACGAGATCAGCAGGTGTATGGCTAATAGTCAAAGTTAAATTTGTTTTCAATCAAGACTGGTTGGATTTTTTTATACAACGGATACATAAATTTTGCTATGTAAAACATCATAATCGACCATAAATCTGGCGAAAGTTCTTGTATGATATCTTGATCGACGGAGCCAAGCATTACTAGAAGAATGTCACTCTCTTCAAGGTTGAAAATGTCAACTGATGTTTGAACTGGAAGTACATCAACAATTGTGTAGTGTAGTTTGTTTCTTTCTGTCAGTAACGCATGACATGACATAATTAAGTGCAATAAAATATCGCTCGAATTGACGCAACATAATGGACAGGTTGCCTTCTTTATAGCCATGGAGCCTAGTTTGACCAACACGAGTAGTTCACGTTTGATATTTGGGTATACACGTGTTAGACGTATCAGTCTATGTTCGGTAAGAGTGCTTTGAATTTTTGAATATCTCAAAAGTTCAGGTCTATTTTCAATATTTTCAAGCCATCTATTTTCCTCAGAGATTGAAATTGACTGACGAACAATTTTCGACCATAAATCATTTTTAGGTATAAATGTTTCATGAACAAAAGTCTCTAGAAAGGAAAAACATATCATATTTCACAAGGGTTTTGATCAGGTCATAAGTAATAGTATTTTCGATTTCATCTTCCTCTAGAATAATTTGGCTGATCAGAATATGAAACAGTTTCTTATGTGTCGTAGACGAAATACGTCTACATAAACGCCCAAAAAATAATAGTTTAAATTTGTCGGTAACGAATTCAATAGACCAAAGTCCCAAATTACTAATTGTGGAATCAATAGGAGAAGTTTTGTCCATACACTGAATAAAACGAGCAGCATATCTTTGAGTTCGTTCTAACAAGTCTATTTCGGTATTTGAAAGTCCACCCCAAATTTCGCAGGCATATAGTCCTGTAGGAAGAATCATACGTTTCCAAATCATGGCGTTCGTAACAGGCGTCATACACTTGGGGTTGACCCCAATGTTGTAAAGAGAGTGTAGATTTTTCTTTAACTTTTTCGACGCACTTTTTGTTCTTTCAGTAGTTTTGACAGATCGAGTTATCAATGTCCCAGCGTATACATGTTCGTTTTTATTCTCAATGAACGTTTCTCCAAGCCGAACGGAGATTTCAGAATCATTTTGTTTATGTCCGTCAAACAACATTAAACAGCTTTTCGTTCCATTATACGTCAGACGCCAGCGACAGGCATAGTTTTGAACACAATCAAGTAGTCTTTGAAGTCCATGTGCAGAGGTACTGAGTAAAGTTGTATCGTCTGCAAGAAGGATAGCGGGAATATTCAGGCCACTAATGCTTATACCACTATTTACGGCTTTCAGTTCAGATATCAAATCATTTATGTAAAGAGAGAAAAACCAAGCAGAAATCACTCCCTTTTCCAAACCCTTGGGAGATCGCAAAATTGTTACTAATAAAGCCATTATACTGCACATGCGCACTAGCCTGTTTATATGACATAAATAGTATATTCCACAGTTTACCAGTTACTCCTAAATCTTTTAATTTGAGAAAAAGTCCGTCATGCCATATTTTATCAAAGGCTTTCTGATTATCGAGAAAACAAACAAAAAGCTTCGATTTGCAATTACGGAAAAAGTTTATGCATTCGTTAAGTGTGTATAAGGCTGGTATTGAACCATGCTCAGGAACGAACCCAAACTGTAGAGGATCTGGAAAAGTCATTCCAATATTATTTAACATTTTGGTAATACGCGATAGAACCACTTTTTCGTACACCTTTCCCATAACGGACGTTAACGTTATTGCACGATAGCTATTCGGGGATGTTTTGTCTTTGTTGTTTCCTTTATATAAAGGAACAATTATTCCATGACGGTATAGGAAAGGAACGTATTCACTCGTATGCATCATATTGAAAATATAACACTTCCATTTTGCAATCGTTTTACCACCATGAATAATATGTTCATTTGTTATATAATCAGGTCCTGGGGCTTTTCTGCATTTTAATGTCTGTATTTGTTCTGTAACTTCGTCTATCGTATAGGGTTCATCGAGAATTGGTTGTGTTGTTTTCGGAGAGAGTTCACTATAGTCCTTGACTTTTGATGAAACAGTGTCATAGAACGATTTGTCGAATGTCGCATCATTTGATGGAGTGTATAAGTCACTAAAGTAATTACTCCACAGTTTGCAGATGTCATTATCGGTCTCTGCTGTTACACCATTATACGACATTGAAGAGGTTGTAGATTTTTGTTGTCTTTGTTTGCGAACAACACGATAAAACTTGCTAATATCAAGTTCCGCAGCTTCAGATACATCAGCATACTTTTCTTCTCTCCAACGCCGTTCAGCTCTACGTTTCCGCTTTCGAAACTCGGTCTTTCGTGTTTTATACTCAATAAAGTAAATATTGTCTTTATCATGTACGCGATTAATATCCAAAAGTTTATCTAGTTCGCTTCTATAATATTGTTTTTGCCATTCGTCTGACTTTGACCACAGCAGCACTTTACGTCCGACGGCTAGCTTGTTTGATGTATAACATAGCAAATTTGTATCCAAAGTAATAGAAATCGGATAATGGTCGGACACATTATACAAACAATAATTTCTAACTTTTAGATCAGAACAACCATTACACAAAAATTCAGGAATCATAATATAATCAATCAATGTTTTCCTAGTACCATCTTTAGACCTGTATGCATACTTAGGACCTCTGCAACATGTAATAAGTGGTGCAGGTGACATGTTATTACTTTCAACAAATTTCAAAAGGTGTTTTGATTTTGTGTTCTTGACATTCAATGATATATCTGTGTTAAAGTCACCACATACAATAGTGACGCAGTCACTTGACATTTGTTCATATATACTACATACAGTACTAAAATAAGACAGATATTCTTCAACTGAATAGTTAGTAGAGGGTAGTAGAACACCTATTATACATACATTTTCATAACCTCTTTTGACTAGCTTGACAGCACAAATTCTATCATTTTCAATATTTAATTCATTCGTTTTATAACCACATGTTTTTCTAACAAGAATTGCTACACCACCAGACCCCTTGCTTGAGTTGCAAGTACTTGAACTAGTACATGAAAAAACGCGAAAATCTTTAGCTATCTCATGCAAAAAGCAAATATTATATCGATTAAGCCAGTGCTCAGTAACAATACAAACATCAGATTCTTCCAACAAGTTTTCAAAGTATGAGGTGCCGTACATTGCACCCCTCATATTCCATGTTGTTACCCTTATCAACATCATAAATATTACAATAATAACACACAAAATCTTAAGATTCATAATCAGGAATAGATGCATAGTTATTGCATTTAATAACTACTTCGGTGAACATAATCTCGCCAATATACACCATTTGGCCAGAAATTGTGATCCGTTTCAACAGTGTCAAAATCATGTTCGTGAATATTTACCCTTAATGTGTAAGTAGAATAGTTTTTGAAATCTCTTTTTCTCATCAGTTTAGTGTAAGATATATGAACACCTTTGTTCTGTGCATATTGTCTAATTGCAGCATCAACAAGTTTAAAAGGACGATCAGCTTTCACATTATACAGAACGATTCTCTTTGTTCTTTGACGAAACACTCCACAGAATAAGCCGGTGTTATCATTTGTCACATGAGTTTCGATTTTATGGATCTGTTCTCTTGATCTTAATTCATGATCTGGTCTTTTCTTTTCTGTTTCGAAATTCTGATTGTATCGAGCAAAGTTATTGTCAGTAGATCTCATATCATCTGGAATTGTGTTCACAATTTGCACAGACTACTCAGTGTCTTTACTAAGAATGGGAAGATTACGAGTATCATTTCCATTCTCCTGTGTTGGCAGTTTAGCCGGCCATTCGTTGGCTGAATATTTCACTGAATCACTGTATGAACGTGGTTTATTGGAGAATGTTTTCCATTTTCCATCTATTGATTCTAGTCGATTTATTATTCTTGTTAGCACATTTTGTCTCTGCTCTTCAGTGGCACGAACCTTTTCTTCTTGCACTATTAAGTCTTGTGATTTCAGTTTAATATCCGCTCGAAGACGACCATTAGCGTGTTTTTCCTCTTGTAGCGCAGCTTTAAGTTGTGTGATTTCAGATTCCTTGGACATAATTTCTTGTTTTAGCATTTTGTTTTCGTCCTCAAATTTCTTTGAGAGTGTTTCTAGTTTGTCACCTATTTACTGGATATTTTCATTGAAGCTTTGTTTTAGTTCTAGAATTGTAGCCAGCACAAAAGAGTTATTAGGATTAATGCCTTTATTGGTAAGTTTGTTAACAACATCATGTATGTTACTGTCCTCGTTGTCATTTTGTGTGTTAGTGTTTCGTCTGCTTCTAGATAGAAGCGGTTTAAGATCAGCTATCGTGTATGTGCCCTCTAGGTAGTGAAAGAGCATATAGATATCATCAGAAAGTTTTACTTCTATTGACGCACCATGTTCGCGATTTGTACGCTCGACAAGTCTGGATTCCCTAAGTAAACAGTCTCCATTTTGTCTTGTTAATTCGAACAAAGAATTTCTGATTGGTTTCAAGTCTTCAGCTTCTGTATTTTGCAGGAGTTCTCGCTTAAAGTTAGTTCTGTATAGTTGTCCAAACTTTGATTGTATAATTATGTACATGTCATCATCGTTGAATTGACTGTCACTTATAGTTTGTGTCAGGTCTGATTGCGAAAAAGGATTATTAGCGTTATTACAGTCATCATGACGTGTTGTAACAGTAGAATCAGAGGAAGAACTCGTTCTCGAGCATTTACAATAAACAACTCAAGCATACTCAAGACAGTTGTTCGAACGCACTTTTACATAGAGCAGTCCAGTGAGGGTCAATATTTAGGACATCGTTTGGAAAAGTAAACAATCAACGTTTTCTATCAAAGTGAAATCTTGTTGGTCTCCAACCAAAATAACCCCTTCTCCAACCAAATAGGTTCGACCCCTGTTAATACAACTTGTCTTTCACCTTGACAAACGTAATAAAATCGTTATCAGACATTACATGCTGACAAACGTAATAAAATCGTTATCAGACATTACATGCTGACAAACGTAATAAAATCGTTATCAGACATTACATGCTGACAAACGTAATAACATCGTTATAAGACATTACATGCTGACAAACGTAATAAAATCGTTATCAGACATTTCATGCTGACAAACGTAATAAAATCGTTATCAGACATTACATGCTGACAAACGTAATAAAATCGTTATCAGACATTTCATGCTGACAAACGTAATAAAATCGTTATCAGACATTACATGCTGACAAACGTAATAAAATCGTTATCAGACATTTCATGCTGACAAACGTAATAAAATCGTTATCAGACATTTCATGCTGACAAAAATATGTTGATTGAACCATTATCATTTAAAATCAAAACGTTCTGATGTCGGTACCAGTTATTATACATGTTTTGTTCTGGTGTCAGTACCAGTTATTATACATGTTGTGTTCTGATGTCAGTACCAGTTATTATACATGTTGTGTTCTGATGTCAGTACCAGTTATTATACATGTTGTGTTCTGATGTTAGTACCAGTTATTATACATGTTGTGTTCTGATGTCAGTACCAGTTATTATACATGTTGTGTTCTGATGTCAGTACCAGTTAGTATACATGTTGTGTTCTGATGTCAGTACCAGTTATTATACATGTTGTGTTCTGATATCAGTACCAGTTATTATACATGTTGTGTTCTGATGTCAGTACCAGTTATTATACATGTTGTGTTCTGATGTCAGTACCAGTTATTATACATGTTGTATTCTGATGTCAGTACCAGTTATTATACATGTTGTGTTCTGATGTCAGTACCAGTTATTATACACGTTGTGTTCTGATGTCAGTACCAGTTATTATACATGTTGTGTTCTGATGTCAGTACCAGTTATTATACATGTTGTGTTATGTTTTATTATCTATATTTTAATCTCATCTTTCACACGACCATTAGTTGTTTTGTCTGTCCAGACAGATGTTTTGCATTGTCTAATTGATATTTAATTCGTCTTTATTGTACTCTTGTTGTCATTTTAAAATCAAATCGATTTTCATTTAATATTTGTCCAACCCAATGCTGTTATTTGATATGTGTTTTAAATGTATTATTATTTACACGTCTTGTTTTTCACAAAATATCAATGGTACTTCAGCAAAATCGTTGCGGGGCCATGATTGGTTTTAATTAAAATACAAATGTGTTTGATTTGATAATATATTGCTTAAGAGAAAAGGACAGTTAACACAGACAAAACTACTAAGCTAATACAATATTCAGATTCTATTTCAGATTTCTATCTTTATTAAACTTAATTCTAATATAACGTCCTTCAAACGCTTTGAGTCCAAACCCGTGGTAAAAATAATATTTATCTATGACCGATTACGTCATAGATAGACGTGGTCTGTACTTATAAAGTGGCTGTTTCATGACACTCCCTTGTAAAAGATGCACAATAATAAGCATGCAATGCACAAAATAAATAAACATTCGTGTATTGGAAATCGGCTCAAGCGATATAGAAAACAGACAGGTATTATAAACCCGTATCCCTTGCGAAGATCCAGAATAACATATAGTATTCTTGCATATCCCTGGGTCTAAAAATCACACAAATTAAAATTCCGCGAAATATTGTTCATGACTTTGGTATATAAACAACATAACGTCATATGAAGACTTCCAGTTTAGAACGTAAAGATCCTGACGTGTTTTGACTTAGTGTACGCCTACGTGTCAAAGTGGAATTTGCACTATATTCCTTTTCTTTTGAATTGATGTTCATGAATGACCCGATTTAGTAACCGCAAAACATATTTACCATCGGCATTGAAACACCTTTTCGGTTGTCATTTCAAACATCTTTGGAGAAAAAACGGAATATTATTGTAACATTTCAGTCGGGTCAATTAACGGAACAACCAAAACACTGGATGACCTAGGCCGTTTCGATTTGAAAATGTTCCGTAATTGTCCTATTAGAATCGAAATAATTACCGGTAGCTATATATTTATATTGTTTTTACCACGGGTTGTCACTTTATGCCTTCATTTTACCCCTTGCTACCACGCGTGGTAAAATATTCGGCATAAAGTGCCAACCCGTGGTAAAACAATATAATTGTATGGCTACCGGTAATTATTTCTTAATTATTATATAGATAGCTGTGAATTACAGAATTTTCCGAGTTAAATAAAAACGATAATTTCACAGTGAAATCATCGTTTTTAATTTCACGCTCGCTATATTTCGCGCCATTTCGTTCTTGGAAAAGTAGTTCCGAAATGGCGCGAAATATAGCGAGAGTGAAATTAAAAACGATAATTTCACTATGAAATTATCGTTTATATCTAACTCGAGAAATTCTGTAATTTTACGCTACACATGTAATATAGTGCAATTAGACTCATTTTATATTAAATTCGATTCGATACCTTTTTTTTATCAATATAATAAGGACAAACCATGCAATGACCAAGAAGGACAAGCCGTCAGTCAGTGAAGGACAAACCATGCAATGATCAAGAAGGACAAGCCGTCAGTCGGTGAAGGACAAACCATGCAATGACCAAGAAGGACAAACCATCAGTCGGTGAAGGACAAACCATGCAATGACCAAGAAGGACAAGCCGTCAGTCGGTGAAGGACAAACCATGCAATGACCAAGAAGGACAAGCCGTCAGTCGGTGAAGGACAAACAATGCAATGACCTAGAAGGACAAGCCGTCCGTCGGTGAAGGACAAACCGTCATTCGGTGAAGGACAAACCATGCAATGACCAAGAAGAACTGACCGTCAGTCGGTGAAGGACAAACAATGCAATGACCAAGAAGGACAAGCCGTCAGTCGGTGAAGGACAAACCGTCAGTCGGTGAAGGACAAACAATGCAATGACCAAGAAGGACAAGCCGTCAGTCGGTGAAGGACAAACCGTCAGTTGGTGAAGGACAAGCCGTCAGTCGGTGAAGGACAAACCGTCAGTCGGTGAAGGACAAACCATGCAATGACCAAGGACAAACCGTCAGTCGGTGAAGGACAAACCATGCAATGACCAAGAAGGACAAGTCGTCAGTCGGTGAAGGACAAACCATGCAATGACCAAGGACAAACCGTCAGTCGGTGAAGGACAAACCATGCAATGACCAAAAAGGACAAGTCGTCAGTCGGTGAAGGACAAACCATGCAATGACCAAGGACAAGCCGTCACTCGGTGGAGGACAAACCATGCAATGACCAAAAAGGACAAACCGTCAGTCGGTGAAGGACAAACCATGCAATGACCAAGAAGGACAAACCGTCAGTCGGTGAAGGACAAACAATGCAATGATCAAGAAGGACAAACCGTCAGTCGGTGAAGGACAAACAATGCAATGATCAAGAAGGACAAACCGTCAGTCGGTGAAGGACAGACAATGCAATGATCAAGAAGGACAAACCGTCAGTCGGTGAAGGACAAACAATGCAATGATCAAGAAGGACAAACCGTCAGTCGGTGAAGGGCAAACAATGCAATGATCAAGAAGGACAAACCGTCAGTCGGTGAAGGACAAACAATGCAATGATCAAGAAGGTGACGAAAAGACAAACAATGGTGGACAAGATACTACACAATGATAGGTTATAGACATTGTTTTAATAACCACAAATATGTTATCGGGAAGGTTAGTAACTTTTTTTCCACCAGCGACTAGACCTTTCAAGAAGAGTTTGAAGATACCAAAGGGGTAATCAGAATCCATAGGTACTGTGGAAAGTTGTCTTTTACGTGTAAAGTGCGTGGCATTTCCCATACACGGTGCACTCATTGGGGACCCATTGTGAGAGAGAGTTATAATCCCACACAACCACCAGAGATCAATGTCAAAGTATTTGTACTATGCATCGGGATTATTGTTTTGTAGATCGTTGTTTGTCCTTTTGTCCTTTTTCTTTTAGCCATTGTGTTGTCCGCCCTTCTTTGATTTACGGCTTCTGATTACCCCTTTGGTATCTTCAAACTTTTAACCAGTTTGTCTCATCACATTATATTTCCACGTGGGCACACAAGTGTGTATGTACGTAAGCAATCAGCTTTGAATTGAGCAATAAACCTTTTCAATCATTTTAGCGTTAGAAGGAGTTGCATCATATGGTTTTCCTCTCAACCCACATTAATTTCCCCTTATTCCTATTATATGGTCGTAAACCAATATGTACATGACAATTTCTCTAATACGTTTAACGATCATATTGATGACCATATAAGGATTTGTTTAGTCAGGCGTGTAACTCAATATCACCAACACTAGTTTATTTATTAGATTTATCTTCTTTCTGAATCAGAAATGTGTCTTATACCGGATTCAATATTCTGGGTTTTTGATTTTGTTTAGTAGAAGAGGCACCGGTAGTCTCATTCATTAACCCACGAAATAGAAAATAACCGGTTCTTAAACAAAATCAAAAATACCAGATTATCAAATCACATCATAAATAGAGGTTTCATACAATTCAATCTCGGGATTTTTAATCAAGACCAGTGATTCTTGGTTCTAAAGCCATTACCCGCAGTGCATGTAACTCTGACAGTTATAGGGGTAAAACTAACTACGGTCGTGTATACTTGTTATCTATGTTGGATTATACTCCATTCTATTGCAATTTATATCTATGATTGAATGTTATTGATGTTAAAATAATACCAGTGAAATAAACTACATGTGATGAATTGGTATAATTTGAATGGTAAGTGACAACTCGATTGACCAATTCATTAAAATCCTAATACAACCGATTCCACACCTCTAATATCCAACAGTTTGAGACATATTAATTGATAATGTAATTTTCACGAATTTAAATTCTTCCGAACTTGGAAATTATTACCAATATCGTGCAATTAAGCAACAGGCGAAAATAAGTACAAATAAAGAAGTTCAATATTCAATAAATATATCTACATTGCATAAGCAAAAGATACCACACTGTCGGTACAATTCCAAAGTCTTCACCACTTTCCTAACTTGGTAAAGGCGCTTACATAAAACGTGGCCAGGTTAAATTGGTTTTATGGGCCGAAACCTCTCTCTTTTGTAAAATGATGCCGTCATGCAAGTGTTTTCCTCATTCGATTAAAATGTCAACTTCCACACATAACCACATGAACATCATTGCTGTAAGAAGAGCTTGAAGATACCAAAGAGGTAATCAGAATCCGTAAATCGGAGAAGGATAGACAACACAATGGCCAAAAGAAAAAGGACAAACAATTGTCTACAAAACATACATATAAAACTAAAGATCGAGTAACACGAACCCCGCTAAATCCAATATAGAATTAAATAGTGAAAGAACATCATCTATATAGCGGAACGTGAAATTAAAGGATCGGGCAAAGAACGTTCTAATCTTGAAGATTATACATAATGTATTTATTCTTCCATAAATGGCCCGTTTTCAGTGTGAGATGACCCATTGAAGATCGGTGCACGTGACCTCATCTCCAACGCCACGAGACCGCATTTTGTCTTGTAAAATTACGATTTGGAAACTATTTAACCCTTTGACTGCGCTAGGGACATATATGTCCCTTGTTGGTAGACTACGCTAGGGACATATATGTCCCTTGGGAAAGAAATTTACTTTTCTTTTTATTTTCTTTAAAGAGAGGTGTAAATTAATCAAACATCTCTTCAATTCATTAACGGATCAGTGCGTTATTTCCAGTATTATAGTTAGATAGACATGTCGCCCCACTCGGATACACTATCCTGATTCCGAGCCAACCAGTCTTTGCTCTTTCTCCTTAATGCTACGTGCTTAGTGGAGAAGGAACAAATACCAATTTCCTAGTCTTTGGTTTGACCTGATCGATGTTCTAACCCACAACCTACCGCATTCGACATTTTAATAACGATTATATACTGTTTGTTTTAATTTTCAGATGTATATGATATTTAGTATTAACCTAGTATCCTTTAAAGTAACTTTGAGATCCAGTGGGACAGATATATTGTATGGTTGTCACTTGCTTCTAGACGTTTGTATAATATACTTTGTCATACTGCAATAGAAAATCTAAGTGATCCGATTGGTTATTTACTCGATTTTACTAATCCATATTATACGGCTCCAGCCGATAATATGAAAGCACATGCCAAGAAAGATAACTCATTTTGAAATCATACGTAATCAAGATGACGACCCCCAGGTTCGCCTGTCACTCTGACGCCGATATTGAGGCAATTCTAAATCATTTGTTATTTTTCTGTTAAAATTGTTAAGTTGTTTATTAAATATGTTGAAGAATTAATTTCTTCTTTAAAGCAAAGTCATATCTGGGGTTAAATGTTCATGAGACAATACATGTATAGTAGTCATGTTCTTTATTTAGGCTTTACACAGGTAATATGGACCCATGGTATTGCAGTATGACAAATTCGTTATATAGGCTTTAGACAGGTAATACGGGCTCATATAACCTGTCTGACTTTGTATATTTCCCTCGCCTTCGGCTCAGGAAATATAAAACACAGACAGGTTATATGAGCCCGTATTACCTGTCTAAAGCCTATATAACTAATATTATTTCCTGTGACTGTATAGTGAATTCTTCATTATCCTATACTATATATTAAAAATTGCTGAGTTAGATTGCTGTCAAATTATAATATTAAGTATATATGTACCATCTACACACGCTTATACATATGTCTTGCGGCTATCCCTAGATTTGCCTTACGAGAAAAGGTAACACTACGATTATTGAAGCTCCTTTTTTAGGGAGTGGATGTGGTCGAGTGGCCTAGTGCGCTGGACGTAATGCTAAGCGAATGGTGCTGCAGTGTATCAATGGTGTGGGTTCAAATCCCGTCGAGGGAAGAGCAAAAATTTGACAGCTCTAAAATCTAATTCTAACACTGTTTGGTTTAATTTTCAGACGTATATATATATATATAGGGTAGGTGTAGGGCACCCTCTGAAATGACCCCAACTTTCCGTATGGGAATAGGAGTTATAAACTTGTGTTTAATTGGAAGGTCTAGGGTATGCTCTTACATATGGTGCTACTGCCAATGCGCAAACGTACATAAAAAGGTCCCTCGACATAAGCAAAGTTTTCTTCTAACCTTCGTTATTTTGACTAAAAGGGTTTATTTTTCATTTAACATTGTAGGGATTCATCTTGTATTTTAGGTACTATCATACATCTTTTTAACTGGATCCTTGAATTAGTGGGATTACATTAGTCCTGTACGGTGCACACAATTGTTATATCCCGAATTACTCTTTACTTTCGCGCTCGATAAAAAAAACCGCGGACGTCGAAGAAGACATCCTCATAATATGTCTTTTATTAATTTTGTTTTAATATTACTTCAGTACTTGTATTAAATGTATGCTTTCACAGTCACTAGGTAAGAGTCCCGAAAACGCTTATTTTTAATTAGCTTACATATTCTACATAGAATGTTATAGAATGTGTATATTTTATATCAACAAAATACAGATGAAGGTGTCAAATTCACCAATCAGAGCTTAGAACAAAAGAAAAAAAGTTCCTTTCACTTTGTAGCATTGTGAAAACTACTGAATGGAATGGACTAATTAAAATTGATAATTGAAGTTAAATATATAGGGATTATTTTGAGCCCAAATTTGATGGACTTAGTTGTATTTTAATACCTCTATGGATGATTTTATTCATGACCTATAAATACTTAATTTCTTGGGGATGACCGAGCTATTTTTAGAGTAGGTGTTTTCCGTAGCACGGCATTTCACTGCAAGATTTTAAACATGCCCTGATATTTTGACAGAACGTAGAGGAATCATGTACGTTTCAGAAAATATATGGTCTTGAAAAGGTTAAACTTAAGATGAAATGGCCAGGTAGGCTCGAAAAAACACAAATTTAGTAGAAAACCTTAAAGAAATTAATTAGTGGTTTCACACCTGAAGATCGTATTTTATCGCTTATAAAATTCATTCAATCTATTATACAAGCATTATCTGGCGGTCATGTTATCAGGGCACATCAGTGAGTTTATCAAGGCAACAGAAATAGATTTGTACGTTTGGAAAGGGGAAACAGCGAAACTGTATTCTCTGTACTACACCAAGCATACGCTCTAGAGCAATCACTATATGATGTAATAAAGTAGTTCGTGCCATGTGTTTGTACCGGCATTGAACTCTAAGAAGCATAAAATATTAAATATATTGACAATTCCTGATTCATCGCCTTTGTCCATATATATATTTTTAGATGGATAGATTAACGTGTTGAAAGAACAAAACTTAACGGGTGAAAAAACACAGACCACAGGCAGTAATTAAACTGTTATATACATTTGTTGAACTTTCTCATATAAGGTTAAAATCCAACACTCATTACTCAGAGCTGGACTAGACAGATACTCAAGTCATTTATATCGATTCTTTCAACTTTACATGTGAATATTTATCATGCTTCCTCCATACTATTCGTTATTTAATGTTGATATATATAACAGGGAGTTATGGTATTTAATGTCACTTTCAACAATATTTAAGCTATATCGTAGTGATCAGTTTTTTTCTGGTGGAGGAAACCAGAGTACCCGGGGAAAACCATCGATCTGCCGGAAGTCACCAACAAACTTTATCACTGTTGTATCGAGTACACCTCCCCTGAGTGGGGTTCGAACTCCCAACGTTAGTGGTGATAGGCAGTGAATACATAGCTAGTTATAAAAACATCCACCTACCATACGATCACGACCACTACGTATATTGGCATTGGGGTTTTTTAGGGCAAAAGCGTATGTCAAATTTTACATTTATTTCATTAAAGTGCAATTTTACATGATTAGATTCAATCAAGTGTGAAAAAAAAACAAGTGTACAATTTTACATTAGACCCAAAAATGTTTTTTTTTTAAAATACGTCAGTAATTTTCTGTCTTACCCATTAAGGTCTAAAAAACGATTGTGCAATCTTACATTGTAAATATACAATCCACAAAGTCTAAACACGTGTGTGTAATTTTACATTGTAAATGTACAACCCACAAAGTCTAAACACGTGTGTGTAATTTTACATTGTAAATTTACAACCCACAAAGTCTAAACACGTGTGTGTAATTTTACATTGTAAATTTACAACCCACAAAGTCTAAACACGTGTGTGTAATTTTACATTGTAAATTTACAACCCACAAAGTCTAAACACGTGTGTGTAATTTTACATTGTAAATTTACAACCCGCAAAGTCTAAACACGTGTATGTAATTTTACATTGTAAATTTACAACCGACAAAGTCTAAACACGTGTATGTAATTTTACATTGTAAATTTACAACCCACAAAGTCTAAACACGTGTGTGTAATCTTAGGGACCGACCATTTAACTTGAAGGGGGAGGGGGGGGGGGGTTATGGTTTTTTGTTTCGTTCAGAAAATTGTTTTCGGACAACACAAGAATTAGTATATTTATTTTATTTGTCGCGGGAAGCGCGAAATTTTTTTCCAGAATTTACCATTAGGTTATATGACAAAAACTCTGAATCAGATTATTTTTTTTTCCTCCACCAAAATCAGAATATTTTTTTCAGCAACATTGGGTATCAGAACATATTTTTAGAAAAAAAAACATAACCCCCCCCCCCCCCCCCCCCCCTTCAAGTTAAATGGTCGTTCCCTTACATTACAATTTACAACCCACAAAGTCTAAACACGTGTGTGTAATTTTACATTACAATTTACAACCCACAAAGCCAAAAAACGTGTGTGCAATTTTACATTAGGTCATGTACTATGACGTTTTGCACTGATATCTGAACACATTAGCTCCAATTAAATGTGTAGCACATCATCGATTAAAACCGTTTTACATTGATGTCATACCTAATTACACAAAGGGTGTTTGCAAGTTGAGGTAGTAGAGTTTTTCATATAGAATGTTTTCATCGCTAAATTATGGATATGCGAAAATTGACATTAGCAGAGAGGTGGCAAGCTGTTATCATGTCATAGGCACTACGGTTTTAGCAATAAAAGGGTGGCAGGACAAATGGGGGACAAATCTGTAATTGATCCTCTTATGAAGCGTATTCAAGCGGCTGGAATGATTGATGAAAGTTCGCGATCTGGCAGGCCCCGCAAAAGTACACCTAGAGAGAATAGGCTAATAGTCCCTGGTGTGCCACATCATATTTGTTCATCAGTAGCTATGTAAGTTGTTTTCGACTCACAAGGAACCTGACTTAATTTACTCCCGAGGGTAAGTTGAATATTTGACCTGTCCAAAGCAACCAGTATATCACTAGGTCTCATTTATATATCCAGGGTTCCCTTGTGGACATGTTTATATAAATTGCGCTTTTACGATCTTGATTGCAAATGTATATTCACTAGAAAGATTTTCTTGTGTAAACCATGTTTAATTATTGCAATGTTATGGCTTTGTTATGAGAAACTTAATGTATTGCTTATATCAAAGCTCCTAAACCAGAGTTTAAAAGGCAATGAACTGTTGGATTAACAAGAATATTTACTAGTAATTGATGGTTATGTAATTATAAACTAAGAAACTTCAAAGGAAATGCTATGTCGCCGATAATTTGTTAAATAGATCATAGTGACATTATTTTTTTTAAGATATTGCTTTAGTGAAATTAAAAAATGCCAATGTCAAAACATACACATAAAATTAAAGATGGAGTAACACGAACCCCACTAATAACCGGGGGTGAACTCATGTGCTCCGGAAGGGTAAGCCGTTCCTGCTCCACTAGTGGCACCCGTCGTGTTAGCCTAGTCACAAGAGATGGCAGCATGAGGGTTTGTATAAAAAGGAAAAAAACAAACGACGGGAATGCTAAATCTAAATTAATAAAAAATCTTCAACATTATATCTAGAGGCTTCTTCAACCATCACATTGACAGTACATCGAAGACATTGGCACTTCATAAACCACTAATAATACCGCAACAATAGATAATACAATGAAGCGCCTTTGGAATTTTATCAAATATACGAAATCTGACTACCAAGGAATTTCGTTCATCAAACAAGACGGAAAACTGATCACAAACCCCGACATGAAAGCAAATACCATGCACCACCAGTTCCATTCAGTTTTTCCTATCGCAGATAATTGTTCATCAGATGATTTTGCTAAAAGATGTAATATGCCAGCTGATTCTAAATTCTCTAAAATGTCGGATATAACCATGACATGTAAAGGTGTTGTCAAACTCCTATTGAATTAAAACCCTTCGAAAGCAGCAGGACCCGATGAACTAAAACCTAGATTACTCATAGAATTTACAAATGAAATTCCCCTATTTTAACCATATATTCCTTTTTAAGATCACTAATTACTGGTGCTATACTCAATGATTGGAAAACATCACCATCACCATCCCATCGAAATGTAACATGATCTCGACTTAATATAGCTGACAATTGCCCACTAAATGAGCGGAATTGTGATTGGCATAAGTAATAAGGGAGAAGATTGGAAACGTGTGTCTTTCAATGAACAAACAATGGAGAATCCAAACAACACATGACTATTAGGAGCTGCTGCATTTTGTCGTTTACGTACACGGAGTGAGACATTCACCAAGTAGGAGTTTGATTGGTTTTATGGTGATTAACGCCACTTTCAACAATATTTCAGCTAATTCGTGGCAGTCAGTTTTATTAATGGAGGAAACCAGAGTACACGGAGAAAACCACCGACCTGACGCAAGTCACTGACAAACTTTATCACATAATGTTGTACATCTCGGCCTTAGCGGGATTCGAACTCACAGCATCAGTGGTGATAGGCACCGATTGCATAGGTAGTTATAAATCCAACTACCATACGATCACGGCCACGAGGGGCATTTGATACACATATAGCCTGTTCATCCCACCAATGGCTACCCTTTTCAGAGGGGATACTCCCGAAAATGAGAAACTAGGTTCTTTTCTTATACCACGGAGTACAAACGGGATTTTAGTTCTACAATAATGTAACTTACCATCTGGTATATAGAGAACTATCCAATCACTGTCTTCTACAACTAAAGCCGATTCTGCTAACAGACTTTGTATATTTAACTCGCATGTTTTTGTTACGTCGTTATAATTTGCCGAGTTACAAGTAATTTTCTCTGAAATACAGTAAGCAGCACACATGGACCGGCTGTTCCGACTAAATGGGATCGTTCTATACGGGTTTGACACCCTTATACCAACTAAAATTCCATACGTTTGTGTTGAAATTCCATCAATGTAGATTGTACGGTGCAGTAAGCACAAAAATGTTCCAAAAATATAGCGTTGCATAACTCTCGAAAGCTAACTAGTCTAATACAAATTATTGATTAAAAGTAAATCAATTCAAATCCATTCAATTATTTAAATTGTAATGCAGCAAACTAAATATTGAAAGTCATAACCTTATATGATAAAGATTTAGAAGTTACGCTAAATATATTTCCACCCTGTGGAGAATTAACATCAGTTATAATTAGTTAAAAATAGCTATGGATATAACAGACATTCAACAGAATACTACATCATACAAATATACTCTAGATTTATATGTTGACAGTGAATGGTACACATATCAGCTGACCATAAAAACACAATTAAAAAACATAATTAACACATTGTGATATTATCTATACTATAATTCTTATATGATTTACACAATTAGAAATCCTATACTACTGATTGGGTATAAGCGCTTATGGAGGCAGGGTTTTGTCAGTTTATTTTTCGATAGACGATGTTCAGCGGACTACTTTTTTCGTAATGTAAACAAAATGGCGGCTTGTATTCCCGATAATAAAAAAAGATAAAAGAAACAAGGTTTATTGTTAATAATCGACAATTATTGTTAGATATGAAATAAAAAGATAAATGCCAATGAAAAAAAAGCTTGTATTGTTGATATGTTCTATTCAGAGATAATTATCAATATTCCTAGAAAAAAACCAGCTACGGGATATTTCCTACTGTAAACAAACAGAGGAAACAGACAAATATTAGCGTTTTTATTTAAATAGTAATTAATGTAGACCTAGAGTATCACTGGGATTATATTGATACTGTATATTAACCCGATGGTTGTTAACATTCGTAAACGATGAAATTAAAGTATTATATACATTTATTGAATAATTAATTTTGATATCGCAGAAAATTGTTCATCAGATGATTTTGTTAAAAGATGTAATATGCCAGCTGATTCTAAATTCTCTAAAATGTCGGATATAACCATGACATGTAAAGGTGTTGTCAAACTCCTATTGAATTAAAACCCTTCGAAAGCAGCAGGACCCGATGAACTAAAACCTAGATTACATTGTTGTCAATAGAATTATGACACATGAGGATTCATATAACATCATTCACCCTCTTCAACATATGTTTCATAGATCAAGGTCATGTGAACCCCAATTTTTAGAATTTATCAATGTCTTTAACAACATAAAAGACGGTTCTCTACTTCTACATAAATTAAAGAACTACTGCATTGGGGTAAAGTGAATTCCTGGATTGAAAGCTTTTGTAAGACAGGCTGTAATAATTGAAGGTGAAATATCAGCCTATGTCCCGGATGAATATGGAGTGTCCCAAGGGTCAGTCTTAAGTCTAGTCTATTTGTGTATTATATAAACGATTATCCAGTCGGTTTAAATTCTACCATGCGACTATTTGCAGACGACACCATCACAAACATGGCCGCCTGAAGGGTTGTATGAAAGACAAGTGATAGTAGCATGAGGGGCTGTATGAAAGGCCAGTGATGGCAGTATGAAAGGCCAGTGATGGCAGCATGAGATGCTCTAATCAAAGACAAATGACGGCTGTTGAACAACATTTAATATAGCTTAAATAATGATCATATGGCGTTAAACAACTTTTTTTTTTTAAATGCATACAGTTTATTGTACAAACTCCTGAACTATAATAACCTAAGTAGCCCATGGTAGCTCACTTAGGGCCCCTGATTGCTTACAAACTCATTTGTACAGGGGAAAAAACAAATATGCATATTATATTAAAAAAATAAACTCCCTTTATTTTTTGCAACATACATACACGTTTTGAAAAATGAACTATTTAACGATGTATAAATTATTTACATAAGATGACATCTATACAATCACAAAAAAAAACAGTAATATTAATAAAATTAATTTTCATGAACATTTTCTAAATGCTCTCTATCTATATGATTTATATAATACGTATATTTTTTCCCCCAAATTTAAATGTCGCCGAACAAATTAAACAAAATCTTCCCCCTCTTATTTTGACCTACTTTTCATTGTAGTAACTATTAGTGTATGATTTATACACTGTCGTCAAAGACCTCCGATCGAAAATGTTTGGTCAACATCCGGGATATTTTAAAGCGGTATTTTTAAAGCAGACACGGATAATTATCGTAAGTATTTATAAATATACTGTGTATATAATGTTTTGAATTATGATGCTTTATGATTGTTATTATTATTAGTTTCATTTTTTGTCCAAATATCATTTATTTTTGCAGTGTAAAATTAGATTTTTCTATAAGTTATAAGGAATCCGGCTTCAAAATCATTACAATCAACTGAAATATCGCTATATCTTGCATTTACGAATCAATTAAATGTTGCCCAAAAAGAAAAAAATATTGATGAATGATTGATTTTACTTAAAAATACTATTTTGTTGATGAAAAGAAAATTAGTAACTAGTTATACCCTAAAACATGATGTCAACAGATGTTTTTGAAATCCGGCTTGGTCAAAATGTAAATATGTATACAAACCGGTTGGGTCATTTATAAATAACCGGGTTTGTCAGTATGTAAATACCACTGATCTTATTGTAATTGAGCATTATATTGCAATTTAACAATAGCTATGATTAGGAAATATCTCAAAGGCGACAAATACTGATCCATAGTATGAATATTCGCCATGGCTGCTAATTTCAGCTACTTTGAACAATAAAAAAAAATCGTTATTTCTATGTTAAATTGCTACTGTCGCGAACACTTGATTTTTTTAATGCTTTTTGTGGCACTGACATCACGATTGGTGCTCAATACGCTACACTCACTTTAAGTAGTTGTCCAGGCGCATCAATTGAGTAGTGGGAGATTCTTTTATAACGCAATATTTTAATTTTATACTCGTTGATAACGAAGTAAGTCACTCTGTGGAAATAACTTCATGAATACGATATTTAAGTTTCTTCACAGTATAATGTTTACATTAACATTACAGATAAGCAAATTAACAAAGGCTGTAGTATTGTATTCCTTTCCGCACGGACGACTTTGGCAGTTTGTATACAAAGAAAATGCTAGGTGTACTCGATTAATGCAACGTTCGTTACAAGTTGTAATACGACAAATGTTCGTGCTTTGCTAACTGAAAATAGGGGCTCAGTGGTCTAAGCCTATGTCGTTCACCTTTCATTCTGCTTTGAGGAAACTTAATACAGACAGAACCTTCTATAGGTGCTTCCCACCAAAGTTCGGCTCATTTGGCTAAGCAGTTTCAGAGAAGAAGATTGTTAGAAATCGGCCAATCAGAAACAATAATTGTCTGTGGCGACCATGTTTGTCAACGGATCGGGATGAAATGAGCAATCTTTATAGAAGACCTTCCATAGTTGCTTCATACCAAGTTTCGGTTCATTTGGCTAAGAACTTTTAGAGGAGAAGATTTTTTTTTTAAATCTGCCAATCAGAAACAAGAATAGCCAATCGTAACTACTCGGCCATTCTCACTACCCTACAAATAACCTCGTATGCATTAGGCGTATAAATCGCACTACTTTCACATGTCAGTTACATGAAAGTTTGATAAAGTTATATTTTAAACAATTTTCTATATTTCAATTATTTTCATGGATAAAAGTTAAAGTTTTAATTAGTTTTGCATGATTAGATTTTACTTAGTATGTCTTCCATATTGGATTTTCGTGGACTATATTTTTGTGCGGCTTAACTTAACTTAGCTTCCTGCAAACAATTTAAGAAGAATTTCTACTATCTACGTACGAGGTTATTTGTAGGGTAGCGAGAATGGCCGAGTAGTTACGATTGCAAGAATCGCTTGTGGCGACCATGTTTGTTAAGGGCAGTTTTTAAAAAAATGGCTCCTACTGCTATAGCTGTCTAATTTACTCATTTTTATGATTTTATTGGATCTAAATAGTTCAAAAGATCTGTAATGATTTGATGTTTGTTACTGCAAAAAATCTTTAAGATATCTAGAATAACAAAAAAAATATGTCCAAAAAAACATGTCAAAATTGTCAGGAGTGCAACCCTTTTTTGTGACACTTTAAAAAATCCTTAATTTTCAACAACCTACCACAGTGCTAAATCAAACAATATGTTATCAAAATCTATTTCATCACAAACTTTGATATGTTGACATACTTTAAGATAGCAATAGATCATGCTTCACATTTATTATTGCATAAAAATATGGCTTTGTAAAAAAGATGTACCTAGTCAGGAGTGCAACAAACATTTATGCAAGTTTTCCTAAATTACATTGTAGAAATGTTGTCTTTTAGTTTTCAAAGATATGGGGTATAAATAAATCTTAATACATCATTGCTGCTTCAAAACCATAGTTAAAGGATACACTAAAATCAGTAGTAAGGCCAAGAATGTCACGTTAAAGGCAGCACCCTCAAATGTCAGGAGTGCAACATTTGATATTTTCTTAGACATATTTTCTTTTAAATGTAACTAAAATCACATTTGTCTTTCTATTTCAACAGAGATTGACCAAGAGAACAGATAAAATCCATTTACCTGTTTGAGATACAAAAAATATCTCTCACAGAAGCATTTGATTCATGTCAGGAGTGCTACTAGTTTTAAGTGATCTTCTACACAGTCTAAATTATAGCTTTTTATATGGATGATTTAAATAAAATGAGATTCTGTCAAGTTTAGAATAATGTTTGAAAAAATTAAAAGTGCCAATAGCATTTTATGTGCTTTTAATTTTATGTAATAAAGCATTTTTTTTCATTTTAAATGGTCTCATGCTTTAATATCTATTAGGTATCAATACTAGAGACATTCTCTGACAAGGGAATATGTTTTCTGGGTTCATTAGCTATTGGAGATTAATTGACTTGATAAAGTTTATGAAAAATGCATTTATCTATTTTCTTATAGATAATTTATGGTTAACCATGTAAATGTTGCACTCCTGACATAAATATTTAAAAATCATTAAAATTTGATATATTCAATTTTCTAAGTATCCAAAAAATACTTGTAATTGTACATTAAACATCTATTTTCAATATTAATTAATTAAGTATGGCTGTAAACAAGTTACAAATAACTAGAAAAATATTACTTTAAGAAACAATTATCATTAAAACTTGGCAAAACTAATGCTTGAAAGAACACCAACTGATTTTTTCCCCTGTGAATTGTTTTTAAGTTAATAACTCTTCTTTTTCTTGATGGCAATATAATGTCAGGAGTGCAACATATCCTGATAAAATAGTACCATTGATAAAATAATGATAATTTATAATAAATTGCCTTTTCTAGCCTATAAAAATATTCTAATTATTTATTTATGATTTATCTAATATATTAGAGTGGTATAATAAAAATTTTCAAATGTACATAATTAAAAATATTGCGGCTAAAACTGTATTAAAGATGTAGTATGGCAAAAAATTGTTACAAATTTCCAAATACTGTCATTTCTGTACAAATATTTCATTGAAAACAGGTAAATATTATTGTATGAGTTAACAGTAACATCACTGTTCTATGTTGGCATTTTAAAATGTGATATTTTCTTCTTTTTTTTTCTTTATTATAAATTTATAAAATGTCAGGAGTGCAACAAAAATAGACAAAATGTTTTTTCTACAACCAATTATTTTGCGATCTTTCAAAGAATCAATGTTATTTTTTTTTTTACAAATGGCTACTTATCTTTAAAGTTTGAAAATTTTGCTGTCTTAAGTAAAAATATTCATTATTATTTTGAAAAACAATTTTTGGGACCCAACCGGAAAGTAGTGGCTGACAGAGCCGGAACGAATGTACGTAAATAAGCATCGTGTTTTTTACTGTAACAAGTCTAAAAATATTCATGGTGGCACGCCAATGCAAACTATCATATATATATAAGCATTACAAAGGGTTTGTGTACTTTAATTACACATATAGACTACTTTTTATAGCTTTATTTGATGATTTCAATCTCATTATTAGCATTTTTCATTGTTTATGTCCATCATTTTATCTATATCTGAGTAATCTATTAAGTTAACCACAGATACATATAGGTAAAAACAAGCAAAATAATCGACCGATAACGACATCTTCTGGATTCAAGATATAGCAAAACTATATGATCATAATACTTACATTTTGTCGTCGCCTGTATGTCAAACATGCCTAATTGACTTGTATCGGAAGATGACAGAACAATTCCGACCGGAGCTCTTTGACGACAGTGTTATAGCCCACGTCCGACTTGCGATTCGTGTTGGTCAATCAATAATTATAAATCTGAACTTTAAAGTGTGTATTTAATTTGGATTTACCAGGAAAAGAGATATAATAATAATATAAGAAGATGCTGTAAATGTAAGTAAGTTTATACTTATTTTATCAATTCAACGACTTCATTCAGTTCATTGACACAATTACGAGTCTCTATTGACTTTCGAAGGATAGACTCGATTAACATTATAATTTCAGATTTCACCAATTGAAGTATAAAAGTTTAAAGTTTAAAAACAACATTTAATATAACTGAAATAATGACAACTTGACTTTAAACAATATTTAATATACCTTAAATAATGATCACTTGACGTTAAACAACATTTAATATACCTTAAATAATGATCACTTGACGTTAAACAACATTTTATATACTTTAAATAAGATCACTTGACGTTATTAAACAACATTTATACTGCAATCCTTCTATTTGAGCAGTTAAAATGCGTTGACAGTATATTTACAAGTGATAAACGGTCACTGACCTGACCGTTTATAACATTTAGGCCACGCCTACTTGACCCGATTGACGGGACTACTTTTGTTTACCTTTGAAGGCTATTTCCGTTGTGAATGTAAACAAACCGTAGATATAGTTCAACAACGGGTTGGGGAGAAAAAGTTGGCTTCTATTCATGAAACAAAAAGCAGGTTTAGATACCAACAAACGCCCAACAAATCACAGCGCACGTAAATAAATTTGGTACAAAAGCTGAAAGACAATAACGTGGAAGACACAGACATCATGCAAATATCAGGGCATAAAAGTGTGCAATCGATGAGAAACTACAGCGCTATTAGCGAAGGAAAACACAAACGCATCTCAAATGTACTCGTGGGTACTGACAGTGACAATTCGCGCGCACTTGTTCCAATCCAATCTACAACTCCAGCCTTGACCAACGTATCACGAGCAATTGCAGCATCTACAGGAGCTGTCATAAACTTACCCGAACATCCTTCTATCTGCTCCCAAACTAACACCTTGAACAGCATATCCAGAAATTGAGGGTACTTTCCTCATAAATATTCATCATATTTAAATTAGATTTTGATCACGTGACTGCAGTTTCAAGCTTGATGGATCGTTTATTACATTTGTCAAAAAATAGCCTATAGTACGGAAATTCAATGTGTCCGTCAATGATTCGAAAATTAAAAGTTATTGTTTATTTCCGCAAAGTTTTTCTTCTGTCAAAATTCAAATATTTTTGTTTTGTAACGATTTTAGACATGTCTTTGATATCGCGATCATGCAAAAATGATCATACTATATTTAATGTGGGAACCCCGAGTTTAGAAGCTAGAAATATAAGGTTAGTGAATACAATTACATATATTATTGAGGAATCTGAATTAATTTCAGAAAATATGTCGCCAAATGTCATTCATTGTTAAATTTTGTGTCACACGCCACCAGTTTCATGTATTTCAGACATTTTTACATAGACTCTTAAGGCCAAAAAAAGGTTCGTCCCCTCGGATTTTCATTTAGTCCAGGAACCTCGAATATTTAATTGCTTTCATTAATTTTTATTTCCTTTAATTCAGCTTGATTCAATGTATCATTTTCAAGTTCAGAAAATGACACACATGCAATTATGAATGATATCGTCTTTTTATAGATCATATGAAAATGGGGTTCACCTATCCCATTCCCGACAGGTGGCGCATGTGTACTATCAGTTATTCGATTCCAAGATGGCGGACGGCGATCAGCTGTGGTCAGTGCCGAAGATCGAATATGATCTACTACGCCGAAATGCATCGACAAACGTTCGAAAAACTGACTTGATTGAAAGGTACATATTACACCGAAAGGATCTCCTGTACTTGGCGATCGCAATACTGGTATACTAGTATTGTGCACAATACTGGTATAAAAATTTGTTCCAGTATTGTGATTTTTTTTCAAAATTGTGTACAATACTGGTATACCAGTAATGTAATTAAGCACTCGGACTGTTTATCAAAGGGACATTAAAACAAACCATGTAGCATACAGCAAATAATAATAATAATAATAATAAGAAAAATTAGGTATTTAAGTCTTATGTAAGCTTGTGTTTACATAGTTGTGATCATAAGAATTTCTTTTCTAACTAATCAAAACGAAACATCAAAGTGTGCAAAATTATATTCACAGTATCAAAAGAACTTTGATCATCAAACAAATTAAATTATTCAGTTTAAAAAATTATACTCACAGCATCAAAAGAACTATGAAATCAAACAAAGTAACCAGTTAATTATATTGATTAATTTGAATTAAATTAAATCACCAATAACATCAAACATTAAATATAATCACATATTAGTAACTAATTAATTGAGAAGATGACTAATTGTTTATTGTAATCATTTAATTAGTTAATTAGAAAATTTATGATTCAAATAGCAACCCATGGTATTATGTTTATTTCTTGTAAAAAAATATTTTCTATGCAAGAAGTGAAGAACTTTTGAAAACAAAATTGTAAATTTTTGCCTAGAACAACTGAAAAAAGACCACAGTGAAACACAATTAATATCCATGCAATAAGTTTGCAAAAACTGAACTTAGACATCCAACTCTTGAAAAATTCTACAACCAGATTACTAATGGCCAACTCAAGAGTACAACAAAGAGTCAAAGATGCAGCAACAATACTATGGCGTCAACACTAACCCAGTTATGACAACAATAGAAGAGGAAGACCTGGTCCAACTATTTCAAGAACACCATCCGCTAAAGACAAAGACAATTGAAGATTTAAGACTCACTCTCATGACAGTACCTGTGTATCACCACCTTAATATGTAATTTTATCATGATATTTTCATTTGTTATAAAATGTGCTTTAATGTGTGCTTTCATTGTAATAGTGCTCGATTTTCAAATGTTATAACTGTACAAAATAAATATATCATGCAACACTTTATGCAGTCTTTCATGTCAAAGTCAACATACATGTAGCTACCCTACACACATAAACATCCTTGTAGAATCGGGTATTGACAATACTAGTAGTAACATTTCCACAATACCTATTGCAATACTTACTACAATACTATACACAAGTAAAATATATATTTTTTTAAATCACAATACTGGTACAATACTGGTATACAATACTGGAACAAATTGTTATACCAGTATTGTGCACAATACTAGTATACCAGTATTGCGATCGCCGAAAACCCAAGCATACGATTTATGTTCGTTACTTTTCAATATTATTGTATTTGTTGAATGTCCAAGTTGCCCCGACTGAAAAGAAAACATCATTAAAATCATGATGACGGATCAGTTTGAATGTGCTTTCGTGACAGGATTCGGAGACAAGACCAGGAGAATTTGTCATATTTATGCTATCCATTATAATTGAAAAAGAAAATTTTGAAGTTAACTGCCTTTATAAAACCAGATGGGATAGGTGAGGAAAAAAAATCATTTTTATTAAAAAAAACTGACCCAACTTTTTACACACCTTTTCTTTTTATTAAATATTCAAAAAACAACACACTGAAAGCATCATATACATGTCATTATTCAGAATGTGAAAAAAACAGGGCATATTTTCAATAGAAAAAAAGTATGGGGCTTTCAATAGGGGTAGTATCCTCATACGTTTTTTAAGAAACATTTAAAAAAAAACATTATTTTTTTCACAATTTTCATTTTTTTTTTTATCTTTGAAATATAAATACACAATCATGTGTAATTACCTCAATAAATATACTAAATGATGCTCATTACATTCGGTATACATCTTTATGAAATTTGTACAAAAAATGTATTCCTTATTTGTCTGGTATAATTTCAAAACTGCAGCAATAAAAAAAAAAAAGTCACTATGGTTTCAAAGCATACCCTTGTCCAAATATCCTTATACCCTTGGCTAAATGGACAATATATGCTTCCATACTGCAGTAAAAAAATGTTTTTTTTCTTAAATTTAATGCCAAAAAGGGGGGCAAAACTATTTCCCCCCTTCCTCAATTTTTAAAAGTAGGGAGGGCAATTGCCCCCAGCTCTTTCGCCCTTGAAGTGGTATTAGTGAAGTTCGAACTGCAGACTCATATGGAGCATCTGGGTTCATGTCAGTTCGGATTTTTAGTTGTTTGAGCGTCTCAGTCTTCAGTTTTCTGGGTATTCGTAATTTTTTGTCAGCCATTAAATATTTGTCTTTTTGTCATGTTATACTTGTATATTTATATCATATATTGTTATTAAAGTAATATATTGACCCTTTAAGTTTAAGACTATTTAAGCGAAGGGGCTAGTCGCTACTAACAGTAGCTAGAGAAAAAAAAGGTTTCATGAATCACGAAAACATTAACAACTTTTTAATGAATATTATTACCTGATGTAATCAGTGTCAATAAATACACAATCTAAACATTTAACTATCTTTGGTGAAGATTAAAATACATGTACAATGTACATCTGTAGTTAATAATATGTCGTAAATACAGTCCTTTGTACAAGATGCTTTTGAAGTACTTGTTTGAGTGGTTTATTTATCTGTATGTGTACTTTGTGTAACATTACAATTATTATGGCTTCTATAGTACAAGGTAGTACATTTCAATAAAGTTGAAAAGATGTCAGTTCAAATCTGACTGGAAGCTAATCTATGATCTTTTTAATGTTTGTTTGATGATATTGACTGTATTAACTAACTTCAACTAAGTAACTTGGGCACAAGTCCCTTGCTTAATGAAAGTTTTGAAAGACTGCTCCTTTTTCAGTGTGATTTTTATACGACCACATAAATTTTGTTGTGGTGGTATTATGTTATTGGTCTGTAGACAAAATGGTTTCCTATCTCATTGGTGGTGTAATGGTTAGCATTCTCGCCTTGAGTGTGTTAGTTCCATGGGATAGAGCCCCAGTCTGGTCAAACCAAAGACTATAAAATTGGTATTTGTTGCTTCTCTACTATTAAAGCATGCAAGTAAGAACAAAGACTGGCCGGCTAGGAATCGGAATATTAATTAGTGTGCCCAAGTGGAGTGACATGTCTTCCCACTCACTTGTTTTCTTTATTAGACACCAACAATTTTATTATTGAAAGAGGGAAAGGGGCATGGGATTTGTTTATGTCTGTCAGTAGAGAATCCAGTTTTTTTTTCAAGCATCGAGTAGATAACAAATATGTTTTATACATACATGAGATAAAAGATACATGCATACGAGACCTAAAAAAATAATTTTTAGGGTTTAGGGTTATCGGTAACCCTGTGAAAAAGGTTAGGTAAAGGTGACCAGGATTTTTTTTTTTTTGCATTGGATATATTGGGCATGCAGATGTTCCAAGACTGTGCTTGTTGAGAAAAACTAATACAATAGCTAGGATTATAGGCACTAAATTTTAGGTAAGGTCGAGTTAACCTAAACAAGCAATATTTTGTAGAGCTGAGGTGTATTCAGGTCTACTTTAAAATTTGGACATAGTGGAAAATAAACGATTTTTATTCTAATTATGTGCCGAGCAAACAACGTCGTATTTCCCTGGCGTCCAAGGAACTCTCGTCGCATGGTCAGTCTTCTTGATAGCTACCATCATCTTGTTAAACACAGCATTTGTGGCATTTTACACGAATACATACATTTTTTGTAAATCAATATCGTAGTTTACATTAGTTACGTTATTGATGCTAGCCGAGGAGTTCCGAAAGTAATAACTGATGGAACACATGCGCCACCTATTAGCGTAAAAATCGTAGGTGAACCCCATTGCAGACGTCCCGGCGTCGCCATCTTAGATATGCAAATGAGCAAAGTACTCATCATTTCTGGCTATGGGATATCCTCCATGTTTTACGGAGCCAATCTTCATGTAAACTCCATGAATGTGTACATGTGCGACCGCCATTGACAATATTCGTGTTTACGTCAGCTAGTGATCAGCCAGTGGATGGATAGCTGTATACCGAAAGAAGTCACATGAAATGAGCACTGAAATGAACAATCCTATTGACTTCAATCCTAGAACCAAATTTTGATATTTATTCTCTTGTCACTTATATTTTATTGTTAAAAATAATGTCAGCGAAACTGTTGTTTATTTTCAAAAATCTTATCCAAATATCAATGGTATATTTATCTGTGCATCGATCTTTGAAAAGTTTAGTTCTCCGTCTAATCATATTACTCCGCAAAATCAGTTGGGGCCTCTTGGGGGTAACTAACGTTTTAAAATAATTTGAATATTGGTAGTAATATATATATATATATCCATTAATGTCACTAATGATTGCAGTATAAAGACAATAACAGTGCATTGACTTGACATAAAATTCGATATACGTATTCGACACGAATCGGAGGAAATGCTCGGGAAACCCTCGCATTTTCCCCGATTCTAAGCCTCATCCGTATATCGATTTTATGTCAAGTCAATGCACTGTTATTGTCTATTTAATATACCTTAAATAATGATCGCTTGACGTTAAACAACATTTAATATACCTTAAATAATGACTACTTGACGCTACACAACATTTAATATACCTTAAATAATGATCACTTGACGTTAAACAATATACAATTATTGCAACAACATCCCAAGGGTGAACAATTATGATGTTCACCGCAAGTGCAGGCAATAATTGTTTTATTATACCGAAACTCTATTTACAATAATGTTGGATGCAATAAACACTTATTTGTGTGTTATTATCTTGTGTTTTCATAAACTTCATATTTGTGTTTTTAACTTCCGGTCAAGATTGTAATTCCGGAATGCAAAAACGGATACATTTCCGGACAGACATGGAACATAACATTTGTCGACCGGTGAACAACAGTGATGTTTCCCTAGGGTACCAATTTTGTTAAAACATCGTGTGTTTTTATCTTGTGTTTTCATAAACTTCATATTTGTGTTTTTAACTTCCGACCAAGATTGTAATTCCGGAATGCAAAAACGGATACATTTCCGGACAGACATGGAACATAACATTTGTCGACCGGTGAACAACAGTGATGTTTCCCTGGGGTACCAATTTAGTAAAAACATCACTTCTATTTTATATATAATATATTTAATATATAATATATAATGTAAGGTATAATAACATTTAATATAGCTTAAATAATGATCACTTGACGTTAAACAACATTTAATATAACTGAAATAATGATCATATGGCGTTAAACTACATTTAATATAGCTGAAATAATGATTTGATCACTTGAGTTAAATAACGTTTAATATAGCTGAAATAATGATCACTTGACGTTAAACAATATACAATTATTGCCTGCAATTAAGGTGAACATCATAATTGTTCACCCGAGGGGTGTATTTTTCCCGAGGGCTTTAGCCCGAGGGAAAACAACATAAGGATGAACAATTATGATGTTCACCGTAAGTGCAGGCAATAATTGTTTTATTATACCGAAACTCTATTTACAATAATGTTGGATGCAATAAACACTTATTTGTGTGTTTTTATCTTGTGTTTTCATAAACTTCATATTTATGTTTTTAACTTCCGGTCAAGATTGTAATTCCGGAATGCAAAAACGGATACATTTCCGGACAGACATGGAACATAACATTTGTCAACCGGTGAACAACAGTGATGTTTCCCTGGGGTACCAATTTTGTAAAAACATCACTTTTATTTTATATATGATTATATATTATAATGTAAGGTATAATAACATTTAATAAAACTGAAATAATGATCACATGATGTTAAACAATATACAATTAACGATTATTGCACTTCATTGAGTGTGATATCATGTGTTTTGGCTGGCCGTCGTGTTGTCTGTTCTTCGTCATACCGATTCTGATTACCCCTTTGGTATCTTCAAACTCTTCTTACGGAGCACCAAACGCGATATTAGCCGCGGCCGAATATTGCTTTTCAGTGCTTAATAAGTATATGTTATCTGGATGTGAATTGATTGATACCGAAAATATCAGCCTGCCGAGCCAGAATATGAAGTTTGGTGGCGAGTGAGCGAAGCGAACGAGTCACAAGCTTCATATTCTGTCGAGCAGGCTGCTATTTTTCAGTTTCAATCATATTCACATTCAGATGACATGTTTATCATCCTTAAATCAAACATAAACACGGATACATCTATATTTGTATTTTCGCGGGAAAAATCACACGATTCAAAATATTCAAAATACGTTTCCCCAAAACATAGTTCTTAAGTAGTTTGCAAATATACCATTCATTTTTACAGGTTTATATAAATGTTAAGATTGCTGAATTTTTCTTTAATGGTGATATTCATTGTTTTTTTATTACAAACATCAAAGTCGGCAATAGGATTCACCGGTTTTGTTTACCAATGCCGTTCCGTTTTAGAAAACACAAAGGTCACGACCTCTCTTATGACGTAAAAATTATGACGTCTCAGCAGAGGTTATCAATAATTGTGACAAGTACATTTTTGTAGGACGATGTCTGTTGATATTGCTGACACGACAGTTTCCTAATTTGATATTTGTTTAAAAAATAAAATGTTAACTAGCTAATGGTGTTGCTGAATTTTATTTACTTTTGTCATCTTCACAGGAATTATCGTTTAAATGTTGGGAGAATTTGGTGATAACTCCTGCTCACTGTTGATAAGTCCAGCTCAGCTCACACGAACTTTAATACGAGTTTTGTTTATGGAGTCAGCAGGTAGATATAGCGGGAGGGAAGGATGCTAATATACAATTAATGACTTTTCATAAGGTGGACACTGTGATTTATCAACCCCGAGGAAGTGATGTTCACCGAAGCCAACGGCTGAGGTGAACATCACTTCCAAGGGGTTGATAAATCAGTGTCCACCGAAATGAAAAATCATCAATTGTTTTATTAAATGACACATTCTAAGTGTAATTTTGGGGTGAAAATTGTGAATTGTTGCTGTTTCTTAGACATTTCCATTTATTCTTTTTTATATGTAGCTGCTTCAAACCAACAAACACCAGTTTTTAAAGCTTGACATTTTTAATGTTTCAAAACAATAAAATTGATTAAGAAATAACGAACACAATTTCAAAATTTTAACAAATAAAATATCGCAGTTTCAGCAACATTTTTAAACAATTTTTAAAGAACATAGGTAAATATAATTAATTTATGTTGTAATAGTTTATGGTAATGTTAGAGCAATTATTTTAGTTTTCCCACGTTACTATATTTGGGTACGTATTAACTTCTGGTTCTACTGACGAAGTTGCTTCGTTCATTTTTGTTTACTAACAGTCGTCTGCTGATTACCGAAGTTCGTTAGCAAGACCGCCTCTGATTGGTTGAGGTTCAAAATGTCGGCCAATCAAATTTATCGATATTAATCAGTCTACTGGTTTTCCCCTGTTACTATATTTGGGTACGTACTAACTGCGACATGAGATTTATTAACCTCACGGTGGACATGTAGTTCTATTAGAGGAAGCAATGAACCTTCTAAACCAATCAGAATTAAGAAAATTCATAGTCATTTAATAACACATCATATTGCACAAAATGAATTTGTTTGTCAAAATGTTCAAAATCAGTGTCAATCTCCTTTTCCAATGTTTTGTTGATCGGTTAGTATTTAATGCATTTCATATAGTGAAAATGTATAAAGATAAAGAAGTCAAGAAAAATGTCAAGGATATTTTTTTATCAATGTGTGACGTAAAAATATTTTTGACATTTACGTCACCGAATATGGTACTGCTTTGACAACTATTTTACCTATTTTGTTCCTGTATTTAAATACTGTTATAGTGACAGCCGGAACCTTTGAACCGTAATGAGAGCGGGGGGTTTGGCGCTTTAAAATCTGATTCAACCTACCATTTCTTTAGAAATGCCTGTACCAAGTCAGGATCATTACGGTTTTCACAGTTTTCCGGTTGTTGACTGATTTTGTCTGTTTATATAATTATGAGTTTTGACTTTCCCTTTGTAAGATTGTTCGGAGTTCGGTAATTATGTTATTACCCTTATTTCCACAAATTTGTTGAGTTGTTGATTTGTAATATCGGCAATCGTCTTTTGTTTGTAATGTTAACAGACCCACTGTCATTCTCGTCTGCCATGTTTGTGTGACGTCATTGTACCTGGTGTAGAAAATGATTGACTGGTAAATTTATAAAACTGCTAAAAATAGATCAGATACCGTTCAATATGACGATTAATCACAAACAAAAACGAATTCCATGGTTTTATAATACTGAATAAAACTATAAATGTAATAACATCTAATATAGCTGAAATAATGATAACGACGTTAGACAACACTTAATATGGATGAAATAATGATAACGACGTTAGACAACACTTAATATGGATGAAATAATGATAACGACGTTAGACAACACTTAATATGGATGAAATAATGATAACGACGTTAGACAACACTTAATATGGATGAAATAATGATAACGACGTTAGACAACACTTAATATGGATGAAACAATGATAACGACGTTAGACAACACTTAATATGGATGAAACAATGATAACGACGTTAGACAACACTTAATATGGATGAAACAATGATAACGACGCTAGACAACACTTAATATGGATGAAACAATGATAACGACGTTAGACAACACTTAATATGGATGAAATAATGATAACGACGTTAGACAACACTTAATATGGATGAAACAATGATAACGACGTTAGACAACACTTAATATGGATGAAACAATGATCACTTGACGTTAGACAACACTTAATATGGATGAAACAATGATAACGACGTTAGACAACACTTAATATGGATGAAACAATGATCACTTGACGTTAAACAAGCTTTGATCAATTATCATATCACTGTAAAGATTTGAAATAAAAACGTACACACATGTAGATATCAAATTTCGACGCGTTTCTGGAATAATCTTCACCAGCTACACTTGAAACACACAGACTGGAAAATTATATAGGAACTTTAAATCTCGAAAATAAATAAATATATATCTAATAAACCCAGTGGCGTAGCTTACGTTAGGCATCACTTTTCTTTCACACCTAACCAGGCTTGTTATTTATCAAATGATATTTTTCAAGGAACTGAAATTGATAAATGTAATTCTTATTAAACACATTAAATCAAATATACTTCCTATTAAACACATTTAACAACATGTATGCTAGGTGGGTGATGTGAAAATCGCTAACCTTCATATATTTTTTATAAAATCAAAATCATCATTTTCATTAATAATATGTTTCATTATTAAATATATGTAAAGTTACTCCATAAAGGTTATCAAAAGAACTTTTGGTTTCTTGTACATTTGGTACTGATATTTTCATTCACTTATATGAGTAGTTCACATATTTGTTTCATTCCGATTCACTTAACTGTATAAACCGATATCATTTGCATATACAACAATTTTGCTGTTGCATCAGTGACATTTATTTTCCGAGAGAATTTAAATTTAAAATCTTGTAAAAAACTTATACTTGTTAATAAATTATCGCAATTTTTGTTCGGTTCATTCGAAATAACCTCAATCAGGTTGTACATACCCTTGCGTAACCCGGGTTACACGGTGTGTACAACCTGACTGAGGTTATTACGAATGAACCGAACAAAAATTGCGATCAATCCTTAATGAGCTTTCCGACTACCTAGCAGACTGATCCTATCCTATACAGATGATTTTAACCGATGACATGAAATGTTTCTTATCTCAATTTACCAATAGAAAGGATCAAAGAAGGTGGGTGATGTGAAAATCGCTAACCTTCATCAATTTGTGTTTTGTTGCTATAGTAAATAAAGCCATTTTTTTCCCAGGAGATATACATTGACATCCATTAAAAGTATTCAAAAGTCATGTGGCTATGCAGAAAGTTATTTTACACTTAGAAGGCAACTCCAGAAAGCTGTATACCGGTATTTACAATATCATTATAGTTATTTGTCAATGCCTTCAGGTCTTCACTGTTTTCTGTATTTGTAATCAACCTCACAGTTCCTCAATTCTTTGTTCTTACAAGAAGCACAAACATTGTCACTGAGACAATGACCCACAACACATGACAAATATAAACTTAAAAACATGTATAGAAACCTTGTCAACAATTTACTCATATTCCACTACTGTTCTTTTTTAAAGGTGGGTGATGTGAAAATCGCTAACCTTTATCTTCTTTCTACTGACTTTATTAACCTAATTATAGAAGCTATAATATGTACTTATTCTCTTATCTTACACTATATAAACACATACAGATTTTTTGCACAAAATATAAAAATATCCACTGTTCTTTCAATTATTCAAGATTCAATCTTGACTCCTCACAAATTTACATTTTTTCTATAGATCCAATATTCTTATGAATTGACGGGTGATGTTAAAAATTTTAACCTTAACACTTAAAACATTTCCTTTACTGTGTTTGTTTTTATGGATGTGTTTTTATGCATTGGTGAGATTCTGCTGTTTAAGATGGAAATTTAACTAAATATTACATTATTTTCCTAAATCTACAGAAAAGTTATCTTGACCTGATACTTATCCTAAATTATGTGTCCTTTTCTTATAATTCTAAAATATAAATATATTTTCAAATTGAAATATCTAGAGTATTTTCTTACTATTCTAAAATATAAGGTGGGTGATGTGAAAATCGCTAACCTTACAAATGTATTAAAAATACTAATCATTCCTTGAGCCTGGGTTTGAATATTGTACACTTAGAAAACTATGCCATACAAAAAAGTTAAGGTAATGTCTTATAAACCAGACATATTTCATGTTTCCTGTGCATTTGAAAAAAAATGTTTTTTTTATTGACTTTCATGTTCTAAACACATAAGAAGAGTTTGAAGATACCAAAGGGGCAATCAGAAACCATATATCGAAGAAGAATAGACAACACAAAGGCCAAAAGAAAAAGTACAAAAGGACAAACAACGATCGACAAAACATACATATAAAACTAAAGATCGAGTAACACGAACCCCACTAAAAACTGGGGGTGAACTCAGGTGCTGCGAAAGGGTTAGCAGTTCCTGCTGCACTAGTGGCACCCGTCGTGTTAATCTAGTTACAAACCTGGTAATACGTTGTGAATGAGAAAAGGACTAGGAAGTGTTTACGACAAGTGGAACATATCCGTGGTCATTTGTGACACAGATATTCCATAGCGGTCAACCAAGTCATGGTGGCGACCGTAAAATTTTCAACTTTACCAAAAGGAACAAAAGTTGTCACATTTACGATATGACTACTTTTGATTTTTTCAATTTTTTTTTAATCCCATAGAAAATGGGTCATCATATTTTGGTGGGAACAGATTCAAGAGGAAGAACTCTAGAGTCCTTTATTAGCAATGTAAATCCCTTCCCTATAGGTTGGCAATCTGAGGTCCATTTTTTGCCTGGTGCACCCATTTCAAAAATATCAAATGAACTTTTGGAAAAATTAAAATTATTAAATGTTGAATCTAATAGTAAAATTGTAGTTATGATAGCTGCTGGAATTTGCAATTTGACCCAAAAAACAGACATAGAGGGGGGTGGCTATTTTTTAAATTATGAAGTTAAAACCTCCTCTGAAAGAGTAGAATCAGTCAAGAATGATATAATTAACAGCTTGGGAGCATTTCAGGAGTATAATGTTTTGCAAAAAATTGCCATGATATCACCAGTATCTTTATTAAAAATTTCTCAAAATTTTAATAAAAATTTCACTGACAAGGAACTTATAAAATTAGCCGAAGAACAAAAGCAGTTAGAGCAAGATATTGAAATTTTAAATGAATTTATTTATAAATTAAATACTGATAATTCAGTAAGAACTGTTAAGTGGAATAGAGATGTAAGAAAATCACGAATTAGGACAAGAGGTGTAAAAAAAACTCATATCAGACGAGTGAATATCAAAACTGTATATGTTTATAGGGACTTGTATGATGGTGTTCACCCATCTCAAATTTTAAGTAGCATATGGTACTGTGCTCTCATGCCAGTCCATAGTGAATGATATAAATGATCAATTTTCAGATGAGTTGGCTATGGAGGAATGAAGAGAATCAGGATGATATTGATGATAGCTGGGATTTTAAAAGGCGATGAATGTTTACTTCGAAACACATCTGGGAATGTGAAAATTGCTAATCTTCTGAAACAATACCAGAAATTATTTTCAAAGTTTTTTTTATAAATAGAATAATCAATATCCAACTATGTAGTTCTAAAATGAGCTATATTTATTTTTATTATCTTATAACTATTTAATATAAGTGATCCATTTTAAATGAGTTTGCTATCGAGGGAATGAAGCCAATAATGGTCCTAATTAAGGATTTTATTAAATAATGCAACACTTGTTGAAAGTGAATAGAAGGTGGGTGATGTGAAAATCACTAACCTTCTGAAAACAATACCAGAATTATCTTCATTAAGTTCAAAGTTTTTTTTAAATAGAATATTGAACTATGTTGTTCAAAAATGAACTATATTCATTTTTATAATCTTATAACTATTAAATATAAGACATACATTTTCAAATGAGTTGGTTATGGATGGAGTGAAGACAATAATGGTCCTAATTCGGGATTTTCTAAAATAATGCAACACTTGAATAGAAGGTGGGTGATGTGAAAATCGCTAACCTTCTGAAAACAATACTAGAATTATCTTCATTAAGTTCAAAGTTTTTTTTAAATAGAATATTGAACTACGTAGTTCAAAAATTAGCTATATTTATTTTCATAATCTTATAACTATTAAATATAAGAGATACATTTTCATATGAGTTGGTTATGGAGGGAATGAAGACAATAATGGTCCTAATTCGGGATTTTCTAAAATAATGCAACACTTGTTGGATAGAAGGTGGGTGATGTGAAAATCGCTAACCGTCTAAGTTTTTTGAACATGTTGAAATAGAATATCAGACTATGCTTTTAAAAATTACCTATATTTATTTTTAAACTGTTATAACTTTTTAATTAATTGTTGATAATGAAGTATTCATAATGTTACAGTTCTTTATTAAATTATTTATTCATTTTTTAATATTCAAAAGTCAAATATTGTTATTGTAAATTATTTGCTAAAAAATCAAAAGTTAAGTTTTAAAAAGAATTATAATAATATGTTCATCAATTTTCAAAAGTTAACATTGTTTTCGTCTTTACAAAATGTATATTGTTAAATATAAATGTATATTTTCATTAGTTTAAATATAAAATATAATATTAAATACATAATATTCTATTCTGGACTACTCTATGCTTTTTGCTAGATAAAATTAAGCTGCAAGGCTTATCACCAGAAATGAATTTACTTTTTAAGTCACAAAATATAAAAATTGTTAAGTAAAGACAATCTTCAAATATTAAATAGAGAGAAACAAAGAACAGTAATACTGTCATTTATTTTATTATCTTTTTTTGGTTCATGACTTAATGAAAGTGGTGGTGACATAAATATCTTCTGGCATTCATTTTTTTTTTAATATATAAAATAGAAACATTAAAAATTGAAGCCCAAATTAATAATTAAAGCATTGTCATATGAGCTCTGGAGTCTTGCCTTTGCTGACATAGATACCTATATACTGTACATGTAAGTTAAGAGTTGTATGGAATAATCCCCATATTTGTGTTCATAGATTTGGAACACTGTGTTTGAACTCATCTTCTTGGTTCTGTTTAATTATTCTTATAACATTCCTATTTTCATATTTTATAAATAAGTTTTTAAGGCTGTCCCATGTGTACATCAATATACAGGAGATGAGTGATAACAGGTGAAAAGGGTCAAAATGATTGATGAATGATAGACAGCCTTGTTACAATGTAAAAAGTCAGACTGAAAAAGATATGAATAAATTATTTATATTTGTCTTGAAAGTTAACTTTTTCATTTGATTTTAATTCAAAAAAGTAATATGGAATATGTGAAAATGTGTGTCAGTTATTTACAATCATTCTGAACCTTATTTTAAAGTTGTGTGCATGCATGTATTATGTATTAATTAATGTGATGTGTTCTCTTTATTCTTTCTTTCTAATTGTTTCTATCTTGCTGCATGCATACCAGTCAATGGGCATGTGTTTATTCATTTGTGCTTTACCAAAATTAAGACAAAGGGTTTATATTCTAAATGAAACAGTATGAAAATGCATATAAAAGTGTTGATACTTTCCTCAATGTTTAATTGGAGTTATTAACCAACATTCAAAAGCCCCTATAACTTACATTGAAATTTAAGTGTAATAATGTGTTTTAACTTTAAGCTGTTAAGACCTACTACAAAAAATCCCTATTTTAAGTTTCCCAATACTTGAATCAGACTTCAGGAAGTCATATAGTCTACAATGAATGTAATATGTCAAATTTGCATTTCTTATACAACTAATATTTCTGACTTTTACAGGTTACAGGCTTACTGAAATAAACACCACTCCAGCATGGGTGCACAAAGGAAAAGTTGTCAACACCACCTTCAATGTGTATGTATGTACTTTTTGTTCTTTTTATCAAGCATTGATCTATAATAAGAGGAAATCCTGGATAGAAGGTTAATGGGGTATACAATAATGGCTTTTAAAATGTTAACTCTAGCAAGAGAAAGACAAAAATTAACTTCTGGACTTTTGTGTAAAATGTCAACACCAATATTTTCCTACTATTACTGAACACGAATGCCAATGCTATGCTCATTACTCCGTTTTCCTGGATCTGCCCCTTCTCTAGGCTCTTTGTTCAGTTATTTATCTTATTGCAGTACATATATTTAAAATACCCTATGAGGCTATGATATATATATTGGTCTAGAATCCCGGCAACCTGTCACCAAACTGTGGAAAAGGCAAACCAGATTATATATTAATGTGTATTTATTTGAAAACTGACTGCTTTGCCTATGAATCATAGTATGATGTATCAATGATATTTAAGCCTTTCTGATCTTGCTTACGCTCGCATTTACAGGTAGTGCCTGTCTCATATTAAAATAAAACAAGATTTTCACTTTACAACTTTAAAGAGGTTCAAAATAATAAAGTTAACAAATTTGTGATACATGTAGATTCTACAATAACAAAATCTTGCACCTTTTACGATGTTTGCCTCTTTTTCTCATCTCTTTCTATCGTGTCAATATTTGTTTACGTTGAGAAAATATAGAGTGCTCTCCCTTGTTAGGTAACTAACGTAAATAAAAAAAATTACCTCCCTTTGACCAACGTCAAATAACTTTTTTACAGGTATTTAAATCGCTGCTGTAGTAGCATTTATAATATATTTATCAAATGCATTGTATTTTATTGTGTGTAGCTTGTCTTACCCTGGAGCCGGGGTAAGATAGAAAAATCTTTTTCACCTAGATTAACGGACTACTTTATCCAAGGGGTGAGAAAAGGACATCTAGAAATACGAAAAAAAAGAAAATAAAAGACACAAATATATATAATACGGTTGGAGTCTGTATTTGAAAAAAAAACCAATGGTTAAATCCGTAATATATCTGTTATTCAGCTATCAGACAGGGTATATAATGTGACATTCCCGGCTTAGGATATATATTTAAGCGATTTTTTTCTTGTTAGAGGCGTTCTGTTTGGATGTCACAACGAGTAGAGACGAGTGCATGTGCACTCGTCTTAACTCGGTCGTCTCAACCCGAAAACGGCCATTTACGGAAGAATTGCCCATCCCATTAAAATAGTTGTGTTTCATCATCATTTTAAATAAAACAACGTTAAAGTTCCAGACCCCTTTTAGAAGACGTTCATTCTATCATATTACGTTCCACTTGAATAAACAACGATAAATCCGGTGCCAACATTCGATCCGGAATTTAACTCTTTTACTTATTCGTTACATAGTATATTATATCCGCCAAAGACAAATGCCAAAATGCAAAGAAATCTAGACTCTTTCTTCAAACCATAGAAGAGAAGCTCACCCGTGCCTGATCATAACCCTCCACTGAGTCAGACACAAGGATCAGATAGTAGCCCACAAAATGAAAGTCAAATGGATAGTGCAGCTACTACTGTAACAGAAAGCATCGAGTATGTCAGTTTGCCCAAGACCGGGTCTCGACAGTGTGGTCCTCCGTATCCTGATATAGCAGAGTGCATGAATGATGGCAGTTTACACAGTGACATCGTTAAAAAGAGTCTTCTTACAGAGAAATGGAATAGTGCCTTTGGAGTCAAATTTCCAACAAGGTGTTTATTTAAAAAATCCTAAACAGAGAACTTCAAATGACGTTGTGTAACCAAAAATAAAGATAATAAGTCATTGCCTTACTTTGAAGATATATTTGTTACTCCTCTCCCTATCAACGTATGATTTTTGTTTTTCAAATGTTGTTATTAGGGGATAATTTATTATGAAAATATGAAGAAAAGTGATTTAAAAAAAATCTCTTACAACTTAAAAATGTAATTTAAAAAAAATCAGTAGACCTTTTTTATAGTTGGTTGGTAGAGAGAAGGGAATCTAAAATTTCAATGAAAGCCCAATATTTAATTGTTTAAGCTTTAAATTCACTGATGTGTAGCTGCGTTACCGTAGCTTTTGTGGACCCATTTTACAATTGTAATGTTTACTGATTATTACAGGGTTCGGTCAAGTATCGGAGATGATCGTCTCTAGCCCTGCTTCATGTTCGGTCAAGTATGGGAGATGATCGTCTCTAGCCCTGCTTCATGTTCGGTCAAGTATGGGAGATGATCCTCTCTAGCCCTGCTTCATGTTCGGTCAAGTATGGGAGATGATCCTCTCTAGCCCTGCTTCATGTTCGGTCAAGTATGGGAGATGATCGTCTCTAGCCCTGCTTCATATTCGGTCAAGTATGGGAGATGATCCTCTCTAGCCCTGCTTCATGTTCGGTCAAGTATGGGAGATGATCGTCTCTAGCCCTGCTTCATGTTCGGTCAAGTATGGGAGATGATCCTCTCTAGCCCTGCTTCATGTTCGGTCAAGTATGGGAGATGATCCTCTCTAGCCCTGCTTCATGTTCGGTCAAGTATGGGAGATGATCGTCTCTAGCCCTGCCTTCATGTTCGGTCAAGTATGGGAGATGATCCTCTCTAGCCCTGCTTCATGTTCGGTCAAGTATGGGAGATGATCGTCTCTAGCCCTGCTTCATGTTCGGTCAAGTATGGGAGATGATCCTCTCTAGCCCTGCTTCATGTTCGGTCAAGTATCGGAGATGATCCTCTCTAGCCCTGCTTCATGTTCGGTCAAGTATGGGAGATGATCCTCTCTAGCCCTGCTTCATGTTCGGTCAAGTATGGGAGATGATCCTCTCTAGCCCTGCTTCATGTTCGGTCAAGTATGGGAGATGATCGTCTCTAGCCCTGCTTCATGTTCGGTCAAGTATGGGAGATGATCCTCTCTAGCCCTGCTTCATGTTCGGTCAAGTATGGGAGATGATCCTCTCTAGCCCTGCTTCATGTTCGGTCAAGTATGGGAGATGATCCTCTCTAGCCCTGCTTCATGTTCGGTCAAGTATGGGAGATGATCCTCTCTAGCCCTGCTTCATGTTCGGTCAAGTATGGGAGATGATCCTCTCTAGCCCTGCTTCATGTTCGGTCAAGTATGGGAGATGATCCTCTCTAGTCCTGCTTCATGTTCGGTCAAGTATGGGAGATGATCCTCTCTAGCCCTGCTTCATGTTCGGTCAAGTAGGGGAGATGATCCTCTCTAGCCCTGCTTCATGTTCGGTCAAGTATGGGAGATGATCCTCTCTAGCCCTGCTTCATGTTCGGTCAAGTATGGGAGATGATCCTCTCTAGCCCTGCTTCATGTTCGGTCAAGTAGGGGAGATGATCCTCTCTAGCCCTGCTTCATGTTCGGTCAAGTATGGGAGATGATCCTCTCTAGCCCTGCTTCATGTTCGGTCAAGTATGGGAGATGATCCTCTCTAGCCCTGCTTCATGTTCTGTCAAGTAGGGGAGATGATCCTCTCTAGCCCTGCTTCATGTTCGGTCAAGTATGGGAGATGATCATCTCTAGCCCTGCTTCATGTTCGGTCAAGTATGGGAGATGATCCTCTCTAGCCCTGCTTCATGTTCGGTCAAGTATGGGAGATGATCCTCTCTAGCCCTGCTTCATGTTCGGTCAAGTATGGGAGATGATCCTCTCTAGCCCTGCTTCATGTTCGGTCAAGTATGGAAGATGATTCTCTCTAGCCCTGCTTCATGTTCGGTCAAGTATGGGAGATGATCCTCTCTAGCCCTGCTTCATGTTCGGTCAAGTATGGGAGATGATCCTCTCTAGCCCTGCTTCATGTTCGGTCAAGTATGGGAGATGATCCTCTCTAGCCCTGCTTCATGTTCGGTCAAGTATGGGAGATGATCGTCTTTCCTCTCTAGCCCTGCTTCATGTTCACCGTCAGATCGATGTGGAACGCGTCATCCAACTGTTCGCAAGTCTAAAAGAATAGAAAACTTGTGTTCTTTTGAAAGTAAAATGGTATTAAGTTGGTGTGTCAACAATGCTAATGCTAAACTTAAAAGCACTAGTCTGCAATAGCTATACAACTATTTGTTTTACATCTTTCTTAATTTAACTTAGACCAACAATTGCATATTAACTTGCTTTTATTTAGATTTAATTAGTTATTATTTAATTTAGGTATTTGTATTCATAACTACAAAGTCAAGACTATTTCGTATTCACTATTCCATTGAGCAACGTGTGCACATTACATATTGCATGGCGAATCATGGAAATTGCTATTTTCTTTACATACATGTATATTTTATTTTTCGGAGCATTGCCGTCAGAGGAAATTCAACAAGAGTATTATACTGTTCTTAAAGGATTAAAAATAGCCAATCCGTATCAATCTATTTCTTTGTACTATGACTCGATGGCTATATGTTCTTCTTTCTGTTTGGCTCAAAGCACATGTGTATCTGCAAATTATAACAAAAAAACAAAGACGTGCGAGTTGAACAATAAAAGTCCATCAAATGAAACATCGACAATAATAGAGAACAGTGACTGGAAATTACTGTATGTACCTGACGGTCAGTAAACAAATAACAAAAACATACATTAGGGAACGACCATTTAACTTGAAGGGGGGGAGGGGGGAGGGGGGGGGGGGGGGGGGGTTATTGTTTATTTCTAAAAAAATATTCTGATTCCCAATGTTGCTGAAAATATTATTCTGATTTTGGCGGAGGGAAAAAAATAATCTGATTCAGAGTTTTTGTCATATAAGCTACTGTTAATATCTGGAAAAAAAATTCGCGCTTTGCGCGACAAAAAAAATAAATATTCTAACTCTTGTGTTGTCCGAAAAAAAAATTCTGAACGAAAAAAAAAACCATACCCCCCCCCCCCCTTCAAGTTAAATGGTCAGTCCCTTACATGTACATTATTTTAATACTAAATAAATTTTACTTTCGTTTTTATTTTATTTTTTCCATTGTAATATATGATTTGATTTGTTGTGTTTTAACGCCACTATCAGCAATATTTCAGCTATATCATGGCGAACAGTTTTAGTGGTGGAAGAAGCCGGAGTACCCGGACAGAACCACCGACCATGGGCAAGTAACTGGTAAACTTTATCACTTGCGGCTGCGAGTCGAGTGTACTCTTTTTTGTAATTTACAAAGCCGGACTCGAACCCACGCCGTATTGGTGTTAGGCTTGTATGAGTTGTTAGGTAATCCAACTACCTAACTCATTGAGCCACCAGGGCCCTCCATTGTGATATAATATGTCATTTGAAAATCAAAATCTTCTTTAAAAGAATATACTTTTAATGTTGTATTGTCCAATACCCTGTTCATACTATTCATCAATTTCGGATTTGAAATTAGATTTAGCATCAAAACAGAAATGCGTTCACTCTTATTCCGGATTGAATATGTATTTGTGCATCCGGATTCAAACAACCTCGGGATGGTGGTTTCAAATCTGATTTGAATAAAAATCCGATTTGGAACGAGTTGTGTGAACGCAAGTCAAGGTTTAGTTAGGAATTAGATATATCACACATGTCTGCCACGCATAAGCACGTGTATTTTGCTGAAAGTTAACAAAGTCCGTTATCTTCTGAAAAACCAAAGTGTGTGTGACTTATTCCTTCTTGTTAAGCATATGTTGCAAAAACCTGCAAAATAACAACATTTGCGATGTTTTGTTTACATGTCTACGCAAACATCTATATTCATGAGCCACTACAATATCGAAAACGGTTAGGTCGGATTTAAAATGTGTGTGTGAACGCAAATGTGATGTCTATTTCGATGTTTAAGTTACATATATAAATCGGATATTCTTATTCAGAATGAAAAATGGCAAAGGTGAATAAATAAATGCGTATAATACTCAAGAAGAAATTGCATTGAATATCAATTTCTTTTTATTAAAGACTGTGGTGATGATTTTTAGTAAATAGTAAATGAATACATCAAATCTACTACAGGGCCGTCGTGGTCGTGATCGTATGGTAGTTGGATTTACAACTACCTGTGCAATCAGTTCCTATCACCACTCAAGTTGTGAGTTCGAACCCCGTTCATGACGAGGTGTACTCAATACAACATAATGTGATAAAGTTTGTCAGTGACTTGCGGAAGATTTTCTCCGGTTTCCTCCACCAATAAAACTGACTGCTACGATATAACTGAAAAATTGTTGAAAGTTGCGTTGAATACCATTAAACAGAACCCAAAGCCACAAATTGACTTCAGACTAGCTCTACCTATAGATGATCTATACACAAAGAAAAAAGTTAAGTACCCCCATGCTTTTTTGAAATGACAAATGATACGACAAGTATCACGAGATTACTGACCAGATAATCTCAATAACGCAATGGTGACCTGTTAGGACATTACATTGGCTGTAAGAAACCACAAAAAAAATCAAGAACATTTTTAATTTAATGAATATTTAATCACAATATCACAAGGCCAGTTTTTGCAGTAAAACATGTCCATTTTAAGTATTGACCTTAACAGTTCAAAAAGCACGATAAGATTGTCATTTCACTTTCAAAACATCACTTATGAATCACTTGACAACATCTATTGTTAAAAGTTCAGTACCGGGTGTAACCCTCACGTGTTTGGATGACGGCCTCAGCCCTGCGTCTCATCCCTCCAGTTAGAGGTTGGATGTCCTGTTGTGATAGCTGCTGCCATTCCCGATGCAATGCTGCTTCCAACTGACGAATGTTTTGCACAGGCGGTTCCAGAACCTGTAAACGATGGCCTAACATGTCCCAAATATGCTGTATGGCGGTTACTGCTCTTGAACGATGAGGCCAGGCGTTGTCATCCATATACACAGGCCTTGTAGCTAGTGGGTGGTTGTCGAAATGGTCTTCCGGATCTTGGCAAGTCTTTCACATTGTTGGTTTGTGTGTGTTTCCTCACCAGTCGGCTGACTACAGTATAGTGGTAGCCCATCTGACGTTCAATAGCTTTGAAGGACATCCCTGTTGTACGCATGTCGATTATTTGCCATCTTTGTGCTTCTGATATTCGCCTTCGTACCATGCTTACTGAGAATGAATAATTTTTTTAAAACACCGGACTTAAATACCCAAATTCGAAGCGTGAACATACTGAATTTTAAGTAATGCGTGAGAGGCATGGTTCACGTACATGACTAATCGATATTAGACATAATGGTCACACCTGTGTGAGCACATCTTTTTAATGGAACATTGTTCTTGCTATAATCAATATAAATATTAGAATCTAAACTTAGTGTAACTTATTATGTTTTAATATATCAGGGGGTGCTTAACATTTTTCTTTGTGTATATATGAGAAATTATTTAACTTGATAATTGATTCTAGTGTTTTGCCGATATACATTAGGATAAAGGCAATCCGTATGATTCTTAAAACTTCCGACAAATAATTACTCTTACTTACTTCTGTAAACTGTTTACAGTTGTACGTGTGCAAAACGATAAATTATGTCGATTTAGCAATGAAGCCTTAAGATTATTCCAAGATTAATTTCACAGGATGGAACACAAAAAACAACCATCTCTGATATTCTTTGCGAACAGCAATCCCTTTGTAAACATTTATATAGCTCAACAAATCCTGTAATAAATGATGAGCACAAAGATATCTTTTTGAGCGATAAAAACCATTTTATAACTAAAATATATGAGGACCAAAACTTACGGACCAGGATTGTCTCAAAGCTTTAAAAACATGAACATTATGAAATCCCCAGGAAACGATGGATTCACAACAGAATTGTACAAACTTTTCTGGCTTGATGTGAAAAAAATTCTAGTTAAGCCCCTTTAATGAAAGTTACTCCGAACAAATATTTGCTATAAGCCAAAAATAGGGAATAATCACCTGTATTCCAAAAGAAGAAAAATCTAAATACTCCTTAAAAAATTGGCGACCAATTATCCTGTTAATTGTAGATCTGAAAATATGTTCAGCTGCTATCTCAAATAGTCAGTTTTGGTAGATTTGATAAGTAAAACACAAAAGGTTTTTAAAAGGGAAGATATATTGAGGAATGCACCAGACTGCTTTTTGATCTTATAGAAAATATAGAACAGGATGACATTCTTGGTCTTCTGGTTCTCCTAGATTTTGAAAAAACTTTTGATACAGTGAAAAAATTTTCTGTATAAAGCTGTATAATTTTTTAGTTTTGGGGAGTTTTTTTGTTCTTGAATCAAAACCTTTTATAATGATATCAGCAGCTGTATTATGAATAATCGACATTGCTCTGATTATTTCAAATTGGGTAGGGGTGTACGTCAAAGCGATCCGCTGTCACCCTATCTATTTTTATTGGTTCTAGAATTACTCACTGCAGCCTTAAAAAATGATAAAGATATTACTGGAGTACTGCTAGAAATTTCTTCTCAGCCAATATGCAGATGATTCGTCTTTAATTATAGATGATACAACTCAATCGCTAGAAAAATCATTATTTGTACTGGCCCTTTTCTCAGAATGTTCTGGTTTAAATGTAAATTTAGATAAAACAGAAGCAAAATATGGATTAGCTCTAAACATAGATTGGGGGGGGGGGGGGATATTTCCTCCAAAATAATATAACTTGGAATCATACAGGTAGATTTAAACTCCTTGGTATTAAATTTGATCTAAATTCTCCAACTAAAATTCTTCTTAATTTTCCAGATAAACTTCAAAGTATTAATAAGATACTAAGTGCTTGGTGCTGGTTTGATTGAACATTTATTGGGAAAATTACAGTTTTCAAGTCAATTCTAATCCAAATTCTAAGCGTTATACCAAACCCATCTGACAATATATTAGGGACGGAACATTTAACTTCCAGGGGGGGAGGGGCTATGCTTTTTTTCTAAAAAAATATTCTGATTCCCAATGTTGCTGAAAAAATATTCTGATTTTGGTGGAGGAAAAAAATAATAATCTGATTCAGAGTATTTGTCATATAACCTAATGTTAAATTCTGAGAAAAAAATTCGCGCTTTGCAAAACAAAAAAAACAAAATATTCTAACACTCGTGTTGTCCGAAAAAGAATTTCTAAGCGAAAAAAAAAGACATAGCCCCCCCCCCCCCACACACACACACACACACCCACCCTGCAAGTTGAATGGAAGGTCCCATATAAAAGATATACAAAACACTTTTTATATAAGTTTCTTTAGAATGGAAAAAGGGATAAGCTTAAGAGGGTAATACTAACAAACAGAGGATGGTGGTTTGAAAATTATTGATATCAAACTTTTCTGTCAAGCATTAAAAATTACATGGATAAAGAAATATATAGATCATTTAAATTGTTCTCCATGAAAAATACTGTTAATTAATTCTTTAGAAAAATGGGGTCGGGAGAAAATTTTACTTCTTGGAAAAGTGACAAGCACTTAAGCCCTTCTTGGAAAGACATTCTTGATAATTTAAGTAACCTACAAAATGTAAAATATTGATAGTTGAAAATGATGTCTTGAGCCAATCCATATAGCTAGATAGTCATATTAAAGTAAAAAAAAGCAAATCTCCCTATTTGAAGAATTGGATTGAAAAGGACATGTATATTATAAATGACTTACTTGATCAAAATAAACAAATAATGAGCTATGAAATTTTTCGCGACACATTCATGTTACCCCCACAAACAAAATCGTAGAGTTCTATGGTATTATAAGTGAAAGGCGTTGGAAGCACTTGATCAATACCTGTCACAATTCAATGTATAAGGAGAATAAGTTCATCAGTTACAGATTGACACAAAACCCTGTAAATATCTTTATAGACAGTTAATAGATAAAAACACAGTTGGGAATGTTCCTGTAAATATTATTGATAAGTGGACAAATGAATTTGATATAGAAGAAACCAAATGGGCTCTTATTTTTTCAGAATCATTATCAAAAAATAATAAATTGTCATGTTTCCAATAAAAACAAATTCACAGAATTCTTGCTCTAAATCCCTATCTTTTTAAGTGTAAGATAAAAGAAACTGAACTATGTTCATTTCGCAATGAAGCAAAAGAAACTTATAAGCACTTTTTGGGGACTGTAATATAACCCAAAAAATTCTGGTTTTCAGTCATGGACTTCCTAAAAAGATATAGATGGAAGCAATGTAAACTTGACTCCAAAAGGTATTATCTTGAGAAATGTACAATTTGAAAGCAATCTACCTATTTCGAATTGTATTCTTATTTTCAAATATTACTTGTATATATATGCAAGTCAAAGGATATGCTAACAAATCTGAATGCAGGGTTACATTTTCTTAATTCTGAAATAAAAATGGAAAAGTACTCTGCACGTCTCTTATCACCCTCTGTAGTTGGTGATTGCTTCAACATGAAATGACAGCCTGTTGAAGTAGCATTACTAATTATACCTTACATTATATATTATATATGAAATAAAAGTGATGTTTTTGCAAAATTGGTACCCCAGGGAAACATCACTGTTGTTCACCGGTCGACACATGTTATGTTCCATGTCTGTCCGGAAATGCATCTGTTTGTGCATTCCGGAATTACAATCTTGACCGGAAGTTAAAAACACAAATATGAAGTTTATGAAAACACAAGATAAAAACACACAAATAAGTGTTTATAGTCCAGTCTATATACGACAGAAAAGGCGTGACATAGAACAAATTGCAACAGAAGGTTTCTTGAGCTCATCTTGAAGCTGGGTGTGTCCTCATTAATATATTAAAAGTCGCCGAAAATCCCAAGTTGCCTTCTTGCAATTTTTGGGGTAAAACAAGGGATTTTGAAGAAAAATCGCTAAAAACTGGAAATTTCACATGTTCACTCTACTTTGCAGAATATTACCAATTTCTCTAAAAATATCTTGTTATTATTGAATATTCTTTCAAACAAAATAAAAAAATGTTATCCATATTCTCCCCAGGTGGCTATTTTTTTTTTGTAAAATTTCTTTAAAAGAAAACAAATGCTGAAAACTGAAATTTTGAAAAAATTATATTTTCCGTGGCAGAATAAATTAAATCATGACTGTTTCGGTACAGATTAATAAAGAATGTTTTGAAATATAATTAAATGTCATTTGTTAACAATCAGTTGGTGTTTGTTTAATGAAAAAAAATAGAAACATCTTATTTTCCTTCCCTAGATTAACGACATTATGTGATAAAGTTTGTCAGTGACTTGTGACAGGTCGGTGGTTTTCTCCGGGTACTCCAGTTTCCGCCACCAATAAAACTGACAGCGACTATATAACTGAAATATTGTTGAAAGTGGGGCTAAACACCATAAACATACATACATACATAGATGAACGAAAATGGAAAATTTCAAAATTCACCAAAAATCCCCACCAAAAAAAATTTAATGAAAGTTCTGATATCGTATAAAGTTAGCAATACATGTATCTTTCAAATGTCAACATTAGGCATCAACTATTCGTCTGAATCAAGAGTGCTGCTCTTCGCATGCAGACATGTTGCTACATGTATTCCCTCGGCATTCAGTGCAAGCGACAGAACATTCCAGACCATGCTTTCCACAGTTACAGCGTTTTGAATCGCAGTTTGTCTTACATCTGCAATATATCGTTTTTAGAAGTTCATCTGGAGCGGGTGGCAAACTCGATCTGATTGGCACGCACATGTTGTGTTCAATAGACCATCCGCAATCTTTTGCTTCCATATTGTCAGCCCCACCGATCCATTGTTTCACTTGATGAAACACTCCTAAAATATGAAAGTGTGCAGCGCTTGACGTCGGAAGCAAAAACGATGTCATCAACTATCGAGGAATAACAGTTCTGCCTGTAATTAGTAAGATCGTCGAAGCAGTGATCAGAGATAGAATATAACCATTGATCCATAATATGCAAATTCCAACGCAAAGAGGGTTTACAAAAGGATCGTCCCCCATGAATGCTGCTCTACCTGTCGAAGAAGCATACAGAATATTAACCGACGAAAAGCAAAATGGACATATTGTACTTCTCGATGCAAAAGCTGCATTCGACAAAGTTATACATTCACATCTGTTTCGGCGTATGCACCACGCGGGAATTCAGGACAAAACGTGAACTATTATTAAAAGCTTGCACCACAATGCGGAAAGCTGCATAAAATGGGCAGGAAGCACGTCCGATTATTTTAATGTTGGTATGGGAGACCGACAAGGAGGTATCCTTAGCACTGATCTCTATAAACTATATATCAACCCACTATTAGACCGTTTGCAAGATGTAGGTATAGGACTGAAAATAGGAAACATCAACGTTAACAACACAGGATGAGCAGACGACATCGCACTACTCAGTACTCAGCTCGGTGATGCACAGATCATGGTCAACATGGCTCCTGACTCTGCGAACCTCGAGGGATATGAATTACAACCAAAGAAAAGTGTAGCAATCCACATTAGAGGAAACAACAAACAGTGCGAAACAACCAACGAGAAACTTAATATGGGGAATATCACCGTGCCCGAGGTGGAGCAAGCTACTCATTTATGTATCATCAGAACAACAACAATGAATCACAATATCCAAACCAATGTTGATGAAAATATAACTAAAGCAAGACGTAGTGCAGACAGTCTATTCGGATGTGGATTTCATGGACACAACGGCCTGGATCCCGAGTCCCTACTACACATCTACAAAACCTACATAACACCAGTATTGCTTTACGGTATGGAGCTATTATTACCCTCCTCGAAACCTCTTGAACAACTAGAACTCTTCCAGAAAAGGATACTAAAACAAATCCTGTCATTACCGATGAGCTGTCCGGACCCAGCCGTTTATATACTAACTGGAATTCTACCAATAGAAGCACAAATTCATATAAAAGCTCTCGCATTCTTCAATAACGTTTGTCATCAGGGCGGAAAAAAACACTGAGAAAAAGCTTGCAAGAAGACAACTAACCGTGAAGGAGGAATCTAGTAACAGCTGGTTTATATGTGTCAACAAAATACTACGAAAATACGACATGAAAGAGGCGTACAACTATTTGGACAATCCTATTAAAAAATCACGATGGATCTCGTTGGTGAAATCAAGAGTGAATGACCACTGGTGTACCCAGCTAACAACTCTAGCACAACTCTACAAAGGGCTGCAATATCTTAGTAACCACAACCTGAGCAAGTGCAAAATACATCCTATTTTGAAGCACAGATGCTACTCATCATTAGACATCAGCAGAATTCCAGTAAAATTAAGACTCGTCACAGGGACATACGTGCTGCAAACAAAATGCATTAAGTACTACAGAAATGAAACTGACCCAACATGCCTGCTATGCAGAGCAGCTGAAGAGAATGTACTACACTTCATTCTCCAATGTGAAAAACTACAGTCGGAGAGAGTAGCTTTACTGTCCGAGATCAACGCTATATGGCAAAATGAGTTCCAAAATAATGAAAATTTTACGGACTTGAGCGAAGTTGACCAACTACAACTGCTAATGGACAATACAATCAAGGTGAAACCTACCAAGAAAAACTCAGCCAGCGTAGCCAGACTCGAAGGTCTATCAAGGAGATTAATGTTCAAATTGCATATTAAGAGAACGAAGCTTCTGGAGAGTGATAGAGACAAAATACAGACAACAATGAAGAAACGGAACTAACATTGCAAACAGGGGGAGGGGAGAGCCGTCCGGGGATTGCCCAAGAATACATTACAATAAACTGTGATAATTGTTTTAGATTTTAGACTTTGAAAGATGACGTTTTAGATCTTAAACTGTAGATACGATTCGTTTTAGATTTTATGATGTGACAATTACTTTTTAAACCTCGAACCAAACCGTAACAAATAGATTTTAGATTTTAACCATAAGAACAGAGACTTTTAGATTTTAAACAGTGATGCGTCTTCTTAATTTTTTCCAATACATGCAACATGTATATTTTATACCTAATGTCAGGACAATCGTTGTGGATTGTTTTAACTTGATTTGATAAACTTGTATATCCCGTGTGAATAAGCCTGATTTTTAGTGTACATAAATTGTATTCATGGATACGGAGGTGATGGGATTTTCACTCACACAGCACTGTACAGCGCTCCGCCACCCAACACACGTTTAACATACGACACAGTATGGTTCTCCTTTGAAGGGGCTAAATATACAGAGGTAAGGTAAGGTAAGGTAAACTGGCGTTCCATAGATTTTTTTTTCGTCCGCATCTACCTATTATGGAAATCCGCGAATTTAAGTGCTAATTCGATCAAACACTTGAATAAATATCTCTGTCTAATATATAATAACACATTTTTACACAATATTTAGCAGAAAGTAATTTAAAAAGGCTTTACAAAGCTCTTTTTGGGTTGAGAATGGTGCATTATGGGAATTACGTCTGCTCAATTTGAATGTCATAGATATTGACCTGTTTGTTCACTTTTCATGGGTGTTTTGGTAAAATTGAACATACTTGTTGTAGTAACTTCATAGAAATATATTATATTATTATTACGCTTACCTAGATATGGATGATAATTCCTATTTTCATTGCTTTCCGTCTGAGTTGTATTTTCCGTAAAATCTCTGATTCGGCTATGGAGGATCCGTAGTGACAAAATGATAGAAGTAACAAGTACTCATTTTTTATCTTAATTTTTGTCTTTAATACATAAAATTTTCATGGCGATTTTTTATTGGTTACTCTATGGGTTAAAGTGAAAATGCTGGCGTATTTATAATTTCTGTTGCAATTTGTTTTGGGTCTACGGGTCTATTGACTGGACTATTATAGCATCCAACATTATTGTAAGTAGAGTTTCGGTATAATAAAACAATTATTTATTTTTATTTTTATGTTGATATGTTTTATTGATATATTTTGTAATGATAAGGCTATTTATAATATATTTATCGTATTTAAACATTGACAAACTTCTGCAAATAAAATTTGTTAAGAAATTTGCAGAATCAAAATAATAACCATACCATTGTCAAGGTCACGAATGTTTTATATAATGCAGCGTTTAATGTTTGCATTTTCAACTCGTTCAAAGAACCATTGGCTGTTAACCGTATGGCCTACTTAGTATAACTTTGATGCTTGAAATATAAAAAAGTATAGCTTTTGATCCTGTATCTGTCTGTCTGTGAGCTTTTTAATTGGCAACCACCAAGCGAGACATATCCAAACACGCTCATGTTACAGAAAGAAATTGAATTAGTTGACGATGGATACAAAATGAGATTTAAACATATCCAGGTTTGCTCCACTGGGATTCGAACTTATGGCAATAGGAATTAAGGTTAATAAGTTTTCAATACTTTATATAGTCAACAAAAGGCATGATATAACACAACATAAAAATCAACAATTGTAAAGGCTTCAAATAAATACTGCACAAAAAAATAGATGCCAAAACGGCTGTAAAATACCAATATCCAAAATAACCTAGGTAGCACTGAGGTTCGAATGTAAAAAATCAACCCAGAAAAACATGATGTGGTGAGCAGCTAACAAAAAGTTTATATTTTAAAGCATTCTGGGGTTAAAGCTAATCTAAATTTAAAGCCGAAAATTAATCAAATTTAGTCTCCCATTTTAAGCTATTCCAAAAACAAATAGATTGGGTACTAGTCCTATAGAAGCAGGATCAAAAGTTATACTAAGTAGGCCATACTGTTAATAGCCAATGTTTCCTTGAAGAAGTTGAAAATGTAAATATTAAATATTATATAAAACATTCGTCGCCTTGACAATGGTATGGTTATCATTTTAATTCTGCAAATTTCTTAACAAATTTTATTTGAAGAAGGTTGTCAATGTTTAAATACGATAAATATATTATAAATAGCCTTATCATTACAAAATATATCAATAAAACATATCAACTTAAAAATAAATGTCTACTTTTGACAGCCAGGTTTCAAAAAGGGAGATAATTGAAACGCAAATCGAACACACCCGTTTATCTTTTCTTGATCGGCAATCATCGGACCAAAACTTTTCTTCACGAGGTATAATGATCGGCAATCATCGGAACAAAACAACCGAAAGTTAATCACAACAATGGCGAGGACGAAAAACATGCACACGGATTTGCAGATTTCTAGTTGTTGGGAACATATTTCGACTTGAAACATGCATGAGTAGCTTGGTTATGGTACCGCCGTATTCCAAATGGAATTTTCAGGGTGAAATTTTTTTCACCCCAAACTGGTGTAATATTACTTTAAGATATATATGAAGAAATGATCAATAATAATATCACGGGTGTACATTTCAGAAAGACAAAAGCTGGTCTTTGAAATAAAACAGAAACAAACATGCGTCATTTAATACTTAGGTCTACTAATTCATAAAGGCACGGGCATTAATAATTAATAGTTCATATTGATGAGGTCTCTTTGAAATTTAGAATAAAACAAATTTATTAACCTCCAGTGAGTAGTATGTCAGCAAATTTCGATGATTCACTCTAATCACTTTTCCGATTCCCTAGAGCACATTATATCATAGAGTACCATGGTATGGATGAACCATTAGTAGGTATTAATAGATATAATTATTATTAAATATTAATTCTAATATGACGTCCTTCAAACGCTTTGAGTCCAAACCCGTGGTAAGAATAATATTAATCTATGACCGATTAAAATTATGACGTCATCGACAATTTATAACGATATTTTACCAATTTTTACATATTAGAATCGAAATAATTCATGGAAGCCATATGTATATATTGTTTTTACCACGGGTAGGCCTTTATGTCAGCTTTTTACCACTCGCTTACGCTCGGGGTAAAACTTCGTGACATAAAGGCCTACCCGTGGTAAAAACAATATATAGATATGGCTTCCATGAATTATTTCTTAAATGAAATTCTGTTTTTGTACATTTGAGTTAAAGTACGTTATAGTGCAATAGTGAACTTTTATGTAGATTACACAATGACTGAAAAATGTAATTACTACTTTGATTATTCACGTTAAAAAGGATTATTTCCAACATACTGATTTTCAATTAAGAATTGGATGCATTCTTTTGAAGTTTCATTGGGGTATGAAAGCGTTGACCGAAGTACATTTTCAATGAAGCGCTCATGTTGAAAATGTAGTTCGATCAACGCTTTCATACCCCAATAAAACTTCAAAAGAATGCATTCAATTCTTATAATTATATTTAAATCACACCAAAATTTAACATAGTTGAATTTTTCGTTGTGAATTTTATTTGTGTTAGATTATTTGCTGTTGGAAATTGCTACGCCATTGATTGTTTACATCTGACGTCGTCGTGGAAGCACGTGCAAGTTCGGATTTGAGTTTCATTGGGATATGAAACATCACTTTTATAATCATGTGACCACTTCATAACCAATCATATTGTAACATTTCAATGAAAAACGGAAGTAATGTAATTATTTAAAGTACATAAATTGATTAATAAAGAATATTGCTATTTTCAAATTTATAAAGCTGGGAAGACAATAAAATTTAACACTGAGATAAGAAAAGTTTTAGATACCAAAGAAGTAGTCAGAAGACGTAAATCGAAGCATAAACAATATAATGACAAAAAAAGAATAATTGATATCATATCAATAATAGCCTGTTCTTTTGCACTGTATTACTGTGTATCTAACAAACTCCTCATACTAAAATATTTCTTATTGGACGCAATTAATCAATTATATGTACAAACAGCACGAAATGTTTATTCTTCCATAGCACCTGATTTCACCCACGGTTTTTAGCGGGGTTCGAGTTGTGCAATCTTGAATTTTCTTATTTGAAAAGAAATTTAAACAGTGATGGCCACCACTATCAACAGGACTAACAATCACCTCTGACATTAACATTCACCTCTGACCTTAACATTCACCTCTAACCTTAACTGACTGAATACAAAAAAGACGACGATAGTGTTTTGTCGATCATTATTTGTCTTCTTGTCTTTTTTTTGTTTGGCCATTGTATTATCTGTCCTTCACCTTAGGTCTTCTGATTACTTTTTGATATCTTCAAACATTTTTATGAAATGAGTTTCTTGGAATCACAATAGAGAGAAAAACCCAAAAATGTAGTGATACGACGGGTACCACTAGTGGAGCATGAACTGCTTACCCTTCCGGTGTAGCTGAGTTCACCCCCCGGTTTTTAGTGGCGTTCTTGTTACTCGATCTTTATTTTTCTGTGTAGTGTATTGTATTGTAGATCATTGTTTGTCCTTGTGCCTTTTTTTCCTTTGGTCATTGTGTTGTCTGTCCTTCGATTTACGGATTCTGATTACCTTTGTACCGTCAGACCTTTCGTAATCTATCGACCAGTAATATTATCGTACAGACTTTTAAATTAATATTTTATTTATACTAAATAGTTTGTACTGGAATGAAAATAATAGCTTTACCCAATGCATAGTAGAACAACAAAAATAATATCTTTACCCAATGTATAGTAGAACAACAAAAATAATAGCTTTACCCAATGTATAATAGAACAACAAAAATAATAGCTTTACCCAATGTATAATAGAACAACAAAAATAATAGCTTTACCCAATGTGTAGTAAAACAACAAAAATAATAGATTTACCCAATGTATAGTAGAACAACAAAAATAATGGCTTTACCCAATGTATAGTAGAACAACAAAAATAATAGCTTTACCCAATGTATAATAGAACAACAAAAATAATAGCTTTACCCAATGTATAATAGAACAACAAAAATAATAGCTTTACCCAATGTATAGTAGAACAACAAAAATAATAGCTTTACCCAATGTATAGTAGAACAACAAAAATAATAGCTTTAGCCAATGTATAGTAGAACAACACAAATAATAGCTTTACCCAATGTATAGTAGAACAACAAAAATAATAGCTTTACCCAATGTATAATAGAACAACAAAAATAATAGCTTTACCCAATGTATAATAGAACAACAAAAATAATAGCTTTACCCAATGTATAATAGAACAACAAAAATAATAGCTTTAGCCAATGTATAGTAGAACAACAAAAATAATAGCTTTACCCAATGTATAATAGAACAACAAAAATAATAGCTTTACCCAATGTATAGTAGAACAACAAAAATAATAGCTTTACCCAATGTATAATAGAACAACAAAAATAATAGCTTTACCCAATGTATAATAGAACAACAAAAATAATAGCTTTACCCAATGTATAATAGAACAACAAAAATAATAGCTTTAGCCAATGTATAGTAGAACAACAAAAATAATAGCTTTACCCAATGTATAATAGAACAACAAAAATAATAGCTTTACCCAATGTATAGTAGAACAACAAAAATAATAGCTTTACCCAATGTATAATAGAACAACAAAAATGAAAATCCAAATAACAATTTTCCCACGATCATCATTGAAATATTTGTTATTGTTTATGGTACCTTAATATCCGTTGTATTCCATGCACATCGAACAATAATTAAAATAAATTCATAAATATAAATGGATTCATTTAAAGTGGTAAACAATTTTAATGTTTATTTTATTGTTAAATATAGCGCCATGCTGTTACAAATTCATTGAATATAGATTTCATGTAGTCTGAATCTGTCCATCGTTAATTAATGTATAAGGTATAACAATATAGCATGATCTTTAGGGGCAATGTTTTCAAATTACCAGAGTCTTTCCATTGATTTTTTTTTTTTTTTTTTTGTAATTATAATGATAATATAACAGAGGATGTTCAATATATAAGTTAATCAAAGAGATCCAGAAACATGACTGAACTTATCAATGCATGAATATTGTTTAATGCCAAGTCAGCAATATGTCAGCAATATCATGGCGAAAACAAGTCACATTTTAATGAGATGATGATGGACACTTGATACTAGACCAACAAGTTGTATAAGTAGATGTAAATCTAACACCGATTATTTAGGCTTCTTGCCTTTGATACGTTTATGCTCTAAGTTGGGAACCAATTTTTAAATCTAATTTTGTAATTATACTCATAATTCCCCATTTCATATCATAACCGACCACATTTATTTTAAGCATATTTTTATTTGTTAAATATAAGAAATAGTGATCGGACACAAGTTTTTCCAACTTATGAAGTCTTCTTCCGAATACAATTATTTACAATATGTATTAGCATGCGCAATGAAATGATATTTATATGTATATAATATGCATAGAGATAAATAAACATAGAATGATTATATACAAAAACATAGGTAGAGACAATATATGAAAGAAAAGAAAGGAGAATAAATACTTTTGGAGATGTGTGTTGGTTATTTAGATCATATAGGCACCACATTTTGCTACCACACACAGAATTCACCCCTTCACAACACATCCGACCACATTTTGTAACCACACACAGAATTCACCCCTTCACAACACATCCGACCACATTTTGTAACCAGCCACACAATTCACTAAGTCAAAACACCACATGTCAATGTCGTACAATGCGCTGTTCGTTTCTGTGCACTGAACACATACCCTATGCACAAAGGATTGACCCGATTGCGTTTGGAACATAATTCGTCCATATCCACACACTCACCTCTGTGTCTCTATGTCAGCTATTGGTGGGATGGGGCTAGTGTGATCCGATTCACGACTTGCACAATACATATACAGTTAACACTTGAAGTTACGCGACATATAGTGCAATATATCTAATGAAAGGCACCACATGGACATCATAACATCATAACTAGATTTAGTACTATCAATAAGACACCACATGGACATCATAACTAGATTTAGTACTATTAATATGATACTACATGGACATCATAACTAGATTTAGTAATATTAATATGACACTACATGGACATCATGACTAGATTTAGTAATACATGTATTAATATGACACCACATGGACATCATGACTAGATTTAGTAATATTAATATGATACTACATGGACACCATAACTAGATTTAGTACTATTAATATGATACTACATGGACATCATAACTAGATTTAGTACTATTAATATGACACTACATGGACATCATGACTAGATTTAGTAATATTAACATGGCACCACATGGACATCATAACTAGATTTAGTACTATCAATATGACACTACATGGACATCATAACTAGAATCAGTACTATTAATATGATACTACATGGACACCATAACTAGATTTAGTACTATTAATATGATACTACATGGACACCATGACCAGATTTAATAATACTAACATGATATCACATGGACATCATATCTATATTTAGTAATATTAATATGATACTACATCGACACTGTAACTAGATTTAGTAATATTAATATGATACTACATGGACATCATAACTAAAGTTAGTAATATTAATATGATACTACATGGACATCATAACTAGATTTAGTAATATTAATATGATACAACATGGACACCGTAACTAGATTTAGTAATATTAATATGATACTACATGGACATCATAACTAAAGTTAGTAATATTAATATGATACTACATGGACATCATAACTAGATTTAGTAATATTAATATGATACTACATGGACATCATAACTAGATTTAGTACTATTAATATGACACTACATGGACATCATGACTAGATTTAGTAATATTAACATGGCACCACATGGACATCATAACTATAGTTAGTACTATCAATATGACACTACATGGACATCATAACTAGATTTAGTACTATTAATATGATACTACATGGACATCATAACTAGATTTAGTGCTATTAATATGATACTACATGGACACCATGACTAGATTTAATAATATTAACATGACATCACATGGACATCATATCTATATTTAGTAATATTAATATGATACTACATGGACACCGTAACTAGATTTAGTAATATTAATATGATACTACATGGACATCATAACTAAAGTTAGTAATATTAATATGATACTACATGGACACCATGACTAGATTTAGTGCTATTAATATGATACTACATGGACACCATGACTAGATTTAATAATATTAATATGATACTACATGGACATCATAACTAGATTTAGTACTATTAATATCATACTACATGGACACCATGACTAGATTTAGTAATATTAAAATGATACTACATGGACATCATATCTATATTTAGTAATATTAATATGATACTACATGGACACCATGACTAGATTTAGTAATATTAATATGATACTACATGGACACCATGACTAGATTTAGTAATATTAATATGATACTACATGGACATCATAACTAAAGTTAGTAATATTAATATGATACTACATGGACACCATGACTAGATTTAGTAATATTAATATGATACTACATGGACATCATAACTAGATTTAGTGCTATTAATATGATACTACATGGACACCATGACCAGATTTAGTAATATTAATATGATACTACATGGACATCATAACTAAAGTTAGTAATATTAATATGATACTACATGGACACCATGACTAGATTTAGTAATATTAATATGATACTACATGGACATCATAACTAGATTTAGTAATATTAATATGATACTACATGGACATCATAACTAGATTTAGTAATATTAATATGATACTACATGGACACCATGACTAGATTTAGTAATATTAATATGATACTACATGGACATCATAACTAGATTTAGTGCTATTAATATGATACTACATGGACACCATGACTAGATTTAGTAATATTAATATGATACTACATGGACATCATAACTAGATTTAGTAATATTAATATGATACTACATGGACACCATGACTAGATTTAGTAATATTAATATGATACTACATGGACATCATAACTAGATTTAGTAATATTAACATGGCACCACATGGACACCATAACTAGATTTAGTAATATTAATATGACATCACATGGACATCATAACTAGATTTAGTACTATTAATATGATACTACATGGACATCATAACTAGATTTAGTAATATTCATATGATACTACATGGACACCATAACTAGATTTAGTAATATTGATATGATACTACATGGACATCATAACTAGATTTAGTGCTATTAATATGATACTACACGGACACCATAACTAGATTTAGTAATATTAATATGATACTACATGGACATCATAACTAGATTTAGTGCTATTAATATGATACTACATGGACATCATAACTAGATTTAGTACTATCAATATGACACTACATGGACATCATAACTAGATTTAGTAATATTAATATGATACTACATGGACATCATAACTAAAGTTAGTAATATTAATATGATACTACATGAACATCATAACTAGATTTAGTACTATTAATATGACACTACATGGACATCATAACTAGATTTAGTAATATCAATATGATACTACATGGACACCATGACTAGATTTAATAATATTAACATGACACCACATGGACATCATATCTATATTTAGTAATATTAATATGATACTACATGGACACCATAACCAGATTTAGTAATATTAATATGACACTACATGGACATCATAACTAAAGTTAGTAATATTAATATGATACTACATGAACATCATAACTAGATTTAGTAATATTAATATGATACTACATGGACATCATAACTAGATTTAGTGCTATTAATATGATGCTACATGGACATCATAACTAGATTTAGTAATATTAATATGATACTACATGGACACCATGACTAGATTTAATAATATTAACATGACACCACATGGACATCATATCTATATTTAGTAATATTAATATGATACTACATGGACACCGTAACCAGATTTAGTAATATTAATATGACACTACATGGACATCATAACTAAAGTTAGTAATATTAATATGATACTACATGGACACCATAACTAGATTTAGTAATATTAATATGATACTACATGGACATCATAACTAGATTTAGTGCTATTAATATGATACTACATGGACATCATAACTAGATTTAGTAATATTAATATGATACTACATTGACACCGTAACCAGATTTAGTAATATTAATATGATACTACATGGACACCGTAACTAGACTTAGTAATATTAACATGACACCACATGGACATCATACCTAGATTTAGTAATATTAATATGATACTACATGGACATCATAACTAGATTTAGTAATATTAATATGACACTACATGGACATCATAACTAGATTTAGTAATATTAATATGATACTACATGGACATCATGACTAGATTTAGTAATATTAATATGATACTACATGGACACCATAACTAGATTTAGTAATATTAATATGATACTACATGGACATTATAACTAGATTTAGTAATATTAATATGACACTACATGGACATCATGACTAGATTTAGTAATATTAATATGACACCACATGGACATCATATCTATATTTAGTAATATTAATATGATACTACATGGACACCGTAACCAGATTTAGTAATATTAATATGACACTACATGGACATCATAACTAAAGTTAGTAATATTAATATGATACTACATGAACATCATAACTAGATTTAGTAATATTAATATGATACTACATGGACATCATAACTAGATTTAGTGCTATTAATATGATACTACATGGACATCATAACTATATTTAGTAATATTAATATGATACTACATGGACACCATGACTAGATTTAATAATATTAACATGACACCACATGGACATCATATCTATATTTAGTAATATTAATATGATACTACATGGACACCGTAACCAGATTTAGTAATATTAATATGACACTACATGGACATCATAACTAAAGTTAGTAATATTTATATGATACTACATGAACATCATAACTAGATTTAGTAATATTAATATGATACTACATGGACATCATAACTAGATTTAGTGCTATTAATATGATACTACATGGACATCATAACTAGATTTAGTAATATTAATATGATACTACATGGACACCATGACTAGATTTAATAATATTAACATGACACCACATGGACATCATATCTATATTTAGTAATATTAATATGATACTACATGGACACCGTAACCAGATTTAGTAATATTAATATGACACTACATGGACATCATAACTAAAGTTAGTAATATTTATATGATACTACATGGACACCATAACTAGATTTAGTAATATTAATATGATACTACATGGACATCATAACTAGATTTAGTGCTATTAATATGATACTACATGGACATCATAGAAATATACCATGCTTGTAAGTGGTATTTGCCAAAAAATACTGGTTTCGAGACTAGACAAATATCCCTGTCGGCGGCTCGGGAAATTTGTCCAGTTTCTCAACCAGTATTTTTTGGCAAATACCACTTACAAGCATGGTATATTTCTATATAATTCTTCAATGTGAATCGCTTCCCTGTTTTAATTATTAAACTGATTTCATGCATGCTTTCAATCGGACACTATCGTATTTTCCAGTATGCGGTCGCCATATTGTTTATGCTGGTTATACACAAAAGGTTCATCGAGTTATGAAAGAATCAAAAACAAACAGGTGACAGTGCTCTCCCTACTAGCCAAATTACGTTGTCAAAACGTTGTGACAACGTAACTTTTTCGTTGTTACAACGTAATAATTTTACGTTTTAACTACGCCGATTTGTAGACTCCCAGACGTAAATACCACGTTGTGGTACTACGTAGTAAAAGACCATTCTACAACCAAACGACAACCATGACCATGTAAGGACGTTTACACAACGTAACCACCAACCATCACAAGACCTTTATACGAGGTAATTACAACTAATTAAGGACGTTTACACAACGTAACTACCAACCATCATAAGACCTTTATACGAGGTAATTACAACCACCAAAGGACCTTTACATGACGTAATTACAACCACATAGGGACCTTTCGACAACGTAACTACAACCACCTAGGGACCTTTACACAACGCAACTACGACCACCTAGGGATCTTTACACAACGTAACTACGACCACCTAGGGATCTTTACACAACGTAACTACGACCACCTAGGGATCTTTACACAATGTAAGTTTTGTAACTACGACGCCCTAAAGACCTTTAGACGACGTAACTACAACCATCTCTTTATAGTTATACAACTACAATATACAACCCTAAAAGGACTTGTATAGCCAAATTACGTTGTCGAAGCATTGTGACAACCTAATTTGGATAGTAGGGTAACTATAATCACATTAAGACCGTTACACCATGCAACTACCAAATACATTATTTTTTGTGTATCTAAGGACCTTTTGTGATGTTCTTATTTCCATCCCATGTTCTTAATTTTTTTGAGTTAACTAATAAAATATAAAGTTCTAAACATTTATTAATCCAAATTATTGCAACTTTTACAGATGATGAAACACTCTTTCTACTTTCAGACTCCTCCCATCATAATCTATTTTAAAGATGCTAAAATGTTTAGATGTAATTATTATACAAATATAAATATGTCCAGTAATAATAAATATATCATAGTAAAAAACATGTATAATAAATGTACTAAAAAACTTTATCTTGTGAATGTTGCATTTGACAAAATTTTAGATGTATATAGATAACATCTCTAGAAGTAATGAATAGGTACACATCCAGTGGAGGACATACATTTTAAGCTCCCTGAACTATTATGTGGGCCCTTTTGCAGCCAGCAAGAATAACCAACAAGGTCAAAAGGGCCATGAACAGGGTGTTGGGGTGGAGTCCTTGACAATGGGCCAAACATTGATCCCTTTCCCACCCGCAAAGAGGTCTGGGTAACGGAAGGCATCTTCTTCAATGGTGTTGTTCCATGGGAGATCCTGATAATTGTTTTTTTTTTAATTTAACCACTATATCTCAGATTGTTATTAAAATTGCTGTACTGGGTTATAAGCATTTTATGCTAGAAAACAGAAATATCTCAATAAATATGGGAACTGAAGCACTAGTTGCTGGCTAAGGAAACAGCAGAAATACATGTATACATATAAAAATATCACCCTGCTTAGGCCTGCTAACTATGGACCAAACTTATAAGAACAACTTGACTTATACATCTATTCTTTAGTTTAACATTAAACACTAAAAAAGATTTAATAGAAAATTACCAAAAACGAAGAAAAATTTGTGGGAACCAAGATCACACCACCCAACATCAATACACAGAAAAAAGAATTTTTCATTCTTTAAATTACTAGAGATGAAGGTCATTAGAGGGGGATTGTTAGGATAAAGAGGTGATAGTCTTGATTTTTGGTGTTTGAATGCACAAGCCAGAGGAGTGCAGCCTGAATTAAGAATTCATATGTCTGTTTGTGGTTCTGATTGGTTCTAACATAAGGACTGAGCTGTCAAACTATTAAGCTGTGCACCAACGAAGGATTCGAGGATCCAACTGCCAAAATGTAGGCTATGAATAGATTCTGACTAAGTCAAGGAGCCCATACAGCTTGGGATTCAAGTGCTGAAACCCCCCATACAAGTTTGGAAATTTTACTAATTACAGGGACATTTTGAGGCCATATGAAATTGGAATTGGAGCATATTCTAAGGTCAATATTAAGTACTTTAACCCATTGACTTATGATTCTATTACTAAAATAGCCTTATTTTAATAACAAAGACTTAAAAAAACTCCATTAATTTTGTTGAAAAGTTAGTTCATTAAAAAAGTTGTTTCCAGGATATAAGGGGCCCTGAAGCGAAAGCTTCATAGTAAGATCTACCAGTGTACACATCCCAATCATGAAAAAGCTGTAACCCCAAAATATTCTTGTTAATTGTATATAAAAATATAACAAAGAACAATAATCTTTTAAGCTTAGCAATTCAAAATAAAAATATCAAAACCAATATACAATGTATCACATCCCCTACACAGTACAGAGAAAAAAATATAACCCTAATTTTTCTTTCTTTCTTAAAGAAATAAAAGAACTGCCTAGCGCATAAATGCACGACGTATCCCCCACACTTGCATAATATTTAGTTTAATATATTTATAGAAAGCAGCCTTGCAGTCTTAATGTATAACATACTTTATTGAAGGATGGAGTAAATTGCAGCATGACCTGAATAATATACAGGAAGTACTCCACTTTGAACACTGTGTAAACCTCTGATGTAAATATAGATTTTCTCCCAAAACCTTGCTTCAAATATTTCCATGTAAGAACCCATCCAAGATAATGATAATTACAAGCCACAAGCAAAAAATTATTCAAATCTATCCATGTTTACTAAAGTTATCGCATAAACAATACACAATTCTCAAAATTGGTGATTTTTCAACCAAAAACTATGATTTCCCCCCAAAACCCTTGCTTCAAATATTACCATGTAAGAACCCATCCAAGATAATGATAATTACAAGCCACATGCAAAAAATTATTCAAATCCATCCATGTTTACTAAGTTATCGCATAAACAAGAAAGTGTGATGGCGGACAGACAGATGGTGGCTATTTCTATATCCCCCACCGCTACCGCGGGGAGATAAAAATATATATTATTAAATATGGGGGCAGTCGTGATTGTATGGTTGTGGGATTTATAACTACCTATGCAATCAGTGCACATCACCACTAATGTTGTGAGTTCGAATCCGCTTAGACGAGGTGTACTTGATACAACATTATGTGATAAAGTTTGTCAGTGACTTATGGCAGGTCAGTGATTTTCTCTGGGTACTCCGGTTTTTCAACCAATAAAACTGACCGCCATGATATAAATTAAATATCGTCGAAAGTGGTGTTAAACACCATATGGCATAACCCTAACTCTATCTATTAATTATCCGTTTAACATGATAAATCCAATAAGAAAAACATGAAACTTGTATAAATACACACAATTATATACATGTAAATCTGAAAAAAAATCAAATACATTTGTACTTTAAATGTTAAATTTCAATTTATATACTGGCATACAAATCATGATTCTCATTCAACCAATCAATTTTCATTCAACATTATATTATATCATACTATCCTGGGTACTCCGGTTTCCTCTACCTGTCTACCATTTTAAACATAACCTTATAATTAACTCTAACCCACATTATCTCAACCACACTGATACCGATATAAATCACAAAACTTGCATACAAAAAAAAACCACATACAAATTCTAACATTTGGTCAGCAAAAAAATGTAAGATATAAAAAACAATAAAGTTAAATGAACAATGAAAGGTTTCCTTAAACTATAAAGTTTTTTTTCTCCATCAAGCATCTGGAAAGCTCCCCTCATTGGTGGATTGGTTCTGAAAAAAATAATATGATATTAATATTTTCAGCTAAATCGAACAACTTTAGGGGTGAAAGTATTTTTAGTAACTATTTTGATCATGATCAGAAGCTTGAAATTATTATATTTAGGAGATCATAACTGTATTGTATTTTAAGCTTTGTGGATGTAAATCGTCGGTTTTACGGTCGCAAAATGTGTTTACCTAGCGACGCATAGCGTAGTTAGGTAAACAGATATTTGCGACTGTAAGTGAAGACACATTGTAAAACCTATAATTAATTGATTATAACTCGGAAATATATTGCATGGATATATATTACAGAGCTAAAGAAAGAAATCCAAAAACAGTGACCAAACATATAGTTATGTTAAATTTTATTGATAGGACAAATCTAGAAAAGATACACCTCCATTTATGTAAAAAAAAACACCACAGGAACAGAGGAGAATTAGAAGAGAAATAGTACAAAAAAAAGTGCAGTTCAAACATTTAGATCTATTGCAAGACTACAATATTATCATAATTAAAACCTAATTTTATAAGAAGCATTACAGTATGTAAAACATTAGACTCGGAAAGGAACTTACACTTAATATGCAACAAACTAAATATCTCTATATTAAAAATTGATTTAAGACAGCACTTATCTTGCAGTTTTTGATATTTGTTGTTGATATAAACATATCATGTAAAATGTTTTTCATGATCTCATTTCATTAACGAGAAATTACGAAAATTACAAAAGCACATATAAGCAATCAGTGGGGAGGAAATTTGTATCAATCAATCAGTGGTGTGATCTAATTAAATAGCAATTAAGCTGCATAATCACCCATGCCCAGTACTTCTCTACTGACCAATATTACAAAAAAAATATATCTTCATTTATTATACTTTTATTATTTCTACACTTAATATAGAAAACTTTAAAAAGAAAAGAAGAAATGAACCAACAAAATAAGTCCATGTTACAAAGCTCTGACAAAGGATCATATTTAATATAATTATTTACTCTTGGGAATGTTAGGCATTTTTTCTGCAGTTTTTTTTACATAACTATATTCCTTATTAATTGATTTCTCAAAATTTCATTACAGGTACTGTAGTTAATTTGTATTTGAGGTGGGATCTCTATCAGATACATTTTTTGTAGGTTGACCTTTTTTAAATTTGTTTATTTTGATTTTATAGTCAACTGTAACTCATGATATCTAACATACATGTAAATCTCTTCTTAAGAAATGTTCTGTATTTGAAGTAGATTGTGTACATGTAATTAAATGTAACAAGTTCATCTAAGGAACCCTTTGTTTCTGTAATAATCACACACTGTAAATATGGGAGGAGCTCTATTGGTACAAGTGTATGCATGTACATTTTTTTTTATAAATAATGTATCATTAACTTACTTTCATTAGTTTTATATATATCAATATGTCCTTTGTGCATGAAATCTAATTTCTGGTTCATCATGGTAGCTTTCGTGATCCGATAGAGTTTAATCCCTATAAAATTGCCTCAGGACTAGATTATTTGATAGTAAAATATAATGTTGATGTCTGGCTAGAAGAACATGAAATTGATTACCTCTGATTACATGATGGTGAAATTTGCTGTTGTCTAGCTATAGCTATGTGTTGATCGGTCTGACATTACAGGACATGAAGCAGGTGACATCTGTGGTTTCCAATATTACATGGGTCATGATGGGGGCAGGAATTATTTTGACTGGTTTGCTATGTTGAAAAGTCACATGGTCATGATCAGTTACATTTGTACATGTACCGGTATGTGCCTATAACAGCTTATAACCTCAAATCCAATTGTACTTGTTTACCACTTTTACAGAAATGAACCAGCTCTGAAATTATAAAGAAGAAATTTAAGTTATTTTATTCAGTCTCATTTATATATATCATCATACTGTCTTAACAATAAAAAAAAAAAAAAAAAGAGGCTACTGCCCCCTGCCTCCTAATACAAATGTAGTATAGCCAGAAATGAGGTGCCATTTGATAATTTGCATATCTAAGATGGGGACATCATAAGGAAGTCTGCAATTTTCATATGATCTACATTAAAGATATAATTTCTAATTGCATGCATGTTATTTTCTGAACTTGAAAATGATACCTTTGGCTTAAAATAAAAATTTAAGTTAAATCAAGATGAATTAATAAAATAAATGAAATACAAATTAAATGTTCGAGATTCCTGGACAAAATGAAAATCGGATGCCTCTAACCTTCATGTAAAAATGTCTGTAATACATGCAATTGAGGCCAATGAGGCAGACTTGGGGTCAATTACTTTCAAATGTAATCGATTACATTACAATTACTTTGCAATTTTCATGATTACATTACATTACGATTACATCAATTTTCAAATGTAATCGATTAAATTACAACAATCACTTTGTAAATGTAATCGATTACATTACTGATTACATTTAATGTCATGACAACCAATATATTAGTGTTTTATGTTAGTTTGTCTCATGTGCATCTGTCCAATATCTCTTCTTTTTTTTAATGTATTTCTTAATCAGAACTATGAATTACAATTCAGTTGTAATGTGATCATTACATGCAATAACAAACAGTACATTGTAAATTAATAACAGCAATTCTCATTTTCCTATTTTTCGTAAAATATGTCTTCTCTTATTACTATATATGACCAATATTGATTCCATCTTATACTATTAGTAAATATTATAACATACATTTGCACATTTTAATAATATATATCAAATAATTTCAAACATCCTGTGAAAGTCTATTGGGGATAATAAACTAGCAGTTAATTACCTGATAAAATTTGTAATTAAGGTATTATTTATAGAGGTGTACTCTTTTGATCTGACAAAAGATCATAATTTAGGTCACCAAGAATCAGCAAATTATCATATTTTACTGACATTTGATCGTACAATTTTACAAAGTCTTGGTTAAAGTCACTATCCGACATTGATGGGGGGCGATACATTCCTGTAATTAACCACTTTTTATTGTTTACATATAGTTCTACACATATGGATTCTATCTTATTACATTCAAGGTTTTTCTTTCTGTCACTTGCCAAATCTGATCTCAGGTAAACTGCCAAGCCACCTCCGTGTATATTTCTGTCATTTCTCCATAGATGATAGTTATTGACTCGAAATTGTGCGTCAGGGAAAGATTCATCTAGTTTTGTTTCTGCTATTATGAGCATGTCAACAATGTTCCGAGATAGAAGCTCTTTGATTGAACAAAATTTATATCGTAAACTGTTAATGTTTAAGTAAGAACTAATAAATTTATTAGGGTGTTTCTTTCTTACTTGAATCAGGTTGTCAAAGATGTTGCTTGCTCCATTTGGGCGACTCGGATCTTCATCGTCTTGTATTAATTCCCTCGTGTCAACGTTTATGTTTCTATTGGAAAGACTTCCGGTATAGCTAATTTCATGATCACTGGTCCTGTCAAATGATTTATTATGGTCAAAATAAGAGTCCGAAAAGTTCGGAAGCGTACAAGTTCTGCAGTACCAGTCTTCATCTGAGTTAGATAAATTATTGTATTCGAATATTGGCATATCAATACACTTTATATGGTACCAGTAGCAACATTCGTCGCATAGAATTGCCCGTTGGTTTTTACGTACTGGTTTCTGACAGGCGCTACAGGGATTTTTCACTGGGCCTGGATTTACAGAAATGTCTCCAGATAATAAAAGCTGTAAACATATGGCATGGAGATAATAGTTGTTATGATATTTGGTGTTGGTGTGATGGCGTTTCGAACCGACCTTAGATGTTTGTTTCTGGGACGTGAATTTTTCCAGCACAAAGTCATCATACAGTGTCGAGTTTATGTTGTTTGCGTAAAACCCAAGATCTTCTATCATGCATGATAATGTTCTTAGTTCTAATTTAGCTGGATAGTCAATAATTCTGTTAAATAACATGAAAATAGAGACTGCCAAAATCACCCCGTCTAACCCGGTCGCCATTTTTATTGCCAAGCATATAATAATATCTACATTATTTGTTTAATAAATTTCATGAAGAAAATTCATTTACATAAATCATACATTAAATATCTAAAGACATATATGCTTCAGTTAAGACAAAATAAGTCAAAATGATGAAAAGTAATCTAAATGTAATCAGAAAGTAACCATATGCATGATTACAGCCTACAGGGTCAAAATGAATGTAATCAATTACATTACGATTACATGTAATCTAAAAAATGTCCGATTACAGATTACATTCGATTACATGAAAAATGTAATCGATTACAACCGATTACGATTACAAATTACGATTACCCCATGTCTGCAATGAGGCTCGACACAAAATTTAACAATGATTGAAATTCTGAATGACATTTGGCGTCAACACAGTATTTTCTTAAATCAATTTGGATTGCTCATTCATAGATGTAATTCTATTGACTAACCTTACTGTATATTTCTACCTTCTAAACTCGAGGCTGTTGTATGTTCGGGACATCAAAGAAATTGTTAAAATTGTCACAAAACATCAAAATGATTTGAATTTTGGTAGCAAATGATGGCTTTCCACCCAGACAAATGCTCAGTCCTTACAATAACAAACAAGAAAAATCCTGTAAAACATAACTACTTGCTACACAATCATACTTTGGAATCAGTTTCTTCAGCAAAATATCTTGGAATCACTCTTCAATCCGACTTGAAATGGACACAGCATGCTAACAACATAGTAGCCAATGCAAATAAAAGTCTTGGATTCTTGAAAAGAAACCTTAAAACCTCCAACACAAATATAAAGTCGCAGGCATACCTATCTCTTGTCCGTCCAAAACTAGAGTATGCATGCTCAGTTTGGAACCCTCACACTGCAGAACATTGCAATAAAATTGAGATGGTCCAACGACGGGCAGCTAGGTATGCCTGCAACAGATACCATAATACTAGCAACGTCACAGACATGCTACAAACCCTCACCTGGCCTTCATTACAACAACGTCGACTCAAAACAAAACTTATCATGTTCTACAAGATTGTTCACCATATAGTTGCAGTTCCTACAACAATATTAATACCTACAAACCCAAGAATCAGACAATTTCATCCATTTACATACAGACATCTTCATGCATTCAAAGATCCGTACAAGTACTCATTCTTTCCGAACACAATCATTCACTGGAATTTACTACCTCAAACTATAGTTCTATGCCCAACAGTCAACACGTTTAGAGAACAGCTAACACCAACTGTTCTCAGCCATCTACAATCACAAATTTAAATAAAAATGAAATTGTAAATAGTTTTAACCACAAAATTTGTTTCTATTGGCACCACTTGTAAATATGTTATAAACTGACTGAATTTATTATTATTTCTTATTCCCACGCATGCGCAACAGCTAGTGATCATCCAGTGGATGGATAGCTGTATACCAAAAGAAGAAGAAATTCAAACTCCGGAAATAGCAATAACTTTCTATTATCGAATCGTTGACGGACACACTGAATTTCCGCATTGTAGAAAAAGTACTTCTAATTTTTGGATATGGTAATTTTATTGCAAGTAATTAAATCTTGGAGATACAGACAATGGACAAAAGTATGCACACGCTTCCAATTTACCCTATATATTTCATATAAAACTACAGTTTTTCAAAATATTATCTTGAAATCAATTCACGTCCGATTTTAATCATTATTTCATCAAGGAAAGCAGAAAGATATGTAGTTTATAGTAGTAATTTTGAAATAACTTTTTGAAGCATGTTTTTCAAATCGCCATGATTTAAACACAAACGCAAATAATTTTTCTACAAAGGTACTATCTATTAAAGCATTGTATTTCGAAAGAAATTAATTCAGTTGTGTGTTTAGCTTGTATATTCTAAAAATGTTTATCATAGAAAATTATTTTGAAATTATACAGTAAAACAACATACAATTCTGTTTTTATTGATATAAAAATTATCGAAATCGGGTGTGAATTGACTTCAGTATAAGCTTCTGAAAAATTGTAGTTTTATATGAAATATATAGGGAAAATTGGAAGCATGCGAATACTTTTGTCCATTGTCTGTACATTTGTATATATTGCCTTATACATCACGTTCTACTAAGTTCAGTGGAAAGAAGAACGATTAACGATCAAGAGGCCACCCTTGTCTTTGTCTTTGCCACCGATTCGATCCTCGTACATGGCGTTTTTATTATGTTTTTTTTTATTGCTATTGATATACAACTATAGCCAGTTGTATCATCTTAACGCAAACTTTGAATGTAGCTAAATAACAACACAACTTAGTCACATTTTTACTGATGAACCTGGAAATGCAAAAAGTCCCTATCAACCATGCATTTTTGGAATCAGGAGATCAACTACTATCAAATTCAAAGTCATATCTAGGGAATACCTTCCAATTTGAACAATTCACTTTTTAATTAAGATCGATCCTTTCCCTTTTCCAGTGAAATACCTTAATGATTTATCTTTATTTTAAAATACGGTTGTCTGACAACTTGCATACAAAATATATCCTGAAATACGTTACCAGGACGTAAAAATTACGTTTGAGCTTTTACGTTAACATCAAGACCATATCCGTATGTAACAAAAACGTTCAAACTACAGTGTCACAACGACTTGCATATAACGTATTCTGAATACGTATAACGTATTCTGAATACGTTACCAGGACGTAATAATTACGTTTGAGTTTTTACGTTAGCATCAAAACCATATCCGTACGTAACAAAAACGTTGGAAAGTACGATGTCACAACGTCTTGCATATAACGTATTCTGAATACGTTACCAGGACGTACAAATTACGTTTGAGCTTTTACGTTAGCATCAAGACCATATCCGTACGTAACAAAAACGTTGGAAAATACAATGTCACAACGACTTGCATATCACGTATCTAAAATACGTTGTGGCAACGTAATTTTCACGTAAGAAAGGGACCTGACCAAACAGCAACCAAACTGCAACGTTGTGAATACGTAGTGTGCTAGCTGGGCTTGTCCAATGAAAGTCACGAAAACGATATACATTTATTCTATGAGAATTATTCATGTTTTAATAATACTTAATCTTGAAGCACTTCACTATATATAATTGAATATAGATAATAATCGATTACGTTGAATACATTGTTGTTTTTTAGAGCGAAGACTTTGATATTTTCCCATTAAATATTTTTATTTACACCCTAAATACTATTTACATATATAATTGGTTTGATATCATCTGATATCATCTTGATTTTGTTTTCTCTTGTTCTTAAGCATCATAAAATTCTATTTTCGTTTAATAACAAATGATATAATAATTGTTAACAAACTGTCGTCCTGGTACAGTCACGAATTGGGAAAGCCAATAATTATATCATAGTATGGATGTCTTTTTTGTTCTTTGTAGTCTTGATTTTATGTCAACAGTTGTAAATATACGATTTTGAATTAAATGTTTGTCCAATTTTCTACATTAATAAGGACATGTGAGAATTTATATGGGTTTTTTTGTGGGTTCCACAATGAGATTGTATTTGAATGAAGAAAACGTATTCTATTCAGAATAAAAACTAAACATAGACATCTAATTATTACTCTTAAAACTTTAAATTATATGGCTTTTCCAATCTTTCGATTTTGAGCGTACCTGATGAAGGTTATTCTAGAAACGCGTCGTGCGCACTAAATTAGATATCTACGCTTTTATTAATATCACTGGGTCTATACATCACTGGGTCTATACCTCTGCTGGTGAACTATTAGTCCCCGAGGATATCATCCCCCCAGTAGTCAGTGTTTCTATCACTGGGTCTATACCTCTGCTGGTGAACTATTAGTCCCCGAGGATATCATCCCCCCAGTAGTCAGTGTTTCTATCACTGGGTCTATACCTCTACTGGTGAACTATTAGTCCCCGCGGATATCATACCCCCAGTAGTCAGTGTTTCTATCATTGGGTCTATACCTCTGCTGGTGAACTATTAGTCCCCGAGGATATCATCCCCCCAGTAGTCAGTGCTTGGGCACTGACATTTGTATTACTGAAATATACAGCTCCTAAATAATGTAATTATTAGTAAAACTAAGGTTCTCCTCCCCCAGACATAGGTGACCTTAGTCGGTTTTAGCTATCCTGTTTATGCCCTTTGGTTTTATTTTTCCCGAAACTTTAAATTATTTGGCTTTCCAATCTTTCTATTTTGATCGTATTCCAGAAACGCGTCGTGCTCACAAACTTTGATATCTACATTTATATTTAACTACCACATCAGGTCGGGAAATAACAATATTATTTGTCAATGACAAGTTTCAATATTGGGAAATAACAATATTATCTGTCAATGACAAGTTTCAATATTGGGAAATAACAATATTATCTGTCAATGACAAGTTTCAATATTGGGAAATAACAATATTATCTGTCAATGACAAGTTTCAATATTGGGAAATAACAATATTATCTGTCAATGACAAGTTTCAATATTGGGAAATAACAATATTATCTGTCAATGACAAGTTTCAATATTGGGAAATAACAATATTATCTGTCAATGACAAGTTTTAATATTGGGAAATAACAATATTATCTGTCAATGACAAGTTTTAATATTGGGAAATAACAATATTATCTGTCAATGACAAGTTTCAATATTGGGAAATAACAATATTATCTGTCAATGACAAGTTTTAATATTGGAAAATAACAATATTATCTGTCAATGACAAGCTTCAATATTGGGAAATAACAATATTATCTGTCAATGACAAGTTTCAATATTGGGAAATAACAATATTATCTGTCAATGATAAGTTTCAATATTGGGAAATAACAATATTATCTGTCAATGACAAGTTTCAATATTGGGAAATAACAATATTATCTGTCAATGACAAGTTTCAATATTGGGAAATAACAATATTATCTGTCAATGACAAGTTTCAATATTGGGAAATAACAATATTATCTGTCAATGACAAGTTTCAATATTGGGAAATAACAATATTATCTGTCAATGATAAGTTTCAATATTGGGAAATAACAATATTATCTGTCAATGACAAGTTTCAATATTGGGAAATAACAATATTATCTGTCAATGACAAGTTTTAATATTGGGAAATAACAATATTATCTGTCAATGACAAGTTTTAATATTGGGAAATAACAATATTATCTGTCAATGACAAGTTTTAATATTGGGAAATAACAATATTATCTGTCAATGACAACTTTTAATATTGGGAAATAACAATATTATCTGTTAATGACAAGTTTCAATATTGGGAAATAACAATATTATCTGTCAATGACAAGTTTTAATATTGGGAAATAACAATATTATCTGTCAATGACAAGTTTTAATATTGGGAAATAACAATATTATCTGTCAATGACAACTTTTAATATTGGGAAATAACAATATTATCTGTCAATGACAAGTTTCAATATTGGGAAATAACAATATTATCTGTCAATGACAAGTTTTAATATTGGGAAATAACAATATTATCTGTCAATGACAAGTTTTAATATTGGGAAATAACAATATCATCTGTCAATGACAAGTTTTAATATTGGGAAATAACAATATCATCTGTCAATGACAAGTTTCAATATTTGGAAATAACAATATTATCTGTCAATGACAAGTTTTAATATTGGGAAATAACAATATTATCTGTCAATGACAAGTTTCAATATTGGGAAATAACAATATTATCTGTCAATGACAAGTTTCAATATTGGGAAATAACAATATTATCTGTCAATGACAAGTTTCAATATTGGGAAATAACAATATTATCTGTCAATGACAAGTTTCAATATTGGGAAATAACAATATTATCTGTCAATGACAAGTTTCAATATTGGGAAATAACAATATTATCTGTCAATGACAAGTTTCAATATTGGGAAATAACAATATTATCTGTCAATGACAAGTTTCAATATTGGGAAATAACAATATTATCTGTCAATGACAAGTTTCAATATTGGGAAATAACAATATTATCTGTCAATGATAAGTTTCAATATTGGGAAATAACAATATTATCTGTCAATGACAAGTTTCAATTATTTCATTCATGTTTTAATAATAATTAATCTTCAATATTTGTTTATGTAAAATTGAATATATCACAAAAACAATCACATTGTTTACAATGTGGATTTTTTCTAAAGAAAATACTTCGATATTTTCCCATTAAATACTTTCTGTTGACACCCTTTCCATTATAAATATTATTTGCATATTTAATCGATTTAAAGTCATCGTGAATTTGTTTGTTCCTGTCCTTAGAATTTCATGGAATTTTAATTTCATTTAATGATAAATGATCAAATGTCAAATTTGCGTTATGGTACACTGACACTAATTACAATAGCCATTAGACATAACAGGTTTTTAAGTTCAACAAAGCCATTGTGTTGATGATCCTCTTGTGAATTGGTTTTCAGTCACAAGACAAATGCAAGATGTACATCTACAACTTATCTCATTGTCTTAGTAAGAGCTTACGAGGTTTTCTTGTTATTATGTAGATGTTGTATTTAATCACAGCAATGCTTGTAACATGAATGCATTCTTTTCCTTTGATCTTTTTATGGTTTATATACCAGAATTTAAGCAACAGCTAAGAACTATGAAATAATACATGCAAATACGAGAGATTGCTAAAATCATAGAGCTGTGCATGATGTGATATTGCATGGCGTCGTGCTACAAATCATTTATACCACGGTGTTCAGAGTTAAACAATCGAAAGCGAACCGTTGAACTCTGAAACCGTGGTATAAATATTACTTACCCCTCATTTGTAATGGGTTGCAGAACTCTGGTTGTCGAGTATATTCTTATGATACTAAAATGTATCAGTCTTATATAAGTAATTGTTTTGTATATTACTATTCTTCAGTTTTCTCCTCTTCGGACATCGGTGACCATAACTTATTTTGGCTGATTATTGTTAGGCACTTTAGAGTTCAAATCCCAAAGATTGTTTTAATTATTGTTAGGTTCACAATATTTTCAATTTGAGCACATCTGATGAGGGTTATTCCATAAACGCTGCATGTGTACTAAGCTAGAAATATTATATACATGTATCTAGATTTTTATGCTTTAATTTTCAATTGGTGTCTTTTTTATTTTATTTTACTGGAAGGTTAAAGTTGCCATGTACAAAGACAGTCATATGGTGATGAATGTTATATTTAACAATGTCAATGGTGATACAAATACGAGATGGTTCAGTCAAGACAGACTTGTTAGCAGTACCTTTACTGATTTATCGTCTGCTGGCACATTCAGCATCTTCAGCATTGATGGGTAAGACATCTTATTTTTTAACATTGCACAAAATAGAAATCTTCCAACGTTTTAGCCTTAGCGGAATTAACAGAAATAGTACAGTCAATATTGAGGATTTCAACTACAATGCCAGTCTGTGCCAAAAATGACTAGCCATATGTCCCATTCTAGTAAAAATTGGTTCGGGCTAGTAAAATTTGCATGAATTTTGCTTAATCAAATAGAAAAAAAATTCTTCTAAAATGCTGTTCGAGCTAGTTTGTCAAAATGTTTTAGCACAGACTGCAATACAAATATAAACATTCAAATTCCACTCCCCAAACAGGTACAAGTCCATATGTCGTGGTCTTCTTTCATGTTGATGAAGTTAAGGTTGAGAGGTGATTGTTCGTTGTGTTGATATTGGTGAAATTGTTTTATCATCACTAATTAAACATTCATAATCCAATGATAATATTTAGCACGTACGAGACCGGAAATAACGTAACATCGTCGTCTGATACCATGTATCACGAGATAACATGTACCTTTTTTTGTTATCATGGAATCGTATGAACAATGGCGAGGTATTTGGACTTGTGTCACTCCTATATTTCGTCGGCATTAGTACTAATGATTGGTTTGTAACTTATTTTCTTCTAATGTATTGATCCGAATAATTTAATGGCTTTGTGAGATTTCATGAATGTCACCCAAATGATCTGACATGAAGGCAAAGATAATATATGACCTATGATTATTCTGAGAAACACCCTTCTATCCATTCATTCTTCCTGTTTGGTAATATGACTGCTGAATAAAGTATATAAACCCTGGCACTTGCTAAGCCCACGGAGCTGCGTTCCAAGGTGGCGAATAGTGGGTGGCTCCTCGATAAGGGTTTGTCAGCTTAATATACAGAAGTTCTTACAGTGGAGTATATCTTAGACATGTTTTTGCCACTCGGCGTTCAGCAGACAAGTATATCTTAGACATGTTTTTGCCACTCGGCGTTCAACAGACAAGTATATCTTAAACATGTTTTTGCCACTCGGCGTTCAGCAGACAAGTATATCATAGACATGTTTTTGCCACTCGGCGTTCAGCAGACAAGTATATCTTGGACATGTTTTTGCCACTCGGCGTTCAGCAGACAAGTATATCTTAGACATGTTTTTGCCACTCGGCGTTCAGCATACAAGTATATCTTAGACATGTTTTTGCCACTCGACGTTCAGCAGACAAGTATATTTTAGACATGTTTTTGCCACTCGGCGTTCAGCAGACAAGTATATCTTAGACATGTTTTTGCCACTCGGCATTCAGAAGACAAATATATCTTAGACATGTTCAGCAGACAAGTATATCGTAGACATGTTCAGCAGACAAGTATATCTTAGACATGTTCAGCAGACAAGTATATCTTAGACATGCTTTTGGAATAATTAGACTTTTCCTTTCCTTCGCATTAATATTTCTAATGATCAATACTATGCTATATTTTAACTAAATTAATGTATGCACCTCGCTGTGTTTTTTTAACAGGTATATGGAATCAGCAAGGACTTTCTACATTAATGAACGACACGCCGGATGTGCTGCAGTTAGCGGATGGATTGCAATCTTTGACGACTTCTACCGTTCTAATCCCACGTGTACATTCGAAGAAAATGTCGCATATCCTTTCTTTGCATACCTACCAAATAATATCGGAGGGAAATGGCAGTCTGGAGGTGTTTGATATTATTACATATTTGTCGTTTTCACATATTGTGCAAGTAACATATAAATCTTTTAGATTTCTATCAATTGTGGTTAAGGCATTTATGCATCTCCATAGGGGCCGTCGTGGTTGTCATCGTATGGTAGTTGGATTTACAATAACCTATAAAATCAGTGCCTATCACCACTATATTCGGTAATGCCGAAGTGTACTCGATACAACATTGTGTGATGAAAATTTTCAGTGACTTACGGCAGGTGGGTGGTTTTCTCCTGGTACTCCGGCTTCCCCCACCAATAAAAATTGACCGCCACGATATAACTGAAATATTGTTGAGAGTAACGATAAACTCCATAGCCCTAACCCTATCCCCTGCATTTCTATATATAGTCTGCGTCCTTACCTTGACTGTAATCACTTGACACGATCAGGGGCGTAACTAGGTGTGAAATGAAATGTAGGCACAACTTGCGGCGAGGGGTCTGGGGGCCGCCTAAGGCCCCCAGCAGGTCCAGGGAAGAGCCCAATGGAAAACGATTTTAAACGTATATAGATGTACAAATGGCGAAATCTGAATAATAAAAGACATGAAATATATTCTTATTTTATCATGAAAACAATACAAAAATCGAAGTTGTTAATATATTTTTGCTGAATATGAGAACTTTTGACTGAATGTTTCTACACCGCTTTTCAGAATAAATTTAACAGTTACAACAAGATGAACTGTGAGCTAAAGATCACTTATGATACCCCCGCATACATGTTCAATGTGTATAAAAACCAACTAAGTCGGCAAGCAGGAAGTAGGAATCTGACGGGTCCAAAAACGCTTCCCACAATATGGCATACCTATTTGAAACTTGTGACCAAATATCAGATTTCTGCGATCAATAGTTGCTGTGAAAAATGCGACGAAAAACATCGTGGACTGACGGAAGGACAGACGGAAGGACGGACAGAGGTAAAACAGTATACCCCCCTCCGGTGGAGCGGGGGGATAAAAATTCAGCATAAATGCAAAATGTATGAAAGAAACATTCCCGGAAACATTCAAAGAATAAAGTTTCAGAGTTCATGTAAGCACATGCAGCCATCATGTCCAGCAACACGGACTGGTAATTAGATAAAGTCCAGACGTCTGTTTTTTTTCTCGCTGCAAATTTGTTGATAACATCTTCGACGCTTAGATTTCTTGTTCTGTGGATGTGTAACAACGATAAATTTGATAATCTCTCATCACCCATTGTAGCTCTAAGAGAGTTTTTTACGCAGCGTATCGCACTGAATGAACGCTCGCTAGACGCCGAAGACACTGGCATTGTTATCAATAATATAAAAATTGCATAAATATTAGGGTGCAAGTCTTGGTTTGTGACATTGAGTGTCTCCAGTAATGTGTGTGGTTTTTGCCCATCAACCATATTTCAGCGTGTTTTCCACCTAGCAACTTCATCAAGAAACCCTTGTCTGTCGCCAATATCCGTACGAAAAGAATCAAAGATTGAATCTGATAATGTGTGGAGCTTATCTTTTTAAACATTTCATCCAAAGTTCTAACTTTAAGTTTAGGTTTAGAGCCAGACATTTTTACACTGCAAGCCAATAGCCCGACAACAGTTCTTTTGACGGTCAATATCAAACTAGTAAATGTATCAATTCATTTCTAGATTCAGATGTTAAAAAGCGTGTGAAAAACAAATTGAAATTGTATGTTATTTTATGTCAAGATATTAAGCCTTTGAAGATAAAATGAACTGTCAATTTCAAAGAGTTAGTTAAGGTCACAGTACTCAATGCAAATGTTTATCTTTCATCTTGTGGAAGCTTGTCATCAGTACAATAAACATAAAACAGACATAATTAAAATATGTAATGCGTTGTTTGTCATTTTTCAACAATAAAAAAATGTTGGGGGAAAATTATGTGTATGCACGTACCTAAAGTGCCTTACGGTAGCTACTCCCCTGACGATTGTGGTATTCACATTTATTCTAGCACTTTTCTGTCATACATGAATAGTGATACCTTAACTATAAATCGGTCGAAGAACAGGAATCATGTACTTCACTGTTAATTAACATGCAATTATGCCATTCCTCAATACATGTAATGTTGTTATTGTTAGTTGAAAGGTAGTAAATACATCATTGTATCCTTGGTTACTAGCGTCATGATGGATTTAAATCTAGTTTAAGCTGTAAAAACAACTCTTGTGGTCATCCAGGTCAATATTGCAGATGTAAGATATCGGGTTTGGGTTCTCGGGTCTCATGTTCTTTCACTTGTTAACTCGCGGAACCTTTCATTGCAGTAGTATAATGCGAGACTGCACATTATTAGGACAGCTAAATGTTTAATTTCGAGTAAATATACGTTTAAGGACAAACAAATCAGAACTTAATACTCGTTTCCCGTGAGGTGAGCAGTTGTGGAACGAGTAGTATTTCAGCTATCTTCTCTACAGTGCCGTATTTACCTATAGGCTCGACAGACTGAGGCCTAGGGCTTCAAAATTTCTGGGGACTCCGGCCAAGGTGTGTAATGTAATATTTTTAACACTATTATTAGACTTTCATACTTATGCTGTCATCACGTACTGTACTTTTTAAACTACCCTACAGTAATTTTCCTAACACAGTTGCACTTACATTTCAGAATATTGCAGAATTTTAATCACCCCTCATCATCTTCGCCTTTATTGAAATTTATTAAACGCACTTCCATCTTCCCTCAATCCTGAAGGTGGGGAATTGGGAGGGACCTCAAAAGTGGAATAGCCTAGGGCCTCTCTTTATCTAAGTCCGGCACTGCTTCTCTATGCACAATAAATCAGGTAAAAAGTGGGATCTGGATTTAAAAGGTGCCATCGAGATGTGTGAAAATGCCACCTGGATGTGTAAAGGTGGCACCGGGATCTGAAAGGTGAAATCATGATGTACTAAGGTGGCATCAGAATATGTAAAGGTGAAATCGGGATGAGTAAACATGACAACGGAATATATAAAGGTGACAGTTTCATGCAAAAAGGTGTGAGAGATGTTGAAAGGTGGTTGTTTGAAGATGGCATTGGAATGTGCATAAATGTTTTAACTGCCACAAGTAACACGGACGATAGGAAGACAACACATAATGTTACCCTAGTAATGATCACCAACAACTACAAACTGTTTGTGATTGTATCTGCTGCAAATTGTCATAGGTGCTCCTAGGTTGAAGTCATCGTTACAAAAATTCTACTGTTGTCATCACAATCTGGTTGACCATTACTAGATATCCATAACTCAAGACAATGGATTCTTTCCTTTTTACGTTGATGTTTTCTTACCTCTATCACTGCCAGACTTGTTATTGGACTTTATATATGAGTAGCACGGCGGGTGTCTTATAAGAAGCAGGAACTGCTTACCTTTCACGAGCAACTGGGTTCACCCTGGTCTTTTAGGGGTATATATTACTTTTGTGGGCCTATTATGTGTCTTTACGTTCTTCTTTCTGTGTTGTGCTGTCCGTACGATTTCCGCATGGATGCGAGAGGCGACGTTCGGTTCGTCTTTGCCCCCAGTTGTTTGTGGGAAGCCTCATATTTTATTTATGTTGTTTGTGCTGGTTACTTATGGTTGTCTTATGGTTGTGCCCACGTATTGACTGTATACATGAGTAACATGGTGGATGTTTTATAAGACGCAGGAACTATTTACCCTTCGCGAGCACCTGAGTTCACCCCCGGTCTTTGTGGAGGGGTCCGTGTTACTCATCTTTTTTTTTGTGGTCCTATTATGTGCTTTTACATTCTGAGTTCTGTGTTGTGATGTCCGTTACAATTTCCGCATAAAAACGATGTTCGGTTCGTCTTTACCTCCAGTTGTTTGTAGGAGGATTCATGTCTTAATTACGTTATTTATTTGTGCTTAATTGTTTACTTTAAATAAATGAACGTGATAGCATAATTAGGATTGGTTGTTCCGTGACGTCATTTTACATCGAGGGACCAAAGTACTTCGTCGCCAGTCCATGTGTTTTCTACATTTTTGAACATTTTTATTAGTGTAGAAAACCAAACACAATATGCTACTTTAAACATTAAATAGCGAAACGAACAACTGATCTTGAAAGTAAAAACAATATGACAAACTTTTACTTTCCATGGCTCGTAAATACAAACAAGAACTTTAATGGAATATGGATATCATATACCTTTATCTTACATGATTCGTGATATCATATACCTTTATCTTACATGATTCGTGATATCATATCATATACCTTTATCTTACATGATTCGTGATATATATACTTTTATCTTACATGATTCGTGATATCATATACCTTTATCTTACATGGTTCGTGATATCATATACCTTTATCTTACATGATTCGTGATATCATATACCTTTATCTTACATGATTCGTGATATCATATACCTTTATCATGCATGATTCGTGATATCATATACCTTTATCTTACATGGTTCGTGATATTATATACCTTTATCTTACATGGTTCGTGATATCATATACATGGTTCGTGATATCATATACCTTTATCTTACATGATTCGTGATATATATACCTTTATCTTACATTATTCGTGATATCATATAATTTTATCTTACATGATTCGTGATATCATATACCTTTATCTTACATGATTCGTGATATCATATACCTTTATCTTGCATGATTCGTGATATCATATACCTTTATCTTACATGGTTCGTGATATCATATACCTTTATCTTACATGATTCGTGATATATATACTTTTATCTTACATAATTCGTGATATCATATACCTTTATCTTACATGATTCGTGATATCATATACCTTTATCTTATATGATTCGTGATATCATATACCTTTATCTTACATGATTCGTGATATCATATACCTTTATCTTACATGATTCGTGATATCATATACCTTTATCTTACATGGTTCGTGATAGCATATATCTTTGTCTTACATGATTCGTGATATCATATACCTTTATATTACATGATTCGTGATATGATATACTTTTATCTTACATGATTCGTGATATCATATATATTTATCTTACATGGTTCGTGATATCATATACCTTTATATTACATGATTCGTGATATGATATACTTTTATCTTACATGATTCGTGATATATATACCTTTATCTTACATGGTTCGTGATATCATATACCTTTATCTTACATGATTCGTGATATCATATACCTTTATCTTACATGATTCGTGATATCATATACCTTTATCTTACATGGTTCGTGATATCATATACCTTTATCTTACATGATTCGTGATATCATATACCTTTATCTTACATGATTCGTGATATCATATACCTTTATCTTACATGATTCGTGATATCATATACTTTTATCTTACATGATTCGTGATATCATATACCTTTATCTTACATGATTCGTGATATTATATACCTTTATCTTACATGATTCGTGATATCATATACCTTTATCTTACATGATTCGTGATATCATATACTTTTATCTTACATGATTCGTGATATGATATACTTTTATATTACATGATTCGTGATATCATATATATTTATCTTACATGGTTCGTGATATCATATACCTTTATCTTACATGATTCGTGATATCATATACTTTTATCTTACATGATTCGTGATATCATATACCTTTATCTTTGTGATATAATATATATTTATCTTACATGGTTCGTGATATCATATACCTTTATCTTACATGATTCGTGATATCATATACTTTTATCTTACATGATTCGTGATATCATATATCTTTATCTTACATGATTCGTGATATCATATACCTTTATCTTACATGATTCGTGATATCATATACCTTTATCTTACATGATTCGTGATATCATATACTTTTATCTTACATGGTTCTTGATATCATATACCTTTATCTTACATGGTTCGTGATATCATATACCTTTATCTTACATGGTTCGTGATATCATATACCTTTATCTTACATGATTCGTGATATCATATACCTTTATCTTACATGGTTCGTGATATCATATACCTTTATCTTACATGATTCGTGATATCATATACCTTTATCTTACATGATTCGTGATATATATACCTTTATCTTACATTATTCGTGATATCATATAATTTTATCTTACATGATTCGTGATATCATATACCTTTATCTTACATGATTCGTGATATCATATACCTTTATCTTACATGATTCGTGATATCATATACCTTTATCTTACATGGTTCGTGATATCATATACCTTTATCTTACATGATTCGTGATATCATATACCTTTATCTTACATGATTCGTGATATCATATACCTTTATCTTACATGATTCGTGATATCATATACCTTTATCTTACATGGTTCGTGATATCATATACCTTTATCTTATATGATTCGTGATATCATATACCTTTACATTACATGATTCGTGATATCATATACTTTATCTTACATGATTCGTGATATCATATACCTTTATCTTACATGATTCGTGATATCATATACTTTTATCTTACATGGTTCGTGATATTATATACCTTTATCTTACATGGTTCGTGATATCATATACCTTTATCTTACATGATTCGTGATATCATATACTTTTATCTTACATGGTTCGTGATATTATATACCTTTATCTTACATGGTTCGTGATATCATATACCTTTATCTTACATGATTCGTGATATCATATACTTTTATCTTACATGATTCGTGATATCATATACCTTTATCTTTGTGATATCATATATATTTATCTTACATGGTTCGTGATATCATATACCTTTATCTTACATGATTCGTGATATCATATACTTTTATCTTACATGATTCGTGATATCATATATCTTTATCTTACATGATTCGTGATATCATATACCTTTATCTAACATGATTCGTGATATCATATACCTTTATCTTACATGATTCGTGATATCATATACTTTTATCTTACATGGTTCTTGATATCATATACCTTTATCTTACATGGTTCGTGATATCATATACCTTTATCTTACATGGTTCGTGATATCATATACCTTTATCTTACATGATTCGTGATATTATATACCTTTATCTTACATGGTTCGTGATATCATATACCTTTATCTTACATGATTCGTGATATCATATACCTTTATCTTACATGATTCGTGATATCATATTCCTTTATCTTGCATGATTCGTGATATCATATACCTTTATCTTACATGGTTCGTGATATCATATACCTTTATCTTACATGATTCGTGATATCATATACCTTTATCTTACATGATTCGTGATATATATACCTTTATCTTACATTATTCGTGATATCATATAATTTTATCTTACATGATTCGTGATATCATATACCTTTATCTTACATGATTCGTGATATCATATACCTTTATCTTACATGATTCGTGATATCATATACCTTTATCTTACATGGTTCGTGATATCATATACCTTTATCTTACATGATTCGTGATATCATATACCTTTATCTTACATGATTCGTGATATCATATACCTTTATCTTACATGATTCGTGATATCATATACCTTTATCTTACATGGTTCGTGATATCATATACCTTTATCTTATATGATTCGTGATATCATATACCTTTACATTACATGATTCGTGATATCATATACCTTTATCTTACATGATTCGTGATATCATATACCTTTATCTTACATGATTCGTGATATCATATACTTTTATCTTACATTGTTCGTGATATTATATACCTTTATCTTACATGGTTCGTGATATCATATACCTTTATCTTACATGATTCGTGATATCATATACTTTTATCTTACATGGTTCGTGATATTATATACCTTTATCTTACATGGTTCGTGATATCATATACCTTTATCTTACATGATTCGTGATATCATATACTTTTATCTTACATGGTTCGTGATATCATATACCTTTATCTTATATGATTCGTGATATCATATACCTTTATATTACATGATTCGTGATATCATATACCTTTATCTTACATGGTTCATGATATTATATACCTTTATCTTAAATGGTTCGTGATATCATATACCTTTATCTTACATGATTCGTGATATCATGTACCTTTATCTTACATGATTCGTGATATCATATACCTTTATCTTACATCATTCGTGATATCATATACTTTTATCTTACATGATTCGTGATATCATATACTTTTATCTTACATGATTCGTGATATGATATACTTTTATATTACATGATTCGTGATATCATATATATTTATCTTACATGGTTCGTGATATCATATACCTTTATCTTACATGATTCGTGATAGCATATACTTTTATCTTACATGATTCGTGATATCATATACCTTTATCTTTGTGATATCATATATATTTATCTTACATGGTTCGTGATATCATATACCTTTATCTTACATGATTCGTGATATCATATACTTTTATCTTACATGATTCGTGATATCATATATCTTTATCTTACATGATTCGTGATATCATATACCTTTATCTTACATGATTCGTGATATCATATACCTTTATCTTACATGATTCGTGATATCATATACTTTTATCTAACATGGTTCTTGATATCATATACCTTTATCTTACATGGTTCGTGATATCATATACCTTTATCTTACATGGTTCGTGATATCATATACCTTTATCTTACATGATTCGTGATATTATATACCTTTATCTTACATGGTTCGTGATATCATATACCTTTATCTTACATGATTCGTGATATCATATACCTTTATCTTACATGATTCGTGATATCATATTCCTTTATCTTGCATGATTCGTGATATCATATACCTTTATCTTACATGGTTCGTGATATCATATACCTTTATCTTACATGATTCGTGATATCATATACCTTTATCTTACATGATTCGTGATATATATACCTTTATCTTACATTATTCGTGATATCATATAATTTTATCTTACATGATTCGTGATATCATATACCTTTATCTTACATGATTCGTGATATCATATACCTTTATCTTACATGATTCGTGATATCATATACCTTTATCTTACATGGTTCGTGATATCATATACCTTTATCTTACATGATTCGTGATATCATATACCTTTATCTTACATGATTCGTGATATCATATACCTTTATCTTACATGATTCGTGATATCATATACCTTTATCTTACATGGTTCGTGATATCATATACCTTTATCTTATATGATTCGTGATATCATATACCTTTACATTACATGATTCGTGATATCATATACCTTTATCTTACATGATTCGTGATATCATATACTTTTATCTTACATGATTCGTGATATCAAATACTTTTATCTTACATGGTTCGTGATATTATATACCTTTATCTTACGTGGTTCGTGATATCATATACCTTTATCTTACATGATTCGTGATATCATATACTTTTATCTTACATGGTTCGTGATATTATATACCTTTATCTTACATGGTTCGTGATATCATATACCTTTATCTTACATGATTAGTGATATCATATACTTTTATCTTACATGGTTCGTGATATCATATACCTTTATCTTATATGATTCGTGATATCATATACCTTTATATTACATGATTCGTGATATCATATACCTTTATCTTACATGGTTCATGATATTATATACCTTTATCTTAAATGGTTCGTGATATCATATACCTTTATCTTACATGATTCGTGATATCATATACCTTTATCTTACATGGTTCGTGATATCATATACCTTTATCTTACATGATTCGTGATACCATATACCTTTATCTTACATGATTCGTGATATCATATACATTTATCTTACATGATTCGTGATACCATATATCTTTATCTTACATGATTCGTGATATCATATATCTTTATCTTACATGGTTCGTGATATCATATACCTTTATCTTACATGATTCGTGATATCATATACCTTTATCTTACATGATTCGTGATATCATATACCTTTATCTTACATGATTCGTGATATCATATACTTTTATCTTACATGATTCGTGATATCATATACCTTTATCTTTGTGATATCATATATATTTATCTTACATGGTTCGTGATATCATATACCTTTATCTTACATGATTCGTGATATCATATACTTTTATCTTACATGATTCGTGATATCATATATCTTTATCTTACATGATTCGTGATATCATATACCTTTATCTAACATGATTCGTGATATCATATACCTTTATCTTACATGATTCGTGATATCATATACTTTTATCTTACATGGTTCTTGATATCATATACCTTTATCTTACATGGTTCGTGATATCATATACCTTTATCTTACATGGTTCGTGATATCATATACCTTTATCTTACATGATTCGTGATATTATATACCTTTATCTTACATGGTTCGTGATATCATATACCTTTATCTTACATGATTCGTGATATCATATACCTTTATCTTACATGATTCGTGATATCATATTCCTTTATCTTGCATGATTCGTGATATCATATACCTTTATCTTACATGGTTCGTGATATCATATACCTTTATCTTACATGATTCGTGATATCATATACCTTTATCTTACATGATTCGTGATATATATACCTTTATCTTACATTATTCGTGATATCATATAATTTTATCTTACATGATTCGTGATATCATATACCTTTATCTTACATGATTCGTGATATCATATACCTTTATCTTACATGATTCGTGATATCATATACCTTTATCTTACATGGTTCGTGATATCATATACCTTTATCTTACATGATTCGTGATATCATATACCTTTATCTTACATGATTCGTGATATCATATACCTTTATCTTACATGATTCGTGATATCATATACCTTTATCTTACATGGTTCGTGATATCATATACCTTTATCTTATATGATTCGTGATATCATATACCTTTACATTACATGATTCGTGATATCATATACCTTTATCTTACATGATTCGTGATATCATATACCTTTATCTTACATGATTCGTGATATCATATACTTTTATCTTACATTGTTCGTGATATTATATACCTTTATCTTACATGGTTCGTGATATCATATACCTTTATCTTACATGATTCGTGATATCATATACTTTTATCTTACATGGTTCGTGATATTATATACCTTTATCTTACATGGTTCGTGATATCATATACCTTTATCTTACATGATTCGTGATATCATATACTTTTATCTTACATGGTTCGTGATATCATATACCTTTATCTTATATGATTCGTGATATCATATACCTTTATATTACATGATTCGTGATATCATATACCTTTATCTTACATGGTTCATGATATTATATACCTTTATCTTAAATGGTTCGTGATATCATATACCTTTATCTTACATGATTCGTGATATCATGTACCTTTATCTTACATGATTCGTGATATCATATACCTTTATCTTACATCATTCGTGATATCATATACTTTTATCTTACATGATTCGTGATATCATATACTTTTATCTTACATGATTCGTGATATGATATACTTTTATATTACATGATTCGTGATATCATATATATTTATCTTACATGGTTCGTGATATCATATACCTTTATCTTACATGATTCGTGATAGCATATACTTTTATCTTACATGATTCGTGATATCATATACCTTTATCTTTGTGATATCATATATATTTATCTTACATGGTTCGTGATATCATATACCTTTATCTTACATGATTCGTGATATCATATACTTTTATCTTACATGATTCGTGATATCATATATCTTTATCTTACATGATTCGTGATATCATATACCTTTATCTTACATGATTCGTGATATCATATACCTTTATCTTACATGATTCGTGATATCATATACTTTTATCTAACATGGTTCTTGATATCATATACCTTTATCTTACATGGTTCGTGATATCATATACCTTTATCTTACATGGTTCGTGATATCATATACCTTTATCTTACATGATTCGTGATATTATATACCTTTATCTTACATGGTTCGTGATATCATATACCTTTATCTTACATGATTCGTGATATCATATACCTTTATCTTACATGATTCGTGATATCATATTCCTTTATCTTGCATGATTCGTGATATCATATACCTTTATCTTACATGGTTCGTGATATCATATACCTTTATCTTACATGATTCGTGATATCATATACCTTTATCTTACATGATTCGTGATATATATACCTTTATCTTACATTATTCGTGATATCATATAATTTTATCTTACATGATTCGTGATATCATATACCTTTATCTTACATGATTCGTGATATCATATACCTTTATCTTACATGATTCGTGATATCATATACCTTTATCTTACATGGTTCGTGATATCATATACCTTTATCTTACATGATTCGTGATATCATATACCTTTATCTTACATGATTCGTGATATCATATACCTTTATCTTACATGATTCGTGATATCATATACCTTTATCTTACATGGTTCGTGATATCATATACCTTTATCTTATATGATTCGTGATATCATATACCTTTACATTACATGATTCGTGATATCATATACCTTTATCTTACATGATTCGTGATATCATATACTTTTATCTTACATGATTCGTGATATCAAATACTTTTATCTTACATGGTTCGTGATATTATATACCTTTATCTTACGTGGTTCGTGATATCATATACCTTTATCTTACATGATTCGTGATATCATATACTTTTATCTTACATGGTTCGTGATATTATATACCTTTATCTTACATGGTTCGTGATATCATATACCTTTATCTTACATGATTAGTGATATCATATACTTTTATCTTACATGGTTCGTGATATCATATACCTTTATCTTATATGATTCGTGATATCATATACCTTTATATTACATGATTCGTGATATCATATACCTTTATCTTACATGGTTCATGATATTATATACCTTTATCTTAAATGGTTCGTGATATCATATACCTTTATCTTACATGATTCGTGATATCATATACCTTTATCTTACATGGTTCGTGATATCATATACCTTTATCTTACATGATTCGTGATACCATATACCTTTATCTTACATGATTCGTGATATCATATACATTTATCTTACATGATTCGTGATACCATATATCTTTATCTTACATGATTCGTGATATCATATATCTTTATCTTACATGGTTCGTGATATCATATACCTTTATCTTACATGATTCGTGATATCATATACCTTTATCTTACATGATTCGTGATATCATATACCTTTATCTTACATGATTCGTGATATATATACTTTTATCTTACATGGTTCGTGATATCATATACCTTTATATTACATGGTTCGTGATATCATATACCTTTATCTTACATGGTTCGTGATATCATATACCTTTATCTTATATGATTCGTGATATCATATACCTTTATCTTACATGATTCGTGATATCATATACCTTTATCTTATATGATTCGTGATATCATATACCTTTATCTTACATGGTTCGTGATAGCATATACCTTTGTCTTACATGATTCGTGATATCATATACCTTTATATTACATGATTCGTGATATGATATACTTTTATCTTACATGATTCGTGATATCATATATATTTATCTTACATGGTTCGTGATATCATATACCTTATTATTACATGATTCGTGATATATATACCTTTATCTTACATGGTTCGTGATATCATATACCTTTATCTTACATGATTCGTGATATCATATACCTTTATCTTACATGGTTCGGGATATCATATACCTTTATCTTACATGATTCGTGATATCATATACTTTTCTCTTACATGATTCGTGATATCATATACCTTTATCTTACATGATTCGTGATATCATATACCTTTATCTTAAATGGTTCGTGATATCATATACTTTTATCTTATATGATTCGTGATATCATATACCTTTTTCTGACATGGTTCGTGATATCATATATCTTTATCTTACATGATTCGTGATATCATACCTTTATCTTACATGATTCGTGATATCATATACCTTTATCTTACATGGTTCGTGATATCATATACCGTTATCTTACATGATTCGTGATATCATATACCTTTATCTTACATGATTCGTGATATCATGTACCTTTATCTTACATGATTCGTGATATCATATACTGTTATCTTACATGATTCGTGATATCATATACCTTTATCTTACATGATTCGTGATATCATATAGCTGTATCTTACATGGTTCGTGATATCATATACCTTTATCTTACATGATTCGTAATATCATATACCTTTATCTTATATGATTCGTGATATCATATACCTTTATCTTACATGGTTCGTGATATCATATACCTTTATCTTACATGATTCGTGATATCATATACCTTTATCTTACATGATTCGTGATATCATATACCTTTATCTTACATGATTCGTGATATCATATACTTTTATCTTACATGATTCGTGATATCATGTACCTTTATCTTACATGATTCGTGATATCATATACCTTTATCTTACATGATTCGTGATATCATATACCTTTATCTTATATGATTCGTGATATCATATACCTTTATCTTACATGGTTCGTGATATCATATACCTTTATCTTACATGATTCATGATATCATATACCTTTATCTTACATGATTCGTGATATCATATACCTTTATATTAGATATTTAGATTAATATACAGGTGTTTTGTATATGAATTATCAATGATTGTCCCAAGCCTATATCGTTTACCCTATATCGCACCCCTAGACCTATATCGCATACCCTATATCGTATGGGTGTCTTCTTCGAAGGCCGCATTATATTGATCATTTTTTCGAAGTACATCTCTTTCTTAATGAAGCTAATAATGTACTGTAATATTTAAAAATATTTCATTTATTTACAAAGGGGAGTGCTAACCTTCTCTCCTTTCTTACAACACAAATACAATGAGTGCTCAACAATATATATACCTCTTTAAATTTGAAAAGTTTTACAAAAAATTCAAATTAACTATAAAAATTAAAATTTTACAATAGATTTTTCAGATTTTTGGAATTGTTATGGATGTATATAAATATTAGAATTGGACCAAAACTTACAAATATAACAATTTGAATACATATGAAAGAAATTTTTAAAAATGATAAATTTGAGAGGGGAAGTAACTCTATTCAAATCGAAATATAGTGAATATCTAAATACATGTATTATCAAAGGCATGGTTGAAATATATGATATAATGAACATTACATGTCAAAATCTGTATCACATGCCGTATCAACCCTCGACCTATATCATCCCGGGTTGATATAGGGTTCTCGGGTTGATACGGCATGTGATACAGATTTTGACATGTAATATTCAGCATGGTTCGTGATATCATATACCTTTATTTTACATGATTCGTAAATATATTTTGTTAATTTTGGTCCGCCACGATATAGCTGAAAATATTGTTGAAAGTGGCGTTAAACACCATCAAACAAAACTAAATTTGGTAAACCGAAGTACTTTCGAGAAGCTCATGACTAATCCTTTATTTTTAATGGATATAGATGTCAAAACTAATTTGATTTGATACGTACTTGATATGCTGCATGAAATAAATATACCTTTTATATGTAAAGTAGCTAGTAGATTTAAATAAACTCATTTGTATTGCATATTGGTGGGACAGTTTCAAATCATGTATACTTTTATTCTAGTGCATGTTTATCATTAGTTATTTTTCCTATTTCAGGTAGACTGCCAGCTGACGTTTTTGCCATTTTTATCAAACAAAGTTAAAGGAATGGATTTAGTTTAGCTCATTTTACAGAGATTATGATCAAACCATATAAACTACCAACCATTGTTCAAAATCATCACTTTTCGTTCCAATTATGAAATCATGACATTATTTCGCCTGCCAGTGCTTGCGATGCGATCAAACACGTTCGAGTCTTATGTACATGTAGTCAAATTCGTGAAATAGAATGATGAGTATATCTCGTTGTCAAATGATGATGCGTATAACACTTAATGCGTCGAGAGATGATCGAATACTATTGTATCGCTAATGTTCAAGTTTGCAATTAAATTTCATCAATAAGTTCCACAAATAAAGTTTTAATTTTCTCTATATAAAGAATGGAATACTTGCATTTGGTTATCTTTCAAACCTTGATGTTCGTACTTTTCACTTATTAAGTCATACGTACATTTTAGATGGTAGTTGAAAATGTATGTACGTCGTGCATCAATGCGAGAGAATTACAGGAGATACAAACCTCCACTTCTATGACGACTCTTCCCGATAATTAGTCTTCGTGCGCACTAAATTTGATATCTACGTTTTTATTGGTAAAATTTTGTTTAAAATTAACAGTGCATGAATTATACTATCAAATTATAAATAGTAACATAATATTCATCTTTAACAATAACACGTGTTGTGAACAAAATGTTAAAAATAAATGTCACTAAACGTTATCTCAATTAAGGAAAGGAATTTCCTATCTGTATTATTGGGACTGTTGAACACTCCTATGTTTTTATTGTCGTTTTAATCGGGTTTATCGTGATTAAGGTGTAAAACCACTAATTAATTTCTTTAAGGTTTTCTACTAAATTTGTGTTTTTTCGAGCCTACCTGGTCATTTTATCTTAAGTTTAACCTTTCCAAGACCATATATTTTCTGAAACGTACATGATTCCTCTACGTTCTGTCAAAATATCAGGGCATGTTTAAAATCTTGCAGTGAAATGCCATGCTACGGAAAACACCTACTCTAAAAATAGCTCAGTCATCCCCAGGAAATTCAGTATTTATAGGTCATGCATCAAATCCTCCATAGAGGTATTAAAATACAACTAAATCCATCAAATTTGGGCTCAAAATAATCCCTATTTATTTAACTTCAATTATCAATTTTAATTAGTCCATTCCATTCAGTAGTTTTCAACTACTTTCGTATATGTTCCAAGCTCTGATTGGTGAATTAGTGGTTTGACACCTTAAGCGATAAACCAATTTAATAAAAGAGATTTCCGGAATTTTACTCGGAGTCTGATCCGTCCCTATAAACGTTTTGTTCGTCACTTCCGTTTACCCACGTTGTCCAGAAAGTTTGGCAAACAGCTTAAAAAAAATGTCAATCCCACCTCCTCCCCAAAACCTACCAACTTTTGTCCGCTGTTGTTTTTATTATTTTTCAGGCGTATCGGAGTCATTCGCTTGCTGTAACGTGAAGTGATCAGTGATCTAAGTACTGAACTAACATTCAACTGCTTGGCCTACCCAGGTGCGATGGACTAGTCTTCGAGCCTATCAGCTATTTACAATCTGGAATAACAGTGAACCATCATGAACATTATTCCGCATCACAGATATCGTTCCATCATGGATGTACAATAGACTGTAATGTACCGACTTAAGGCTTGAATTAGAACTATTTGTTGAAACATCGTTTCTTGGATTAATTTTAATGTTTTTGAAATACGTACTTGGGTATAAAACCGGAAGAACTTTAATACTTAGTAATCAATGACTTCTCTGATCACACTAACGATTTTTCATATTCATATTTTTTTTTTTTTATATTCTTACATTTCAATTCAGTCTAATGTTTTTCAATGGCCAAAGTATGTTTTATTATTACATGTATTCGAAATAAATTTTCTTATGTCACAGCTGCTGGATTGGCGGGATCTTGCCAGATTTGGGGGTCACGATTCTTTCCGTTATTCTACGTCGGATCATATTAGGTAAAAACTGTACAGCGTTACCGCTGGAAGTTGGGGCGAGGCCATCTCATGTCGACCATTTTGGCAACCAAGGGGTGATGCGAATATGAGACGACGTATTTGGAAAACGTTTCCCATTTTTCTCTCATGTTTAACCAAATGGAATTTTAAGCTTCAACTGTTACCAGTTGAGCGCAGATTTGTCCATATTACATTTTTCGGCATTCTGTTAACTCTTGCAAGACGTCATTTAGTGCACTGTGGCCGTTTATTCCAACCAGTTGACTTGTTACATTTCATTATAAATATTCTTTGATTAATGATTTATATATATTTAATATGGAAAAATGATAATAGTGTCGTTTGAATATTTGATTAATACTTCCAAAAATAATAACGCAATATCATATTTTCATTGCAAAAACAAATATTCCAAACGATTCATTATTATTCTAAATATGATTAAAATTTGAGAAGAATATCATTTGATCTAACAACACAAGGGACCGGGACACATCAGGAGTCAGATATTAAACGACAATCAGTTACTAATCTACACAATCTTATGTTATTGAACAACATAAAGTACGGCTATGAAGCAGTAGAGAGATTCCGAATGTAAATGATGGTTACTTAATGTGACTCTCTATAGAGTGTTCTGGCATGTTTGTGGATTGCCGAAGAAACACAGATTTCACAAAGCATCTTATTTAGTTAGATTGGTTATATAACCCCATTTTCAAGTCAGTGTGGGAGAGAAGGGTATCAGCGAGGGGGGTATCCATTTATTTTCTACATTGTAATTGGGGTTCTTCATAATTAGCTGTAGCCAGGGTTCCAATGAGTGGTCCCTTATAACATTGTTATTTAGTAACACTATAAAAAGCAGCATTGTATTGAGTGAGTGAGTGAGTGAGTGAGTGACCGATTGTTGTTTAACGCCATAATTAGCAATTGTTCAGCTATATCATGGCGATAACCATTTAAAGTCGGTGATATGATATAGATGCCCGCTTTGTGCTAGACCCAACACGATTCGTTGGATTTTTATAGTACTAGCTTAGTGAAACAACTGTCTGCAGTTAGACATGTCGCTTCACTCGGACGCATTATCCTGATTCCAAACCGATCAGTTTTGTTTTTTCTCTTTAATGCGGCGTGCTTAGCGGAGCGATCTACTCGAAGCGAGCACGGTAATCATTGTACCACGATCCACTTCACTCGTCGCGAGCACGGTAACCATTGTACCACGATCCACTTCACTCGTCGCGAGCACGGTAACCATTGTACCATGATCCACTTCACTCGTCGCGAGCACGGTAACCATTGTACCACGATCCACTTCACTCGTCGCGAGCACGGTAATCATTGTACCACGATCCACTTCACTCGTCGTGAGCACGGTAACCATTGTACCACGATCCACTTCACTCGTCGCGAGCACGGTAACCATTGTACCACGATCCACTTCACTCGCCGCGAGCACGGTAATCATTGTACCACGATCCACTTCACTCGTCGCGAGCACGGTAACCATTGTACCACGATCCACTTCACTCGTCACGAGCACGGTAACCATTGTACCACGATCCACTTCACTCGTCGTGAGCACGGTAACCATTGTACCACGATCCACTTCACTCGTCGCGAGCACGGTAACCATTGTACCACGATCCACTTCACTCGTCGCGAGCATGGTAACCATTACACCACGATCCACTTCACTCGTCGCGAGCACAGTAACCATTACACCACAATCCACTTCACTCGTCGCGAGCATGGCAACCATTACACCACGCTCCACTTCACTCGTCGCGAGCACGGCAACCATTACACCACGATCCACTTCACTCGTCGCGAGCACGGCAACCATTACACGACTGATATTAGTTACTGTTGTGTTTTATTATCATTGCTTGAAATGCCTGTTTTGTCTTATTACGATTGCTTGAAATGCCTGTTGTGTCTTATTATGATTGCTTGAAATGCCTGTTGTGTCTTATTATGATTTTTTAAAATACCTGTTGTGTCTTATTATGATTTGTTTAAATAATCTATTGTGTCTTAATATGATTTGTTTAAATATATATTGTGTCTTAATATGGTTTGTTTAAATATATATTGTGTCTTAATATGATTTGTTTAAATATATATTGTGTCTTAATATGATTTGCTTAAATATATATTGTGTCTTAATATGATTTGTTTAAATATATATTGTGTCTTAATATGATTTGTTTAAATATATATTGTGTCTTAATATGATTTGTTTAAATATATATTGTGTCTTAATATGATTTGTTTAAATATATATTGTGTCTTAATATGATTTCTTTAAATATATATTGTGTCTTAATATGATTTGTTTAAATATATATTGTCTTAATATGATTTGTTTAAATATATATTGTGTCTTAATATGATTTGCTTAAATATATATTGTGTCTTAATATGATTTGTTTAAATATATATTGTGTCTTAATATGATTTGTTTAAATATATATTGTGTCTTAATATGATTTTTTTAAATATATATTGTGTCTTAATATGGTTTGTTTAAATATATATTGTGTCTTAATATGATTTGTTTAAATATATATTGTGTCTTAATATGATTTGCTTAAATATATATTTTGTCTTAATATGATTTGTTTAAATATATATTGTGTCTTAATATGATTTGTTTAAATATATATTGTGTCTTAATATGATTTGTTTAAATATATATTGTGTCTTAATATGATTTGTTTAAATATATATTGTGTCTTAATATGATTTCTTTAAATATATATTGTGTCTTAATATGATTTCTTTAAATATCTATTGTGTCTTAATATGACTTCTTTGAATACCTGTTGTATCTTAATATAATTTCTAAGCTGCAGAGGAAATAAGTTTAAAGGAACTGATTGATCAGATACCTCAGTTGATAGTATTCAACAGCAGTAATTAAACTTCTACTGTTTCCACTGTACGTGTTGTACTTGTATCATCCTAATTTCCTAAATTCACATTACTAAAATACGTCATACAGAATTTACCTTTCTCTACCACGAACAAGACTTTTACAGGATTTGACTATGTGAGTAGGACGATGGGTGTCTTATAAGAAACAGAAGTACCCGGGTTCACCTCCGTTTTTTGTGGGTTCGTGCTGCTCATCATCTTAGTTTTCTGTGTTGTGTTGATTGTTTTGTTTTCTATCTGTGTCTTGTACCCGGTGTTTCATGTGTCTCTAGATTGTTCTTTCAATTTTCTCCAACGTGTATTTATACAGGTGAAATACGGAGCAGAATTAGTTATGACATTACTCTTAGAACTGACACTGCTGAGTTTGCGACAAATGTTTTCGAATATTTATACTGTTATATGCTATCACGTAATTACGGAAGCGTATTAGGGCCACATTGACACTTTTTTATTTTTATTTTTCACACTTTTATCTGTAAAATTCACTTTAATCTGTAAAATTTACACTTTAATCTGTAAATTTTACACTTTAATCTGTAAAATTTACACTTTAATCTGTAAAATTTACACTTTAATCTGTAAATTTTACACTTTAATCTGTAAAATTTACACTTTAATCGGTAAAATGGTAACCTGGGGCCTGTTTTACTAAAGGACTTACGACTTATGATCGGTCGTAATTTGTATAGAATGATAGGGAGTTACAACCGAACTTAGGACTTACGACCTTTAGTAAAATGGGGCACAAACTTGGCAGGAATGGTGTACGGGAGGACCTCTACAAACGATCCATTTTTGGTTCTATTTGATGGAACAAGATGGCCACCAGTCAATCTTAGCTTCTGATTGGCCAATTTTCTAAATTTAACTTATCTGAAACTAGGCTCCAATGCTTTGAAACTTTATAGGATTGTTAACAACAATGGCTTCTCTAAGCTGTCAACTTTTAGAGCTGCTCAGAAGGCTCCTGTTGCAGCTGTGGTCATTCAAAGGTGTCATTGAAACCATGTGGGAAAACTCTTATTTCATAAAATCTCTACAATTTTGTTTGTTGCTGTTCCACTAATATTCAAATACATCCAGGTTAACGATTCAGGCTCCCAGGAGCCTCTTGTTAACATCTCAGTTATTATGACTTACAACCTTGAGCAAGTCATCCTTTTCTGTATCATATGCATAACACCATGATATGACCGTTCAGTTACAATGCTACGTACGGAAGCATGTTAGTACCATAGGTAGTTTTATTTTTAACTTGTTATAACAACTTAACTAACTTGTTATAACAACTTAGCTAACTTGTTATTATAACTTGGCTAACTTGTTATAACAACTTAATATCTTGTTATAACAACTTAGTTAACTTCATTTTATAAGGTCTTGAATTCTAACAAGAGTCTCCTAGGAGCCTGAATCGCTCACCTGGCTTGATATTGAAAATAGCCATGTCTGCCAATGAAAGAACCTCAGTGAACACGCTCATATACCACACGCACCCACATATTGGACACTCAAAAGGGACAACAGTTCAATGGAGCATAACTCCTGGAAAAATTTTACAGATTAAAGTGCCTTCACTTGGAGTACGTCGTCCGTCTGTTGTCCTTAAACTTTTATAAAAAGATTTTCTTATCTGAAAATACTGGGCCAATTTAAACCAACGTTGGCCTGAATCATCTTTAGGGGGTAGACAATCATGGTAACTGTGAAGTATCATGTAATGGCAATATTTAAAATAGTTTAGAAACAATATAAAAACCAAGCGCCAAGCAATCGTGATCCTTTAGACTTTGACTGAAAAATTAAAATGGGATGTCATGTATAAATATATTGGATTGAGGAACAAATGAAATCTGCTAAAAAAAACATACCAACAGACTAATTACTATGCGAGTTTGACACAGAAGAAATATGCAGATCTGATCCAAATTGTTTTGCACAGAGCACAATATACAAGCTGAGCATAATTTAGACAAATTGAATTTAGAAAATGTATATAAATTACCTTCAATGCCAAGCAATTGAAACTATTTTGAAATTCATAATTTATTACATAATTCAGTGTAAACGTAATAACATTAAAATGTGTTATCATTTATAGTTGTTAAATTAATATATTATAAAGTCTTGTATGGGATATGCCTAATATTGATGGGTCATTCTATCAATCGATTCTTTTTCTGAGATAAAAGAGCATTCATTCATTCATTCATTCTTAAACAAGATAACTGAATATACATATGTAAATTAATTCTGTATAGATCTACAGCAACATGTGTCCCGGTCGCTTTTTAGCCAGTATGACCGTGCTAACGAGACCAATCAAAATGAGGCAGTGGTGGTATAGATGTCTATTTGATGTACATGGATTGTTGTTCATTGTCAGTTACGGGTTCACAGACTAGCACAAGTCAGCGATATTAATCAAGCGGTACAGTAAACATTATCGACATAATGTTAAGTCACCATATGAATGTTTCATGGATCAAAATGGTGTTCATGGTTACTGGAACAACAAAGTATTCTATTGCCATTGGCCGTCGACCTCGGATATTAAAACACTTGTCTGTTCTAAGTACCCCAGGAAAATATATTCTGTTTCGGTAACTGTCTTACTACATACAGAATAACAGATTTCAGTCTAAATAAAATACTGTTGACCTTTGAAGTGTAAAATTACGATTACAGTACACAATGTTCTTTAACACAATTCCTCACTGAAGTATGTACTCTGAAGGGATTATTCATTACAAATGTGGGATGTTTTGTTGTTGATAAAAAGGATTATACATAATTATCCTTGTTTTTAAAATGTCAGCCCTATCCCGTGGCGTCACAAATATTTTACCCCCATACGACACAATTTAACGCGAGAGACAATTCGATCGTATGCTTCTTCTATTGCGTTGATGGTTTGAAATAATGATCGCATTTAACGCGGACGACTTTTTAGATAACATATGTAAAAACAAAGAGTATACAAATATGTTAAATCTACCGAACAAGAAGTGTAACAAAAATACTACTGCGAAGGATCAAGAGAGGTTACAAAATGTATAAAACTAATGATCAAGAAAAGTTACAAAAAGTGCTAAGACCAAGGGTCAATCAAGGTTACAAAAATGTCACTAAAGGTAAGAAGAGTTACAAAGACAATACAATTATAAAACAATTTGACCTGGTAAAATCAAATTTGTTTTAAAGTGGTGCTTAAAGGGACAAAGCGGGTTACTAGAAATTATAAAACAACTTGACAACAAAATCATTTATATTATAAAGTGATGGACACCAATTACCTAAGTCAGAATATTAGTCTTGGAAAACAAAAATAACAAAAACATAACAAACACAACACAGAAAAGTAATATGATGACCAACACGAACCTCGTCAAATACCGAGGTAAAAACAGCAGCAACACGAAACTCGCCAAATACCGGGGTAAAAATAGCAGCAACACGAACCTCTCCAAATACCGAGGTAAAAACAGCAGCAACACGAAACTCGCCAAATACCGGGGTAAAAACAGCAGCAACACGAAACTCGCCAAATACCGGGGTAAAAACAGCAGCAACACGAACCTCGCCAAATACCGGGGTAAAAATAGCAGCAACACGAACCTCGCCAAATACCGAGGTAAAAACAGCAGCAACACGAACCTCGCCAAATACCGAGGTAAAAACATCAGCAACACGAACATCGCCAAATACCGAGGTAAAAACAGCAGCAACACGAACATCGCCAAATACCGGGGTAAAAACAGCAGCAACACGAACCTCGCCAAATACCGAGGTAAAAACAGCAGCAACACGAACCTCGCCAAATACCGGGGTAAAAACACCAGCAACACGAACCCCGCCAAATACCGGGGTAAAAACAGCAGGGTACAACACGAACCTCGCCAAATACCGGGGTAAAAACAGCAGCAACACGAACCTCGCCAAATACCGGGGTAAAAACAGCAGCAACACGAACCTCGCCAAATACCAGGGTAAAGACAGCAGCAACACGAACCTCGCCAAATACCGGGGTAAAAACAGCAGCAACACGAACATAGCCAAATACCGGGGGGAAAACAGCAGCAACATGAACCTCGCCAAATACCGGGGTAAAAACAGCAGGGTACAACACGAATCTCGCCAAATACCGGGGTAAATACAGCAGCAACACGAACCTCGCCAAATACCGGGGTAAAAACAGCAGGGTACAACACGAACCTCGCCAAATACCGGTGTAAAAACAGCAGCAACACGAACCTCGCCAAATACCGGGGTAAAAACAGCAGCAACACGAACCTCGCCAAATACATGGGTTAAAACAGCAGCAACACGAACCTCGCCAAATACCGGGGTAAAAACAGCAGCAACACGAACCTCACCAAATACCGGGGTAAAAACAGCAGGGTACAACACGAACCTCGCCAAATACCGGGGTAAAAACAGCAGCAACACGAACCTCGCCAAATACCGGGGTAAAAACAGCAGCAACACGAACCTCGCCAAATACTGGGATAAAAACAGCAACAACACGAACCTCGCCAAATACCCGGGTAAAAACAGCAGAAACACGAACATAGCAAAATACCGGGGTAAAAACAGCAGCAACACGAACCTCGCCAAATACCGGGGTAAAAACAGCAGGGTACAACACGAACCTCACCAAATACCGGTGTAATAACTGCAGCAACACGAACCTCGCCAAAGACCGTGTTGAAAACAGCAGCAACACGAACCTCGCCAAATACCGAGGTAAAAACAGCGGCAACACGAACCTCGCCAAATACCGGGGTAAAAACACCAGCAACACGAACCCCGCCAAATACCAGGGTAAAGACAGCAGCAACACGAACCTCGCCAAATACCGGGGTAAAAACAGCAGCAACACGAACATAGCCAAATACCGGGGGGAAAACAGCAGCAACACGAACCTCGCCAAATACCGGGGTAAAAACAGCAGGGTACAACACGAATCTCGCCAAATACCGGGGTAAATACAGCAGCAACACGAACCTCACCAAATACCGGGGTAAAAACAGCAGGGTACAACACGAACCTCGCCAAATACCGGGGTAAAAACAACAGCAACACGAACCTCGCCAAATACCGGGGTAAAAACAGCAGCAACACGAACCTCGCCAAATACAGGGGTTAAAACAGCAGCAACACGAACCTCGCCAAATACCGGGGTAAAAACAGCAGCAACACGAACCTCACCAAATACCGGGGTAAAAACAGCAGGGTACAACACGAACCTCGCCAAATACCGGGGTAAAAACAGCAGCAACATGAACCTCGTCAAATACCGGGGTAAAAACATCAGCAACACGAACCTCGCCAAATACCGGGGTAAAAACAGCAACAATACGAACCTCGCCAAATACCCGGGTAAAAACAGCAGCAACACGAACATAGCAAAATACCGGGGTAAAAACAGCAGCAACACGAACCTCGCCAAATACCGAGGTAAAAACAGCAGGGTACAACACGAACCTCACCAAATACTGGTGTAATAACTGCAGCAACACGAACCTCGCCAAAGACCGTGTTGAAAACAGCAGCAACACGAACCTCGCCAAATACCGGGGTAAAAACAGCAGCAACACGAACCTCGCCAAATACTGGGGTAAAAACAGCAGCAACACTAACCTCGCCAAATACCGAGTTAAAAACAGCAGCAACACGAACCTTGCCAAATACCGGGCTAAAAACGGCAGCAACACGAACATCGCCAAATACCGGGGTAAAAACGGCAGCAACACGAACCTCGCCAAATACCGGGGTAAAAACAGCAGGGTACAACACGAACCTTGCCAAATACCGGGTAAAAACAGCAGCAACACGAACCTCGCCAAATACCGGGGTAAAAACGGCAGCAACACGAACCTCGCCAAATACCGGGGTAAAAACAGCAGGGTACAACACGAACCTCGCCAAATACCGGGTAAAAACAGCAGCAACACGAACCTCGCCAAATACCGGGGTAAAAACAGCAGCAACACGAACCTCGCCAAATACCGGGGTGAAAACAGCAGGGTACAACACAAACCTCGCCAAATACCGGGTAAAAACAGCAGCAACATGAACATCGCCAAATACCGGGGTAAAAAAGGCAGCAACACGAACCTCGCCAAATACCGGGGTAAAAACAGCAGGGTACAACACGAACCTCGCCAAATACTGGGTAAAAACAGCAGCAACACGAACCTCGCCAAATACCGGGGTAAAAACGGCACCAACACGAACCTCGCCAAATACCGGTGTAAAAACAGCAGGGTACAACACGAACCTCACCAAATACCGGGTAAAAACAGCAGCAACACGAACCTCGCCAAATACCGGGGTAAAAACGGCAGCAACACGAACCTCGCCAAATACTGGGGTAAAAACAACAGGGTACAACACGAACCTCGCCAAATACCAGGGTAAAAACGGCAGCAACACGAACCTCGCCAAATACCGGGGTAAAAACAGCAGGGTACAACACGAACCTCGCCAAATACCGGGTAAAAACAGCAGCAACATGAACATCGCCAAATACCGGGGTAAAAAAGGCAGCAACACGAACCTCGCCAAATACCGGGGTAAAAACAGCAGGGTACAACACGAACCTCGCCAAATACCGGGTAAAAACAGCAGCAACACGAACCTCGCCAAATACCGGGGTAAAAACGGCAGCAACACGAACCTCGCCAAATACCGGGGTAAAAACAGCAGGGTACAACACGAACCTCGCCAAATACCGGGGTAAAAACAGCAGCAACACGAACCTCGCCAAATACCGGGGTAAAAACAGCAGCAACACGAACCTCGCCAAATACTGGGATAAAAACAGCAACAACACGAACCTCGCCAAATACCCAGGTAAAAACAGCAGAAACACGAACATAGCAAAATACCGGGGTAAAAACAGCAGCAACACGAACCTCGCCAAATACCGGGGTAAAAACAGCAGGGTACAACACGAACCTCACCAAATACCGGTGTAATAACTGCAGCAACACGAACCTCGCCAAAGACCGTGTTGAAAAAAGCAGCAACACGAACCTCGCCAAATACCGAGGTAAAAACAGCGGCAACACGAACCTCGCCAAATACCGGGGTAAAAACACCAGCAACACGAACCCCGCCAAATACCAGGGTAAAGACAGCAGCAACACGAACCTCGCCAAATACCGGGGTAAAAACAGCAGCAACACGAACATAGCCAAATACCAGGGGGAAAACAGCAGCAACACGAACCTCGCCAAATACCGGGGTAAAAACAGCAGGGTACAACACGAATCTCGCCAAATACCGGGGTAAATACAGCAGCAACACGAACCTCACCAAATACCGGGGTAAAAACAGCAGGGTACAACACGAACCTCGCCAAATACCGGGGTAAAAACAACAGCAACACGAACCTCGCCAAATACCGGGGTAAAAACAGCAGCAACACGAACCTCGCCAAATACAGGGGTTAAAACAGCAGCAACACGAACCTCGCCAAATACCGGGGTAAAAACAGCAGCAACACGAACCTCACCAAATACCGGGGTAAAAACAGCAGGGTACAACACGAACCTCGCCAAATACCGGGGTAAAAACAGCAGCAACATGAACCTCGTCAAATACCGGGGTAAAAACATCAGCAACACGAACCTCGCCAAATACCGGGGTAAAAACAGCAACAACACGAACCTCGCCAAATACCCGGGTAAAAACAGCAGCAACACGAACATAGCAAAATACCGGGGTAAAAACAGCAGCAACACGAACCTCGCCAAATACCGAGGTAAAAACAGCAGGGTACAACACGAACCTCACCAAATACCGGTGTAATAACTGCAGCAACACGAACCTCGCCAAAGACCGTGTTGAAAACAGCAGCAACACGAACCTCGCCAAATACCGGGGTAAAAACAGCAGCAACACGAACCTCGCCAAATACTGGGGTAAAAACAGCAGCAACACTAACCTCGCCAAATACCGAGTTAAAAACAGCAGCAACACGAACCTTGCCAAATACCGGGCTAAAAACGGCAGCAACACGAACATCGCCAAATACCGGGGTAAAAACGGCAGCAACACGAACCTCGCCAAATACCGGGGTAAAAACAGCAGGGTACAACACGAACCTTGCCAAATACCGGGTAAAAACAGCAGCAACACGAACCTCGCCAAATACCGGGGTAAAAACGGCAGCAACACGAACCTCGCCAAATACCGGGGTAAAAACAGCAGGGTACAACACGAACCTCGCCAAATACCGGGTAAAAACAGCAGCAACACGAACCTCGCCAAATACCGGGGTAAAAACAGCAGCAACACGAACCTCGCCAAATACCGGGGTGAAAACAGCAGGGTACAACACAAACCTCGCCAAATACCGGGTAAAAACAGCAGCAACATGAACATCGCCAAATACCGGGGTAAAAAAGGCAGCAACACGAACCTCGCCAAATACCGGGGTAAAAACAGCAGGGTACAACACGAACCTCGCCAAATACTGGGTAAAAACAGCAGCAACACGAACCTCGCCAAATACCGGGGTAAAAACGGCACCAACACGAACCTCGCCAAATACCGGTGTAAAAACAGCAGGGTACAACACGAACCTCACCAAATACCGGGTAAAAACAGCAGCAACACGAACCTCGCCAAATACCGGGGTAAAAACGGCAGCAACACGAACCTCGCCAAATACTGGGGTAAAAACAACAGGGTACAACACGAACCTCGCCAAATACCAGGGTAAAAACGGCAGCAACACGAACCTCGCCAAATACCGGGGTAAAAACAGCAGGGTACAACACGAACCTCGCCAAATACCGGGTAAAAACAGCAGCAACATGAACATCGCCAAATACCGGGGTAAAAAAGGCAGCAACACGAACCTCGCCAAATACCGGGGTAAAAACAGCAGGGTACAACACGAACCTCGCCAAATACCGGGTAAAAACAGCAGCAACACGAACCTCGCCAAATACCGGGGTAAAAACGGCAGCAACACGAACCTCGCCAAATACCGGGGTAAAAACAGCAGGGTACAACACGAACCTCGCCAAATACCGGGTAAAAACAGCAGCAACACGAACCTCGCCAAATACCGGGGTGAAAACGGCACCAACACGAACCTCGCCAAATACCGGTGTAAAAACAGCAGGGTACAACACAAACCTCACCAAATACCGGGTAAAAACAGCAGCAACACGAACCTCGCCAAATACCGGGGTAAAAACGGCAGCGACACGAACCTCGCCAAATACCGGGGTAAAAACAACAGGGTACAACACGAACCTCGCCAAATACCGGGTAAAAACAGCAGCAACACGAACATCGCCAAATACCGAGGGAAAAACAGCAGCAACACGAACATCGCCAAATACCGAGGTAAAAACAGCAGAAACACGAACCTCGCCAAATACCGCGGTAAAAACAGCAGCAACACGAACATCGCCAAATTCCGGGGTAAAAACAGCAGCAACACAAACCTCGCCAAATACCGGGGTAAAAACAGCAGCAACACGAACCTCGCCAAATACCCGGGTAAAAACAGCAGCATCACGAACATAGCAAAATACCGGGGTAAAAACAGCAGCAACACGAACCTCGCCAAATACCGGGGTAAAAACAGCAGGGTACAACACGAACTTCGCCAAATACTGGGGTAAATAGAGCAGCAACACGAACCTCGCCAAATACCGGTGTAAAAACTGCAGCAACACGAACCTCACCAAAGACCGGGTTGAAAACAGCAGCAACACGAACCTCGCCAAATACTGGGGTAAAAACAGCAGCAACACGAACCTCGCCAAATACTGGGGCAAAAACAGCAGCAACACGAACCTCGCCAAATACCGAGGTAAAAACAGCAGCAACACGAACCTCGCCAAATACCGGGCTAAAAACGGCAGCAACACGAACCTCGCCAAATAACGGGGGTAAAAACGGCAGCAACACGAACCTCGCCAAATACTGGGGTAAAAACAGCAGGGTACAACACGAACCTCGCCAAATACCGGGGTAAAAACGGCAGCAACACGAACCTCGCCAAATACTGGGGTAAAAACAGCAGGGTACAACACGAACCTCGCCAAATACCGGGTAAAAACAGCAGCAACATGAACATCGCCAAATACCGGGGTAAAAACAGCAGCAACACGAACATCGCCAAATACCGAGGTAAAAACAGCAGCAACACGAACCTCGCCATATACCGGGGTAAAAACAGCAGCAACACGAACCTCGCCAAATACTGGGGTAAAAACAGCAGCAACACTAACCTCGCCAAATACCGAGGTAAAAACAGCAGCAACACGAACCTCGCCAAATATCGGGCTAAAAACGGCAGCAACACGAACCTCGCCAAATACCGGGGTAAAAACGGCAGCAACACGAACCTCGCCAAATACCGGGGTAAAAACAGCAGGGTACAACACGAACCTTGCCAAATACCGGGTAAAAACAGCAGCAACACGAACCTCGCCAAATACCGGGGTAAAAACGGCAGCAACACGAACCTCGCCAAATACCGGGGTAAAAACAGCAGGGTACAACACGAACCTCGCCAAATACCGGGTAAAAACAGCAGCAACACGAACCTCGCCAAACACCGGGGTAAAAACGGCAGCAACACGAACCTCGCCAAATACCGGTGTAAAAACAGCAGGGTACAACACGAACCTCGCCAAATACCGGGTAAAAACAGCAGCAACACGAACCTCGCCAAATACCGGGGTAAAAACGGCAGCAACACGAACCTCGCCAAATACCGGGGTAATAACAACAGGGTACAACACGAACCTCGCCAAATACCGGGTAAAAACAGCAGCAACACGAACATCGCCAAATACCGAGGTAAAAACAGCAGCAACACGAACATCGCCAAATACCGAGGTAAAAACAGCAGAAACACGAACATCGCCAAATACCGCGGTAAAAACAGCAGCAACACAAACCTCGCCAAATACCGGGGTAAAAACAGCAGCAACACGAACCTCGCCAAATACCCGGGTAAAAACAGCAGCATCACGAACATAGCAAAATACCGGGGTAAAAACAGTAGCAACACGAACCTCGCCAAATACCGGGGTAAAAACAGCAGGGTACAACACGAACTTCGCCAAATACTGGGGTAAATAGAGCAGCAACACTAACCTCGCCAAATACCGGTGTAAAAACTGCAGCAACACGAACCTCACCAAAGACCGGGGTAAAAACAGCAGGGTACAACACGAACCTCGCCAAATACTGGGGTAAAAACAGCAGCAACACGAACATCGCCAAATACCGGGGTAAAAACAGCAGCAACACAAACATCGCCAAATACCGGGGTAAAAACAGCAGGGTACAACACGAACCTCGCCAAATACCGGGGTAAATACAGCAGCAACACGAACCTCGCCAAATACCGGGATAAAAACAGCAGGGTACAACACGAACCTCGCCAAATACCGGGGTAAAAACAGTAGCAACCCGAACCTCGCCAAATACCGGGGTAAAACCAGCAGCAACACGAACCTCGCCAAATACCTGAGTAAAAACAGCAGCAACACGAACCTCGCCAAATACCGGGGTAAAAACAGCAGGGTACAACACGCACCTCGCCAAATACCGGGGTAAAAATGGCAGCAACACGAACCTCGCCAAAGACTGGGTAAAAACAGCAGTGTAAAACACGAACCTCGCCAAATACCGGGTAAACAGCAGCAACATGAACATCGCCAAATACCGGGGTAAAAACAGGAGGATACAATACGAACCTCGCCAAATACCGGGGTAAAAACTGCAGCAACACGAACCCCACCAAAGACCGGGGTAAAAACAGCAGGGTACAACACGAACCTCGCCAAATACTGGGGTAAAAACAGCAGCAACACGAACATCGCCAAATACCGGGGTAAAAACAGCAGCAACACAAACATCGCCAAATACCGGGGTAAAAACAGCAGGGTACAACACGAACCTCGCCAAATACCGGGGTAAATACAGCAGCAACACGAACCTCGCCAAATACCGGGGTAAAAACAGCAGGGTACAACACGAACCTCGCCAAATACCGGGGTAAAAACAGTAGCAACCCGAACCTCGCCAAATACCGGGGTAAAACCAGCAGCAACACGAACCTCGCCAAATACCTGAGTAAAAACAGCAGCAACACGAACCTCGCCAAATACCGGGGTAAAAACAGCAGGGTACAACACGCACCTCGCCAAATACCGGGGTAAAAATGGCAGCAACACGAACCTCGCCAAAGACTGGGTAAAAACAGCAGTGTAAAACACGAACCTCGCCAAATACCGGGTAAACAGCAGCAACATGAACATCGCCAAATACCGGGGTAAAAACAGGAGGATACAATACGAACCTCGCCAAATACCGGGGTAAAAACTGCAGCAACACGAACCCCACCAAAGACCGGGGTAAAAACAGCAGGGTACAACACGAACCTCGCCAAATACTGGGGTAAAAACAGCAGCAACACGAACATCGCCAAATACCGGGGTAAAACAGCAGCAACACAAACATCGCCAAATACCGGGGTAAAAACAGCAGGGTACAACACGAACCTCGCCAAATACCGGGGTAAATACAGCAGCAACACGAACCTCGCCAAATACCGGGGTAAAAACAGCAGGGTACAACACGAACCTCGCCAAATACCGAGGTAAAAACAGTAGCAACCCGAACCTCGCCAAATACCGGGGTAAAACCAGCAGCAACACGAACCTCGCCAAATACCTGAGTAAAAACAGCAGCAACACGAACCTCGCCAAATACCGGGGTAAAAACAGCAGGGTACAACACGCACCTCGCCAAATACCGGGGTAAAAATGGCAGCAACACGAACCTCGCCAAAGACTGGGTAAAAACAGCAGTGTAAAACACGAACCTCGCCAAATACCGGGTAAACAGCAGCAACATGAACATCGCCAAATACCGGGGTAAAAACAGGAGGATACAATACGAACCTCGCCAAATACCAGGGTAAAAACAGCAGCAACACGAACCTCGCCCAATACCGGGGTAAAAACGGCAGCAACACGAACCTCGCCAAATACCGGGGTAAAAACAGCAGGGTACAACACGAACCTCGCCAAATACCGGGGTAAATACAGCAGCAACACGAACCTCGCCAAATACCGGTGTAAAAACTGCAGCAACACGAACCTCGCCATATACCGGGGTAAAAACAGCAGCAACACGAACATCGCCAAATACTGGGGTAAAAACAGCAGCAACACGAACATCGCCAAATACCGGGGTAAAAACAGCAGCAACACGAACATCGCCAAATACCGGGGTAAAAACAGCAGGGTACAACACAAACCTCGCCAAATACCAGGGTAAATTTAGCAGCAACACGAACCTCCCCAAATACCGGGGTAAAAACAGCAGGGTGCAACACGAACCTCACCAAAAACCGGGGTAAAAACAGTAGCAACACGAACCTCGCCAAATACCGGGGTAAAAACAGCAGCAACACGAACCTCGCAAAATGCCGGGTTAAAAACAGCAGCAACACGAACCTCGCCAAATACCGGGGTAAAAACAGCAGCAACATGAAGCTCGCCAAATACTGGGGTAAAAACAGCAGCAACACGAACCTCGCCAAATACCTGAGTAAAAACAGCAGCAACACGAACCTCGCCAAATACCGGGGTAAAAACAGCAGGGTACAACACGAACCTCGCCAAATACCGGGGTAAAAACGGCAGCAACACGAACCTCACCAAAGACCGGGTAAAAACAGCAGGGTACAAGACGAACCTCGCCAAATACCGGGTAAAACAGCAGCAACATGAACATCGCCAAATACCGGGGTAAAAACAGGAGGATACAACACGAACCTCGCCAAATACCGGGGTAAAAACAGCAGCAACACGAACCTCACCAAATACCGGGGTAAAATCGGCAGCAACACGAACCTCCCCAAATACCGGGGTAAAAACAGCAGGGTACAACACGAACCTCGCCAAATACCGGGGTAAAAATAGTAGCAACACGAACCTCGCCAAATACCGGGGTAAAACCAGCAGCAACACGAACCTCGCCAAATACCGGATTAAAAACAGCAGCAACACGAACCTCGCCAAATACCGGGGTAAAAACAGCAGCAACACGAAGCTCGCCAAATACTGGGGTAAAAACAGCAACAACATGAACCTCGCCAAATACCTGAGTAAAAACAGCAGCAACACGAACCTCGTCAAATACCGGGGTAAAAACGGCAGCAACACGAACCTCGCCAAAGACCGGGTAAAAACAGCAGGGTACTACACGAACCTTGCCAAATACCGGGTAAAAACAGCAGCAACATGAACCTCGCCAAATACCGGGGTAAAAACAGCGCAACACGAACCTCGCCAATTACCGGGGTAAAAATAGCAGCAACACGAACCAAGATCTATATATAATCACTACCTAGTCCATTGATTACAAATATGACATCAACACCTAAACATTTTACACATTTTGAAATGCCACGAACGAAATGCAAATAGGAATACAGAATGAGCAGTATACAGATAAAATTAAAATAGGACTCTTTATTATATCGTCATTTATGAATAATAAATAATAATATAGTAATGGAATTGATTCCACAGATGATAAGATACCATTCACAATAGACTAGCTGATACATAATTTAAACAGAACGAATTAAACCGGTAGATCAATAGATTAATTATATCTAATTACAAAATTACTGATATATAGTATTGAACTAGCTCAAGTACCAAAAATCAAAAAAGGAAAAACAATTCTCTTTTTTTGTGCAGGTGGTTGCAATTTGGACGAGTTGGTTTAGTAAATAATTGTAAGCGAAAAAGAGCTTTTGAAAAGGTTTTCGATTAGGAATCCTGCTAATATTAATGTTGGCATACAGTATGACATAGCAACCTTAACCATGGTTTGTTTTACAAATATCTATTGTATTTCACGGTTATATTGTGAACCCAGTGATAAATGGTGAATGCATGAAACTTCATCTGTCACATTCATCCAGAACCGCATCGTACGTGCACTAAATTGGATATCTATGTTGTATTACTATCGCTGTGTCGATACCTGGTGGACAAGGAAGAAGTACAAATAAATTGTTGGCTAAAAATCTAAATCAAGCATTGTTGGGTTGATTGTTCAGATGTTTATATAAAATAATACAGCCAGGGTCCAGTAGTGTAGATACATTGTATGGTTGTCACTTGCTGGAGACAATATATTTTGTATATAAACAGGTATAATGATATATTTTACTGTCTTAATCGCTCTAATTCTGATACAATAAATATACAAGAAAACATTATATATGTGATACAAATACTTAATTTTCAACACAGGTCCGTGTTAATATAACAGTTAAATAAATATTTGATGAAGATAGACATTAATTAATATAGAACTGATTTATCAATGTTACACTGTCTCTTGTGTTAACAAATAATAGTATCTAAATTATTCACCTTGTAAATAAGATTGTTGTGATAACAAACATATGTATACACCGTGGTAATTAAACTTTATAAACAAGAAATCAAAAGAGCAATAAATAGTTGACGTTGCACGTAACTGAAGACAGATAACTTCTACATATTACTCTATATTATTGGAAACTGTTGTTCTACTTTGACGTCTCTACATTTCAAATTACATTGATAGAACTGTTTTAGTTTCACTGTGATCCTGATATTAAGATAATTTTAATGCATAGAATGGTTACCCAGAATTTCTTTTATCAGAGGCTGTACTTGGTTGTGCACAGTCAAAGGACATTCAGATTTGGGAAGTCAAATGACTATGTATAGATACGATTCTTTGAATGTCATGCATATACATGGTATAATGTATAATACAATCTTTCATGACGATCCGAGTTGTCTTTGACTAGGTAACGAGATGTCCTATGTACTTAATTCATTGCTTTATTTAA